>VDFB02379711.1:88421411-89069138 GCA_007258455.2 Sequoia sempervirens
CCTTCAAGCCTTTGAGTTTTGTTTTGAGTCCCATATCCTCTACATCAGAGTGGTATCAGAGCATTTATTAGGTCCTTTAGGGATTGAAGAATTAGCAATGGCACCTAAAAATCAGTTAGCAAGAGAGTTGGAGGAGTTGAGGGAAACCTTGGAAAGGGAGAGAAGGGAAAGAAGAGAACAAGAAGCAGCAAGAGAGCAAGCTAAAGCAAGGGAAGAGAGGCAATGGAGAAGGGAGAAAGAAGCTATGTAGGCTAGGATCAATAACCTTGAGAGAAATAGGCGAGGAGAACAAGGAGAACAAGAAGACAATGATGAAGAAGAAGAGTGATAGGGGGTTGGAGGGAATCAATCAGATTCTCGCTCTAGGTCTTGCTTCTGCAAGACCTTTGTGTTTTGAGCCACCACCTTAACCTATAGGACCCTTCTCAAGTTTAGGGTACTCGGTCCGTCTCGCCAACCCCACTTCTATCACAATTCCATCTACCAAGTTAACTTTGGTAATGCTTCAACTCTTCCTTAGCCCTTAATCTTAACCCTAGCAAGCACTCCATCTCAACACTCCATTAGTTCTTGCAGGGGTGTAGAGATGTCTTCACGGCTTCAAACCAACCTCCTAGAGTTCTTGAAGGTTCACCAAAACTCCACCTTTTCATCGCTTTCACCAAACCCTCATCTAGGGTTAAGAAGGCTACTAGTCCATGACCCCCAATTACGTCTCCATCACCAAAACAACTAGTTATTACTCAAACATTTGAAAAGACCACCTCAATCTTTCTTCAAGGTCCTTGTCCCATATGAACACCTCTCAAATATTTTTGAGGTCCTAAGCTTTAACTGTCCGTACAAAGCTTAAACTTGAAAATGGTCATTTCCTAGGGTTTTAAGCCATTTTCTTGCTGTTTTCAAACTGTCAACTTGTTCTCACATCAATTGAACTGATGGAGCTTTCTCCTTCATGTGGAAACTAGGTAAGACACTTGCCTACCTCCTCCAAAAAGCAATTTATCAAGAACTGGTCACCCCTACAAGTTATGTGCTCTGCACTTCTTGTCTTCCCTAGCCGGACTCTTCTTGGCTCGCCTAGGGCAAGACTTTGCCAACAACTCCTGTGTTCACACAAACCCTAAATCCTACCATATTTACACACATGGAGTCTAGTCACTATTCCCAAAGGGCCATACAATTTGTATGGTGGGAAAGTGATCTAAACCTCCATTTGCTCAAGATTGTCTGGTTCAGACTAGCAACAGTGTGGAATCCAACTTATTTACAAACAGTGCTTGAAAATGAATAAAACGACTATCTAATGACACACAAAGCTTGTAGAAACACCACTCTACATCCTACACAGGTCTTGATACTATATCAATCCATTGAAGCTTCAAGTACCCTAGGAGGTTGGTTTGAAGCCATTAAAGACATTCCCACACCCCTGCAAGAACTAATGGAGAGTTGAGGATAGGTTAGCCTTTAGGATTGATTAAGGGCTAAGGAAGAGTTGGAGCATTGCACCAAGGTTAGCTTGGTAGATGGAATTGTGATAGAAGTGGGGTTGGCCAGACAAACCAGGGATACCTAAATTTGAGAAGGGTCCTATAGGTTAAGGTGGAAAGCCAAAACACCAAGGAGGTCTTGCAAGCAAGACCTAGAGCAGGAATCTGTGATTGATTCCTCCAACCCCCTCCCTATCAGAAACACAAGAATACCACTTTCTTTAACTAATCTCCTCCCTTCTTCCAAAGTGATTCTATAAGCATGAAAATCTATTTATTAGATAACTTGTTGAGTGACCTCTTCACATAGATGGGTCAACTCCTTTTCATTATCCAATTTTTCATTAAGTTCATTTTTCTTCACTTTGATGATGAAGTCTCTAAAGTCATTTGTAGTAACAAAGGTATCATCATCCATGAACTAGCTACAAGCTAATACTTTGACATCATTGGGAACAGAGTTCTCATCATAAAAATTAACTGCTAGCCTATTTTTAGGAAATTGTTCATCACCTTGATTGATTTGGGGAGAAGGGAAGTGTTAGTTCACTTCCTCATCTCTAGGAACATTCTTCATAGTCTCCTCTTGCACACTCTCCCTTTCTTTTGGATTCTTTGAATAATCAACCAAGGGTGCATCAAGAGTTTGCATTGATTGGCTGTGAGCAACTTGTGCTGATGATTCTGTTGACAAGGCTTGTTGTTGAACAAGTTGTTCAACTTCCATCCCTTTTTCTCTTGCTCTGCCAACTTCATCATGCTGGAAAAATTCCCATCTGCCATGGAAACAAACATCTTCTCCATCATTTCCATGGGACTTGTGTACTTTGCAAAGGAATAACATAAGCATGATTATTTTTATCCTCTTCTATTTTGTTTGGACCATGAACATCCATTTCCTTTTCCTTTCTCTGACCTCCTTATTAGTTTTGAGGTTCCTTATCACATCATTAGATGCATGGAAATGATGGTAGATATGAGATCTACCCCTCTCTACCCTCATTTTACTGATATACCCTTTAGGATCACAACTCATGGCAATGTCTACTTTCATTCCATAAATAGCCTTGATCAATAGCTATGCAGGCTAGGATCAATAGCCTTGAGAGAAATAGGCGAGGAGAACAAGGAGAACAAGAAGACAATGATGAAGAAGAAGAGCATGTTCGGGTAACTCAAAGACAACCAGCAGATGAGATAGAAGACCCTGAGGAAAGGAAGTTCATAAGATTGTTGAAAGAAGCACAAGGTCATGGAGGAAAGAGTCACATAGAGTTGCCTATCTATCAGGGGAAGATGGATAGTGAAGAGGTGTTAGGATGGATTGATGCCTTAGAAAACTATTTTGAGTTTGAAGAGATGGAAGAAGAGAGGAAGGTTAAGTTTGCTAAGACAAAGTTGAGAGGTACAACACTGACATGGTGGACTAGTTTTTAGAATGATAGGATGGCTAGAGGGTTGGCAAAAGTTTCTATATGGGAAAGGATGAAGAGTTTGGTCAAGGAACAATTTTTACCATCGGATATTTGATCCATTTCATGAAAGAATGTTGTTGTGACTTGTGAAATGGATCAATCCTTACATGTATAATACAGATCTAACAAAATAATGTGCAGGAAGGAGGAATGATAGGGTGTACACCGAGATTTCACATTGAAAACTGCATGAAAATGATGCCTAAAGTGTAGCAGCAGGAGATCTACCTTAATGAGGGGCATGTTTTTGAGTTGAAGGTGTTTAGGAATGATGATTTAATGGTGAAAAGTCAAAGAGAAGATTCTGGAAGTGTGTGGAAGTCAATTTTTCAAGAGGCCCTAGTTTTTGGAGCAATTTCGTGAGGGTTTTGTGTTTGAGCATGTTAAGGGTGTCATAGGAGATTAAAACCTATAAAATACTTGGTTTGGGAACAATTTAAGATACCGTAGAAAGTTTCATGGTAAGGTGATAAGTTTTGAATAGGGTTGCTTTGGAAAAGGGGGCTATTTAGGCTAGTTTTGGTGGGACAATAGATTTTTTAAAGGTAGGACAGTCTAAATAAAATCCACCCACAAGCCTATACTAGGATCAAACTACTGAATTTAGGCAACTATGATATGCCTCTACAAGACCCCAAAGTCTAACCTTTTGACAGTGGATGGAAGAACAACCATGGACCAATGTATCACTGTCCCCAAGAGGCTTAATTTGCTGATCACACTAGGATTTTGATTACCTAGGCTCACCCCTTCAACCCAAAGCCCTAATTCAAATTTTTACAAACTAATTACAACCATTTCCATCACTCCTAAGTGCCTCTTTAAGAAAAATCCACACAAAACAAGCAAAACTCACTGCATGTTCGGGGTTCTTTAGAAGCAAAGAAGTTGGGATAGCAGGCATGTGTTCCAAAACAAGTGTATCTAAAATCAATATATGTTTTTAATGCCAAAAATGGGTACCCTAAAATGTATTTATCCTATAAATATTTATTTTGGTTTGCATGTTACACCCAATTTAGTGTTTTAGCACTTACAAGCAAATTTAGTCATCTAGTGCAAACAATTTTTGTTTTGCAACTCGTGCAACCAAATGGACTATTCCAACGTGTTAAAATAGGCATTTTTATGCTAGGAATGGTCCTCTTTTGTATCCAAACACACGGAATCGCTCCGAGCTACATTCAATCAGATCGATCCCTTAAGGGTCCAGAGGGCAAAATGGCTGCAAACTTCAGCATGAGGTTACTCGGACACCGTGATGCTTAGAAACTTATCATCTAATCCTTTGGGATCACGTTGGGCCCCTCTACAATAACCTATCTCGGTTTTTGTTATCTCAGAGTGGTTTTCTCGTGGTATCTAATTTTCAGTTGATGGAAAAAGTGTCAGATGGAAGCAGTGAAAAGTTGCAAGGTGGTGCAATTTTTGTTCTGCAACTCGTGTGACCAAACAGACTGTTCCAACGCGTTCAAATAAACATGTTTATGCTAGGCATGGTCCTCTTTTACACCCAAACATGTGGAATCTCTCTGAGCTACGTTCAACCGGATCAATCCCTTAAAAGTCCAAAGGGCAAAATGGCTGCAAACTTCAGCACGAGGTTACTCGGACACCGTGACACTTAGAAACTTCTTGTCTGATCCTATGGGATCATGTTGGACCCCTCTACAATAACCTCTCTCGGTATTAATTATATCGGATTGGTTTTCCCGTGGTGTCTAGTTTTCAGTTGATGGAAAAAGTGTCAAATGGAAGTAGTGGAAAGTTGCAAGGTGTTGCTTTTTTCGTTCTACAACTCATGTGACCAAATGGATAGTTCCAATGCATTCAAATAGGAATTTTTACGCTAGGAATGGTCCTCTTTTGCACCCAAACATGCGGAATCACTCCGAGCTACGTTCAACTGGATCAGTACCTTAAGGGTCCAAAGGGAAAAATGGCTGCAAACTTCAGCAAGAGGTTACTCAGACACCGTTATGCTTATAAACTTCTTGTCCGATCTTATGGGATCATGTTGGGCCCCTCTACAATAACCTCTCTCAGTTTTAGTTATCTCAGAGTGGTTTTCCCGTGGTGTCCAGTTTTCAGTTGATGCAAAAAGTGTCAAATGGAAGTAGTGGAAAGTTGCAAGGTGGTGCAATTTTCGTTCTACAACTCGTGCAACCAAATGGACTATTCCAACGTGTTCAAATAGGCATGTTTATGCTAGGCATGGTCCTTTTTCACACCCAAACACGTGGAATCACTCCGAGCTACATTCAACCGGATTGATCCCTTAAGGGTCCAAAAGGCAAAATGGGTGCAAACTTCAGCATGAGGTTAAACTTCTTGTCTGATCCTATGGGATCGCGTTGGGCCCCTCTACAATAACCTCTCTCAATTTTTGTTATCTTAGAGTGGTTTCCCTATGGTGTTCAGTTTTCAGTTGATGGAAAAAGTGTTAGATGGAAGCAGTGGAAAGTTGCAAGGTGGTGCAATTTTTGTTCTGCAACTCGTGTGACCAAACGGACTATTCCAACGAGTTCAAATAGACATGTTTAAACTAGGAATGGTCCTCTTTCGCACCCAAACATGCAGAATCACTCCGAGCTACGTTCAACCAGATCAATCCCTTAAGGGTTTGAGTGTAGTATGTTGAAATAGGCCATTCCTCCTATTGTTTGGGCTGTGTATCAGTGATATGGGCTTGATGTAACTTGAATTGTGGTAGTTTGAATAGGCCTATTGAGTGGTTTGGAAATCTTTGTATTGCATTAGCTTGTTGCTTACTACTATGCTTTGATAGATTTTTTCCAAGAATCCATAGCTTGTTCGAAAGCACCTGTTTTAGGCTTTTAGCCATAGCAGCAAGGCAATGAACTGTTTGATAAAATGCTTTGATAGAAATGTATGAAAAATGTGTTAGCATAGACAAGACAGTGAACTCTTTGAAAAAATGCCTCAAAGAAATGTGGTTTCATGGTGATGGAATGGCATGACGAATGCCATGACAAGCAAATTGCTATGGATTGTCATGGCATTCCATCACCATTGAGACCACATTTCTTTGAGGATTTTTTTCAAACAGTTTGCTGCCTTTTCTATGCCATTGCTTATTAGTATGCTTTGATAGATTTTTTTCAAGCATCCATGTAGCTTTTCTAGAAGCACCTATTTTAGGCTTTCAACCATAGCAATAAGGAAGCGAACTGTTTGATATTCCACCACCATGAGACCACATTTCTTTGACGCATTTTTTTCAAAAAGTTCATTCCCTTGTCTATGCTATTGCTTACTATTATGCTTTGATATATTTTTTCTAAGCATCCATAGCTTGTTCGAAAGCACCTGTTTTAGGCTTTTAGCCATAATAGCAAGGCAATGAACTGTTTGATAAAATGCTTTGATAGACATGTATGAAAAATGTGTTAGCAAAGACAAGGTAGTGAACTCTTTGAGGTGGGTCGTCTTCGAAGAAATGAGGTTCATGGTGATGGAACGTCATGACAATCCAATACTTTTTGATTGTCATGGCATTCCATCGTGTCAAGGAGACCCTCATTTCTTTGGAGGTAATTTTTCAAAGAGTTCACTAATTGTCCGGTGATATTGCTTTAATTATTATGCTTTTGATAGATTTTTTCCATGCATAGCTTGTTCAAAGACTTCTTTTAGGCTTTCAGCCATAGAAGCAACAAGGCACACTTGAACTATTTGACAAAATTTTCTGCAGACATGTATCAAAAATGTGGTAGTATAGACAAGGCAAGAACTATTTGAAAAATGCCTCAAAGAAATGTGGTCTCATAGAATGCCATGACAAGAAAATGTAATTGTAGTTACTTCCTAGTTATTAGTTATGCAATGTGAAGTAATTGCATAACTGCTTAGGTTGACTTTGTAAAAACTATATTGTAATTGAAATTTTGTCATCTATCAGCATCTAGTTATTAGTTATGCAATGTGAAACAATGCTTTGAGTTTGAAAGATGTGCAATGCAATGTAATCAACGTGATGAATATAAACTACAAAATTATAAATTAAAGTTCAAAACATAAAAATGTCAAGTGTTTACAATCAGCCATTATTGATCATTGATCAATCTGAAAAGTGTGAACATTTTTATGTGTGGAAGGAAAACAAGAAAACAGTGGTTCAAAAATGAGGAATTTGTCTTCTGCACCAAATGAGAAATATTCACAATATGTGCTAGGAAGGAATAAGTCCATAAGATCGAGTATGCAAGAACCGAGAATTGCAAAATTGGCTTACGTTTGATTTCCAAACCCAAATTTTCACACTTTTTGATGTTCCAACGTAAGTCAAAACGTATATGTGCGTAAGTTGTAAAGTATACACTTGAATACATGTAACTCATATCTATTGAACCATGAATTTATAATGCAAATATGGACACCATCGATAAAAAATATTTGTATTAATCAAATAGCCATGTACGCATGTACATCAATATATGTCAATATAAGTACAAAAAACCCATATAGGCTTACGAGAATGCCATATAGGCATACAATGTCAAATATGTCGAATACAAAATATGTACAAAATTTCCATGTAGGCATACAACAAAGGGCTCTACATTCAAAATTCATTTCTCTCCATGCTTTGGTTCAAATACAATTTTCTTTCCCTTTCCTGGATGATCCGATGGCGATAAATCTGTCACTTGTTTTTGTTGAGGAGTGCTCCTGCTACTCCTCCTACGGTTCAACTCCTAGTCAAGTTTCAACTATTACAATAAGAAGTAAAGACATTAATATATAGAAATTACATTATAAAAATTAATATATTTAACAAAATTTAATCACTTACAGCCGACGCTCAGGCATGCTCGAGCCCTATTTAAACCATCTGAATAGGAATTAAACTACGAATCAATAATGGTTTTATTTTTCACTAGAACTAGTTCATCTATAACAACGAATGTAAATTGAAATTTAGTAATTTTCTTCATACCTCCCCTATCAGAGCCATCGAGGATTGTATTGCAGTAGAAACACTGATATCCATTGCCCTTGTTACATTTGGCGGTGTTTCTGTCACCAACATCTGAAAATAAAACAACAAATTATTCAATCACAAAATAGTTATCGAATTTGAAGTAATGCTTTGAGTTTGAATGATGTGTAATGCAACGTAACCAATAATATGATTATCAATTTTTTAAAAAGTAATAACTTGGGACAATCACATTGAAAAAAAAAGACCCTTTAGGACAAATTTTAAGTGAAAAAGCATCAAAACACAATGTAAAATATGACAACCAATATGAGAAGAAGAGATGATCTAGTCAAAAGGAGCTTTGATAGTAGCCGACTAAGTTAAGTATGACAAATCCAAGTATCACTGTTGCAAGGAATGGAGTAAGAGCTAAATAAAGATACAATGACAATAAAAAATGATGGAGCTAACTTGTTAAGGGCCTATTCTTCAAAACCCTTATTAAATGCTTGTCATAGTTTATGCAATAAATGTTTGACAATGGAATTAACCTTTTGAGGGTGACAGTGATTAAATTGAGGTCTCCTTTTACCATGAAAAGACTAAATATTCTTTCTTTGGCCTATCATTATGATTTTTAAGTTTCCTCACTTGAGTTAAATATAATAGTCAGGTGTTTATATCAAAGATGATAGAGAAAATAATCATGAAAAGGAGAATATGATGGCGATCAATGACAAGGCAGTGGCACATTTGACAGTCGAAAGAGTAGAGGAATGCATAGTGAACATCATGGTACAACTTATGATATAAATTAAGCCACATGGTTGATGTGATTTGAATCCTTGCATCTAAAGGAAATTTTCTTAACATAAATACTGCTAGGGAATTTCAATGTTGCCATTGTAGTTGGCATTAAAGCTGGTACCTGCAACATTGAAAATTATCCTTATATAAGAATTCCCTCCATCTTGTTGATTGGCTTGTAACACTCTTGATGGTGGTTGTATGAAATCTAATTATGATTCCTCTTCTACATTAGAGGGTTCATATCCTTGATCCGACTCTTCTGAATTATCAGAATCAAAATCACTAGCTTCCATATTCAAAAATTCCCAACCAACATCTTCAATAAATTTATCTAGATCATCAGTAATAGTCCTACAAATTGGTTGCCACTCAAGTTCATCTACTTTCATAATTTTTATATCCATGGAGTTCATCCATTCCTTGATGCCATCAAGTGAAGATTGAGGAATGGCATACATATGGAGTACATCTCGCTTTAATTATTTGAAAACAATAGCCATATCAAATCCCTTTTCCCAAGTCCTACTCTCTCAAGGTTAACAATCTCAATCTCACTAATAGTGATTACTAAGAAAGGTAATTCCACCAACTCTACCAAAAAATTTACCATAGGAACAATAAAAGCAGAGGATTTGAAAGGAACTCCATGAAAACCAAGCTCTCTAAATGGTATATAAAACTCTAGTTCAAAATATTTTAGATGAGGTTGCTCCCATAGCTCTCTTACTCGCTTGAAAAATCCTTGAAACTATGTATTGATTTTATTTTTCTTGTTCCTCTCTTGTTGTTCTTCCTTAATTTCATTGGTGCAAGAGTACCTAGGAAGTAATAGAGAGCACACTAGGAAAAATGTGGAAGTATAGAATGAGTTTATGACTTAGATGTATGCCTTTAGGAATTTTTGTGGTTGGAATGATGTTTTCTAATAAGGTCATGTTGACCATGGGTGAGAAACAAAAAGGTTCTAGTCCAAAGTTTAGGAATGGAGGTTTTTGCAATTATTGACATTTTTTGCAAAAACATGCTCCTTTTGTGTTTGAGCGGCCAAGAAGGGTCCATTGGCAAAATAACTATTGGGAAAGCATATTTAAAGGTTTCCCTGACCTTTTTACAAGGTTGAAAGTACGTTTGTATGGATTGTTTTGTTGGAAATTGAAGGAAATCAGTTTTTTGAGTGAAATTTTCTATTTTTTGGTCTAAAAGAAGGCTCTAATGGATTAAATATGGTTCTATGTTGTATGTAGGATGTAGAATAAATCTAGTAAAATTTTTTTGTAGCCTTTAGATAGTTCTTTCAATCGTTTTCTTGTCTCTTTGTAAATATTTTGGTTTCTTTGTGCTTGCTGGCCTGAAACAGGCAGTGTTGAGTAAATGGGGTGCTAGAGTACTTTTCCATCGTACAAACTGTACAACCTTTTGGAAACAGTGCCTAGACACCATGATTGTACATATGTTAGTTGGTAGGTTTTTTTTGAGTGCAGGAGTTGCTAGCAAAGTGATGCCCTAGGCGAGCCAGTGCAGGTCCGGCTAGGAAAAACTTGTTGTACAGGTCACAAATCTTGCAGGGGTGCTGAACCATTGAGGATTTTCTTCTTGAAGGAGGTAGGGTGGTTTGTTACCTTGTTACTACATGAAGGAGGAGGCTCCATATGTCCATTTTCTATGTAAACAAATTGGAAGTTTGCTAACTGTCAAGGGAAGGCTTAAAACCCTAGTTTTTGCTCCATTTCATGTTTGAGCTTTGTACGGATAGTGGAAGGTTGAGACCTCAAGAATCTTTGAGTGTTGTCCATGTGAACCAAGAACCTTGGAAAAAGAGTGGGAAGTCCTTTTGAGATTTGTGAGTTCTAACCTATTTTGTAGGTGAAGGAGACCTAATAGGGGCTCAAGGGCTACTAGCCTTTCAAACCCTAGCTAAAGGATTGGTGAAAGCGATGGGAAGTTGAAGTCTTGGAGGTTGTTCAAACACCTTTGGAGGATAGTTTGAAGCCTTTTAAGACTTATCACTACCCCTGCAAGAGTTGATGGAATGTTGAGGAAGATTGGTCTTTAGTATAGTGTAAAGGCTAAGGAAGAGTTGTGGCAATGAACCAAGGTGGACTTGGTGGTTGGAGTTTGTGATAGAAGAGGGGTTGGTCAGAAAAACTAGGGGCACCTAGTCATGAGTAGGGACCTATAGGTTAGATTGGTGAAGCAAAGCACTAAGGAGGTCTTACAAGGAAAGGCCTAGAGCAAGAATCAGTGATTGATTCCTCCAACCCCTCTCCCTATCAGATTGGTATCAGAGCAAGCAAAAGATTTGGGATTGATCTTGTATGTCAAAGATAGAGTCTAGTGGTTCTAGCATCATGGTGACAAATGTTGAGTTTGCCAAGAGGCTTGAAGAAACAGAGGAAGACAATAGGGTATTGAGAGAGAAGTTAGACCAACTTGAGCAAGCACTGAATGTTATGTGATTTGATGGAAGAATAGAAAAAGAAGAAGAGGTTGCAGAGGAGGATAGAATCCCTGAACCTAACCCTATATTGAAGGAGGATCCCTTCTTGAAAGCATTGAAGGATTTGAGTGGAAAAGCACGTGAAGGAGTACCACTGTTTAGTGGAAAGATGGAGGCTGATTTAGTTATGGATTGGATAGAGGGAATGGAAAACCATTTTGAGTGTGATGGAGTCACCGAAGCACAGAAGGTAAAGGTGGCTAAATCAAGACTAAGAGGTTATGCCTTAACATGGTGGAAATTCATTTAGACAGAGAGGGAGAAGGATGGCAAGCAACCTATCTCTACTTGGAAGGGAATGGTTGCCAAGGTGAAAGAAGCATACCTACCTAAAGACTATGAAATTTAGTTACATAAGAGGAGATAGAGTTTGAGGCAAAGAGATCAAGATGTGAGTTCTTATACTAAGGAGTTTCAAAGACTTTGCATGAGGGCCAATGTCATAGAGGATGAAAGTATCAAGGTGGCAAGGTATCTCAACGGTTTGAAGTGGAACATTCAAGAGGAGATGGTTCTCTTAAGCCCCAAAACAGTGCACCAATGTTATCAATTGGCATTAAAGATTGAAGAGAGGAGTAAGAGGAAGCAAGATCAGACTTCTAAGGGTAGAGGCAAAGGCAGAGATCAAAGAGATCAAAGAGGACAGCGTGGTGGATACCAAGGTAGAGGCAATGACCAAAGAAACCAAGGAGAGTCAAAACTCATAGAGCATGGAGGTGAAACATCTACAAGAGGTGGATATAATAGGGGTAGAGGACCTCAAGGAGGTTCAAACAGAGGAAAAGGAGCAGGAAGGCATGAGCCTTTCCTTGTATGTACCTACTCTAGGCCTTTCCTTGTAAGACCTCCTTGGTGCTTTGCTTCACCAATCTAACCTATAGGTCCCTACTCATGACTAGGTGCCCCTGGTTTTTCTAACCAACCCCTCTTCTATCATTCATCAAGATCATACATTGACCTTCTTGCCCCTCCTAAAGTTTGGACCACATCCATTACCTCCACATAAAACTAGACATCCTTGGTCTTCATGGTTCCCATGCCGTGATATGGTTATGCAAATGAAAATGAAGAAAAGTAATCATCTCCTTATCCATTGGCTAGAAGAATGCATGCTTAATGTTTTGATACATGATATCAGCTCTCTTTTGCTCTCATGGTTGAATATCAAAATCCAGTATGGTGGGCCTCCAGAGTTCTAGTCATCTTTCTTCCTCTTCCACCAAATGTTGTTCCTGATCCACATGTCTTCTAGCCTAATTGGCTTTGTTTTTGAAAGCTGAAGTTTCTCCTGAGTCACCAATGTAGCTCTCTCTACCTTTCCAAACTCTTTCATTGTTGCTGATCGTCTTTGGGATTTAGTCATTTGTACCACATGGTTGATGTGCTTTGAATCCTTGCATCTAAGGGGTTTAAAACCTTAGGGGCCTTAGATGAGAAAAAGAAGTAATGTTTTTCTTTTCT
Organism: Sequoia sempervirens; assembly: GCA_007258455.2. Classification (NCBI taxonomy): domain Eukaryota; kingdom Viridiplantae; phylum Streptophyta; class Pinopsida; order Cupressales; family Cupressaceae; genus Sequoia; species Sequoia sempervirens. Next base: position 88,434,093 of record VDFB02379711.1, read on the forward strand.
TTTTATGTGAGGACCTAGTAGTGAGATAAAAGAGGATTGTATAGAAAAATGAAAAAAGAAGACATAAAAATTCATGGACCATACTATATCACCTACATGCTAGCTAACAAGGACATGAATGTAGTAGATTTAGGTATGATAGGGGTATTGCAAGGTATATTTGAGGAATATATAAGAATGAAGAAGAATTCAATAGATCAAATTAGTGTCAAATGTTTTCCTAAAAGATCTCCCACACCCTATTAGGGAATTTAATCATTTCTAACCATTTTCCACATCCTATGGGAAAGTTTGAGGAGGCTTCATAGTTGAGAGTTTAATGAGTACTTATAACTTCTTTCCATGCAATCATGATTAGTTAGAGAACATATAGGGAAACTTGATGAGCTATGCAACAAATGAAGAGAATATAGGGTATTTTGACCTAGTCTTAAGCATCTCCAAGCATCTAGGAGATATTGAAGGAGTCTTGGCTGATAGATAGGGTCGAGGATAGAAGTTTTATTTTTGGTTACATTGACATCATGTAGGACATCCATAGTCTTATTCTTGGTTACTTTGACATCACAAAAAATTATATAGGATGGAGTAGAATGTAGCTCTACCTTTGTCAGTTCCATGTTAAATTTTTATTATATATAGCTTGCTAGTGTAGGAATTCTAAGACAAACAATCATGGTAGGACCATTCTTAAAAGATTTCAAATAATAACCTAGTGAACCCATATACTCTTATGACTATATATACATAAATCTAGATTAAACTTAGAATTCATTAACTTTAAGTTCTCTTTATTCTATATTACCTCAGTGAAAGTTTCAGCAAATCTACTTGCACTCAGAGGTGTTTCCTTGAAACCTCCAACAACACCCTGTTCAACATCCAAAATCACATATTAAAATACCATTCGTAAAAACATGCTATTAACACATGTAATAAATTTATAATTGTTTACTAACTTTACATACCCCACTGATAGGTGTACTGCAAAAACAAGTAGATTGACTGGTGTACCTAGGGTCAACACTATGACCCTGCAATTTTATTAAAATAATAAAACTAAATTAGTTAATCTTGCATTTCACAATCAAAATTTAATAAACTAAATTCAATGAACATGTTGAATTTTACCTGACTGTCAATACCATATGCATCATGCAAAATATCAGCCACCCTCTCCATCCCCATAGATGCATATAGATCAGGCTGTGTAGAAGCATATGGATCCTGCGTAGCACCCTCCTGAGGACCAGTAGGGTCATACAAACAAGTGGCTCTGCAAGATCAACACACATGGCCTTGAAGGCCGCCATCTGAAGACTCCCCCAGATTGCGCTGTACAATGGGGCTAGTGTGGTGGATGACACTCCGAGTCAAGGATGTGATCACCAGCAAAGTCTCTACATCAACACTCTCCTTTGCAACTGCAGGCATCGCAATCTGCTCATGAGGCAGCCTAGCAAGAGGTTGTCTCCCCTGTCATGTAGGATCCGACTGTGCACTGGGCCTATCCTGTGATGACCCCCCACCTCTCCCCTAAAACTCCCTCATATCAAAATAATTCAGGATTTGGTTCAATACAAACTCACAGTATAATTTCCTAAGAAAATATTGGGGGACTTCACAGTTATTGCACGGTGGGTAATCAAAGACCATATACCATCTGTCATAAAAACGATTCCTAATCTCTTGGTGGTGGCACCAATGAATAGGAAACCTCTTTGCATTGAGGGTGAAATTTTGATTTGTTCTAGGGTCAGTGAATAGAGAGCACAAATCACCTTGAGTAATCTTTAAATCTTTTACTTGTTTATATGATAATTTGTCTGCATAATATGCCCTCGATGTTTGCCTCCTATTTTACCATCCAGATATTTGTCGGGTAATTGCATCTACATTTCTTAACAAATCCTTCAATGAATCTACTAGATGTATTCTTTCTGTGGTTGAAGAATTTTGATCACTCAACCTACTAATAAGATCCTCAACTTCTTTTCTATTGTTTTCAATTTCACTCCTCAAATTTTCTTGAGTGTTAGGAGGGTATTGAGAGAATGGTGGGGGAGGTTGATTTTTTTGTTGAGGCTGATTTGGTTGAGGATTTTCCTCCTCTTGTTGAGGATTTCCTACAAATTAAAAAAAAACATTCATTTCTAAACTAAAACAAACAAAATCAATTAAAAACTAACAAATTCAAAACAAATACCAAACAATACTTACCTCTTGCATCTCTTCGTCGTCGTGGCACCATATTTGTGAAGAAATCCAATTGTTGTTGATGAATTTTGAAGAAATCACCTCTCTAAGAATGCGAGCGTGTAAGATAGGGTTTTTGGCCGCAGGCGGAGCTAAAACATAGAAAAAACCAAATGAGAAATGATATTTGGATTCACTTTTTTTTTTGCTTTTAAAAATCCATAATGCGAATGCGTTATAACGCGTTTGTGTTATGGCTTTTTTTTTCTTGTTTGGCCACAAAAGTGCGACCATCTTGGTGCACTTACCCCTAGGTAAGGCCAATATTATTGCAGACTCTATTTTAAGCCTGACTACATCAGAGGACAATCAAGTCATCGATGACTCTTTCCCTGATGAACACTTATTTTCCATCAATGTGCATACACCCTAGTATGCTAACATAGCTAATTATTTGGTCATAGGGAGAGTTACTCCTCACTTCTCTCCAAAAGAGAGAAGTGTGCTCATTGAGAAAACCTTTCCTTTCTCATGAATTGCAGGATGCTTGTTCTACACTAGAATAGACCATGTCATGAGGAGATGTGTGAGGGAAGATGAGACATATGATATATTGCATGCATGTCACAATGAACCTTGTGGAGGGAATTTTGCAACCAAGAGGACAACAATGAAAATTTTGAACACATGATATTATTGACCTACACACCACAAGCATGCATGGACATATACAAGGAAGTGTGATAGATGTTAGAGGATGGGCTGGCCAATGAAATCTGATGAGATGCCCCTTTACCCCTAGGTAGTAATCACTCCATTTGATAAGTGGGGATTGGATTTTGTTGGACCCGTTGATCTGCCATCAAATGGTAAATCCTATATCTTGGTATGCACTGATTATGTAACCAAGTGGGTAGAAGTTAAAGCCATGAAGCATGCAAGAGATAATAAGGTTTCATAATTTCTTTATGAGGAAATTTTCACTCGGTATGGGGTTCCAAGAGAGATAGTGATTGATCAAGGAGCTCAATTCATATCAACCCTTGTTACAACACTGGTCAATGAGTACAACATAAGGAATATGAAGTCTACTCCTTATCACCCTCAGGCCAATGGCCAAGTTGAGGTGACTAATAGGGAAATTGAAGTCATTCTAACCAAAACAATGGCTATTCATATAAAATACTAGGAAAATAGGCTACCAGAAGATGTCTGGGCCTATAGAACCACCTAGAAAACAACCACATGCTTCACTCCTTTTGAGTTGTTGTATGGAAAGACAACCTAGATTCCCATTGAATTTGAGCATAAGACTCTTAAGACTACACTAGACTTAGGGATGGATATCTTTGAGGCACAAAGGGATAGAATCATATAGCTAAATGAGTTGGATGAGATGAGGAAGGCGGCCTTACATCACACAGATGTTGTGTAGAATCAGAGAATAAAATGGCATGAAAAATTCATAAGGGACAAGAAATTCCAGCCAGGTGACTGTGCATTGCACTATGACACAAGGTATCAAGACAATGCAGGAAAATTGTAGACAAGGTGGCTAGGACCATATGAGGTTGTTGAAGTCTTCTCCAATGGTGTTGTTCAACTCACTACCATTAACCCTATCAGATTTAAGTTGCTTGTCAATGGTAATCACCTTAGGTTGTATCACAAGCCAACTTCGAAGGAGAAATTCCTACATCAATTAACTCAACATGCAACACTCGAACTTCCTATAGCCAAAGAAAGTGGACCTAGTGTCCCTCCTAGCTAACTAAGGTATGTAACTTGTCATAATAAAAACTTCCACTTTTGTGGGAGTCCACTTCTTCATTCATTCACCCATCCACCCATCCATCTCCACCTTTCTATCTCTTCCATCAAGCTGCCATAACTTCACTTCATTCCATCTCCACTTTCATTAATTGCTCAACTAAATTCTTAAAAGGTAACCAATAATTCCTCAATATTCTTTACAAAAAATATTCCACAAATTCAGATACGTGCACACCAATTTGTTACATCTTAATTATCTTTCAGTACATTCATTTAATTATTGTACATTAATATAGACGTTCTTCATAGTATGTAATTATTCCCTGCCCCTATCAAATCATCATTACTACCTCACATGTGAGGACACATGCTCAAATTTAGGTTGGCGGGAAGTGTGAATACAATGTCCATTTTTCAGTTCATGTTGGTTCATGTTAGTAAAGTTTAAATTGAGCCAATTTGAATTTTGAGTGAGGTAGCGACTCACATGTGTGAGATGACATCAACCGCCACAATTTTTTTATCATATCCTTCATTTATTACTCCTTTACTACCTTTATTGCCTCTGTCATAATCCTAAGTCGCCAAAAAGGTGAATTTCATATGACATTAGCATTGGGAATTCAATAGTATTGTGGGAAGGAGAAATTTGGATTCCAGATAAAGATTGTAGGAAGGGAAACCTTGTAGAGTGATTGTTTAATTATAGACAGTTGAAAAATGGGAGGTAGGTTAATTAGAAATGAACCCATGGTTCATGATGTTGTGTTGTAGGATGCACCTGGCCAGGATGAGTTCAGAAACTACAGATGGTTAGATTATTATTGAAGCTGAATGGCTATAATGAAGATGTTGCATTCAAATTTGTGCATACATTGTCTAAAGCAAAATCCATGGTAAAAGGTTTGGAGGTAATAGCTATTGAAAAGAGGATTGTAGAAGTTACATGGTTGTTTATCACTCTGCTACCAAAGACACAAGGTCAGCAAGGGCTGAATTTATAGAACCCGGTGACCCTCCATTGAATGTGGACAAGCAAGGTGTGAAGAGAACCTCTCTACCTAGGCCATTGAAGAAAATAGATGTCTACATTGTAAAGTACATCACTTGCGAAGGCCACCAGTTGAACCTACATTTTGTGCACTTCAAACTCCTGAATCATTTGAGGCATGGGAGAAGAATGAACATGCCAAATGTGTTATATCATCTCCTTTCAATAATGGCGTTGAAACTCAAAAAGGTAGGGATAATTTTGTTTCCCACCATTGTTTGATCAAATTATTAGTAGAGAAGTCTCTGCATGACATGTCTGATATGACTTGAGAAGAATTCTTGAATATTGATCAATTTAGACCAAAGCATTTGTGACCTAGGGTTTTCCCTCAACCTCATAGGGTTAGTAGGGGAGTGAGAAATGTTGAAGCCACTCCTAGAGCCTCAACTTCTAGCACAATCCCTAGTGTAAACCCTCCTACAACTGAACAAACTATAGAGATTAGTTATTTTGAGACAGAACATTTAGACAAAGAAAGTTCCTCTTAAAATTTTGATGATGATGTCCCTCTTGGAATCCTAATTAAAACTAGGGAACAAAAGAAAGAAGAAAAAATAAGGAAGAGAAAATCTAAAAAGAAAACAACAAAAATGGAAGTGCCAAGCTTTAAGAAATGGAAGGCTGACACTGTTCTTCCTGCAGCGGAAGAGAAACATGAGATCCCTCATAGAAAAAGAAGAGTAGCTAGACTAGCCATTGGTATGTCTCCCCAGGGAAGCTCTAGGACTAGAGAAACATCACCAAGGGACATAGAAGCCCCAATGGGGTAGGTGAATGTTGAGGAAAAGGACATATTTGAGGAAGCGAAAAATATAACGTTGGCAGAGCTTGTTGCCATCACAAAAAAAATTGAGAGTCAAGAATATGAGGAGAATCAAGAGCTCTTACAGCAAGAGAAAGAGAAAGAACAAGAGCCCTGGTAGAACAATTAGCACCCTTATAGCTAGAATTGGTTGAACAATCAGAATCTCTGCAACTAGGGCCACATGAAGAGCAAGCATTAGTGCTAGGAAATTTTTTGGTAGGAATACATAAGCCCTCTGATTTTTCAATGCACATAGTAGCCATGAACTTATGGATTGAAATGCAAAGAAGGGAAGAGGAATGGAAAGAGGAGAAACACAGGCTAAGGGAGAAAATTAAAAAGAAAGATGAGGAGATTCAAGAGAAGAATACATAAATTGTTGCTTTAAAGGAAAAGATGGAAAATATAGCAGCCTTAGTACCTCAGATATTAGAATGTAGGACTCCTCCAAGGGTCTATGCTCTATATTTGAAGGAGAAGAATATTTATTTTAAAATAGCAAGGATTATTTCAAGTTTGAATCCTTCCATTGAGACTCCTCTTGAATTTTTCTAGGCTTATCAGATTGCTCCTCCTGAAATGAAAAATTTGTTGTGTGAATAATATTTGCATAATTATGCTATGTCCCAAGATCATGATTGGAATCCATTATTGTATGTTGGGGGTCTCCAATTATGGGAATTCATGTCCTAGATATAGAATGAAATTAGTTGGGAATAGTAGTATAGGACTTATAGGAAAATAGAATCCAACACTCCCCTGCCCATCAGGGCTGAATCTAGAAACCCATGAGACATTTTTAGGAATGGAATAGGTTCCTTTACCAACCAAGCTATAGTAGTCCTAGGATCTTGCCTAAGAGAGAAGTAGTTTACAAAGAATATGCAAAGATAAAAAAAACCACAGGGGAATTTGTAATGGGATATCTATCATAGAGGTGTAATAGTCTGACTGATGAGTTAAAACAAGTTGAGCCTCACTCTTTGCAGAACTATGCTTCAACATGCAAAAGAGTTGATAGATCTATAAAGATTGGAAGGACAAAGGGACAATTTTGGCTTCCACTAAATTTTCAGCCACCTATCCTATTATGGCCTGTTCCAAATTTTAGGTATTCCCAGTATGATATAGCTATAGAGAGGAAAAGATGGAACATGTTGGACATCAAGCAAGGGTTCTATTGGAACCCCAATTCATTCACTACAAGAACTGATGTTGGGCAGTTGGTAGTTGCAAATTTTAGGGCATTGACCAAGCAAAGGAATAACTCTTCCTTTGTTGGAGGACTAGCAAAACTTTAGGTTGGGAGGAGTGATGAGTCTAGTTTATGGTTAAATTTTGATAGATTTTATTATCCATTTTTTTGTAGTTGTCATAGACCTTGATACTTGGATGTTGACATTTTCATGTTATTTCCTTGAAACCATAGACATTGGGCATAAGCTTATTTTTGTAACCTTTAAATGACATTGATATTATGCTATAGGAACTATCTATGTTAAATTTACATGTGGATTAATGAATATTACTTTAAGATAGTTACAGATATGCAATTGTTGTGCATACTAATATTGTTATGCAGATATAATTTCAGCCTACAAAATTGAGGAAGACTCTGCCAGCTGGTCATTTGCAATAAAGGTCAACAAGGTGATCATTCAAAGGTCAAAGGAGGGAAGAATCTCAATGGAGGGAGATTCCTAATTCAAATCAAAGAATTGTAACTACCCTGTAAATGGTCTTAATAGTTTTTAAAGCAAATATAGGAGCTATTGTTATGCTAGATCTGAGTTAAGGAAAACCAGCTTGACCAGATTCCACACATGCACAACCTCCTTTCCACTTTCTATGCTTTCCATAAAGTTGCATCCTCCTAATCTGTTGGAGTTGACCGCATTTCTAGGTAGTTAGTATTTTTTCTTCCTATAAATAAGACTCAAATGATCCTTCTCAAGAGGTTGATTAATTTGATGTTTTATTTGCATTCTTAGTTTTTTAGTAATATAGTAATGTTGCTCTATTGTACTCATGCTTTCCAATGAATAAAATGAAGTTATAAGTTCATGCATATGAGTTTACATTTTTCTTAAGGGATACTCATCCAAGGGGGCCCACTTGGTGAGCATTCCATCCTTTAGTTTAGTTATTACTTTCTGTTTAGCAATTAGTTAAGAATCTAGCAACTATCTATTCTTGCAGCCACTAGAATTCCATTCTGTGACTGTTCCTACAACCAAAGCAGACAGAGTAGTTTCCTATTAGTTTGCTCAAATTTTCATCTATGTCATGCATTTTAGCTTAGTATAGTTGTTGGTTGATGTTCAACACTTATATTACTTAATTCCAAGCAATTTACTTTTATCATTATTTCTTTCTTAGCTGTAGAATGAAGATGGCTACTATGAATTCCTAGTGCACATATTGTGCTGACCCATTTCAAGTCTACATCCCTAGGTTGACAAGTTAATTTCACCTTCATGATGATTGAGATAGCTATTTAGATTAGATGTCCAATCTTTGAATCACATCTTTAAGGGATTAGTTGTTAAATCATTGTAGGAGGCCAACACCAGGATTATTCTCACCTTTATTTTTCTCATAAATGTCTCTTATACTTCTATTTTTTTGTCTCATTGAGCTTTCCAATGTAGGATTTGACATATCACTTGAACTAGAACTTGTGGAATGTGGAATTGATGGTCCTACACCTTGAATGTCACTTGTATATGGTGTTTTTTTCATTTGAATAAGTATGGGAGAAGGGATAAAACTCATGCATGGCCATAGAATGGGAAAAAAAGTAGTCCCACATGGTCCCCACACTAGAGCAATTTAATATCCAATGATAAAATAGTTTTCATCCATAAAGTCAACAATAGTACTCAAATCACTGTACCATCAAAATTGTATTATAATCAATTTATATTTGTCCCAAACACAAATAGTTATTCAAAGTCTTACATGTCAAAGAATATTCAAAGCACATCTTTCACCACAAACATATAATCCATATTGCTTGTTAATGGCTTGTAGCTTTAAAACATACAACAAAAATATAAAATTAGTATAACCCACACTCCCCTAAAATATCACCACTTGCATTGTACATCATTGCCAATATTTTAATAGATCCACGTCCATGAGAACAACTAAGATCCAAGACTATCCCATCACCAAATACAATCGAACCCATCCCTTATCCCACTTTGCTGGCAACACAACACTCAAAGGAAAATCAATCATTCAGATGTGTCCCATGGGTCAAATCCCTATGCACAGCTACTAGTGCATTCTCCTCTTTTGCCACATGTAATCACCAAAACAATGGTGTTAAAACCACCAAAATTTCTTGAGCAGCAAACCATAACTACACACCATAAATACATATAAAATATGCAATTGAAGGCATTGAAACAAATTTTCATATTTGAAAAAGGAGGATAGAATTAAAGATTCAATACCAAATCAACATTGAACATATAAAGAGATTTACAAATTCAAAAATTCATTACTCAATCTTTTCCAATTTCCATTTACCACGTCTCACTTTCATATTCAGTTCTACATTTTCCTAGAGGCAAATGAAGAAAGAGGAGAAGCAACAACAACAACATGCTATGAAGTTATAGGTATTCTATTTCTACTAATTGTTTATGCCTATGAATTCCAATCTATTCAATGCTACGCAAATGTTTTTCACAATACTATAAATATTTGGGGTTCCACCCTGATACTATTACCTTTGGTTTCTCATTTATATTATTTATGTCAGAACAAAAATATGTTGTATGTGATGTAAATTTTTATCATTATATCTTGTGATTATACCTTTTCCACCAAGATTTGAAGGTTCTAATTAGACTACATCAACTTTAAAACATAGTCATTGGATAAAATATGTTTAAATCTGAGTTGTAGATTAGTATTACATACATTATGCTTATTGCTACTTTGTTTCAAGATTAAGAATCATTTCAGTGATGTAAAGAAACCATGTGATGCAATCATATGCTACCACGTGTCATAATTAACACATGTCCTCATCTTGCTCCATTGTTGTTTTCAAATTGAGGACCCACCATAACTTTATCACATATCACTAGTTTCTTTGTGCCTGAGAGAATGAAAAATGTGATGGGTATGTGCAAGATCATGATGGGCCAAAAAGTGGCGATATGATGGGTATGTGTAGGGTATGTGGTTGCCGACTTTTTTTTACCCAAAATTGATGAAACAAAATGGTTTTTAAAGGAGATTTTCAACTTTCCACCAATATAAATTATGCTTTACTTTGAATTTAATAAATAATTATTATTCATTTTCTATTTGAATTACGACTAAAGTCTTGATTGATAGGCTGATTGAAAAACATCTATAGCTTTCAAACAATATCACATTTTTTTAATTTGAAAAATGTGTCACATTCTATGCTTCACATACTATAGGATTAAAGAAAAAATAATTTCATGAAGTTTTCACCAAGTTAAGGTGGTCAAACATATGGGTTTTATATTTTTTAAAAGTTGTAATAAAAAAAATCATAATTAATTATTTACTTGGAAAAAACTTACAAAAAAATATGCATCACATTGGGATATGAGTCCTCTACCTATATCTAAAATATTATAAAAAAATATTATCATCTTATTGTGGTTAGGGTGGTTAGACAAACACCTACTTATTTTTTCCCTAAAATTTAAGTGCTACTGCATTGAAATTTCAAAATTTTGCCAAATAGATTTTTGTTTTTTAAATAAACCTAGTAGTTTAGAAACTACATTCAGTTTTCTACATATTCTATTGTTACATATTTTTGAAATAATATAGATAACTTATTCAAATTTTTACGTCAAGTTGCCTAACTTCGATTTTTCTAAATTTTATTGCCACTTAAGGGCCTTTTTTTTCCATGATGATCCTACACATACCCTGATGTGAATACACTAGGAAATACACTAAAAAATTCCCATCTAATCTCACTTTCATTAGAATCCACTAACATTTATACATTGCTAGTATGCCCATGTCTTTTTGATTCACAACTACGATGTGAATCACTTATGTGATGACAATCATATCTCTTCCTTTTGATTACAACCGTTGATCTTGAATATCACACATGACTCTTTATCCTCTCTCGTAAAAAACCATGATGTGAAGAAATATTTCTATGGTCATTCGATCATTTCCTTCACTACTCACTACCTAATCTCACCATCACATATGACAAGTTTTCTTTTCACATGAAGAATAGAAAATGTGATGAGAAGAACACTAGTGATACAATGAGAAACTGCCACATCACCACCAAGTGGTAATGAAGGAAGTTTTGATAACTTCATTGGTGTTCGATGGAGGTTTGAAAACCAACATCAAATATCAACAATTTTGATAACATTTTCAGTGATTATTGAAGGTTTGAAAACCAACATCAATTGTTGACAACCTTTAGACTTAAATTCAACTTGGAACACTGACATACCTTATGAATGCACAAGAAAAAATATAATATGTCAAATGGGAGAAAGATTCTAAAAACCTGGGCAGCAACCAACAAGGTTTTTAGAACCACCAAAGGTACCAATTATATTTGAACTTAGAAAATGTGTCTTTGATACTCTATCAAGCCAACAATCGCTAGGTAAATGTGTTAGTCATCATGATGACTTACAACACATGAGTTGTAACTTAAGCTACCTTCAACTACCAATAACATAAAAACAAATTAGAACACTATGAAGGTTCTATAGAAAAACTAGAACCCTTAGGTTTTAACCTGCTAAACCTTAATTTTGATTAGAGAGAACAAATTGTTCAAAATCAATGATCAACATGATCACCCTTTTACATCAATGAAAACAATTCCAACAACTAACGCAACCCATGATGAGCCTATAAATGATCCTCCATCCTTTGAAAATAAAGTAACTGATACACCCATTAGCTTGGAACAATGATATGGCCAAGGCTTTAAGATTCTTACTAAACAAGGTTGCTATATAAAGAATGAACATTAAATCTACACTCTTTTGGAACAAATACCATATGATGATACAAAAGGAATTGTCTATGAAGGTCCTCCACCTTTAAATATAACATTTACTCCATCCTCCAAGTTAAGAAAACCTCACGGTCCTATTAAAAATAGTCTCCTATTTACTCCACATCCCTTGTCTAAGACTAAATGTATCTTATGCACACTTTTACAATTGGGGTCCATTACATTACCTCCTACACAAGAAAGAAGAAATACTAAACAAAAGAAAATAAAAACTCATCCTTTTGTGCATATCATAAATTATTTGGTCATTGTATTGATGAATGTCATACCTTAAAGAAGAAATTAGAAGATTTATGTCCTTACAAAGATAAATATGATAAATTAATAGACTAAATAACTATGGCTTTTACTCCTTGTTATGTGGTAGTTGTAGTACCATAAAATACTCATTACCATGCATGGGGGCACAAAATACTATTGTTCAATAATATTTTCATCAAACAAGGAGCAATGAGATATCATCCATTTAGGCTCACCTTTTCCCTTATAGTTGGGGGGAAAGGGGTGATCCCACAATACTGGTTTACAATTTTTGGCCAAACTAGACACTGAACTAATTTTTAATAACTAAATCTTCACTTTCGGACACCTATAGTGGCTAAACCGTGAGGAATTTGGATATGATGCAAACTAGTGATTTGCGACATTTTTTCTGTAGATTCTATTCTTTTTTTTCAAAATTATTGGAATGAGATTGTGCTTATTTTTCCATCTCCTTTGAAAACTAGTTTTTATCAGTAAACACCATTTTTAAGGAGTGATGCTCACCGCATACAACATAAAAATTTTCTGTGATGGATAAAATTCTATTTTTTTTAATCTAGATTTGTAACTATGATATCTAACCCTTTCATTTGGCTTCATAGTGTTTTATTGAATATTTATTCCTTAATCAAGTTTTAAATTCAAACCAATTACAATTCAAACATAGGCGGACTGTATAGAACATAACATTTTTTGTATGTATCAAAATTATTTTTTGTTTTACTAGATCAAGGACATCAATAACTATCCTGCACATATTTTTCATAATTTTATTTTGATAATCTACTATTTTTCCACATGTGCATAACAAACTACTTGATTTTTCAGTGAAAAACTTATGTGTAAACCAATTTTGTGGGTTTACCCAAAGGATATTTAGCCTCACATTAGTTATATTATTTGGTATAAGGGATCCCTTGCTTTATTTCATTATCTCCTTATAATATTGGTGTAGCAAGTACACTAACATTATAAGGGGGCACATTACCCCTATATATTATACTATTAGATAAGTGTTCTAGTCATGATGACATAAATAATATCCTCTAGAATGTGACCTTGTTCCTTACATTATGTCCCCTTCAGTGGAAATAGAATATAAGATGTTCTCTAATGATTGGGCTCCTCAATCTATTCTAGGGTCCTCTTTGTGGTGGTATTAGACATGATAACCCCTAAAAGTATGACTTTTCATGTCATGTTATGTCCCCTTAGTGGTGGTATTATGTCTAATATCCCCTAAAGTGTGATTTTTAATTTTATGAATTTTTCTCTCTTAGTATTGGTATGATTTATGATACTCCCTATGGTGTGACCTACCATGCACGTTGAGTTGTGTTCTTTAAAGAATAATAATATTTTTTTTATCATGCACCCTTTGTGGTGGTGTTATTTATAATGCCCCATGAGGTGTGGCTTTTTTATTTTCATCCCCACAATGTTAGACTTGTTTTGCACCTCATGAGGTGATTTGCATCCCCCATGATGTAAAATTTTTTGCAACACCTGAGGTCATTTTTGTCCCTCATGACATTAAAATTTATACACCCCCTCGAATGATTTCATCCCCTGTGATGTTAAATTATCGCTCATGACATTAAACTTTAGGTGCTCCCGGATGCATGATTTGCAAAATAGTCCATAGATTTGGCATAATGTGACTTGCTAATTCATGTACTTGAGAAACCTTTTTAGCATGGCCACCAAGCATAACACAAATTTCTTGCTAGTGTAGCCATGTTTTTCATGAGTCACCTATCATAATGCACCTTGCTAGCCTTGTGGAACCCATCATATTGCATGGAAACCTAGCATACCACAACTTTCTAGCCAGTGGATCTATGCAACTCATAAGTGACTTGGCATAATGTAACTTGCTAGACCTTATGAGAGAACTATCTTAACTAACATCGTATTTGAGAAAAATTTTAGACTAAGGCCTATATGCCTTACTAACTCGAATCTTGTTAGTACTAACCCTTGTGTTTGTATTTTTTTGTTTATGTTTCTTCTTCATGTTTGCATCGTGTTTGTATTACACTTGTTTGCATTGTATTTTTCTTTTGTTCTTTGTGTTGTGTTTGTGTTATGTTTATTTTGTGTGTCTTTATTGTGTATGCTTTGTGTTTTTCATGCTGCATTTCATATCATACATGTGTGTTCTTTTGAACCTTATATTATCTTGTCATAGGATCTTGAATCTTGAGGGCTAGCACATCCCCTAGATTGTAATGAAATAACTTTCACAAGAAGAATATAATATGAAATATGCTACAAATAATTGATAATAATATGCCACTTCGAGGGGGATACCTCCAAAATTCTTCAATAAGAACTCGATACTCAACATGATGATGAAATAAGACTCACAACCTCCTATATATACCTATTTATGCCTAGGATATCAACTACGCTAACTTAGATAACCCTATATAAGCCCTAGGCTGACCTAACTAATTAAATAAAAATATAATAATGATAGTATGACTTAATTAAGAGTTAAGGCAGCCACAATATAGCTACTCATAACTTGATACACACTATAGGGGTAAGGGCATAACATTTCCCTCCTCTTTATAGTAATGAAATAATTTGCACAAGAAGAATATAATATGAAATATGCTACAAATACTTGATAATAAATTAGAATAACAAGCCATTTTGAGGGGGAAAACCTCCACATATCTCCAATGAGAACACAATTCACAATCTGATGATGAAATAAGACTCACGACCTCCTATATATACCTATTTATGCCTAGGATATCACCTAGGCCAACTTAGACACCTCTATATAAGCCGTAGGCTGACCTAACTAACTAAATAATATTATAATAATGATAACATGACTTAATTGGGAGTTGAGATAGCCACAATCCCACTATTCATAGCCAAATGTACACCAATATTAAGGGTGTAGCCTAGATTCAATGCCATCCTATCTCATCAATTTTTGGACAATTGAAAACCCTTTGTCATATTATTACTTTATTATGAGTCTGAGCATAAGTTTATATTCTCACTAAAGTGAGGGTTAATTGTAGCATCAAAAATTGTCACCCTTGACAATTTCACACTAGGCTTTTCTCCCCTCTATGTTCTTAGACCTAATTATTCATCTAATTACCTGTTTTATATTTTTTTTTGGAAAATAAAACATGGGAAATGGAAATATGCATTTAATATTTTACCCTTGACAATTTTAGCATTGAAAAAATATGTATCTAGTCTAGGGTACCCCATGCCCTATACCAACACTTTTGGCTCCAAATTTAAATATGTTGGTGTTGGTATTTTATTAGTTAAAAAATTAAATTCCTTTATCAACTATTGGGATTTAATTTTTGGGAAATTAAATTAAATGCACATAAATACATAGCATTTTCATAATTTTGAGTCCTAATAAAAGAAGGAAATTTACTAGCAATTATAATAATTCAAAAATCAATTCAAGTCAAGAAACAATGGATCATTTAAGGTGATGAGTATGAATTCAGTTCATCAAGGAGATCATATATGAGTGGTGAGTTGCAGGAAGTTGTCAAATCATTACTTGTTTATCATTAGCCTCTATCCATCCAAGGATAAGCTCTCTTTTATATCATCAATTTCTCCATTGTGGAGGTAGGGATACTAGTTCATGGGGTTTGAATTAGACAATCCCCTATATGGAGCAACCCTTACCCTCTTTTCATGTGTGTATGTTATGGATATGATGTAAACTATAGGAATATTGAAGGCTATTTTCTTATTCATCCACTCAAAACCCTACAAGTTGTTAAGTCACAAAATCTACATTTTCTCATCAACAAACAAAGTTTTGAAAACTCTAGAGGAATAAAAGCTATATAGACTATGGATCTCAAGTGTATAAAATTAGATCCTAAAAATTAGGTGTTCAATTTAGAGCACACCATGCCCTAGATTGGCCATTTTAGCCTCAAATTTTAATATCAAGTGCCTTTATATTTTCCCTATGTCCTTTTAGGTTCAATTTATATCTTGTTGCATTCAGTTTCTTAGAAATCATAATATATTACTACATTTTCAAATTAGACCTAGTTACATCATTGCATCATATCAAAAATAAAACTATACATGCATTCCCGCCACCACCTAAAAGGGATTAAAACCCTGATCCATCATTATGGATATTCCTATAAGGTTTGTAGCCAAGTGGGGTTTTAGATCATTTTTAATCCCTTACAACACCAAAAAGTTAGGAAGAGTGTGATTTAAAACCTAGATCCCTCTTACCAAGTAAATAATTTTATTAGGAACATACTTTAGACATATCCAAGGCATTACACTCACACTAGAAATCTTGATAACTATGTCTTTTAATGTAGGAACCAACCACCTAGGTTATGATAAAAACCCTTCTCTAGAAATTTTTCCTTTGATCCAAAAAATATTACAACATTATCAAATAATCATCTACTTTAATGACCCAAAATATCAATCCTACCTATAGAGAATGTTCCTCAAACATAACATAATTTGACATGATATACAATTCATATCCCAAATATGGGTTTGAATTTGAGTTGGCATGATATCTCATGTAGAAGTTCATAGCTATAACTACATTGCTCTACTCCAAACCTTCTTAAAATTGTAAATAAAAATAGGGCACAACATTGAATAAAATTTTAAGTGTGGGGTGTTTAGTAGGACAACTGAGAGGGGGGGTGAATCAGTTGTCACAAATTTTAATCTTCAATTCAATTATTGAAACTAATACTTAAACTTCTTAAATGATTAATCATCAAATGCCAATGCAGAAAATCAAATCCAACGTATAAACACAATAACACTAGATATACATGGAAAACCCAATGAGGGAAAAACCATGATGGGGATTAACTCACACTATAGAGAATATCAAAACTGATTACAAAAGGCTTACTGCTTGAAACAAGGCTCACTGTCTAGAACAAGGACTCACTATCCAATAGGGCTACAACCTGGAGGGCTCACTTCCATAGAGATATAAAGAAGAAAAATAAGACTTGTTACAGAGAGACAATAGTACCAATGAAACAAATGATTCCACCACAATCACTTGATCAACTTGCATTCAAATGATAGAGTTTTCCTTTTGCTCACTACATTTGAAAACTTAGCATTAAGATTCACACTGATCTACCACACACATAACTCACACACACTTTATGAATAGCATCAAAGTCATGTATGCTCTTTCACTTATCTTACTTCTTTTATTTTGTATATTTTTCATTACTAGCTCATCCTGTATTTATACTATCTCCAACCATGAAAAAGATACAAAGTCAGCCATCCAACTTCAAATTCAAATTAGTTCAGTGCCAGAACATCTTGGTGTGGAATTCGAATGAGGGTGACCTAAACACACACTTCACCGGGACCCAAAATAGATCCAACACACTTCAACTTTGAAGATAGGTCAACCAAACCAGTGTAAAACACACAGAACAATTAAGCTCAAAATTCCCAGAACCAAAAAATATCTTCAATGCAATTAGAACATCTTAACTTTAAAACCGCAAGTCAAAAGACTTAATCAAAAAGAAATCCAGACCAAAATTTTTCTCCCAAATCTTAGTTAGAACACACAAAAACATAATTCACAACTGGTGAACACAACTCAAACTTCACAATGAACCAATAGCCAAAAATTTGGATACAACAACCTTCAAAAACCATGAACAACATATAAGGACCACACAAACATAAGGACAAGTACCAAATAATCATTCTAAGTGACAACTGAATAACTGCTAGCTTCCTTTAATACAATTTTATCAATATCCTCAACATATACAACCAACAACAACTAGTAGATAACCAGTTGACCAGTTGACCAGTTGACATCAATGATAACACTTTCATTCCTTTTTCATTCTTGTAGAAATCTCCCCCTTTGTCATTGATGGCAACACATGATGTGAAAAAACATCAAAGATACCATACCAATTCTTAATATACTTGTCAAGATTTGTCTTTTTTCTTCTCCCCCTCAAAAGATCATCTACCTCATTGCCTTCTTTCTCTCATTAGATTTCTCTCCTTTTCACAAGATTTCTCTCCCCCTTTGACATCAATATATTCATTGAATCTTCCTTTGACATGTAAAAAGAATACTCATAATGAAAACACTTGAAACTACTTGCTCCCCCTGAGAGGTAGCCACCAAAATATTATTCCAAAAAGATACAATCATAAATCCATCAGACTGATGCATCCCCAAATGCATCTTCGTTTATGAAAGGAGAGGCAATAACCCCTAACTTCTCTTGGAGATACTCAAAATTATCTTTAGGAAGAGACATTCTAAATATATCAACAATTTGATCCTTTGTCAGAACATACTCAAGCCTGACTTCATTCTCCTTGACCTTCTCTCTCAAGAAATGATATTTGATAGATATATGCTTCAACAGTAGAAAAAGAGACTAAATCTTGCTTCTTACTTAACCATGCCACCAATCTACATCCAAGAAAGAATGCACCACCACTTGTACTCTTTTTTTCATCTACACACCTGGCCCAATCTACATCTGCATATGCACTACTTGTAAAGTTAGTATCTTTAGGATACCATAAACTATAATCTAGAATTTCATTCAAATAACTAAATATTCTTTTAACTGCAACAACATGTGTTTCCTTTGGATCTTCTTGAAATATAGCCACAAGACATACTGCATGCATAATATCTGGTCTAGTAAAAGTCAAATACAATAGTCCACCAATCATAGATCTATACTTGCTCTAATCAACCTTAGGTGAACTATCATCTTTACTCAATTTGCAACCAGTCACCATAGGAGTACTTACCGGTTTGGAACCATCAATCCCAAACTTCTTCAACATCTCTCTCACATACTTAGACTATGAAATGAAAATTCCTTTCTCTATTTGATTAATATATAGCCCAACAAAGAAAATCATCTCCCCAAACATAGAAATTTCAAATTCTTTCTACATTTCTTCCACAAACATCTTGCACATCTTTTCATTTCCTTGAAAGATAATGTCATCAAAATATACAACTACAATCAAGATTTTGTCATTTTCAATCTTAAAGGACAAATTACTATCTGTCATGCCTTTGTTAAATCCTTGTTGAATCAAATACTTGTCTAACCTTGCATACCAAGCTCTAGAAACTTACTTCAATCCATATAGTGATTTCTTTAATTTGCACACCATATCCGATTGATCTATTAACTTAAATCCTTCTAGTTTTTCCATGTAGACTTTTGCTTCTAGCTCACCTTTCAAAAATGTTGACTTGACATCCATCTGATAGACTTTGAAATCTTTATAAGTAGCCAATGCCAAGAACATCCTTATAACTTCCATTTTTTTGGGAAATTTTGATCATCTCAGAGACATCCAAGAATAGTAGTGCCTTTAGTAACTTTTAATTTCATTAAATAACCTTAAAGACACATACAACTGTGCTACAAAGAGGAATTAGACACAATTCATTTCCCACATTAATCCTTCTGAGAGAAGCACATGTAAATTTAGTTTCAACAACTTGCATAAAAATATTTAACAAACAGAACCAATAAACATGAAAAATGGAACAAAAGATTAGAACACAGATATTTACATGGGGAAAACCCTTTCGGGTTAAAAACCCCACACTCCAAAAGCCTAGATCACCATTGTATTACTCATTTAAAAAAATAGTTACAAATACAACTCAAACACTAATCCTTTACAAAGATTACATCATGTTTCATTCTAGAGAAAAACTAGTAGCAACTCTATTCTATTTCCCTCTCTCCCCTTTTTACATTTCCCTAATCAACCTCTTAGTCCATTAAAACCTCCACACTGTTACAATACTCTCACATAGTATACCATGCATATTAACAATGAAAGATTGATCAAGGCATTCTATCAAGGGAGATTTCGGCAACATAACCTTCTTTAGATCTTCCTCTCTCTATTTCATATTTCAAAACATTCAATGTTTATACCATTCATTCTCTACTGATAGGAAACAATTCAACTTCATTTGTAGATCAGTTCATTTTCCTTCTATTGGACCAACCCTCAACTAGTCTTGGACACTAAACAAATTTCTCCAACTCATTCGTGATCCTCCAATGAACATCAAACACATCAGTGGTCAGCCAAGTCATCATCCTCCATCCAACCAAATAGATTCAAACACCCACCGCTCTGCCACAGCCAAGACAAAACACCCTCATGGTGTGGTGGTGACTACACCGTACCACCGTAGGCTCCTCCAAGTCCTATAGCGGTGTGGTAGTGAGTACACCACATCACCGCAAGAGGTCTTCAACATAGCCATGGGGTGGTGGTAACCTACACTACCACTAATAGTCACAATCATCCAACGGTATAGTGGTACAAGCATGAAACACTTATACACTTATACAATTCAGCCAGACTTCTTAGCAGTCACACCAACATTGCTCTCTCAGAGGTTTAGGCTAGTGGGATTGAGGCACAAAATTCCAACAATCTCCCACTTGACAAAGATAACACTGGCACCTCCATAGCACTTAGGAACTACTAATATTACATTGACACCATCAGTTTAGACCTTGCTTTGTTCAAGACCTTGATTAGTAGCATTCAGGATATCCAATCAACAAGTTTCCACAAATAATAGTCTACTAGACAATCTGCAACAAAAACAAGTATCCAATTGCAACTAATTTTCCAACATTGCAACCAATCATAGTCTTCCATGAAACCACATAGATCTCAAACATGATCTCATGCTCCATTAAGACTTCTACAACAACATCTAAGATTTCCACTGTTTAGGCAACAATCTTTGTCCTCCTCCGACATGCCACCTATGGAAGAAATGTACAAGCCAAGGTGAATATGCACCAATCCAATGAACACAAGAAAAAGATCCTAGTGATATCAACAAGATATTGCCATCACTCCAGAAAACAAGATAAAAACAACAGCTAGAACAACAATCAAATTGATTGCTCCTATCCAACTGATAAACCCACGTGACTGAAAATAGCACCTACAACAAGTGCTATATCATTAAATCATCCATACCTTAAAGGTATTGAACATTAGTAGACTTATGCCACCAGTATAACCAACCCATGTACTTACAACTCAAGCTCCACGTGTATACAAGTCAATGAGGAACAAACACTTTCAGGAACTCACACTGCATGAGAAATGCCAAATCTGAAAGATTGAAAGCATAACAAGTCTACCAATCAATATCACATAGAAAGTGTAACCATGTAGTACCAAGGAAACATCCACAATGATATGTACAACCTAAAAATTAATAACTTGCAAGAACAATTCTCACCACCAGTCTTCGTAGCTTTCACACACAACATAGGAAAAAGATAAAGAACTTCCAAGTTACCACTCAAGAACTTGAGTGAAAAACACCAGCTCTGACCAAATCTCAAACCAATGTAATATGAAATCAAACCTTTAGGAAGATAACCAAGACCAAAGAGAGAAACACTGCACATCATGTACCTCTAGAACATACTCCTACATACACCTCTAAAAGCCAACTATGACAAGTATGATCTTCTTCAAAACATCCCAAAGAGAAAAGCATAACAACACCCAACCATTCACTCTCCAAGATCAAACATATGGATGTAATTCTCTCAAAGAAGATCAAACCACTCCATTTCCCATCTTAGGAAATCAGCCCACTACCATCCCCTATGACCATCATAGATGAAAAATACAAACCCAAGGAGATAAACATGCTATCCATCTCTCTCAATGAATTCTCCAAAACCATCTAACAATAGCTCAAGATCCATGTCAAAGAAAGAAAGCATAAAGTACCAGAGAGAAACAATGGGAAATACCTCTCAAGTAATAAACTGTCGAGCAAACCAAGAGTGGGCAATGAGAATGATCCTCCAAGACATGCAAGTCATCATGACTAATCCAAGAGAAATCTCCTCATAGGTCTCTATTGAACTCATGTCTAACCAAGGTGTAGGCTACTCAAACTTTCTATTGAAATATCATCAAGACCATCCATCAAATATAGCCTCATCTCATTCTCCATGTATCCATGAGTACTGGCAACCGATCATCTCATGCTAAACTCCAAACACATCACTGCACTATCATGAAGTATCAGGAAAATGATCAAAACACTCAATACACAAAGAATTACCAGACCACTATCAAAGATCCAATCATCTGAATTAGGAACTTATCATGACATCATGATCTTGCCATCCCTCTTAGGAGATCACGTGTTCGAAGTGAACATTCCATGGTCTCAAGAGCAATACATCATGCCAAAAATCTAAACTACAATTAAGAGCATATCATGACATAATAGAAGCATACTCTAAACCAACATCACTTGTCAAGCACCACCAAAAACTTAGCCAAAGACTCTAGACGTCCTTCATGGCTCCAATATGTTGCACATCCTCAAATAGTGTCCCTACAAATGTGAAAGAACCCTTCTACAACAACGGGATCAAAGAGTTCCTCCTAGAAAGATATGCATCACTAAAGAAGATTATTCACCACATAGTGATGAATTTTCAGTCTTTGCTAAAGCTCCCACTAAACAATGATACCGATCTTTCCTAGCATCATAACCATCAATCTCCAAAACTAAAAAAAAAATAACTTCCAGGTCCACAAACATATAGTTGTACTACTAATTATCCCAAGTGAAACCAAGATCTCATAAGTACAGAGATTCACCATACTACATGACTCCATAATCGAATATCCAAGAACTCCCTTATCATCCATATTCTTACCTCAAAATAGTCACACCAATGCATAAGTGAACATAGACTGGGCCAAATATCAAGTCTGGATGAACACTTAATCGAATCACATGGATATAGATAGCCCACATCTAAGTTCTCTTAACAATCAAGTAGGTAAAGACATCCCAAATCATTGCACAACTCGTATATCCAATTATTGAAACATGAAGACTCACTACCACATCAATGTCTTACACAATATGAGGTCTCACAAGAGAACAAACATGTAGACACCCTATCTCAAAACACCAAATCAAGTACATAGCTGATTTTCGAAACATGTCCACACCAAACACCATATTCTAGGAATCCATCATGCATTACCATATAAATGAAGAGTGACTAATCAAATACCAAACATTTCTATGAAGAGAAAGAATCACACCTTCTCTCACCATGCACAAAGCATGCAAGTAGAGCTGCAACTATCTCATCTAGTAGCACCCCGAGGAAGTAGGGGTCTAGAAAATAGCTCTTTAGTAGATCCACAAAACAACAAGTTCTATTGACCATGTAAAACTTGCAAAACCATAAAAAACATGCAAGTACAATACATCCTTAAAAAGGAAACAACAATTCAAGAAACCACACAAACATGAAAGACAAAGTAGAAGATTAGAACACACAGATTTATGTGGGGAAAACCCTTTCGGGTAAAAACCCCACACTCCAAAAGCCCAAACCACCATTGTATTATTCAGGCAACAAAAAAGTTACAAATACAACTCAATCACTAAGCCTTTACAGATACTACATCATGTTTCATTCTAGAGACAAACTGGTAGCAACTCTGTTCTATTTCCCTCTCTCCCCTTTTTACATTTCCCTAATCAACCTCCCAGTCCATTACAACCTCCACATTGTTACAATATTCTCACATAGTATACGATGTTTATTAACAATCAAAGATCAATCAAGACATTCTATCAGGAGAGATTTTAGTAGCATAAGCTTCCTTAGATCTTCCTCTCTATTTCTTATTTCAAAATGTTCAATGTTTATACCATTCATTCTCTACTGATAGGAAATAGTTCAACTTCCTCTATAGATCAGTTCATTTTCCTTCTATTGGACCAACCGTCAACCAGTCTTGGAAATTGAACAAACTTCTCCAACTTATTCATGATCCTCCAATGAACATCAAACACATCAGTGGTCAGCCAAGTCAACATCCTCTATCTAGCCAAATAGATTCAAATGCCCACTGCTCTGCCGCAACCAACACACAACACCCTCACGGTGTGGTGGTGTCTACATGGCACCACCGTAGGTTCCTCCAAGTCCTATCGCGGTGTGGCGGTGACTACACCACACCACCGCATGAGTTCTTCAACACAGCCGCGGGGTGGTGTTAAACCTACACTACCGCCAACAGTCACAAGGCTCTCATAGTATGGCAGTACACCATGCTACCACACCTCTCTCACAATCATGCAACAATATACTGGTACAAGCATGAAACACTTATACACTTATACAATTCATCCTGACTTCTCAGCGGTCACACTGACATTGCTCTCTCAGAGGTTTAGGCTAGTGGGATTGAGGCACACAATTCCAACACATTCTTGCTACCTAGGAAAAAATATCCTGAAAATATATGCCTTCTACTTGTGAGTAGCCTTTACACACAAGCCTTTCTTTGTTTCTAACAACTTCTCCATTCTCATTCAACTTATTTCTGAATACCCATTTCGATCCAATGATATTTTTGTTTGATGGTCTTGGGACCAATTCCCAAGTTTGATTCTTCTCAATCTACAAAAGATTTTCTTTCATTGCTTCCTTCCAAAGTTCATCTTTATAGGTTTCACTTACTACCTTTGGGTCAATCTTAAAGAATAAACACAAATTTACTTCAACATCTTTGCTTCTGCTTAATACATCTTTTGTCTTGTCTCCAATAATCTTATTTTTTGAATAATTCCTCTATACGTATTTCAGTGTCCTAGGGGACATCATCAGAGCATCTTCTTCTCTTTCATTTTTTTCATCCTGCTCTTTTTGCTCATCTTTATGCTGTGCTTCCACAATTTCTCCTATTCTTGCATAGTCATGTTCATCAGACACATATCCATCAATATCAATAGAATTATTCACTGTCTCATCAACCTTCATATTCAAGCTCTCTACAATATTTCTTAGTCTTTTATTGAAACATTTGTATGCCTTCCTTTTGGTAGAGTATCCAATAAATATTCCTTCACTTATTAAATTAAACTTGCCCAAATTTTCTTCATTTCTTCTGATATAGCATTTGCTTTTGAATACCTTGAAATATTTAATTATAGGAATTATTTTGTGCCATAGCTCATAGGGGGTATTTGTATTGTTTTATCTTGCTTGAACTCGATTAAACACATATACAAAAATATGAATAGCTTATTTCTAGTAAAATTCTGGTAATCTGGCTTTAGTGATCATTGACCTAGCATCCTCTTCAACTGTTCTATTTTTCCTTTCAATGACTCCATTCTATTGAGGATTTCTTGGAGCAAATAACTGTCTCTTTATTCCATGCACTTTACAAAACATATTGAGCTCATGGGAGGTGAATTATCCACCTCGTTCAAATATTAAGCATTTTATCTTCAAATTCACTTCATTTTCAACCATACCCTTGAATTTCTTGAATCTATCTAATGCATCTAATTTCTCTCTAAGAAATCTAACCCATATATATATAGAATAATCATCAATTAAAAGCATAAATTACCTTTCACCAAGTAGACTTCACACTCTCATAGACCATAGAGATATATATGAACTAAATCTGGTAATCTATTAGTAGATTGTTCTCTTGATTTGTAATGATTTATTGCTTTCTTCCCAAACTGACAGTTCCTACAAATAGCATCGATAGGCTTTGTAATTCTCAATAAATCTCTCACGTCCTGAATAGCATTAATCCTTTCCAAGTTATCAAAATTCATGTGACACATTCTCCTATTCCATAACCAATTGTCATTTATCTAATTCATAAAGCATCGTCCATCAACACCCTTAAGTTGATAAATATTCCCTTCATATTTCTTTCTTATAGCAATTAATGTTTCAGATCCTTTCTAGATCTCACATTTCTCATCCTTAAACACAAGATCATATCCTTTTCTACACATCTAACCAACACTCAACAAATTATGCCTTAAACCCTTAACATAGTAAACATCGTTAGTATGATGCTTGCCATCAAAACTTATTGAACCTATCCTACATATTTTAGCACTAGTATCATCTCCAAACATAACCAGAACTCCATCATATTTCTCAAGCTTTACAAACTTACTCTTATCACCATTCATGTGATGTGAGCAACCACTATCAACTACCCAAATTTTTTTTTCTTATTTATCATGTAGGGAAGAGATAACTATACCTTCATTTTTCTCATTCTTCGAAGGACTTTCCTTTACCTATTTTTCTGAATTAGTAGAAGTAGGTTCATCCTTAATCGTGAAGAACACGCATTCATTGTCATCTGGATCTTCATATTCTGAATTTTCATCTAAAATAATAGCATTCTCATTCACATAGTAAGCTTTGTTAATATTTTTTTCTTTCTTTTCTTTCTCATATCTTTGTTTATTCCCTTTAGCTCTTTTCGAACACTTTGTAGCATAATGACCTATTTCTTCACAACTAAAGCATTTAAAGGGAAACTTACCTTTATACTTACTGGAGCCATTTTTCATTCTTCTTACAAAGTTAGCTTCTATTTCATTAAAGTTTTCTTCATTTGGATCTTTAGTTTTTGTAGCTTTAAAGGAAGTCTCTATTTTGCCTCCATTTCTTAGACTCAACTTCCTCATCTCATAAGATGTCAAAAATCCTAACAACAGATCCTTAGTACAAGTCTTATAATATATAGTCTTCTCAATAACACTCACCTTCTCACTATAAGCATCAGGAAGAGTTATGAGAATATTCTTTACAATCCTATTTTCATCTATAGTAGTGCCAAGAGATCACATTTTGGCCACTACATCATTCAATCTTTGTACATAAGCTTTGAAATTTTCATCTTTAGACATATGTATAAGATCAAACTATGTTTCCAAATTCTATAATTTCACCTCTTTAACTCTTTCATCGCCATCACGTGCTCTTTCTAAAGCATCCCAAACTTCCTTAGTTGTCTTCAAATTCTAAACCTTAATCAACTCTAAATGTACTAGACTATTCTTCAAGATGAACTTCACCTTATTATTTGCTTTATGTGATTTGATTTCTTTAGGTGTACTCATACCATTAGAAGGAGGATTGTAAGGATTCTCATAATCTTTCTCCACATCATATCCACAATACTCTAGATATTCTTCCATCAATACTTTCGAAATACCATATCTAGTTCCATCAAACCTCGGATAATCAAAGATCAATTTTCTAGCCATCCTAAACCTTACTCAAGTGGTTAAGCTCTTCACCAAGGAACCAAGCTCTAATACCAATTGTTGAATAGGACAAATGAGAGGGGGGGTGAATTAATTGTCATAGATTTTAACCTTCAATTCAATTACTAGAACTAATACTTAAACTACTTAAATGATTAATCATCAAATTCCAATGCAAAAACTCAAATCCAATGCATAAACACAATAACACTAGACTTACATGGAAAACCCAATAAGGGAAAAACCACAATGAGGATTAACTCACACTATAGAGAATATCAAAAAACTAATTACAAAAGACTCACTACCTAAAACAATGCTCACTATCTAAGATAAGGACTCACTATCCAGAACAAGGACTCATTGTCCAATAGGGCTACAAACTGGAGGGATCACTACCAGAAAGATACAAAGAAGAAAAAGAAGACTTGTTATAGAGAGACAACAATACCAATGCAACAAAGGATTCTGCCACAATCACTTGATCAACTTGCATGACTGATAGAGTTTTCCTTCTACTCATTGCATCCAGAAACTAAACATTAAGCTTCACACTAATCTACTACACACATAACTCACACACACTTTTTGAATATCATCAAATTCAAGTCTACTCTTTCACTTATCTTCCTTTTCTTTTGTATATTTTTCATTACTAGCTCATCTTGTACTTATACTATCTCCAACCTTGAAAAAGATACAAAGTCATCCATCCAACTTCAAATTCAAATTAGGTCAATGCCAAAACATCCTAGGGTGGAATTAGAATGAGGGTGAGCCAAAAACATGCTTCATCAACATTGAAGATAGTGCTTAACACACGGTCAACCAAACTAGTGTAAAACATATAGAACAATTAAGCTCAAAACTTCTAGAACCAAAAAATATCTTCAATGAAATCAAAACATCTTAACTTTAGAACTGTAAGTCAAGACTTCATCAAAGAGAAATATGGACCAACAACTTTTCTCCCGAACCTTAGCTAGAACAAAAAAACACATAGTTCACAACTGGTAAACAAAAATAAAACTTCACAATGAACAAATAGCCAAAATTGTGGATATAGTAACCTTCAAAAACCATGACCAACATATCTGAACATCACAAACATAGGGAAAAGTACCAAATCATCATCTTGAGCAACAACAAAATACATGTAATCTTCCTTTAATACAATTTTCTCAATATCCTCAACATATACATCCAAAAACAACTAGTAGATAACCAGTTGACCAGTTGACATCAATGACAATAATTTCATTGCTTTTTCATTCTTTCAACATGTGAGACTATAATCAAATTTTTAGGACACCATTTCATTGGGGATGTCATCAAAAATACACATAGTATAGTCAAAATCCATATTTAGGTCTCTATGTTGAATACCAACACCCATCATCATTAAGTGAATGGGAATTTGGGGTCTAAAATTTATTTCCAAATCTTGAAACAAGGAATAGTACTCATCATAAAGTACTAACAAAAATTAACATTGAGAGGCTCTATCTTATCTCTTACAAATGTTGAAAGCTTGTTTCTTTAACATACCAACCCTTGAATGAAGTAAAAATTTCTAAATTTACACCTTGCGAGTAAATTAATTAACAAGCCATTGCAATAAAAAAAATTATTCTCTTTATTGAAAATTTTCAAACAAGATGCGTGACATAATACAACATAAATTCCATTTCATTTCAACAATTCCATAAGTTACAACAATACAATAAATCATACAATTACATATATAGCTCAATGAGATTTAGAATAAATATTTGAAAGACGGTCGAGGATCCTTTCTTTCATATCTTGATTCTTCTATCACCTACTGTGGAGGAGGAGCATCACTCAAGCACTTTTCTACCAACCAGGGACTCATAATGCAGTTCCCTACACATCTATCATTCGAGAGATGGCCCTTCCCTTTGACGAAGAGATTGATAAAGTAACCAATAACAACAACCAACTGAGCATAGTCTTGTCTCCTACATAACTAGAAGTTGTAATCCCACAATCTTGGGCTAGCATCTAATACTAGATCATGGGGAATTGACAGTCTAGTCTCAGTAGTCACACAATATATAGTGGAGTTTCAAACATTCACACTACTTTAGCCAAAGTGTTCTCATTTAATACTTTGAATGAAGTCATCTATCACATACACTACTCAGGGCTGATTTGACTTAAGGCTATCTTAAGCTACACATAGGTATTTCCTTCAATGGATAGTCTATCATCCCAAAGATAAAATATCACCATATTAATCTACTTGGAATAAACCTACTTAACTAGTAAGTATACAAGCTAGGTATTTCCTTCAATGGATATTCCATTGTCCTAGAGATAACCTACATACTTGGAATAAACCTACTTACAAGTAAGTACACAAACTCCCTCCCATACTGGATTTATCTATCCTAGGAGTAAACACAAGCTTTCCTAGTTAAATCAATAACTTAGCTAAGTGTACCATATGTGTCTTTCATGTTCAATCAAGCCTAGTATATAATATCTATGATAAACACCCATCTCCAACTATGGAGTACTTACAAACACATTATGAAAAACAACATAAAAGCTTCAATTTCCTTTTTAAGACACTCTAACTTCTCTAATACACACATTGGAAAAGCCTTTTCAAGCATGCATGCAAGACACATCATTCAAAAGTAAAATAAAAAAGAAGAAGAGATCCCCATGCCTGTTATCGCTTTCCAAACAAATGGTAGCAATGCATACCTTTCCAACAACAATAAGCTTGATAAAAAACTTCTCTATAATGTCATAAATAAACTCTATCTCTCAAGTTGATAGCTTACTCCTCTCAAAAATATCTTCCTCACAAACTAAATAGAACTCACTCCCTTTCTCTTTCACAATGTCAAATAGAGTATGACTAGAAATACTACAAAATAAGTAATAGCAAAAGATGTGTAATCTTATGGAAGAATGCATCCCTTCCAAATGAAATGGCTCAACTATTTATAGACTAACTTGGTAACCTCATAACCTATGATTTAGGAATGTTAATGGAAAGCAAGCTTCATGCAATGAAACACATGAAACACAATAGAAAGGTGGAAAATTCTTAAGTTAATACTCAACATAATCACCTATAGGTCGACTTGCACATTGACAACAATCTAAAGACCTATTCAATCTGCATATGCTCAATTCAAATTGTAGACATCTACGACAATTTGGTTTTTCAAAAGGTGGGGCCAACTTCATCCACACTCCTTGTTTGGCATGGTTTCATTGCCAAAAGAAGCAGTTAACTATAAATTCATAATAGCAAGCATTATTTCTTACATAGGAGATGGTCGGCTTAAGATGATAAATATGTTTGACAAAGTCTACAATAGATGTAACTATCATAGCAAATACGTTTACTAAGTCAAAGTTGATCTCAACACAGGCATCGACTAAGTCCATTGACATTAAACAACTTAAAATGAAATATATGTGTTTCATATTGTGTGGAAGAAAGAGTAAGAATTGGCTTCACAAAATAGTCATAAGCTATTTTATTGGCCTCTTAAAACATTGTATGAAGTGACTATAATTGACCTCCAATATCATAGTCTTTATTGACTATAATCAACCTTTATAAATTGGCTTCTATCAAAGTGATAGTCAATCTCTATTAACATATATAATATGTTAAGTATATTATTTTATATATATAATAGATTATATACATATATATAAATACCATCACGTATTTATATATATATATGTATATATATATAACCGTTAATAAATATTTACATATATATAT
Source organism: Sequoia sempervirens (assembly GCA_007258455.2). Classification (NCBI taxonomy): domain Eukaryota; kingdom Viridiplantae; phylum Streptophyta; class Pinopsida; order Cupressales; family Cupressaceae; genus Sequoia; species Sequoia sempervirens. The sequence continues at coordinate 88,465,196 of VDFB02379711.1, forward strand.
ATATATATATATATATATATATGTCATAAGACAATAATATAAGCATACATTCGATATATATATAAGAGTACAGGAAAGATAGTATATAATAAACACATTATATTGAATTTATGCATATATATGTATAAATGTATATGCCTCTATGTACATGTATATGTAGGTATATCTCTATCGATGCATCCGTATGAGCATGTCCATCCACCGATGTACATGTGTATCAATATACATATACATATGGACACATGTATATACTATACATATAAATGTTCACATTCAATTCACATATAGCCATTCACAATTACCACCACTTTGATAAGTTTTTACATGTGGTACATCTATACATGTGCATATGCATGTTGTTAGATCCCATTGACATGTATGTGCATATATATATATATATATATACACACATACTCCACGTACATCCCACTTGTCAATATAATCGTAATAGTACAAGAAATATATCAAAAGCTCAATAGATAAACATCACCCCATAATGCATGCAGTAGAAAACAAGACTCTCAAATGCAAACATATAAACTACTTAAGGATGACTTACCAACTACCCTCAAACTGACTCAACTCAATCATTCTAATGTGGTGTGTGTATATGCTCAGATAGTTTACTTTTACTGATTACCTGACCAAGTTTTCTCCTAAGTGATACTTCCCCTCCACCTAGAGGAATGGAACACATACCTACATCCACTAACACATGTACATGACAATCAATTGTTCACAAGATATGTAATATACATAAGCATATCTAAAGTTAGAATAATAATTCAATAACAATCCATTCACATATATGCATTTTTTCTCCATGAAATAACATCAACTAAGATAACATCAAATGATATAACATTCACATTGATAACAAGTTTTAAGCATAATTTATTCATCTCCAAAATTCACATTGCATTCATATTTACCATATGTAGTAATAGTAAACAGTAATTGCACAATTGGAGTGTAACATACTCCCCCCTTGTGAATCATCACCCCCGATGACTTTAGGTATTATTAAATCATAACAACTAACAATACATTGTTCAAAAATCCTCAAAAGCATTAAGAATATCAAATTTCTGCATAGTCCTCCCAAGTAGCTAAGTCTTCTGCATACTGGTCCCACTAGACTTTACATTGCAAGAACTCTCTATTATGCAAGCATATATTACAAATTCCTAGCACCTTGACGAGCTCAAGAGTTACTACTTTTGGGTCTCATACCTATAAAACAATCCAATCAATTACATGACTATCCCTTGGTATGTAATTTTTAAGATAGGACACATGGAAGACATTATGCATTCTAGCAAGAGCTAGTGGCAACATGATTCGATAAACTACTGGATTCACTTCCTCTAGAATCTCAAAAGGTCCAACATAATGTGGGGTTAACTTAGAAGAATTTCCAAATTTAATGGAGCTCTTGTGAGGTTTCACTCTCAACAATAATTTGTCACCTAAGGAAAAATTACAACATAGCTTTTATGTCTATCATTAGCTTCAGCTAACCTTTGCTTAACAATCTTAACATGTTCATCCATTTCAGCCAACGTATTTGGCCCAAGACTCATTCGATCCTCAAGTTTATCCCAACTTATAGGATTTTGACACTTTCATCCATACAAAGCTTCGAAAGGAGCCATCTTTATTGTAGAATGATAAGAGTTAATGTAAGAAAATTCAACTAAAGGTAAGTAGTCTTCCCACTTGTACTGTTGATCCATGCAATACATCCTAAGTAGGTCTTCCAATACTTGATTCACCCATTTAGTTTTCTCATCCATTTCTGGATGAAATGCTGAGCTAGGAATCAACTAAGTCCATAGTGTAGAAAACAAGGTTTTCCAAAATCTAGAAGTGACTTGTGCATCCCTATCTAAAATAATCTTTTTAGGAATCCCATGCAATCTAAACACTTCCTGCACAAGTTTTCTTGCTATGACCAGTGCTCCATCAGTTATTTTTCTGAGTATAAAATAAGCTACTTTGGTAAGCTTATCTACTACCACAAGAATGAAATTGTGCTTATTCCTTGACATAGCCAATCCTTGCATAAATTCCATACTTATGACTTGCCACTTCCTCTCTGGGATATCGTGGGGGTATAACAAGCCTGTAGGATGATGATGCTCAAATTTCACCCTTTGAAACTCAAGAAACCTAGCTACATAATTAGCGACATCTCCTTTCATTCCCTTCCAAAAGTATAATGGTGAACCGAAGTTTTTTTGTCATATCTTGCATGTCAAGGGTTTTGCACCTAAGAGGAGAGAGACAAAGATCAACACTTCATTCAAGAACAAACCCTTGGGATTTCAATGCAAAGAAGATTGAAATCTAACAAGGGGAAGGTTCAAGGGAAATGATAACAACAAATAAGGGTTTACCAATAACTTTGAACTTAGAAAATGCAAGATGTTTGAAAACACATTGTGATATGCCAAATGACCTAGAAATGCAAGTAAACTATAACAAAAACTGATGAAACTGAAGGTATGTACCTGGAAAATAAAGAAGGATAAAATGGAGGCCTGGAATCCTAAAAAACCTTATGCAAAATTCAACTGGGACTCATACGCCAATCTAGGTGACTTAGTCCCAAATTTGGAAAACTGTTACAAAAACTATTTTAGCCAAATGGGTATCCAAATCTACAAAAATATTTGAAAAATAGGTATATTGGAACTCATTCACCACTAATGGTGAATGAGTCCACTTTTTCTTTTCTAAAAACTCAAAAGTGGAATTTGTAGCTTTCGGTCTGCTCTTTCTATTCTTCTAGGTATCCACATCTAAAACCCTGATTTTCAAGACTATAAGTGATTTTTTGTGAGGATTTTGACCTTTACAATAGGGAAATTACTTCAATAACTTTGTAACCTATTCTTCAATGATTTCCAATCCATCCAAGCACCTAAATCTGCAATCACACAAAAGAAGAGAGTGAAAATGTTGATTGTTAGGGATTGGGGGTTTGCCTTGGTCAAACCTCGTTTAGGTAATCTCCTTTTATAGAGAAGAGTTAAGTGAATGGCTAGAATAAGGATCATGATCAAGGGCCAATATTAAATTAGAAAATAATTTAATCAAGGGTGGCGGTTAATTGAGAGAAGAAAGACATGGATCAAGGAACTAAAATTAAATAAAAGGTATTTAATTTTAGTGGCCAACATAGGAGAAATAAATAAATATTGATTTTATTCATTTAAAAATAAAGGTGAGAACAAATAATTGGATAATTAAATAATTAAAAATAATTATTTAATTATAGAGGAAAGGTGGAGTGTTAAACATTAAATAATTAAAAATATATATTTAATGGAGAGGGAAGGGATAATTAAATAATTAAAATAATTATTCAATTTGGGAGATAAAGAAAGGATAAATAATTAAATAAATATAACATTTATTTAATTATAAAGAGAAAAGGCTAATGAATAATTAAATAATTAAAATAATTATTTAATTATAGAAGAAGAGGGAAAAGCTAACTTTTGAATTAGAATAATATTTAATTCAAAAGTGGGAAAAAGAAGCATAAATTTAAATAAAGCAGACCCAAACAAGTGTGAAAATGTAAAGAGATACATTTTTCTATGCTACAAATGGTTTTATAGCAGCCATCATTTTTTATCACTCTAGGATGTCCAGAGTACGGTGCTTCATGTATTTATTTCCATACTAAATTTCTTAATTATTTTATTTCAAGTACATACATTCTACCCTTATATCTAAGTAATCCATTAGGTTCAAAATGAAAACCTTCATGTACCTAGAATCTTATGGATTATTAGTGAGTGCTTTCTTATCTTGCAAGTAATACTCATCCTCCTTTCACTTTTGGAGTACTTCCCCCCCTAAAATCAGTTTGAATTGTTACTATAGAAGGAATGTGACATCTTCAACTTAAAGCATCGACATCTTGAATTTATTTTCCTTTAGTATTATGACTGATAAAAAAATTATAGTCAGATTTTAACTCTAACCATCTTCTCTATTTAGCATTCAAATTAGGTTGAGTAAAAAGGTACTTTAACCCATTATGGCCAATTTTCATCTCAAAGGGCTTTCCTAACAAATAGTACCTCCACATTTGCAATGTGTGAACCACAACTACCAATTCTAAATCATGTGGTGCATAATTCATCTTATAAGGTTTCAACTTCCTAGATTCATAAGCAATTACTTTCCCATCTTGCATTAATACACCTCCTAACCCTTCTCCACATGCATTTGTGATAACCATAAAGTTACCTTAAGGATCTGGTACTCTTAAGATCGGTGCGGGGGTTAACTTCTCTTTGAGTAGGTCAAACACCTCTTGAAACTTCTCAATCCATTCAAATCTCTTTCCTTTCTTTTGTAAAGAAGTAACCAGAAAAGCAATCTTAGAGAAGTTCACGACAAACTTCCTGTAATACCCTTCTAAACCCATGAAAATTCTTACCTCTGATACATTGTTAGGTACTGGCCACTGAAGTATTACCTTGATCTTAGCTAGATCTACAACAATTCCATCTATTGAGATCACATGACCCAAATAATGTACCCTCTTTTGGAAGAATGTACACTTGGAAAGTTTACCATACAACCTATGTTCTCTTAAACATTGTAGGACTATTTCAAAATGCTTGCAATGTTTTTCATCATTTCTAGAATAAGTAAAAATATCATCTAGAAAAACTAATACAAATTTGTCAAGGTAATCCCTAAACACACTATTCTTTAGGTTCATAAATTATGTAGGTGCATTTTTTAAACCAAAAGGTAAAATAGTGAAATCATAGTGTCCATATCTAGTTCTGAATGCAGTTTTAAAGATGTCTTCATCTTTAATCCTCAATTGGTGATATCTAGATCTTGGATCTATTTTAGAGAATACAATGACTCCCCTCATTTGGTAAAAAATATCATCAATGTGTGGCAACGAATACTTGTTCTTAACCGTAGCTTTGTTAAGTATACGATAATTGATGTACAAATGCAAGGTACCATCCTTATTTTTGAAAAAGATGACTGGCACTACCCAAGATGATAAACTTGGTCTTATCAGTCCTTTGGACAACAATTTTTCCAATTGTGTCTTAAGTTCCATAAGTTCAATGGTTGTCATCCTATAGGGTACCTTAGAAATAGGTTTAGACCTTGGAATTATATCTATAGAGAACTCAAATATTCTTTTTCGGAGGAAATCCTAGTGACTCTTCTGGAAACACATTTAGAAATTTTCTCAATATTGGATACTTCTCCATATTCAATTTTCTAGTTTCATCTATTTCACCATCTTCTAGTTCCTATAAACTCTAGAACTCTGAATCATCGCTATCCTTCCCAAGTTCTTCAATCTTTACGGTGAAGATTTTATACCCTTTCTTCTTAGCTCTTTGGTGATCCCACAATACTGATTTACAATTTTTGGGAGATCCTGATTTTTGTTGAAATCACATATTTTTAGGAAATATAATGATATAAGCCTTGAAAATGTCCATTTAAAGGATTCCAATTGAAGAGGGTTTGATCAAACCACCTTAGATCAAACCCCCTTGGATAGAACCCTGCTAGTTTTAAAACATACCTATAACAGTCTCTTTTACACCTATCAAAATGCTAATAAAAAAACCACTTTTAATTTACCTTTTGGGGGATCAAATGAATTCATTTAAAATCTAGTTTTTATAAGTATGTAGTCCTTATTATAAGATTCCCAAAAAGTATAATTTTAAATAAATTTAATTTAATTATTATATTTATTTTTTATTTCTTGTGAATGTAGGTTTTTAACCGAAAATCAAGCTGTACATGTGGAAAAATATTAGATTATCAAAAAAAAATTGAAAAATATCAGTGCACTAGATATTGAAGTCCTTGATTGAACAAAAAATAATAATTAAATTTTGATACATACAAAAAAGTTATGTTGTATACAGTTCGCCTATGTCTGAATTGTAATTGGTTTGACTTCAAAACTTGATTAAGGAAAAAATATTCAATAAAACACTATGAAACCAAATGAAAGTGCTAGATATAGTAGTTACAAATATAAATTTGAAAAAATTAGAATTTTATTCTTCATATAAAAATAGTTATGTTGTATACGATGAGTATCACTCCTTAAAAATGGTGCTTACTGAAAAAAACTAGTTTTCGAAGGAAATGGAAAATGAAGTGCAATCTAATTCCAAAAATTTTGAAAAAAATATATTTAGAATCTACTGAAAAAATGTCACAAATCACTAGTCTGCATCATCTTCAAATTCCTCATGTTTAGCTTCTATAGGTGCCTAAGAGTAAATATTTAGGTAGAAAAAATTAGTTTAGTGTCTAGTTTAGCCAAAAATTGTAAACTAGTATTGTGGGATCACCCTCTTATAAGTTAAATTATCATAATTTATCGAATCATAACCTCACTAGGTATCCCTTGGAATTTAACTTGATTTCCAAAATCATCTAGGCATTCTACAATCTTAGCATGGCAATCTCCCTTATCCCTATGTTTCCACAACCAATTCATACCTATGATAACATCATATGATCCTAGAGGTGTGACATAACTGTTTAATTCTATAGAAAAAATAGGTAGTTCTATCCTACCCTCGAATAGACATTGATCCACCTTCACTCTTGTTTAGTTTGCATACTCAACATCCCAATACATTGCCATGTGTCCTGCTTTTCTAGATAATTGTTTAGCTATTCTAGGTGAAATGAAATTCTTAGTTGCACCAATATCAATAAGAACATAAATACGTAAGCCAAGCAAAATACTTGGGATTTCAACTAGAGTTACTTGGTACTATTCCTGACGATCATCCACTACTACATGTATCTTATGCCGAAACATTTCTTGTTGGGTGGGTAATGTATTACCATATGTTCGTGATCAAAAAAATTTATTAGGACACTCACTAGTAAAGTGGTCCCCTCTATATATAAAACATCTTGTAGCTGACCCTCTTTTCCCTATGCTTTCTCCAGACTTGTTGATATTTTCATTAGCCTTGTTGGTATTACCCATGCTAGAATCATTCTTTTTTTCTCTCTCCTAGTCTCCTTTCCATTATTGTAGAATCTTTTTCCCTTTTTCCTTGGAAAATTTTGTACTAATTACACCTTCTTTGGAACTATCTTGTCAGGAACTTCCACATCCTTCTTTTTCTCTTTTCTTTCTTGATGAGTGGAATTGTCCCTAAGCTTTTGCTCATACTTAATTTCTTTCTCATATACAAGATCCATTGTTTCTAGACCATGCATACCACTCCCCTCCAATCTGACTATTAAGTCCCATTATAAATTTTCTAATGCAGAAGTGCTCATCCTTGTGATATATGGGATTATAACACAAAAGTTAGGTAAACTTGTCCAAATATTCATTGACTGTCATGTTACCTTGTGTCAAGCCTTGGAAATTTGAGAGTTTTTGGTCTAATATAGTTGTGGAAACCATCTTTTGCAGAAAATTTCCACAAAATCTCCCCATGTTAGCTTCCATGAGTTGATATTAAGTTCCAACTTCTTTTTCATCCACTAGTTAGAGGCTTCCCTTGCTAACTGATACACACCCCATGCAACTTTAGTCACCTCATCATAGTTTCATATTTCAAAATACATTTCCATTTGGACAAGCCACACCTCAGCTTCATCTCCTCCATCACTTTCATCAAACTTGGTTGGGATTATCTTCTTCATGTCCCCTGAAAGTTTGGAAGCCACAAGCTTATTATTCCTTTCTATAGATGGCATAGGTGATTTTTCCTTCTCATTAGATTATGAGTTTCATTATGCCCATGGGAATATTTTTCTCCCTCATGCTCATTAATGGTTACTTTTGTTTCTACCCTATCCTTAACTCTTTCTTGTTCAAGGTTAGCCAACCTTGCCAAGTTTTGGTCAAGCCTATCCTCTACTCCGGTGGTTCTTTGTCCAAGCTCTTGGATTCCATTGGGATTAGTTCATACCCTCACCATCCTTATGTGATTGGTCTTTACTTGAATGTTTATCCATGTAAGACTAAACTATGTTATCGATTATCTTATGGAAAACATTAAAAAAAATGGCATTCATATGCACACAAATAATTCCACATAAGACTAAGCACATGCTTATTTTTGATAAACACATAATTTTATTCATTTCACGAGGATTTCAATATCCTTTCAATAACATGGAGTGACTATTTGGATAGTTGAGTGGAGAGTATCCTTCAAATTCACTCTCTGACACATAACTTAAAGGATTATAACCTATAGACTGAAACAATTGTTGTTCCCTATCCTTTTTTGCATCTCTCATTTGTTCGTACTTATCCCAAAAGGGATAATAACCTTTAGATTTATCATCCTGTAGTGTAGGAAAATGCATACCCTTTCATTTTCACACTTTTTTGGGTCCACCTTGCTTTGTTTATCCTTATTTATATCTTAATTGGTCCTATTTTTCATCCACAAGCCTAATAAATTGTATCTTTTTATGGCTACTTTTGACAAACATCAAAGGGGAAATGATAATTTAATGAGTCTAGCTGTGTGTCCCTGATTTTTGGACTAGGACTAAGATGCCACCTAGGGAATCCTTGTCCTCCAAAGATCCTGGGACTTGCTTTTCAAATGCACCTTAAATGGGCCCCTCTTTGGAGTCTATGCTCTGAGGTTGCATTTTTGCTTTCTGGCTATGAATGCTTTGCCTAGACCTACTCAAACATGGACAAACAAGCAAACATTAGTCCTTAAACAAGTGTAAACAAGAATTCACCATGAAATTCATTCAAACACAAGAACACGAAATCAAAGTAAAGTAATCAAATAAACTACTAATGAAATTATATTCTAAATGCTCAAACAAACATCCCATGGGGGAATTGGTGCTTCTTTGATGTGGAAAGAATCCCTTTCCCAATTCCTTGACAAGCTTGATGATAGACATGTGATTCTTGATGCAAAATTCCAATAACCTAGCTATGGATGATGAATTCTATGCTAATTTGGATGAAATTATGGATAATAAACTTTCATAAACTTGTGGCTCAAATTTTGGATGATTGTGTATCCCAAATCAATAGAGAAGGCCTCTATTTATAATGAAGAAGGTTTGAAGAATGAAGAATAGGATGAATGTGGAATTAAAGAAGGGACCAATGGCATTGTGCCACTTGTCAACATGCTAATGAAGGTGAGTGGAGCACATTTTGAACAATGTGCATGTTAAATGCATGTAGGTGAAATTTGAATTTGAAGACGTGACTTGTGCAAGAGGGGATGTAAGAGTAATTAATGCCAAGTTGGCTCAAAGAGAGGACACGTAAGAGCCTTTAATGCCAAGTTAGAGGACAAAAGGCCTTTGGGAGGGAAAAGTCAAGTGGATGGAATATTCCAATGAATATGACATATTTGAATGAAAATAGAGGGAATTAGTAAATCAAATAAATTGAATTACATGTGCAACTTGCAAAAGCTAGAAGATTGGAGTATTAGTGTTAGGAGCTAATTAATCTAGGATTAATTAACTTAGAGGAGATTAGTTTGAATGTGACATTTAATTTAAATGTTTGAATTTATTTAAATAAAATGAGAGGATATTGGAAGATTAGTAATTTAATTAAATGAATTTGATTTATTCAATTAAATGAAGAACATTAGGATTTAATTAAATGAAATTGATTTATTTAATCAAAGGAAGAACATTAGGATTTAATGAAATAAAGTTGATTTATTTAATTAAATGAAGAATATGATGAAATAATCTCATAAAGTGTATTATTTGATTTTAGGAGGAATTAAATTAATTAAACAAAGTTTATTCAATTAATTGGTTAGTATAGAAATGATTAGAGAAGAATCAATGTTAATGAATCAAGAGCATGACACCGATCAAGATATTTTGAGTGTCTACATTTTTCCCCTCTTTGAAACAATGTACATGTTACGTTGGTTCAAAGAATACCCTTGTTGAGATCAAAATTCAAAAAAAAAAAAATGATTTTTTTGAATGCCCCACTACTGCCCCAATGAGAAGAATTATGTTGGTATACTAGCCCCTAAAGAGATCAAACAAAAATTTGGATTTTTGGGTGATTTCTCAAAAAAAGACAAGTTGCCCGATGGGTCCAGAAAGGCTCTAGGATGCTGAAAATATGCCAAAACATGAAAAAAAAAGATGTGAAATGAGCTTCGATTGGGAAAAAAAGGTGTTAAAGGTGCAAAACCCTAGTTTGACGGCTAAATTGGGGGAAAAAGCCCTAATTTTTATGCTTAAATAGGCTTGGAGGGGTCACTTTCCATTGATTTTTAGATTCACACCTTGAAAGTTCTAGCCTTTTTGAGCTTTCACCCTCCTATAGAATGGCACAATGAGTGCTTCTACAACACATTTCTAAGTGAGTCCACGTGTGCCAGAGGCTTCTAGGCATAGGACCATTAGTATGTGACCCAAACCTGACTTTCAAATTTGTTTTTTTAGTGCATTTATTACGCTTTAAAGAGTCAAAGTCCCCAGTGTCACTATATAGCGATGCACCAAGTGAAAAATTGGTGACGTTGAAGCTCAAATAGTGTCACTTGTGTAAATTGTGATGCTGCTCACGATTTGACTTTAGGGTTTCAAATTTCAAATAGTGATGCCAATGTAAATGGCGACACTAAGCCCAATCTAGAATTAGGGTTTGCTATTCAAACAATGATGCATATGTGAATGGCGACATTGCGGTCGATTTAGCATTTCAAAGAGTCTAGCGTCATGGTTTGGAGTTTTACAAATAGCAACGCCTTTGCAAACTATGATGCATTCATGATTCTAGGGTCGAAAACTCCAAATAGGGTTAGATCTCTTTTATGAATTTTGACATCATGGCTTTACAAGTGTAGGAGGTGATCCAGCATGTGCATTCGCATGAGCATTGACACTCAGTCTAGTGTAGATTAGGTGATTTATCCAAGTTACAATAGGAGCACCTGGGGGAGATTGGTCTCTGGTATGTCGCTTATGCGCTTGTTGTTCGGAACCACTTGGCAATGATGACTACATTGGTGGAGAGGTGGCACAGCCAGACCTCGTCTTTTCACCTTCCAACTGGAGAGGTGACCGTGACCTTAGAGGATGTATGTCAAATCCTACCATTGTTGATACACAATGATCGTGTGATCTATGATATAGATTCTAGCAGTGATGCATGTTTTGAGGTCATGGACATAGAGGATCTTGCACTTACTGAGGGCCAGATTGACTTGGAGTACTACAAAGGTCGAGTGTCAATTTTTAGGCTGATTGTTGCTGCCATTATATATGAGTTAGTGGCTTTAGATCAACAAGGTAGATACTTTAGTCTGGGATGGGGCTTGGCCTAGGAGAGGATGCTTTACTAGAGGACACAGTTTTCCTAGGGACCAGTGATGTTGGCCTCACTGTACCACGATCTACATGATTTTGCATATTGTGATAGTCGAGCAATTGGTACCAGAGTGAGAGTGTTGTGTATCTAGGACTAGGACCATATTGTCATGCTCCGACCAATTGTTATTGGTTGATATAGATCCTAATGATCCTAAGATTTGGAAATATAGGGGTGCAATCACCCTGAGACATATAGGATAGTTGGTTCTACCTCACCGACATCAAGTTCTTGATGAGATGGTAGTGTTCTATTGATTCCCTTGGTTATAGATGCCAACATGGTAGGATGAAATACGATGGTACAATGCAGGGGAGGGAGCATATGATTATAGAGTGTGATCTCCTAGATAGAGTGGCCCGCCAATTTGGAGAGGTTCAGGATTGGCTGGATGACCAGTATACTGCCATTTTTTCCCAAGCATCTTGAGAGACTTCATGGGGATGGATGATTCTAGCATCTAATGCAATCAACTCCTTTCAATAATTAGTTGCTAGGCCATGGGTCTATGCTCAAGGATTAGTGAATCCAGGCATGACATGTGCATATGATGATTGGTTCAGACCTCTACACCAAGGGATAGATCCAGGAGTGGCACTTCCATGGGGGAGACCTCAGGGGAGGAGTGCTCAGAGAGCACAGGTAGGACTGGGTGGAAAGGATCTTGGAGCACCACTAGAGATGTACAACCTCCATAGAAGCCAAAGCAGCAGCTAGATCAGCACCAACATCAACCGAAGTAGTTGGATCCATGGGATGGCTAGATACAACAACTGTAGGCATATATATAGGGATTATAGGCATAGCTACAAGCTATTACATTAGAGAGAGATCATGCCAGGCCCTAGGTCTAGGCCCTTACTACCAAGAGGGATCATGGGTACCAACAGAGGTAGGCCACAAAGCTTCAATTAGCCCAGGAGGTCAGCCCCAGACAACAACTAGAGAGCATGGTTGCCACATCCTAAGGGAGGATCATGCTAGCATAGATGTACCGTGAGGCAGTTTGGGAGGTAGAGTATTATATATTTCATTACTGGCAGGTTGTACCCATAGCCCAGTGACACCTAAACTACTCCCAATAGACAAGGGTTCAACGAGAAGATGACCAACCAAAGATTTAGGAAAGTGATGGGATCAACCACTAGGGCTAGTAGCATACCATTTTTTGATCAATGCTTAATTATTTTTGAGATAGTCTCATATGCTCTATTTTTGATAGCCCTGTGGGCATTGTATCTTGATTGATATACATACAATTGATTCAAATTTGTACCATGACAGTGATGATTTTTTAAAATATATGATATGGATATGATTGATTTATGATGCGATGTGTTCACGTTATTTATTCCTTATGGATGGATGCATTTGATATTCCATGTATATGCAATGTGATTCTATATGATGTGCAATGATGTATGATTATGCAGATGTTCATGGAGTTATGGATGCATTTATTTTTAGTATTATTTCTATGCACTTTTATGGTGATGATGCTTGCAGTATGGATGTATGGCTGCAAATATTTATGGTATGCAAATGATTCCAAGATGCTTTAGACTAATAGATCTATATTATGTCCCAAATGATAATGCAAAAAGGATGATGTGATTCATTATGATTATGAGATGTTATGAAATGTAATGATATGCTCTTTTTTTTCCTTTTTCAGCATCCTTTGTATGATGCATGTATGGATGATGTGATGATGGGGTGATCCCACAATAGTGGTTTACAATTTTTGGCAAAATTGGACACTGAATTCTTTTTAACTAAATCTTCACATTCGGGCACCTATAGTGGTTAAGCCGTGAGGAATTTGAAGATGATGCAAACTAGAGTCTTGTCACATTTTGTCTATAGATTCTAAAAATATTTTTTTCAAAATTTTTGGAATCAGATTGCACTTCTTTTTCCATCTCCCACGAAAACTGGGTTTTTTCAAAAAACAACAATTTTAAAAAGTGATGCACATCGTATAACGCATAACCTTTTTTCCTTGAAGGATAAAATTCTAGTTTTTTCGAATTTAGATTTGTAACTCTAATATCTAGTGCTTCCACTTGGTTAGATAGTTTTTTATTGAATATTTATTCTTTAATCAAGTTTCAAAGTCAAACCAATTATAATTCAGAAATAACGCAACCGTATAACGCATAACTTTTACTGTATGTATCAAAATTCTTTTTCTTTTTTTGTTGGATCAAGGAATCCAGTATCTGGTGCACTCATATTTTTCAAATTTCCTTTTTGATAATCTTCTATTTTTCCACATGTGCAGAACATAGAGTTTTATTTTTGGTGAAAAACCTATATTTAATAAAACTTAAAAAACAAATAGATAATATATTCAAAACATATTAAAATTATATTTGTTGGATAGCTCATTTTGAGAGAAACTTGATACTAGTTGGGTTTCTGAGATCTCCTCCATTTTCATTCTCAAATTGAGCTTCGAAGTGCAAAATTTTGGGCAATTTTGATGCTTGAGAGGATGTGGATGAAAATACGGGGGTTTGGTCGAATTATTGTTCGGTCGAACAAAAATCAAATGTTCAGTCGAATGGGGGTTTGAACAAACCCATTTAACATATAATAAAAATAAATATTTAAATGGATTCGATTGAACATGATAAATATGTTCGATCGAACCCCATCTATTAAAAATTAATATTTAATATTAATATAAATATAAATTATATTCCTTTTAAATTATAATATATAATATACTTATTATTGCAATATATTTTAATAATTATATTATTATTATAATATATAACTATTATTATAATATTAAAAGTATATAATTAAAAACTATACATATTATTATTACAATATTAAAAGTATATAGTTAAAAACTATATATTAATTTTTTCTAATCATTGCTTTTCAAATCTTGGATTTTTAGGCTCAACATGAGTGTCATGAAAACACTCTCCTCAGGCAGGATAATGAGAAGATTTGTTTGGGGAACATGGAAATTAAAGAAGTCATGAGAAATCCCATATGCACCAACTGTAGAGCACCTGTTGTTATTGCAGAAGTTAGTCTTCAAGAGCAGCAACTACATATTGAGAATATTCGGTTGAAAGATGAGGTTCGTTTGCATAGCCTAACTAATTTGATGATGCATATTCCAATTTTTTGTATTCTAAAAATGTAAACTGTGGTTAAAAGGATTATGAGTCACTCCTTTTTTAGCTATTCCTATTCTGATTGTAATGTATTTACAACCCTACAAACCTCCTGGATTTTATTTTCTCTAGAAATCATTTTAGTGTTGTGACTTTCCCACAATGATGAAATTGCTTCATATCATATACTGTATAAGATTTAGATACCCAAAAGGTTATTTTATTTTGATGCTTTAAATCACTTGAGAAATGAACTTGAAGATTCGTTAGCTTTCTGCTTATGGGTATTCTTTAACTATTCTTATGTTTTTTTTAACAGGCCTGCATGGATTTTTTCAGCTAGAGAGAATGGCAAGTATGGCTAGAAAATTTTACAGAAGGCCCATATCATTGACTTGAGAGAGAGATATGGAGGGAGTGGGAGAGAAAGGGAGTGTGGGGGTAGGAGGGAGAGACTTGAGAGAGAGAGAGAGGGGGAGAGAGAGGGGGAGTGGGAGAGAGAATAAAGGGTAGGGGGTGATTTAAGGGTTAGGGAGGGTAGGATGGAAAGGGAGAAAAATCTCCGGAGAGAGGGGGGGAATGGGAGAGAGATGGGGGTTTAGAGTTTAGGGTAGAGGAGAGAGGGAGAGGGGGTGGGACGGAGATACTTGAGAGAGATAAAGGGTAGGGGGTGTACAAGGGTTTAGGGTTTAAGGGTTAAGGGTAGAGGGGAGAGAGGGAGAGGGGATAGGAGTGTAAGAATTGGCTATGAAGGTAGCCACCCAAGATCTAGAGGCCTAATAGAAAGCACAAGCAAAAGAGAGATAGAAACAAGATGACAAGAATAAACTGTATTCTGTCAATAGAATAGAATGTAATGAGCTAATAGTACATAGGAGACCCCTTGGATATATAGCCAAGGTGAGAACATAGAAGGGCATAAGATTATGACAAGTGTCATAATCTTATGACATGAGACAACAAGGAAAAGTTATCACTCCACCTAAAGTGGGAAAGAGATAATGTGATAATCACCACAAAAGGTGGATCACCCACAAAAGGTGGAGAGATAATCACATGATGTGTCCACCAAAAGGTGGAAGTGATGTGGTAATGACATGTGAAGTCCACCAAAGGTGGAGAATCTCCAACAACCTCCTATGTGGTCCCTAAGTAAACTTAATTAAGGTGTAATCATGACCTAGGAAAAGGTACAAGACATTTAATTACACCAACAACCCCCCTTAAGTGCAACTTAGGGAGAATGTACACAAAATCAAACAATGCAAGATGGGTCCCAGCTACTAGGCCATGTTAGGTACCCATGTACAAATGCAATGCAATCTCTCACAAGTGGAGTAAAGATAGAAAAACCCAATGGGAAAAAACTACCCCCCAAAAGAGAGATGAAATACAAAAAGATATGATCATAGCATGAGAAGGATAAAACTCCATGTGAGGAAAAAATCCCCCTCATACAGGAGAAGAAGAGAGACAAGGTAGCCCCCCTCAATGTACAATGATCACCCATGGAAGATGCTCGAGAAGGAATGAAGAAGTTGCTCCAAAACTATCGAATAACGTTCCTCCCCTTAGGAAGAAATGATACCGAAGGTGTATGAATGAAGTCTCCCCAATCCACAAGTGAAGAAGGAAGAACCCTCAAAATGTAAGAAGTCTCTAAAATCTGCTCAAAGTTCCCTGTGTTGATGCTGAAAGATGCCTTCCCCAAACCATGTGAAGCTGCAATGGTGTAGTCACTTCCTAGAACCTATGAGAAACCCTTTGCAACAACACTCTCATCTGCTGAAAAAGACAACTCAAGATCTAGCAAGGATGTAGGTAGAACATACTCCAAAGACGATCTCTCCTCAAGAGAGAAAGTGGCCTCCTCCAACTGCTATAAAGATGCATCCACAATCACATCAACCTCAAAAGATTGATCATGTAGAGGAAGTTCAGAGTGTTCCCTTGCAACAACTAAAGAAGAATCACCTTCATCAAAGAGAAGATGTAAGTAATCAAGTGTGTCCCAAATCTGCAATGTAGGACTCCACAAACAAACTGCCAATGTTTGACAAGTAGTCATCCCATGAAGCTGCTATTGGAAGACAAGGTATGCATTGTTGCACTGAATCACAAGGCACGAAAACTGTCGGAACACAAGTATCATCAGGTACATCAGTCAATGTAGGAGATAGAGTATCAACAATAGGCTCAAGAACCTCAGGAGTAGAAAGCACTCCAAGATTCAAGTAACCATACTCAATCTCCTCAAGTGTGTCCACACTAGGGTGAACTAAATCATCAATAGGAGAAAAATATGAGGTGTAAAACCGAGAATGGTTATCAACCTCCCGAATTGCAACAAGAGCCCTGCTATGCAAATCCCGAACAATGACAGAATCTGGTGTGAACTCTACACTCTTTCCTATACCACTATGTGTAATATGATAGATGGAAAGGATGTTCCTTGAAAAGGTAGGCACACATAGAACACCATTAAATGCTCCACCTTCAATGTCAATAGACCCCTTCCCACAAACTACCAAAGGAGTGTTGTTGGCCATCAAAATGGGTGGTGATGAACAAGAATCAAATGAAGAGTACATATCCTTGGATGAAGTCATATGATGTGAAGCTCCTGAATCAAGGATCCACCTATCTAAATTAGAATCTGCAAAAGCAAGAAATGCTTGCCCCTTATGTTTCTCATGTTGAGATGATGTAGAAGAAGGAGAAGAGCTTGATGTTGTTGCCATGAGAGTTGTTCCTTTTCTCTTAGAAGAAGTGGAAGGGGATGAGTCCTTCTCTTGAAATGCAGTTGGAAAGTTGATGTTGTTCTTCTTAAGGATGTGTTTCAACTCATCAATTTGCTTAATATGACAGCGATGCTCATCATGACCAAACTTTTTGCAATATGCACATGTTGGTTGCTCCCTCTTACTTGAATAGTTTTACTTCTTTGATGAAGTTGAGCTTTGTTGTGGAGTAGTGGATTGTTTGTTCTCTCCTTGTGGCTTTGGTGAAGATTGTTTTTGGTCCTTCCCTTTGCCTTCCTTGTTGTTTCCATGATTAACTTTGCTTGCTCTAACATCAACATTTTTGTAAAAGCATCAAATGTAGGCATAGTGAAAGAACTACCAACTGTCAAGCGATGGGTTTGGAAGCTAGAAACAAATGCTGCATATTTTGATGGAAGCTTTCCCAACAAATTGTAGACCAACTGTCCATTCTTCTTATCAATGCCACAATCCTTAAGCTGTGCTCTTAGCTCATTTTCCTTAGTGACATAGTCTTGGATTGTATCAAAATTCTTGGGATCTAACATTGTGAGATCATTGTCAAGCTGATAACTTCTAATCTCATCAACTTGGCCATACAATTGACCAAACTTCTCCCAAGCTTCTTTAATTGTTTTACACTTATCAATTTGAAAGATTAGGTCTTTTGATACATATTTCCTTAATGTTCCAAGAGCCATAGTATTTTTAGTGAGCCAATCCAAATGAGCAACAGGATTAGCTTGAGGATCAGATGGTGCAACAACAGTTCCATCAATAGAATGAGTTAATCCTTTTTCCATTAACTTACTCCATGCATCAATTTTCCAAGAAGCATAATTAGAGTTAACAAGGGAAACTTAGGAGAACCCATAGCAGCAAAATGAAACAGAACAAGAGAGACAGAGAGAGAGATGAACAATCACTCAAGACACCCCCCAAAATTCACACAATCAAAGAACCCTCCCCCAAAAAAAAGATGATTTGGCACTTTATAATTAGTGCATGTACAATGGCCACTTGCAAACCAAGCAAAGTGGGCTTCTGATTTTCAACGTTTTACAACATCCTTAATTAGGCTACAATACACTCAAATGACTGATACAAAAGACCAAACTGAGATCTTATCTTTACAAATGCCAAAATAGGCCAAAAATGACCAAGTATTGAAAGTACAATTTCTGATCACAATTACTACTAACTGATAGCACCAATGTGAAGTTCAGAAAAAATCATGCACTTTAAAAAAAATGGCACATGAAAAGGAGTTTGTATGAGCTTGAACGAAGCCCCGAAAGTTGCAAAAATGGTGAAAATTGAGCAACACCTAATAAAAATCCAATTTTCTGGAAAATCCATGCACCAAAATCAGAAAATAACCAAACCACTGCAATGTACACAAAAAATTAGCCTAAACCAAAAAAAATTACACTAAAAAAGGCCTCAAAATGACCAAAATATGAGCCTTTGAAGTTGAACTACAAAATAAAAAAGCTCAACCATGAGGGGGTCAAATTTTTCAAAAAAATGCTAACGCGGTGCTGACGTCAGCTAAGCACTTGGTTAAATCTGATGGCCGTTTGATCGTCATGAGCAGCAACTAGTTAAATTTGACGACCGTCAACCCGTCGCCGTTGCCATCCCCAATTGCTGGAAATAATCGCCGGAATCTTTCCGTTGATGGAATATTCTTCACCAAGCGACAGAATATACTGTCAGAAAAAGAATTGTTGGAGTTTGAATCTGTCAACCGATTTTTAAAAGAAATGCCGATATTTAATGAAACTGCCGCCGGTGGTATTTTTCTGGCCTCCTGCTGGTAGTGATGGGTGGCGGGGACCACCCTGGCCACGTGGTACCCCCATACCTGACGAGTACTGTACAGTTCTATGGATTGTACAATACAGTCCGCGAACTGTATGTTTTTTAAATTTTTAAATTTTTTTTTTTAAACTTTATACAATAAAAAACTGCGAATATAATATTTTTTTGAATAATATATATATATATATATATATTTAAATTCCTCAAAAAATAAATAAATATTTTTTTTATTTTTTTTTTAAAATCATACCTGACTACAATAATCGTTGGGTTGTATGGCTCGGCCAGTAAAAAAAATTTGTCTCAATGTACAACTTGCTCCAATTTGGACGAATTGGCAATCGATCTTAAGGTTTTTGGCCTTTTTTGAGCACGATGGCGAGGTCCTTTTTGGCTGAAAATGCTCCGAAGTGGTAGATAGGTCCTGGATCTGGTAACCACCTCCAATCTCCAACCCTTTGTAGATTTGGCCTCCGATGTCCAACTGAGACGAAACAAAGAGAAAATCTAACTATCTTAGACACTCTGGACACAATGGTGAGCTCAGATCTAATGCAACAAGCTCCCAATATGCACCTGCAACACAAGGCTAAAAATGGAACCCTCCAAGAATCTCTCCAAAAGACTAACTAAAGGCACTCTAAAAGCTCTGATACCATGTAAGAATTGGCTATGAAGGTAGCCACCCAAGATCTAGAGGCCTAATAGAAAGCACAAGGAAAAGAGAGATAGAAACAAGATGACAAGAATAAACTGTATTTTGTCAATAGAATAGAATGTAATGAGCTAATAGTACAGAGGAGACCCATTGGATATATAGCCAAGGTGAGAACATAGAAAGGCATAAGATTATGACAAGTTTCATAATCTTATGACATGAGACAACAAGGAAAATTTATCACTCCACCTAAAGTGGGAAAGAGATAATGTGATAATCACCACAAAAGGTGGAGAGATAATCACATGATGTGTCCACAAAAGGTAGAAGTGATGTGGTAATGACATGTGAAGTCCACCAAAGGTGGAAAATCTCCAACAACCTCCTATATGGTCCCTAAGTAAACTTAACTAAGGTGTAATCATGACCTAGGACAAGGTACAAGACATTTAATTACACCAACAAGGAGGGAGAGACTTGAGAGAGAGAGGTGGGGGAGTGGGAGAGAGATAAAGGGTAGGGTTTAAGGGTTTAGGGTAGAGGGGAGAGAGGGAGAGGGGGTAGGAGGGAGAGACTTGAGAGAGGGGTGGAGTGAGAGAGAGATAAAGGGTAGGGGGTGTACAAGGGTTAAGGGTAGAGGGGAGAGAGGGAGAGGGGGTAGGAGGGAGATACTTGAGAGAGATATGGGGGGAGTGGTATAGAGATAAAGGGTAGTGTTTAAGGGTTTAGGGTAGAGAGAGGGAGAGACTTGGGGAGAGGGGGAGTGTGGAGAGATAAAGGGTGGGGGTGTACAAGGGTTTAGGGTTTAAGGGTTAAGAGTAGAGGGAGAGAGGAGAGGGGTAGGAGGGAGAGACTTGAGAGAGAGGGGGGGGAAGTGGGAGATAGATAAAGGGTAGGGTTTAAGGGTTTAGGTTATAGGGGAGATACAGAGAGGGGGTATGAGGGATAGACTTGAGAGAGAGGGGGGAGTGTGAGAGAGATAAAGGGTAGAGGTTGTACAAGGGTTTAGGGTTTAAGGGTTAAGAAGGGTAGAGGGGAGAGAGGGAGAGGGTAGGAGGAGAGACTTGAGAGAGTGGGGGAGTGGGAGAGAGATAAAGAGTAAAGGGTGTACAAGGGTTTAGGGTTTAAGGATTAAGGGTAGAGGGGAGAGAGGGAGAGGGGGTAGGAGGGAGAGACTTGAGAGAGAGAGGGGGGGAGTGGGAGAGAGATAAAGTGTATGGTTTAAGGGTTAAGGGTAGAGGAGAGAGAGGAAGAGTGGGTAGGAGGGAGAGAATTTCAAGAGAGAGTTGGGGGGAGTGGGAGAAAGATAGAGGGTAGGGGGTACAAGGGTTTAGGGTTATAGGGTTAAGGTTTGAAGGGTTAGGGTTTTTTTTATTTGCATTGATTTATGTTTTATATATGTGTACAATAATTTTATAATTAGATAATACTTAATTTTAAAATTTACATAATTGCCTATGGAACAATTCGATGAAACAAATTATATAAGTTGTATATAAGTCTACAAGATTCTTGAACTTAAGAATTCCATGAAACAAATATAAGTTATATATAAAATTTGTAATTTAGGAAAAATGATTTTAAGAAAATTCACTACATTTGAAATAAGGATTGAAAGCATTTATATGGGTTTACATGCAACTAAAAAAAGTGAGAGATGATGCTATCAAAGATTCTTGAACTTAAGAATTTTCCATGGAACAAATATGTACATATAATTGTAATTTAGGAAAAATAATTTTAAAAAACTTCACTAAGTTTCAAAAAGGATTGAAAGCATATCTATGGGTTTACATGCAACCAAAAAAAGTGAGAGATGATGCTATCAAAGATTCTTGAACTTAAGAATTTTGCATGGAACAAATATGTACATATAATTGTAATTTACACAAAATGATTTACAACTATGTACAAGTTACTATAAGTTCTCATTTGAACATGTATAGGGTTACAAGTGAACTTGAAAACCATGGATATAATCTAAGTCAAAGATTCTGGTTCATCCCGCTTTTCAAGAACATGTATAATTTTTTGATGATCATCACTATCTAGTCTCCATTTTCTTCAGCCACGTGCATGTGGAACTGCATGAAGATGTAGAGCGGTAGAAATTATTAAGTGACTATATTGATATACCTTGTTATTAGGTTGATAGTCAACAAAATGAATCCCATGTTGAACAACTTTGACTTGTTTTAGATATGTCCCTTGCACTATGTAAGAATTGGCTATGAAGGTAGCCACCCAAGATCTAGAGGCCTAATATAAAGCACAAGCATAAGAGAGATAGAGACAAGATGACAAGAATAAACTGTACTCTGTCAATATGATAGAATGTAATGAGCAAATAGTACATAGGAGACCCCTTGGATATATAGCCAAGGTGAGAACATAGAAGGGCATAAGATTATGACAAGTGTTGTAATCTTATCATTTGTGACAACAATGAAAGGTTATCACTCCATCTAAAGTGAAAAAGATAATGTGATAATCTCCACAAAAGGTGGAGAGATAAGCACATGATGTGTCCACAAAAGGTGGAAGTGATGAGGCATGAGATGTCAACTCCACCAAAGGTGGAAAATCTCCAACAACCTCCTATGTGGTCCCTAAGTAAACTTAACTAAGGTGTAATCACGACCTAGGACAAGGTACAAAACATTTAATTACACCAACACCCCCCCTTAAGTGCAATTTAGGGAGAATGTACACAAAAGAAAACAATGCAAGATGGGTCCCGGCTACTAGGCCATGTTAGGTACCCATGTACAAATGCAATGCAATCTCTCAGAAAGTGGAGAAAGGGAGAAAACCACATGGGAAAAAACTCCCCCCCAAAAGAGAGATGAAACAAAAACTAAAAAAGATGAGAAGGAAAAACCTCGAGTGAGGAAAAAGCCCCCCCATAAGAGAGAATGAAGAAGTCAAGTGACCTCAGAAGAAACATCCCGCACCCCCAAGAGAGCTCGCAAATGATGGTAGATACTCTCAGTGAAGGGTTTGGTGAAGATATCTGCAACCTGCTCTGCTGTAGGACAATACTGCAAATCGATGACCTGCTCCTGTATCAGCTCCTGAATGTAGTGCATATGAATCTCTATGTGTTTGGTTCTCTGATGGTGAACCAGATTCTTCGAGATCTGGATGGCACTCTGATTGTCACAATGAATGATTGTAGGACGAGGAAGAGTGAACCCAAACTCAGTGAGAATATTCTGAAGCCAAATAGCCTCAGTAGCGGCATTAACAACCCCTCAATACTCAGCCTCAGTCGAAGAAAGAGCAATAACATGTTGCTTTTTACTCTGCCAACAAATGGGGCTAGAACCAAGATGAAAACTGTAGCCAGAAGTGGACTTACGATCATCAATATTGCCAGCCCAATCAGAATCTGTTTATCCCACCAAGGTAAGTCCTTTACCTACTGCATAATGAATCCCATGATGATGTGTACCCTGGATGTAATGCAGGATGCGTTTGGCAGCTTTCCAATGAAGCTCATGTGGTTCCTGCATAAAGCGTGAAACCATGCCAAATGCAAAGGAGATATCAGGGCGTGTGTGAGTCAAGTAAATGAGACTCCCAACAAGCTGACGATACAAAGTGGCATCAACAAGTGGAGTAGAACACTTAGCCTCAAGCTTGACTCCTGAAAGAAAGGGAGTCAGTGCAGGCTTACAATCAGCCATGTGAAACTGAGCTAGAAGATCAAGAGCATACTTGGGCTAAGAAAGAAAAATCCCAGAAGCTGACTGTGTGATCTCAATCCCAAGAAAATAGTGCAAAAGGCCCAAGTCGGTCATAGCAAATCTGTCTTGCAAAGCAGATTTGACACTGCCAATGATGGATGAGGTACTCCCTATAATGATCAAATCATCAACATAGAGCACAAGTAGCAAGTGAGAATCATCCTGTTTCAGAATGTAGACATTCGGATCAGAATGAAACCTTGTGAATTTTGCTGAGAGAAGAAAGGAATCCATCTTGGCATACCAAGCCATAGTGGCCTGTTTGAGGCCATAGATAGACTTCCTCAATCTGCAAACCAATGAAGAATCCTGTATGAATCCCTGTGGCTGCTCCATGTAAATCTCCTCATGAAGATCCCCGTGAAGAAATGCGCTCTTCACATCCATCTGATGTACAGCCCAACCATGAGCTGCAGCAATAGCGAGTGTCAAGCGAATGGAGTTCATCTTAGCAACGGGTGCAAAGGTCTCAGTATAGTCAACACCTGGAACCTGTGAGAAACCTTTTGCCACAAGCTGAGCTTTGTATTTATCCACACTTCCATCCGTTGCATACTTAGTCCGATAGATCCACTTACATCGAACCATCTTTCTTCCCTTAGGAAGAGGAACTAAATCCCATGTGTTGTTCCTCATCAAGGAACTATACTCTTCCTCCATTGCTGAATCCCATTCAAGAATGCCCGAAGCTTCCTTAAAGGATTTTGGATCTGAAGCAGTAGCAATATAAGCATGTGGAAAATTCTGATGTTGTGACCGAGTCCTTCGAGTATTTGAAGGATCCCCAACAAGAGAACCTGCTGACCCAAGAGTTTGTCGAGCCCAACGAGGTCTAGTATGAGATGAAAGACGAGATGCCTCAACTACAAGTGGACCCTGCGAAGGTATGATCTTGCGAGTCAAAGTTAAGGAAGAATCATCATCGGAGTCACTGTCATCACTTTCCACTATGGAGGAAGGAAGAGGAGGATTAGAGGTCAAGCTAGGAGAGCTTTCCTCAAAGTGAACACTCCTCTCAATGAATAACTCATGTGTCTCTGGATCCAAAAGTCTATATGCCTTAACACCTTCAAGATATCCAACAAAGATGCAAGGCCTACTCTGAGGTTCCAATGCCTTGCACTTCTCTGGAGGTATTCATGCCCAAGCTGGACAACCAAAAACTCTGAAGTGTCTCACAACTGGTTTTCTACCACACCAAGCCTCAAAAGGAGTCATACCCTTCAAAGCTTTATGAGGAACCTAATTTTGGATGTGAGTGGCACAACTGATAGCTTCTGCCCAAAATTGAGGACCAAGAGATTGAGCATGAATCATGTAGCTAGCCATCTCCTTAAGGGTTCTATTCTTTCTTTCAGCTACACCATTCTGTTGTGGAGTGTATGCAACTGAATGTTGAAGAGTAATTCCCTCAAGAGTACAAAATTCCTCAAGTCTATTGTTCACATATTCCCTTCCATTGTCTATGCGAAGAATCTTGACTTGCTTCCTTGATTACTTCTCAACATGAGCCTTGAAGGCAAGAAATCTGTCAAACACTTCACTCTTGTGAACAAGAAAGTAGACCCATGTGAAGCAAGAGTAGTCATCAATGAAAGTGAGGACATAGCGAGCCTTGCTAAATGATGGTACTGGAAATGGACCTGCTACATCACTGTGAACCAACTGAAGAACTTGTAAAGCTCTCCAAGACTTCCCTTTCTCAAACTTCTCTTCTGGATGCTTACCCATGGAACAACCTGAACAAACACCTTCTGAAAAGCTGATTTGAGGTAGACCTGTCACCATAGCCTTGGAGCTAAGCTGCTTAAGATAGCGGTAATTGATATGTCCAAACCAGTCATTCCATAGCTTGCTTTCTGAATTTGAATGAGTGAGCAAAGCTGTAGAAGGAGACTTAGGTACAAAGTGGGAGAATGAGTAAAGTCGTGTGTTGTGATTGGCTTGTCCCACTGCAACCAAGGCATCATCCTTAAGTTCTTTGACCACAACTGAATCTGGTAGAAACTCAACTTTCTTGCCATCTCCAAAGTGAGTGATTTGGTAGATTGAGAGAAGATTGGCACTCAGGGTAGGAACATAGAGAACATTCTCAAATGCTCCATTATCCATGGCAACCGAACCTTCGCCTTCAACTTCCACTTGAGTATCATCTCCTATGAAGATGTGAGGTACCTTAGATTGCTCCAAAGAAGAAAACTATTCCCTTGAAGAACCCAAATGATGAGTGGCACCCGAGTCAAGTATCCATTGCTGTGAAGAACCTGAAGTAGCCACAAATGCTTGCCCTTTTCCTTTTGATTGTGAGGAAGTGGAAGAAGATGAATCCTTCTTCTTGTAGGCAGATGGCAAATTGATGTTGTTCTTCTTGATGATGTTTGTCAACTCATCAATTTGCTTAGTGTGGCAATGATGCTCATCATGACCAACCCTCTTGCAATATGAACAAGTTGGTCTCTCCTTCTTGCTTGAATTTCCCTTTTTGGGAGAAGATGTAGAATTCCCTTGTGATGAAGAATTCCCTTGTTTTGGAGAGGATGATTGTGCTTTATCTTGTTGATTCTTTGGATTAGATTGCTTCTGCTTCTTATTGGAACCCTTTCCTTGAGTCCCTTGATTCCCTTGATTAGCCACCAAAGCTTTGGACTTTGAAGACTTAAGAATCCCCATGCTTACCAACTTTTCTTGCTCTAACATCAACATTTCTGTAAAAGCATCAAATGTAGGCATAGTGAAAGAACTACCTACTGTCAAGTGATGGGTTTGGAAGCTAGAAACAAATGTTGCATATTCTGATGGAAGTTTTCCCAACAAATTGTAGACCAATTGTGCATCCTTCTTATCAATGCCACAATCCTTAAGCTGTGCTCTTAGCTCGTTTTCCTTAGTGACATAGTCTTGGATTGTATCAAAATTCTTGGGATCTAACATTATGAGATCATTGTCAAGCTGATAACCTTTAATCTCATCGACTTGGCCATATAATTGACCAAACTTTTCCCAAGCTTCTTTAATTGTTTTACACTTATCAATTTGAAAGATTAGATCTTTTGATACATATTTCCTTAATGTTCCAAGAGCCATAGTATTTTTAGTGAGCCAATCCAATTGAGCAATAGGATCAGCTTTAGGATCAGATGGTGCAACAATAGTTCCATCAATATAGTGAGTTAATCCTTTTTCCATTAACTTACTCCATACATCAATTTTCCAAGAAGCATAATTATGTGGAGTTAACAAGGGAAACTTAGGAGAACCCATAGTAGCAAAATGAAAGAGAACAAGATAGAGAGAGAGGCACAAGCACTCAAGACACCCCCCCAAATTCACTCAATCAAAGAACCCCCCCCAAAAAGATGATTTGGCACTTTATAATTAGTGCATGTACAATGGCCACTTGCAAGCCAAGCAAAGTGGGCTTCTGATTTTTAATGTTTTACAACAGTCGTAAGTAGGCTACAGCAGACTCAAATAACTGATACAAAAGACCAAACTGAGATCTTATCTTTACAAATGCCCAAAATAGGCCAAAAATGACCAAGTGCTGAAAGTAAAATTTCTGATCACAATTACTACAAAATGATAGCACCACTATGAAGTTAAAAAAAAATCATGCACTTTCAAAAAAAATGTACCTGAAAAGGAGTTCGTATGAGCCTGAACGGAGCTCCGGAAGTTGCAAAAACGGTGACAATCGAGCAAGATCTGAGACAAATCAAATTTTCTAGACAATCCATGCACCAAAATCATAAAATAACTTCACCACTGCAATGTACATGAAAAATTAGCCCAAATAAAAAAAATTGCACCAAAAAAGACCTCAAAATGACCAAGATATGAGCCTCTGAAGATGGACTACAAAATCAAAAAGCTCAACGGAGAGGGGTCTGAAAATTTTCAAAAAGTTGATGACGTCACCCTAGAGCAATGTTGACATCATCAGGTAAGTGGATTAAATTTGATCGCCGTATGCCTGTCACCCGCGCCGTCGCTCTTCGCCGGTAAAGTCGCCGGGGTATGCTCATAAATGAACGGAATATTCTCTAGTCTGCCGGAATTGGAATCTTCATTTTCTTGCCGGAATCTGCTTTTTTCGTCCGGAATATTCGCTTCGCCCTACCGGGAGACTATCGCCGGAGATTTGGATTGTCCGGCGGTTTTGATTCGCCGGCTGCCGGAACGGTTGGAAACCGGTGATTGGCCGGTGGGGTTTGGCGGGCCAGTGCCCTCCTGCCACGTGGCTGCGCCGGTACCCTGCCGCGGTACCGAAGGTACAGTCTATGAACTGTACAAGTCCGCAGACTTGTACACAGTATTTAATTTTTTTTTGTTTTTATTTAAAAAAAACTTTATACAACAAAATATTACTGAGAAATATTAATTATTATTTTTTGATTTTCGAATAATAATTTTTTTTAGAAAAGAATTTTCGCAGAAAAATATTTTTTTTGAAAAATAAAAAAATCGTACCGACTGCGCAGGTTGGCCGTACGGCCGACCTGCAATTTTTTTTTGCCTCGACGGACAACTTGTTCCGGTTTGGACGATTTGGTAGTCGATTTATGGGTTCTTGGCCCTTCTGAGCACAATGGTGAGGTCCTTTTTGGGTGAAAATGCTCCAAAGTGGTAGCTACCTCTTGGATCTGGCAACGACCTCCGATCTTCAACCCTTTGTAGATTTGGCCTCCAATGTCCAACTGAGACGAAACAAAAGGCAAATCTGACTATCTCGGACACTCCAGACGCAATGGCGAGCTCAGATCTGATGCAACAAGCTCCCAAAATGCTCCTGCAATACAAGGCCAAAAATGGAACCCTCCAAGAATCTCTCCAAATGACTAACTAAAGGCACTCCAAAAGCTCTGATACCATGTAAGAATTGGCTATGAAAGTAGCCACCCAAGATCTAGAGGCCTAATATAAAGCACAAGCATAAGAGAGATAGAGACAAGATGACAAGAATAAACTGTACTCTGTCAATATGATAGAATGTAATGAGCAAATAGTACATAGGAGACCCCTTGGATATATAGCCAAGGTGAGAACATAGAAGGGCATAAGACTATGACAAGTGTCGTAATCTTATGACTTGTGACAACAATGAAAGGTTATCACTCCATCTAAAGTGGAAAAAGATAATGTGATAATCTCCACAAAAGGTGGATCACCCACAAAAGGTGGAGAGATAAGCACATGATGTGTCCACAAAAGGTGGAAGTGATGAGGCATGAGATGTCAACTCCACCAAAGGTATAAAATCTCCAACAACCTCTTATGTGGTCCCTAAGTAAACTTAACTAAGGTGTAATCACGACCTAAGACAAGGTACAAAACATTTAATTACACCAACACACTACAATAGAACCTACATGGTAAACATGAATGTAAGGTAAGACATATGAACGCGTGCAACATTTTCGTGCTCAAGGTTTGTACAATATATATTTAATGTTTATAATCTAATGTGCACATGTGAATACAATGTATATAAAATTTTAAATTCAAAATCACCTGTGGGAAATGACATTCCATCACTTGTTTCATGTTGTGTTAGCTTATTCCTCTCTTTTTTGCAACACAATAAATAATAGCTAACACCTTCTATTTTTTCAAGCTCTACTATGACTGCAAAAACATCTCCTGTACACGAAATTTACATGAAAAAAACTAAAATAATTAGAAATGTCTCTAAATATCATTAACTAGATATATATAATATTTAAATTATTGAAAACTTATACATGTACCTTTTCTAACCAATCCTAAAATGTGGCCATAATGAATTGAAATCAAAGGAATGTCTTCAAATCTTTCTTCCTCATTTTCATCATATTTTTCTAAAACAACTAGTGGCACCATATCCTATTTACCAACATATCCAAGTTCTTGATTGTTGCATGCATAATCAGAGTTTCCCTTAATGCACTCAATGAAAAAACAAGAGTAATCCCTTGTGTCTAATATCTATCCATGGTGACTATCTGAACTCCTAACACAATGCAAAGATCTTGTTTTTTCTACCCTCTTGCATCCATGCATCGATCTTCTATCCACACCTAGATACATATGTATAACAAAAAACTTATGTGAACAAATATGTATATATATTTTAAATTTAAATAAATTCAAATTTTTGATTTAATGTAATTTATACATACCCGACATCTCCCAAAACACTCTATGTGGAATGTGTCAATTTGTTCTTGAAGATGTGCTGACCACATTTGATGCAAAGTGTTTCTTGCACCATTCAACAACATCATGTGCATTTTCTAGATGATCTTCTAGATAACTCATTTGATACTTTCTTAAAGCTCGTTTGATGCATGCTCCTGCTCCATCATGCTCACCCTTTCCATTCCCACTCTAAAAAAAACTCCAAACATGTGGTATTTTGTAGATTTTATGATATCTACAAAGTGCATAGAATGGCCATGAAGATTTGAATTGGACCACACATCCATCTGACCATACAAAATAATTTTCAAATTTTACACCCCTACTTCTCAAATTCTCAAAAAATATTGTAAAGCAATGTTGGACAAAAAGTGTGTCATGCTCTTTATCATCACTAATATAAAAGTGATATTCTTTCTTAATGGCTCGTTCTTCATCTATACTCTCAACACCATCCAATTCTGATTGTGCATATCGATAACACACATGAACCATAATAGTAATCTACTTTGAAAAGTAATACCCTGATTTAATCTCCTTTTGATGTACAAAGGAGTAATTTTTTGCAAAGTCAACTACTGATAGAACTATTCCACGTGGGAAAGTATCTCTCAATGTTTGGAATTGTTGTGCTTGCCACTTAGCAAAAAGGAATGTTGTATGTATGGTTGTATCAATTTTAAAAAATCTTCCATAAATTTTCCAATGGGAATCTCCTCTTCTACATAGTTCAACCTTGTGGATTATTTCCCAAATTTTGTTTGCAAATTTACATACTTGTACCTGTGTGAGTAAAATATGTGAATAACTAATAAACCAGACAATCAATGAAACATTACATCAAAGAGAATCCAAATAACAATCTATGAGAAATTGAAACAAATAAACTCTCTAAAAATAGTACTGACCTCTTGCAATTTACTATCTTTGTTAGGTTAGTATCCTCAGTTCTTGAAGGAAATTTAGCCAAATTTCCACATGTCTCACAAATTCCTTTGATACAGTTTATTTGAGGTCCATTTTCATGATCACATAATATAGACTTTATGAAAAAACTTGTCTGTTTAGGAGGTGCATTTTGAAACCCACATCTTTCTCCTCTCATCTTTCGAAACACTTGATAGTAGAGATCAAATTCAATATGATAACGACAACAAGTTTCAAAAAATTTGTTTATCTTCACATAATATGGCTTTAACCTTTGAAACATTGATTGCCCAATCTTTATATGATGATATGCATTACAAAAGTTCATATACATCGCAAATTGTGTTATGTATAGCCAATGTTTGATATGATTTTCATAAATACTAGGTCTAATCCTATGTCTCATAAAATCTCTAGTATTTGATGATGGATGAGTTTGATCATGCCAAAAACTTGAGACCAAGTTCCTAACAACAACTTCAATCCTTTCAGAATGGGGAGCTCTACACATAATTGCCCAATTTCCTTCTAAACTCTCATCCAAAAACTTTCTCTTTTTCTCATATTTTATCAATGTGGTTCTACTATAACCAATTTCAGTTGAAAGTGCAAACATTTTTCTTTTTCTTGCTATATCTTGATGTACAATAGATGCCAACATCACCCTTCTTGTAGTGGCCTTATCCACTTATCCAGATCCTTTCCCAATGGAATCTAAAACCTTTTTAACATTTTGAACAATATCTTTTTGTAATCCCATGTGTTTCTTCTTATTTGATGTCGAATGTACACCCAACAATTGTAATGATTCTTTGAGCTCATCATGAAGAAGTAAATGTGATAACAATTGGGTTTTTTCAAGTGTATCAAGATGATTGAAATGATGATTGATCATTCCATTTACAGATTTAGTCATTAACCTCTTTCTCTTATTATAAGGCTAGTTGGCATAATATTTTAGTTTCTCCATATCCATTTCAAGTAAATGATCTATAAATTTCTATTAGAAATTTGTTTCCTCACCTTCTCAGCTATTTTTATATGCTCATCTAGTACTAGTAGGAGGAAGTGATCTGAACCCCTCTCCAACATGCATTGTTTGAACTTGTGCCTCCTCCCTATCTTCAAGGACCATGCGTTATTGAGTGGATTCATTTGATCCAATGTCTATATTTGGCTCAACTTGAGCATGAAAAATTCATGCTTGTTGAGCCCTTCCTACATGTCACAAAATATTTTGCAAACAAAAGTGAGAGATGATGTTATATAAGTGAAGTTTATGTATGCAAGCAAACAAACTGATAAGACATGATGCTATAAGTGAGAAGTTTCTGCTAGTTTTATATGCTCATCCATACCAGTAGAAGGAAGTGATCTTGACCCCTCTCCAACAAGCATTGTTTGAACTTGGGTCTCCTCCCTAACTTCAAGGTCCATGTGTTCTTCAATGGATTCATTTGATCCAATATCTAGATTTGGCTCGACTCCAACTTGAGGAATCCCTAGAGCATAAAACATAAAAATAATGAGAACATTGAAGTGATAAAAATAAAAGACCAAAGACACAAAAAAACTACATTCACATGTATGAAAACAAATCCATAAATGCATAACCAAGGATAGGATACACATAGGTAAAATTCCATGCCAAGCATCAAAGTTTGAGGATTATGCATACAAGTAACTTAGAGCTTTTAGGCTAGTGATATAGCAAAGGAAACCCTTAGAGTATAACAAGGTGATCCAAAGAACCCAAACAAAATTGGGCTATAAGATGTTTCAAGGCTTCAAATAAATTTCCAATATCATGCTAAGATGAGAAAGGTTAAAAATTTATGGGACATAAAACACAACCCAAATAATCAACTAAAACCAAACACAAATATTCAAACAAAAAGAATTGGCTTAAGGAATTGGAATCAAGGATCAGATAAACATTGCAAATTGCATGACCAAGATGACTTGAGGACATTTAAAAGTATTTATAGTCATTCAAGTGCAATAAAACTTGAAAGTTTGAAAAAGCACAAAATAAGTTCAAAATGAAGAAGAAAAGAAAGACAATATAAAAACAAGACCTAATAAAAATGAAAGGGAAACAAAGAAACAAAAAAGTAAAGGGGAGTCTTTATATTGTCCAAGAAAAATGAGACATATGTGCAAGGACAACAAATCTCTCATATTCTTTCAATTAGGATTTCTTGGTCTTGGATGTATATGTCCATAGTGAAATCTTACAAAAACTTCAAGATGGATAATTGTAAACTAACAGGTACTCCAATAAATGATGGTAAGAAACCTTCAAAACAAATTATGTGTGTTAAGACATAAAAGGAATAATCTATCATATAACTATTATTCCTTGGCACCATATAGCTTGAGTTTTGATGTATACATGTGTTAATCTCTAGAAAACCTGACGTTGCATTGGCTTTAAGTATAATTTGAGTTCTAATTTTCAAATAATTCTAGAGCTTAGAATTGGGCATTTATTAAAATATTTAAAAAATATTCTTAAGGAACTATTGGGGTATGTGTAGGATCATGGTGGGCCAAAAAGTGGCGATATGATGGGTATTTGTAGGGTATGTGGTTGACGAATTTTTTTACCCAAAATTGATGAAATGAAAAGGGTTTTAAAGGAGATTCTCAACTTTTCACCAATATAAATTATGCTTCACTCTAAATTTAATAAATAATTATTATTCATTTTATATTTGAATTACGACTAAAGTCTTGATTGATAGGTTGATTGAAAAACATCTATAGCTTTCAAGTATCACATTTTTGAATCCAAAACATGCATCACATTCTATGCTTCACATACTATAGGATTAAAAAGAAAAGTTTAATTTCATAAATTTTGACCAAGTTAAGGTGGTTGACATAAGAGTTTTATATTTTTAAAAAATTTTAATAAAAAAATTCATAATTAATTATTTACTTGGAAAAAAATTACAAAAAAATATGCATCACATCCAGACATGAGTCCTCTACTTATGTCTAAAATATTATAAAAAAAATTCCTATTTTATTGTGGTTAGGGTGGTGAGATAGACACCTACTTATTTTTTCCTTGAAATTTAAGTACTACTGCATTGAAATTTCAAATTTTCACCAACTAGATTTTTTTTTTCTAAATAAACCTAGTAGTTTAGAAACTACATTCAATTTTCTATAGATTCTATTTTTACATATTTTTGAAATAATATAGATAACTTATTCAAATTTTTACGTCAAGTTGCCTAACTCTGATTTTTTTGATTTTTTTGCCACTTAAGGGTTTGTTTTTTCCATGATGATCTTGCACATACCCATTGATCATTAAATTAAATTCAATGGGAGTTTAGAAAAATATTAATCTAATTATATGTAGAAATTTAGATTGGATAGGGGATATTGATCACCAAATATCAACATAAGAGTGCTACTTCATTATACATGAAGGCGTAGTTTCATGAATAATTAAGAAAAAACAATGGTTTCTTTCAAAGTGCAAAGTTAGAATATATAAGAATTTGCAAAGCCATAAAATAATTAATGTGGTTGAAAAAATTATGAAAATCAAAGTGGCATAGTGAGGGAAACAAAATTTAAGGTTTCATTGGAGAACTAAGCATGTATTGAAGTACACTATCATTTTCTTCATGAACAAAGTAAAGAGAAAATTGTGTAGATGCAATACTTAACAATGATAATGTGATGACAAAAAATTTAAACAAAGGTGTTGGTAAAAGATAAGTGTAAGGTTTGTAGGGAAGGATTTAATGTACAATATTTTAGTTTAAGAGAACATTTTAAGTTGGGGTATTGTAAGTTCAAAAATGGTCATACATTAAACATTTCTAATTTTAATAAGAAAGCCAATGCAAAATGTATGCACATACAAATTTATGTTTAGGTGTACTAACCAAATTATTGGGTGGAGTAACATGCACATTATGGATTTCATCCCATCAAATGAATACTCATGCTTTTTCAAAGTAAAAGTCCTAAACACACACTTGAGAGTGAGAGAGAGAAGAAACAAGCATGTACCTTGTTTCTTTCTATGATAATTTTCCAAGTTTTGTTCACGCCTCTTTTGTTCTTCTTCTTTTGACAATTTTCATTAAGACGCATTTTTTATTTTTCTTTGTTGTCCCATTTTCTTCAACTTAAAGATGAATCAAAACAAGTCCTTTACCAACTTAGTTAAATTCTCCTCCAGATTTTTCCTTGATTGATAAAAATGAAAAGTTGTTGAGCTCCAATATTTGCCTCCTTGATAAATGTGCAAAAAATTCTCCAAAATTTGTGCTCCAAGTGATATAAATGAGAATTAATCTTGCAATTTGATATCTAGAATAATAAAAAATAAGCTTCTATTTATATGCATATGGGATGGGAAAAAAATTATTCTAGTGTACATGGAATAACTAGATCCTAGTTTAAATGAATCAAGTAGTAAACAAACAAGTTATTTCATTGTGGAGTTTGTTATTTAATTCATCGGTATGCACAACATATCTAGTAGTTTTAGAATTTTTTTAAAGTGTCGAAAATGTATATTAGAGGTATAATTTGAATTGAATTTTCTTAATTATATTTGAATTGAATTTCAAGTTACTTGTTAAAAATGTATAATAGAGGTATAATTTGAATTAGATTTTCTTAATTATATTTGAATTGAATTTCAAGTTACTTGTCAAAAAGATTATATCTTGTTCTCAACTCAATGGTTCATGTTGTTTAAGTCATTTTAAAAAAAATATTTATTGTGATCAACATGAATGAACTTAATTATAAAGTGGCATTGATCTCCCTCAAATTCTACTAGAGATCAAATATATATTGAATATAAGGAAATGTAAGTTGTAAGAGATCATAAAATAAGAAAAAATGTATGTATATTGAATATTTAAAGCAAATGCATACATATATTATGTGTAAACATGTTTAAACCATAAGCAAACACATGTATGCATACATGTAAAGGGATTCAATGTATACGCATAACACATATTATAAGCAAAGAAGAAAATGCATGTATATATCATATAAGAAAATATATGTACATATCATATAAGCAAAATGTAAATTAAGATCATCAAGTGTCAAATACTAAAGATCAACAAATAAGCAAATGTATGTATATCATATAAGCAAATGTAAGTTAGAGATCATCAAATCTTGAATACTAAAGATCATCATATAAGCAAATACATGTGGTAAAGATCATACATCTAGTGTGCAGGGCCTAATATGAATGTCTAATCCTAGTCGAATGACCATTTGAATGAGAACAATCCTGTTCTGATGAATGTGTAGAGCCCTGCAAATAAAATTGTGTGCAAGATGTGTTAAATACATATAATTTATATTAAATAAATTTTATGAAAGTTATTTTTAAATGAACTTGTATTTTTAAATATCAATCTAGATCTATGCATACATAAATATTGCATGTACATATACATGTGTGATTATATAAAAATGTAAAACTCACATGTCCATTGGCAACAGATTCATCCACAAAGTCGCCTCGATCATGCACACGATCTGGACCAAGGTTAGAAGTGATATGAGGTATGTCCACCTATAACAATATATATACATATATATATATCAACTTACATGAATATCTAGTTAAATAATAAAATTTAAAATAATGAAAAAAGAATTGAAACATACACATGCACACATACATGCACATCATCTAATATTGGATGACCTAAGTCCTCTGCAAGGGACGCCTCCACCATATCCACCACATGGTCAAGTGACGAATCAACATCTGCATCCATATGATCTCCCCCATGTTGTGCCATAAATGATGAATGTAGAGGACTATGAAGGTGAGATGGCATCGACGATGATGAACCAGAACCAATCAACATATCAGTAAAACCCATAGTCTGTGCAGCTATCAAATGAACTGTAGATGGATCATGATGTGTAGTAGTGCTCGAATGAGAGTGATGGGATCCTAGCTCTGCTGAACAGAATCTTTGTGCAGCCAAACAATCTCTGACATGCTCTATACTGATCCTATAGTCTAATGCAATGTGGGCATATGCCTCAAACAGGTCCTTAGCCAAAAATATAGAGTCATGTGTGCCATATCTCCTATAAGTGCATCAAGCTATGTAGGAGTAGGGATGTCAGCCACTATAAAAGGATCCATGTGGTGGTCCACTTTGCTGAAAATGGTGTGGATCGAGAACATCTGGACCACCATTAAATACTAACCTACATGATCATTAGATATCCTAGTGGTGGAAGCCACAATATCACCTATAGTGTCAATTGCTTCCTTTTGGGAAGCAACAAAAACTTCATCTGCTATGGGGGCTAAAGCTAGGGTGAGAACATGAGACCTCTCACCAACCAATACCCTAAACATTGGGGCTGGTCTATCTCCTCAATGATAGGTGGGCCTATCGGCAATCCTGCCATGCTCCTAACCAGCATATGGTGGAATGTTCAGGTAGTTGACTTTGAGGCCCAAATAGACCTCAACATACAACTACTGAACAAAATATAATGGAATCTGGTCATTGTTTGGGTATTGACCATGTGTTGCAAGAAATCGTGGGTAGATCAATTCAGCCATAGCACGATCAACACATCCAGTGACCTGGTATCCCATAACCTTACGTACATTTTGAAAAAAGGAAAACAAGTGTTGTTTATCATTTCTTTGGTCACACTATCCTGTATTTGTTTCAAAGGAACATCACCATGTACTTCTTCCTGTATGCAGGAAAGAATAGCAACTACTCTATCTGGGGAATATGCACTAGTCCTCTCTAGTTCATCTCTTAGCTTTTCTAAACTATTTAATATTAACATACATGGTTCAAAATATATGCCAGGGTTTCCACCATGTGCTAATGAGTCTCTCAATTTTTTAATCTCATTAGTGGCATTTGCAAACAAAGAATCTGGCTCAGGTGGAACATGATTTGCATTTTCCATGTTATATATATACAGTACACCTAAAAGAGCAATGAGACTTTGGTAAATAATATATCTAGATAAAGGGAATACAAATCTAAAATAGTTGTAATAATTCATCTACTCATCAATAATATTTTCATACCATTAACAAATTAAAAAGAATTGGAAGACAACTATAATCTATAACATAGCATCCTTAAATGGTTCAAATTTTAAATGAAACAATGAAAGAAAGAATAAGAAAACAAAGATTAGTGTAAAATTATTTAAAAATAATTGGGGATAAAAATATCTAATCTAATAGTTGTTAACATAAATGAACTTCAAAATAGAATTATGTAAGTGAAAAAAAAGTTCTATTGTCTTCATTGAACCTAAATTTATCTAGTAAAGATATGTCTAAAATTAAGAATTCATACTAGAATATCAATATTCCATAAGAATCTTATAAAGAGGATGAATTTTATCATTACATTATGAGTGAATCAGCTCAATTATATAGCCAAGAACATAAAAAAATCATATATTGGAAAGCAAAATAATCAAATATTTATCATATTTTTATATGTATAAAGTTTAGATACCATCAAACTATTTAAACTTATAGATTGCATAAAGCTATAAATTGAGTTGTTAAAACTAATTTATTAAGAATCAAATCTAATAAAGTTTGACTTCATATTGCATACTTGTTAGAAATATCTCACTAATCCAACCATACATTTTATATATGTTAAAAAATATATAATTGTTATGCCCATAATTTTTTACTAGAAAAACCCAATAATTTTTATTTTTGAATCCTTTAATTACGCTAATTAATGCTTTAAGCATTTATGATGCAACAATAACCATCTCCAATAGAATTAACATCTTTTCTTTAATTAATTTTTTGGTTTAACTTGCTATTGCGATACTATTATTAATGCATGTCTCACTATTAACTATACTTTAAATATTAAATTTGCAAGTATCACAATTTAATGGTTACACTAATAATATTCTCATTATAATGGTTATGTCATCGCAACCCACAATGAGTTGTTCCTACTTCTATTTCTTGTTGACAGTAAGGTCAATATGGTATTATGATTATTAGGATAGTTCCTCATGACCCAATGATGGTATTTAAAGTACTAAATATGTAACTTTTGATGGTAATAACAACAAGAATAATTATATGGTTTGCATTTATTTATTTATTTTCCTCTCATATTTCAACATCTATAAATTTTTTTTCCAAAAATGCTATCCAGTTATTGATAAGCATTAATAAGGTTAAGTATGCTAACATTAGTATTAAGGTAACTATCGATATGAATATTGATAAGAGTATTAACAATACTCGATGATATTAAGGCTCCCTCTACAATTAATACAAACATTCTATCAATTTTATTACTCACAAATAATATTAAACTTTACTCATAATAGAAATGTTAATGTGATAGTGATATCATGTTTACATATACCCTCATTTATACTATTACAAATACCATCCATTAATACCCATATCAATACTATAATAAATTTTATTAATAATATTAATAATGTATATATATATATATATTTACAATAGCACATAAACACTATTATTTGTCAGCTCATTGTTGCTTGCAAAACTTTTATTACCATCTTAGCATCCCTAATAAGATTATCAATAAAATACTTTTCTTACTGGGTGATTTTATTTGTGACTTATTTTAGTATGACGACCCCCCTTTATATTACCCTCAATAATAGTATCACTATTTGTTATTAATATATTTAATTTTAATTCTTTTATCTAACTCTTATATATTGTTATAGCATTTATTTAATTATTCATCTCTATTACAAAAATAATTATATGATTAAATATATTGCATACTTGTTATAAATATCTCACTAATCCAACCATACATTTTATATATGTTAAAAAATATATAATTTAACAATTTATACAACTTCTAATTATGATAAAGACAAGAATCTTAATCTATACCATTATTTTGAGTTTGGTTTAATAGAAATTGAAAAAAAATATAATCATAAAAAAAACAATGAATAAACTAAGGATCATTTTAACAATGGTGAATTAGTGCCTAAAGATTGGCCTAAAAAATTATAATATTCAACATTCTCATCACAAATTATATATGAAAACTAAGGATCATTTGGTTATATATATTTTCATAGATTTAAAATTTGAATATTTATTACTATAGCATGTGTTCATTAAAATTAGATTTTTAAATAATATTGTAATAATTTATTATGTTAGGCAGGGGCCCTAGCTCGGTTGGCTAAGTCTTTCCTGTTGTAGGAGGTTGGTCACGAGTTCTAGTCTCCCCCATCCTGTGGTACTGGAGGGCGTGTCGCGCCAACACCACTGGTCACGTTAAAAATTTTACTAGGTGCACTGCAGTTTATAGGGGGCCATGCTATACAAACCAAATTTTTGTAGCCTAAAAATAATAATAATAATTTATTATGTCTTTGAATTTTTTTTTGTGGATTTTAATGTTGTTTTTTAAATTTAAGTTAGATTAAGTAGAATCTTATGAGATACCTTAAAAAGATTCAAGTTTTATAATTTAAATCTCCCTCTTATAAATATAGTTTTTTCTAGTCTTACAATTTCTTGTGTCATCTGTTCAATTATTTTAGCTATGGATTTAGCTGCAATGTTGTAGGAGGTATTAAGAAGAGTAATTAGTATCCACCCTCAGATAAAAAAAATATTTTTCCTTTAGGAATTAATTTATCAACCCTTGATTAATAGAATTTAAATGATGGATCCCTTTGATAAAGCTACTTTTTATACCTCATAGAGTCCTCCTTGATGAATGAACATATTGTTTTAAGGAATTGTGTAGCTAAACCATCTATTCCAAGAATATTTGAGTATTCAAATCCTTCAAGGAAATATCAAAAGGTCTCCTCAAGGGTGAATAAATTATCTAAATGTGCCTATTTTTTGAGACCAATTATTTTGGGTATGCAAGTCCCAATCAATTCCTCAACTATATCTTGAAGTGGATCTCCTTCAACTAGATCAATTAAAAATTATTTGTAATGTTGGAGGAAAATGGATTTAATATCATTAGAGTTGTCATGGAATAACCTCTCTTGATCAATGATAGATATTATCCACTCTTGAGAATGTAAATATGTTTGAGATAACTAAAAAATAATTTGTATCCCTTATATCCTTTCATCCAATGTAGCCTATCTCTTAATTGAGTTCCTCTACCACAATTAAGTTCAAATCTTCTAATTTTTATTTCAACGGAAGCAACCACTCATTGTAGAAAATTTATTAGTAAGTGCTAAACCCAAAACAAGTTTTTTTTTTTTTCTATTTGGATCCATATTTTTTTTCCATTCTAGATCTCTTTCTAGCCATATTCTTATTGTAAGATCATAGTAAGGTAGTGCAATAGATTTAATCGCATCATTCCAAAATTGTATCCACTTAACCATTTTGATGAGGTCTAGGAACATCAACCAAAGGGATATTAGGGAAGAAAGGTGATCAATTTGATTGAGGTGGGAAGTGTTGAGCTTGAAGTATAGATTATTAGGTATGAGGAATAAGAAGTTTGAAAAGTTTAAAGAATTGGGAGGTGATATGTGAGATAGGTTTAATAGAATCTACTTAAATAAGGGTTTTTTGTGGAGAGGGGACAATGGAAAGAGAAATAACTAAGTAAAATCTATCAATACAACTAAGTTTCCCTTAGTTCACCATCTCTTTAGTTGGTCCAAGTGAACTAGTGATGAGTATTAGAATATTTTTTGTCTAAAATGGGATCTAAACCCCTCATGGTACTTCTAGTTAAAGGATGTAGAAATTCAATTATTTTTTAGAGATTTTATAAGAACTAAACCAACTTTTATCTTGGTTTTTTCCACCATATCATATTCACCTCCTTGTATCCATTTAGTCGTAGGGAGGGCATAAAAATCCATTCCAACAATTTAACTTGAGATGAGGAGTCATTAGGCATAAAATAAAGAAAAAATGAATAGGTATTCCTTGTATTAGTAGTAAGCACTAAGCACAATTGTTGTTGGGATCCACTCCTCAATAGATGATAAACTTAGCCAAGTATTGGGAAAGGTAGGTCAACCTTGCATCCTAATATTTTGATTTATTATTTTTTCCTCATATTAGGAAATGAGGAATCTCACTTTGTGTTGGTAGTTATTTGTCAATTTTTGAATGCTTCAAGGGAGGTGTCTAAGATGTTCTAAGAGCATATAATATCATTATAGCTTTATAAGATGAAACACTCTTATTACATATTCTTATGACATTTAAGAGAATGACTATAGAATATTTACAGTAAAGTATTGACCAACATTATGAAAAATCATAAGAAATCTTTTAAGAAATAGAAACTGTGTCAAAGAAAAAGATGTGGACATTTACAAGAACTTTTCTTGTTTAAGAAAAAGTGGGAGACCACTTATAATTTTATTTATATATAATATTTTACATATAGCTGATTCGGGCGGGTATACTGGCGAGAAAGAATCAGCAAGAAAACCCCTAGTTGTAGTCCAAGTAACAAATTTTACAAAATATCAAAAATACCAATGAGGTCCTAGTACAAATGACCAATTGTCTGATTACAACATTACAAAAGAACATTGGTTGAATACATCAGTACATATGCACATTCTATTATGCACCCAAAATACCCAAAAGAAGACATCATACTAGATATACCCGTGACCCGAATACATAACACAGTGGAGATAACAAAACCTTAGTAAACATAAGACTGATAAGCTAGGAAGCCACTTTCAAAAAGATGTAGATTTTCAACCAACATGCTGAAAGCTATTAACCAAGCTTTCTTTTGTTTCCACTCATTTACCTTTGTGTCGGTGATCATGCTCAAAAAAAGGTTTTGATTTGTTAATATCAGGTGCATAACGATAACAAAATTTCTTTTTGGATGAAGATGGAAGTTGCAAATCATGAATGCAAACATGACTTCTCAAGAAAGAAATGGCATGATAATTTCTTTTTAAATCATCAATCTCCTCCATGGAAATGGAAGATCTATATCTATTTAGAACTTGGTAGAGATGTGAAGAAGTTTCATGCATTGTGGATAATAA
Source organism: Sequoia sempervirens (assembly GCA_007258455.2). Lineage (NCBI taxonomy): Eukaryota > Viridiplantae > Streptophyta > Pinopsida > Cupressales > Cupressaceae > Sequoia > Sequoia sempervirens. Next base: position 88,507,879 of record VDFB02379711.1, read on the forward strand.
CATGCCTTGGAATATGTCAACATAAGTCTCTTCTTATGAAACAAAACCTTCTTTGAATAATTAACATTAGAAATTAATACTTGGCTCATATTGTATAATCACACTAGAAACCAAAAATGGAAGATTGAGTCTCAACTAAGAATTCCACCTTATAGATAACATTCATACTAGAAGCCAACAACTAAAGACCAAATTTCATAAATAAAGTTCATGTGTTATATATCATACATTTGAGGGGTCCATAAGTACCATGAGCCTTTTGAAATCCTTCTCCATCTAAATGCATCCATTCCAATACCATTGGGAGGTGGGTATACAATATGAGCCAAGTATTAATTTATCGTTTTAATTATTGAAAGAAGGTATATAAATTATTCTAGCATCTTAATTCTCATACAAAGTTGCATCTTAGTCAATTTCTCAATGTATGAGTTCCATATATTTGTAAATTTTTCTTAATATAAAAACATATTTTATTTCATTAAAATTAACCTATCTATTCCATGTTACAAAGGATGCTCTTATTTTAAATTATAAGTATATAATTCAAAATTAATTAGTAATTTTCAAGATAGAGTACACACAATTTCTTTAGTTAAAATAAAATAATATTCTTATTTCCATGTGAGAGTTATGTAGAATGGTAGTTTGATGTCTCAAAAATATTTCTTTCATACATACTAAATTTTTATCATTACATTATGAGTGAATCATCTCAATTATATAGCCAAGCACATCAAAAATTTATAGAGTGGAATGAAAAATAATCACACATTTATCATTTTTATATGTATAAAGTTTCTACCATCAAACTATTTATACTTATAGATTAAATTATTTTTGTTTTTGTTTATTTGGGTTCAACATGTCATGCTATAGGATTTTCTTGTGTTTTCACCATGTTGTCATGTGTAGATAGCTATGTATTTTATAGGTTTAGGAATTTTAGAGGAAGGCAAGGTTGAACAAAATGCATAAGGATGAGATGGAGCCTTGTTTACCTTAGGATTTGGTTAAGACTCCCTTTGACCATAATCGAGGAGTGGTTGGTCCTCTTGTAGACATGACTAATTTAGAAGGTCTTGTCAAGAGAAATTTAGAGGAGATTGGTAGAGACAAGAATCATGTTATAGATGGATTAGTTGGAGTTCATTGCCTCTACCATTCTCTTGAATTGCAACATTCACCTCTTGGAATTTCTTCTAATAATTTAAAAATATGAAGAAGGTTCAAGTTTAGAAGATTATAGGAACCCTTTATTCCCTTTACTCTCAAGTTTGGAAACTAAAGATGGAAACTCCATTACAAACCTGAACTAGGTTTGAATTCATGGAAAAGGATAAGGTTCACAATAAGATATAGTTCCTTGAAGAATTTTGGATTCAAGTTGTGAAATGATAGATCTACTAATGTTTTTGGGAAAATGACCCTCTTTATTAGATACATTTCCACTATTAGTGGAGTATTTCTAATTGGATGTTATTTTTCTAACTTACAACTATATTTTTCTTGTTGTTGTTCCATGCCAATATGATTACTCATTTTTGTCTCTTTATTGGTCTTTGCTAAAGGGTGGGGCCCTTTCAAAATTTCTATTTCTAATTCATAAATTCAACCAAAAGTATTTACCCTAAAATTAAAATATAAATAATTTAAACTTTAAATAGTCTTTTTTGATATTATATAATAGCCTCATGTATTTAATTTATAAATCCTATTATTCTTTATGTTTAATTTCAAAATTTTAATGCTCTCAAGTATAGATTACAAGCACACATTCTTTACATTTTTTCTCTTTCTTTTGTACTATTTTGTATATGGGTGTCTTATATGCATTGCCTCAAACATATAATTTTGATGTCCTATACCTAGTTCTAAATGTAGTTTTATGAATGTATTCCTCCTTTATTCTTTGCTAATTGTAATTGAATATTAGACCTGTTTTTTAAAATATGGCCACCCCTCTCAATTAGTAAAATAAGTCATCTATTTTAGGTGGTGGATATTAATGTTAATTGTTTATTTATTGAACATACATAATCAAGACAACTTGGAAAAGTGTCTTATCTTTCTTTTTCATAAAAATAGTTGGAGCATCCCATGACAAGACACTAGAACATATAAATCCTTTCTTTAAAATGTCATTTAGGTTCAATCCTTTAATTCATGCAAATATGAAGTGTTTGTTTGATAGGGATCTCTAGATATAGGGGCTAATTCATGCATGAACTCTATTAAAAAATAAAACACCCATTTAGGAGGAAACATGAGGAAGTTCATTCTAGGATTTAGACATCCTAAGACTTTTGTAATGGAGGTTTATTTTCATTTGAATGGTTCTCATTCACTTTTACTAAATAAAAATTAACAACAAACAAGGCACACCCTTTTCTTTATTCTCTTTTGAGTTGTAAAATAGAAAATTTAATAATACCTTCATTCCTTCTAATCCTAATAGAACTATTTTATTATACATTTCATTCAAACAATCTAGTTTCTTTCCTTTAAATTTATTCTTCGATTCATACATTTAGTTCACCAACCATTTTTGGAGTAATGTCATAAGACTCAAAGGAAAAATATGAAGAATTTTATCCAAGTTTCCATTGTATGCACCCTAAACTTTATATCATGAACTGTTTGATATAATACCTCAAATAAATTTGTTAATGAACTATTTGATATAATGCCTCAAATAAATTTCCAATAGTGTTTTTTATAGAGTATCATAGAAATAGTGTTTTTGATATAATGCCTCAAATAAATTTTTTAATGAACTATTTGATATAGGGTGCATACTTAATGGAAACACTATTTCTATCATACTCCGTCAAAAATTTCCATGAACTGTTTGATATAATGCCTCAAATAAATTGGAGGTGCCCTGGTAGAAATGTATGCAAAATGTGGAAGCATAGATAGGGCATGTTAATTTTTTGACAAAGTAGAAATGCATGTCAAGCAATTACAACACTGCAAATTCAAATTGTTTTTGACAGAGTATCATAGAAATAGTGTTTGTTGAAAAGGCTTTAGAAACTTTCAAAAAAATGCAATTTCAAACAATCAAATGCAGTTTCAAATCAACAAAGTTGAAAATTTTTGTATTTAGGGTTTAGAAATTTAACAAACAAATTTATTTTGAAGTCTATGAAATTCAAATTTGACGAACCTGGTAAGATATGCAAGTCGGGTTGATGAATTGTGGAGAGATGAAGTCGAGTTTGTCATTCGCCATTCTCCGTTCATGTTCGGGTTTGCATTCACCATTCGTCGCATGTACAAAGCACAGGGAAAGCAGAAAAAGGCACAAAATGACAATGACAAGTTTGATTTTTTATTTTATGCCTTATTTGAGGAGGTTTGGTCGAACCCATGTTCAACCGAACCCCTTAAAATATTAATTTTTTTGTGATCATTTTAGGGTTTGGTCAAACAAATGGTTCGACCAAACACATATGTTCTATCGAACCTAAATGGTGGTTCGACCGAACCATAGAGTTCGACCGAACCACTTGAGTTTGGGAAAAGGAAGAAAAATCAAATTTCCTTCCTCATAAAATTTGTAAACCACAATTGTGGTTTGACCCGATGTCTATATGATTATGTAATGGATGCAAATGTATGGTTTAATGAGATGCTCAGAATAACCAATCTAGATTATGGTGCAATGATGGAAATGTAATGCATGTGAAATGATTGGTGTTTCCTATTATATATGATATGAAATATGTTGATGGTTTGTGGATGTAGGATGGATGCATTGGTGATGTTTGGTTGACTGTCATGGTACCATGTTAGTGTGAAGAGAAGAAAGAAGAAATGAGATGATGAAAAGAGGATCCAACAATTCCATGATCTATCGAGACTTTATTAGAAATAATGATGAGATATTGATGATGTTTCGTTTATCAAAATTTGGGATTTTAAAAGGGGTTACTTACCTTATGTTTGATAACACACATAGATACGATGGATCAAGGTATAAAGAACTAGGATGGTAGTGTACTTAGTGCGGTGGAATTTGACTCAACAATCAAATAGGAGTATCCTTGTTCACACCTATCATTCAAAACCCTATTTAGAATGCAATTTAGATATTTCAAAAATCTTAGACCAAAAGAATAGAAAGGAAATCCTTCCTATGTGGTTAACAAGACACCTAGAACACCCTCCCTACAAGCCAACCAAACATGCATGACCAAATTTATATTATAAGAATATCCAATAGGCACAACAGACAAAAGATAATGATCAATGCCCCATTCCTTTATCTCTAAATCATTGTGATTAGACATCATCGAGATGTCATTGGAATGAGTGCAATAAGATAAATCAACAAGACAAAGATTGTTGGAATAATGTGCCTCAATCCCACAGGCTAAAACCTCTTAAAGAGAAAAATCAGTGTGACATTCCTTCTATCTGGCCGACTGGTAGTTTAGTAACCTTGTGGTTTGTATAGGTCACCGAGACAATGCTTTTGTCTTGCTAACTGGTGTTGTTACTATGACTTGTGGCATTTTCTATAACCCTCTTCCGAGTGGAGATCTTTGGCCGATGGGTTGGTGTTTAGCGGATTCGGGGAGACTCATGGCAACTGGGTCATTAGTGTAATATGTGACTTCGATAAGAACTCCTGGCAACAATTGGTATGTCTCACCGACAGTATACACTCAGAGTATCAAAGTAGCACAAAGGCCTCGGTATGAAGTCTTAGTGATAGTTGATTGTCTCACCGATGGATACATGATTTCGCTGATTGGCTAGAGTCTTTGTTGTAACCTCTTGGCAAAAGTGGTAACTCCTACCAACTTTGGTGTTTGTTAACAGGTGTCTTCGGTGAGACTCCTAGCGACTGAAGTCTTCAGTGAAAGGTGTGAGCATTCGGTATTACCTTTCAGTGATAGCGGTAAGTCTTGTTGACTATTGGACATTTCAGAATAACATGAAGGTTTGGTATGATCTCTTGGCTAAATATGATAGTCTTGTCGATGGGAATACTCTTTTCTATGTGACTTTGGAACTTCAGTATGATCTCTTGGCGAATAGCGATTGTCACATTGATAAGAATGTTGAGGTCGACGTGACTTGTGAACTCGGTGTAACATCTTGCTGATGGTCAGGACTCTTGGCGATAATGATGATCTACCTTTGTGGCATCGGGGAGACACGGTTAGTGTCTCACTGACATGCGAATGCATTATGAATGCCTTTGACTGATTGGGAGACCATCCTATGTGGTGTGTCTTCAACCAATCAAAGAATCTGAATGGGAATCATTGGAAGTTAGTCTATTGTGGTCATTCTGTGAGGAAGTTCAACAAACTAGAAGTGACATGCATATACTTTGGAATTGTAGATGATGTTTTTTTTATTGATGTTGATCAATGTTCGATGAACAGTTGGGTGAATAGTTCGAAGAGTGATCAGTGTGAATTATTTTCTGAGAGTATTGTAACTTGAATATTCTATACAAGGTTGATCATTGTGAATGCTACTACATATTGAAATCAGAAAGATAAGTCTGATCTTTGTATTAATTTCCATTACTATAATACAAAGGGCCTTTTCTTGGTGTGGTGGGTTTTTCTCCTGTAAGGGTTTTCCCACGTAAATCTGGTGTTCATCTATGTATGATTATTTCTTTTTTTCTATTATTGCTTTCAAGTTTATCTTAATTGGACTGTAATTGAAAATTTAAAAGTATCTATGCATTCTTCCCTGAGGTTTTTGACGTTAGGAGAATTAGTTCCTCACCTTAGCTTTCCTTACAAGTGGTATAAGAGCTTGGCCAGTTGTGTTATCCTTGTGGGTACATTGGGTTTTTTGTGTCAATTTCTGTTCAGTGGGAGTACTTCTTGTAGAAACTTGATAATTCAAATCACAAATTGAGATGGCTAGCATGTCAGGAAAGATTGAAATAGAGAAATTCAATGGCAATAATTTTGAGTTGTGGAAACTCAAAATGGAAGATTTGTTAGTTGATCGTGATCTTTGGATTGCTGTGTCTGAAGCGAAGCCTACAAGCATGAAGCAAGATGATTGGGACCTTCCAAATAGAAAATCTAAGGGGCTAATAAGGCTCTATTTAGCAGACTCTATTCTTCTGAATGTGCATGAAGAAAAGACTGCATCTTCCTTGTGGAAGAGACTACATCAATTTATCAGGGTAAGTCCTTGGTGAATAATTTTTTCTTGAGAAAAAAGTTGTATGCTTTGAGAATGTAGGAGGGATGATCTGTTGCTAATCATTTGAATGCTTTCAACATGTTGATTGCACATTTAACATCTATTGGTGTGAAGATTGATGAAGAGGATCGTTGTATGTTGTTATTGTGTTCTTTGCCAGATTCTTGGGATCACCTGGTGATGGCTATTGGGAGTACGACATGCAGTTTCAAGATGGAAGATGTTGTTGCTTCTTTGTTATTAGAAGAGATGAGAAGGAAATCTTCTGAGATGGTGAAGGAGGCTCTTGCTGTTAGAGGTATATCAAAATAAAAAGGAAAGAAGAAGGACAAGAAATCCAAATCCAAATCAGAAGGGAGATCAAAGTCTCCTAGCAAGAAGTCCAAGGTGAAGTGCTGGAATTGTGGGCAACTTGGTCATGTCTGAAAGGATTGTAAAGAGGAGAAAAAGAAGAAGGAGAAGAATTTTGGCAATGATTCTTCTCAGTGATACAAATTCCTTCATTGCAGCCTTGGTTACACAGGCATCAAATGATGTCTGGCTGATTAATTTTGAAGAATCTTTCCACATGACATCTCATAGAGATTGGTTCACAAAGTATGAAAACTATGATGGTGGAAAGGTGTATTTGGAAAGTGATTCATCTTTGGAAATTGTTGGCCGTGGAAGAGTCAAAATTCAATTCCCTAGAAATGGTTGCAAGATGACTAGAGGCTCTATGGTGCTAGCAAGGGGTACTCGAATCGGTACCTTGTATAAGCTAGATGCACATATTTTTCAATGCAATAGTGTCTCTATAAAGTCACAGAAAGCTACTCATGTTCCTGATAGTGTAAACTCTATGGAAGTTAAACTTCTAGCAGAAAAGACTATGCTCTGGCATCATAGGCTAGGCCACATTGGTGAGAAAGGTTTAAAAACATTGAAGAATAAAAACCTAGTTGAAGGGCTTGATGATTGTAACCTCAAATTTGAGTTTTGTAAACATTATATATATGGTAAACAACACCATGTTTCATTTTATTCTAGTCCTCACAAATCTTCTGGTTTGCTTGATTATATACATTTTGATGTTTTTTGGTCTAGTGAATGTTCCTTCTTTGTCTAAGTCAAGGTACTATGTATCATTTATTGATGATTATTCAAGAAGGGAATTTGTCTATTTTTTGAAAAGTAAATCAGAAGTGTTCAGTCGGTTTAAGGAATTTAAAAACCTTATTGAAAATTAGACTGGAAGAAAAATAAAATGTTTAAGGATTGATAATGGTGGTGAATTTTGTTCTGATGAATTCGAGAGGTATTGTAAAGATCATGGGATTAAGAGACATAAACTACACCTTACACTCCGTAGTAAAATGGAGTTGTAGAAAGGTTCAATAGGACAGTGATGGAAAGAGCACAAAGTATGTTGAGCAGTGTTGGCTTGGAGGAGAAGTTCTGGGTTGAGGCAGTTGCTACAGCATGTTACTTGATAAACCGTTCTCCAAATTCCGCTCTTGTTGAGAAAACACCTTTGGAAGCATGGTCTGATAAGAAGCCCTCTTTAAGACATATTCGTGTTTTTGGCTATGAGGCATATGCACATGTGTCATATGAGAAAAGATCTAAATTGGAGAACAAGGATGTCAAGTGTATTTTTATTGATTATAGTGCTGGCATAAAAGGATACAAGATTTGGAATCCTAATACGGAGAAGGTTCTATACAACAGAAGTGTTATCTTTTGTGAGCTAAAGCCTTCTACCTTGGATCTGCAATTAGAGACAAAGTCAAAAAACAAAAAGGATGTAGTTGAGATTCCTCTGACACCAGATAAAGAGGAATTGAAAATTCAAAATGTACCTAAAACTGAGGAGAGCTCAAGCAGTTCTGAGAGTTTTGATGAAGAAGAACAACCTCAGCCTCAGCAATTGAGGAGGTCAACTCATGAAAGAAAACAACTTGATAGGTATGGGTTCTCTTTGATAGATTCTACTTGTGCCTATGCTTTAATTTCTAGCACTGATGAGCCTAGAACTGTGAAAGAAGAATTTAGAATGTCTGATTCAAACTCTTGGTTGGAAGCCATAAATGAAGAAATGGCATCATTAGAAAAGACTTATACTTGGAGTTTGGTACCCTTGCCTGAAGGCAGAAAAGTTGTTGGCTGCAAATGGGTATTTAAAAAGAAAATAGGTCTGGATGGAAGTGTGGAAAAGTACAAGGCGAAGTTGGTTGCGAAGGGTTATTCCTAGGTAGAGGGAATTGATTATGAAGAAATTTTTTCTACTGTAGCTAAGCTGGCATCCATCATGGTGATCTTGAAGAAGAAATATATATGTCCTAGCCTGAGCACTTTGTGGAGAAAGGTAAAGAGAAACTAGTTTGTAAGTTGAAAAAATCTTTGTATGGTTTAAAGTAGTCTCCTAGAATGTGGTACCAGAAGTTTGACACTTTTGTTTTGTCATTGGGATTTGTAAGATCAAAATTTGATCATTATGTCTATTACAAAGCTAAAAGTGATCAAGTTTTTATTATTGCTCTCTATGTTGATGATATGTTGTTCATAGGCAATAGTAAGTTAATGATTTCTGATCTTAAGTCTCGATTGTCTGCAAAGTTTGAAATGAAAGATCTTGGTGCAGCTAGGTATATTTTGGGAATGAAAATAACTAGGAACAGGAAGAATAGAAAACTTTGGCTCAGTCAGAGTAAGTATATCAAGACTATTCTAGAGAGAGTTTGCATGAATGATTGTAATTAGCTAGTTGTTCCAGTTTTGCAGGGAACAAAGCTATTTGTTGAAGACTGTCCAAAATCTCCTACTGAAATGGAGGACATGACAAGTGTACCTTATAATAGTGTGGTTGGTAGTCTTATGTATGCAATGGTCTATACAAGGCCAGACATTTCCCAAGTAGTGGGAGTACTCAGACGGTTTATGGCTAATCCTGGAAGGACACATTGGGATGTTGTGAAAAGAGTATTCAAATATTTGAAGGGAACTTCAGAATATGCTTTGTGTTACCATGGGAACTTGGTTGAATCACAGAGGACTCTCAGTATTCGAGGCTATGTGGATTTTGATTGGGCAGGGGACATAGACAGCAGAAGATCCACTAGTGGATATATTTTCATGATGAATTGTGGTGCAGTGAGTTGGATGAGTAAGCGGCGGGATCTAGTCACTTTGTCCACTACATAGGTAGAATACATGGCAGCTACACATGCTTGTAAAGAAGCAATCTAGTTAAAATGTTTGTGTTCTAACATTGGTTTTGATGCAGGGAAAATAATAATTTACCATGACAATCATAGTGCTATCTGTTTGGCAAAGAATCTTACTTTCCATGCCAAGACAAAACATATTGATGTACAATATCATTTTGTATGAGATATGGTGGAGGATGGAAAGGTCTCATTAGAAAAAGTGGATACTCTGGAGAATGTTGCAGATGCATTGATGAAGTCAGTGAGCATTGACAAATTCATGTGGTGTGCCAGTTCGATGGGCCTCAGTGCCCATGAATTTCAGTATTTTTGTTGTGCTCTGCAGGTGCCTGTGTGATCTTCGTCAAGTGGGAGATTGGTGGAATAATGTGTCTCAATCCCATAGGCTAAAACCTATGAAAGAGAAAAATTGGTGTGACATTCCTTCTATCTGGCCGACTGGCAGTTTAGTAACCTTGTGGTTTGTACAGGTCGCCAAGAAAATGCTTCTGTCTTGCCAACTGGTGCTGTCAATGTGACTTGTGGCATTCGTTGTAACCCTCTACCGAGTGGAGATCTTTGGCCGAGGGGTTGGTGTCTATCATATGTTGGGGAGATTCATGGCAACTGGGTCATTGGTGTAACATGTGACTTTGATAAGAACTCCTGGTGACAGTTGGTATGTCTCACCAACAGTATACACTTAGAGTATCAGAGTAGCACAAAGGCCTCAGTATGAAGTCTTAGTGACAGTTGATTGTCTCGTTGATGGATGTGGTTTCGTTGACTGGCTGGCATCTTCATTATAACCTTTTGGTGAAAGTGGTAAGTCCTACCGACATTGGTATAAGAAACATGCCCTCATCATGGTGTGATAGACTACTCTGATATAGGCAAGACAAACTGACCTTAGGAATGTTCCAAGTAGTTCTAGGATGGATCATGATACAAACACAAGATCAAGCTATGATGTAGATGTGGATGGATGATAGGTGGAGATATGGAATGTGATGGATGAGTGATGCAAAACAAGTCGGTAGAGATCGTGGTGGATGGAAAGTGCTTATTTCCACAAGGCACCTGATTGCTAGGTTTTCACCAAGGTACTTGTCCAAAGCACCACCGAAGTGGTTTTCCCTAGAGGATGATTTTTTTCTTTACCGTTTTAATCCTTTTTCTGATTTTTTTGGATTTTTATATTTTTATACTTTTTTGTATTTTTGGATTTATACCTTGCAATCTTAGGAATAATTTTTTTTGAGATGGGAGCTACTGATAAGCTCCTATAGAGGTTCACCTTCGGGTGTAGATAGATGATATGCTCCTGATTTGTAGCTTGTTTTGATGATGAAGGGTCCCAACCAATTGGGTTCAAACTTTCCCTTGTTGTCTAGATTTGGCATATTCTTTTGATTCTCCTTCAACACAAGCTCTCTGAGTTGAAAGGTCTGAATATTGATCTTCTTGTTGTAGCTTTGCTTGAGATAGTTCTGGTAGACTTGCAGGTGGTTCAAGGAATCCATGCACCACTCGTCCAATAGTTCTAGCTCGTTCAACCATGATGCCCAATATTCTAAATCAATAATGAGATTTTGCAATGATATTCTTAAGGATGGGAGCTTGATTTGAATAGGAAGGATGGCTTCTAATCTATAGACTAGGGAGAATGGGGTTGCACCTATAGGTGTACAAATGCTTGTTCAGTAAGCCCAGAGGGTGGTATTTAGCTATAGGTGCCAGTCATGACCATTGCCATTGACTATTTTCTTTAGGATTTTCAAGATGGTTTTATTGGTAGCCTCAACTTGGCCATTTAGTTGGGGGTAGTATGGGGTAGAGAAGTGATGTTGGATATTGAACTTTTGGCATAGGTCTTAAACATCCTAATTTTTGAAAGGTGTCATGTTATATGAGATAATGGCTTGAGGGACATCATAGTGGAAAATGAGGTAGTTCAAGATGAATTTGGAGATCTGCTTCCCTGTAATATAGGTCATGGGAATGGCCTCTACCCACTTCATGAAGTACACCGTGGGGTTGATAATCAACTTATGTCCACTAGATGAGGTGGGAGTGATTTTACCAATGAGATCAAGCCCCCATTGTGAAAAGGGCCAAGGTGTAATGATTGGGCGGAGCTCCTAAGTTGGTGCATGGATGAGATCCCCATGTTGTTGACACTGCACACATATTTGGATATAGTTGTGAGATTCCCTTTCCATTGTAGGCCAGTAGTACCTAGTCCTCAATAATTTCTTGGCCAAGGTTATACCGCTCGAATGTGACCTACAAATACTATTGTGTACCTTAGTTAAAGATTTCAAAGCTTCCTCAGGGTTAACGCATCATAATAGGGTTCCCTCAATACTCCTACGATATAGGGTGTCTCCTAAGTTGAGAAAATGGGATGACTTCTTGACAAATGTTCTTTCAAGGTTCGGGGTGATATCAGCAAGGAGGAATCCTATTTTCAAGTAGGTGTAAATGTTATGATACCAAGGGTCACCAAGACCAACAATTTCACACACAAAGTCAAACTCTGGAACCTCAAATGTTGGTACAAGAAGATTCTCTACAAGGAATTCTTGCTTACGGATGTTGTGCGGGATATCTAGTAGTGATCCAATTGTTTCCATAGCATCCATTGTTCTATTGTTTTCCCTTGGTATTTTCTCAAATGTGATGTCAATGAATAACTCTTTGAAGCTTTCTACCAGTTTCTTATATGGAGTCAATTTTTCATCCTTCATTTGGTATTCATCGTTTACCTGATTAATGATAAGCTATGAGTCCCCAAAGACCTTGAGTGTCATGATCTTCCATTGTGCTTCAATTTTGATTCCTATAACAAGAGCCTCATATTTTGCAATGTTGTTTGTACAAGGAAAAGATAGCTTATATGACTTGGGTATGCAATCCCCTAGTGGTGTAATGAAGAAGACTCTAGCTCTTGACCCATGTTGTGTGTAAGATCCATCAAAATATACTTTCTAGTGATTTGTTATGCTTATGTTAAATATGGACTCATTGAGGAACTCTAATACCAATGGGTTTTCTGAATATATCGGTGCTTCTACGAGTTGATCTGCAATCACTTGTCATTTAATGGCCTTTCATTATACATAATCAATGTCTTGTCCTATTAGGATCATAACCCATTTAGTTGTTCACCCTATGAGTGTTGCTTTAGAAAGTAGATACTTGTGAGGATCTATCTTGGCAATGAGTTTTATTTGATGTACCAACATATAGTGTATGAATTTTTGTGCAATGAAAACAAATGCTAAGAAAGCTTTCTCAATGAATGTATAATTCAGCTCATGTTCTACCTAAATAGCTCTCTCTTTCCCATTTTCATCATGTTGTGCTAAGAGAGCACAAAGGGCTATTGCTATTGTTGATATATACAGGATCAAGGGATTCCCTAGAATTGGTGGCATAAGGACTAGTGGTTTCAGCAAGTACTCCTTGATTTTATTGAACGCTTGATCACATTTCTCATCCCATTTGTATGCTACCCCCTTGTGGAGTAGATGAGAATATGGGATATCCAAGTTATCTAGTAATTGTGCTATAAACCAGTGAATGGATTAGAGTCTTCCCTACAAACCCCTTAACTACTTTAATGTTCTCGGTGCCTCCATCTCGATAATGGCTTTGACTTTGGTAGGGTCTATCTCAATTCCCCTCATAGATACAATATACCCAAGGAGCTTTCTTGAATGTACACCGAAGACACACTTCTTTGGATTGAGTTTGACCTTGTATTCTTCTAGCCTATAAAAGATGGAGCTTAGAGCTGGTATGTGATCCCAACGTTTCTTTGATTTGGCCAATAGATCTCATCCACATAGTCTTCCATATTTTTTTGAATCATATCATGGAAGATTAGTGTCATAGCTCTTTGATAGGTAGCTCCTGCATTTTTCAGCCCAAATGACATCATGTTCAAGCAATAGGTTCCCCCTAGGCAAGTGAAAGTTGTTTTGTGCTAATAATCTTTGGCTATCATTATCTAATTGTACTAAGAACCCATCCATTAATGACAACATTTCATGCCCTGTTGTTTAATCCACAATCATGTCGATATTGGGAAGAGGGAATTCATCCTTGGGGCACACCTTGTTTAGGTCCTTGAAGTCAATGCAGATGTGGATGCCCCTAGTGGGTTTAGTGATTGGTACAAGATTTGAAACCCATTGTATATTTGGTTGTATGAAGCCAACATCTAGGAGATTTTGTAATTCAAGTTTGACCAGTAATGCTATTTGTGGATGCATCTTTCTCAATTTTTGTTTTACTGGTTTTCCTTCTAGATAGATGACTAGATGGTGAGCCACAACTTTTGGACCAAGACCAGGCATGTCAGCATAGGTCCATGTAAATTTTACCTTTCTTTCCCTCAAAATTGCAATTAAAAGTTCATGTTCTTCTATCAAGAGTGATTCTGCATAGAATGTGATATGTGGTGTTTCCTCGGTCCTTAGATTAACTGGATTGTACTTTTTTCCAAGACTGTTAACTTCTCCTAATGAATGGAACTAAGGGGAATATTGAATCCCTCATCCTCTGGTTCCTTAGAGAGGTTTTCACCATTGGATACATCCTTTTTTTTACTATTTTCAGGTCAGAGAGTGCAACAGTGTGGTTTTAACTCAAAGACCTAGATATTATTCTTAAATTTTCACTTTTGCGATTGAGGGATTCAATCATTTCCCCATAGTAGGCATTTGTGTCTAGCTCAATGTCCAATCCTACTTTGTGATCTCCACATGGTATCATATCCCACAATCCCATGAATTCTGAGAGAGCCTGATCATTTTCAAATTTATCTAAAATCGATGGTCCCCGTTGGTCATAATCAATGAGTTGAGGGTAAACAAGTTTTAGCTCATTGGTCTAGTTATTTGGTTCAAAAGATAGGGTACTAATCATGAGAAGGGATGAATCCTTAAATAACATAGGTAGGTTAGTGAGGGGGTCCTCAAAAGGATAAGTAATCAATACAAGAACTGAGGGGGAAGCTTTGACTATTTTAATTGGGGCACCTTTTCCAAGTATGGTTATTTTTAGAGGGGTACATCCAAGACCATGATTCTTTATACACATCTCAGGAATGATAGGTTCTGGTAGGCCATTATCATTTTTCCCAATATTTTCATTTTTTTTATAGCCCCATCCTTCCATTAATTGTTGTCCTTTGTTGTTATTGTCCATGAGAAGATCAAGTATGGGCCTTTCATCTTGATACAATAAGCTTGATATATCCCTTTTGTCTACCACTTCTTGACTTAGGTCCCCCCACCTTTTGAATCTAGAGGGGTCTGCTTTGAATGTTTGGGCTGATGTGTCAATTGGTTGAGGTTGTCCATGAGATTGAGGAGATTGAGGTAACTCTCATATTACAAAGGAACTCTTTTTCATTTTGTAATCCCCACACCCATTGTCTTAGATAATGAGTTTGATATCAAAGATGTTAGGAATGGCAGGTTTCTTTGTCTCAGAAGTGGAGGCTAAGGTAGATGGGTCTACATGTGGATTCATATGGCCTTCATCATTCTTTGGGACTTGAGGGATCTTGTAGTATTTGGCTTCTAGATTCTTGCAATAATAAAATGGCTCAAGATCACAATGGATTGTGACCTCTTGATTTTGATAGGGAAACTTGACACATTGATGGAAGGTGGATGTGACAGCTTGCATCCCACGAATCCATGGGAACCCTAGGAGGATATTGTAAGGTAATTCAAGATCAAGAACTTGGAATTTGGTTTCCATGATGGCTAGCCCTACTTGACTAGGGAATTGAATGGTACCTTGAGACACCCATTCCTGATCATCATATGCCCTGATTTTGATACCCTTACCCTTTTCAATAACATCTTTAGAGAATCCCAAACCTTTTATTAGCTTGAGAGTACAAATATTCAAGCTTGCACCTCCATCCACCAAGACTCTTTTGACTTTATTCTTATGGACCAGGACTTTGAGATGGAGTGCACGGTTATGAGATGGCTGCATTGGGAAGTCTTTATCTGAAAATGTTAGGAGATGTGGTGTGGTGATGTGTCCGACCATAGCTTGGAACTAGTTTGTGTTAAGATCCATTGGGATAGAGGATGAAGCCAATGTTTCTTCTAGGATTTTTCTATGTGTGGGCGAGATTTTCAGCAACTCCATGATGGAGATCTGGGTGGGGGTTCTTTTCAACTGACCCAAGACATTATAGCCATTGGGAATTGACTTTGGATTGGTAGCAAATGATTTGGGTGCTTGGGATGGCCCTGAAATGGTAAATTTCCCACCACGTGTGGTGACTCCACAGTTAGCCTAGAATCCTTTGATACTGACAACAATAACCCATTCATCTAAGGGTGTAACAACATCTAAGGATGCAATCACATGCTCATAAACATGGTTCACATTATTATACTTTGTCTTACCATTGTTGTTCCCCTTATTGTGATTTGGTATTAGATTCGTGTATATCTTTAGATCTTGATTTCCTATAGGTTGTTCAAAATTTATGGTTCTTTCATCGATGAGGTCCTGAATTATATTCTTAACTTGCATGCAACTAGTTATTTTGTGTACCTTTTATCCTATGGAAATCATAGATTTTTTTCTCATCATACCATGGTGGTTTGACTTGAGGCTCTTGGTAAATAGGGATCTTGGTAAATAGGGATCTTGATGAGATTTTCCTAGATGAGGTGTTGCATGACAGACTCAATTGGTTCCTCAAGCAATGTGTATTTTTGTTTAGGGGGATAATTCCCTGGGGGTGGTCCCCCTTAGAATTGTCATAAACAAGGATCTTGATGAGATTTTCCTGGACTAAGTGTTGCATGAAAGACTCAATTGGTTCCCCAAGCGGTGTGTATTTTTGTTTAGGGGGATAATTCCTTGGGGGTTGGGGGTGGTCATCCTTGATTGTTCAAGTTATTGACTATTTGGTTGTTGGGTTGTTGCAATAATGTGTTGGCTTGTGTGTTGTTTTAGTTGTTGACTTGCGGTTGTTGATATGATTGTGTGTTTTTCCTTGGGGCACTGATAACAACTTTGGCATCAAGCACACCATTGTTAGTAACATTTTTTTTCTTTTCCCATGTGCGATGTTTTTCATTGTAACTAGTTGATGGATTATTGTCTTGATAGGTAGGTGTCCCCCCCTATGGGATAAGGGATCTTTCAATGTTGAGTGCCTTGGAGATCAACTGTTCATATGTGGTGATGCATTGCATTTTTAGATGGAATGACAAGGTTCCTTCGAGATTAGCGATGATAGTATAGATTTGTTGTTCTTTTGGAATAATCCACTTGCTCCTATTGGCCTTGGATCACCATCATTACAAGAAGGATGTGAATGTTTCACCCTTGAATTTTTTGAGAGCAGATAGTTCTTCTAGGCTCATGTCCATGCCTTTTTGAATGTGTAGTTTTGTATGAATGCATCCATAATTTCTTGGAAATTTTTGATTCCAAGAGGAAGGCAAGAGAACCATTCTATTGCTGGTCCAACCAAACTCTGAGGGAATAGTTGCATTAGATTATTTTTGTCATAATTAACTTCCATACAATGAACATTAAATTCCCTGATGTGATCTTTAGGGTTACCAATCCCGTGATATTTGTCAAATTTAGGTATCTCAAAACCTTTTGGGAATGGAACTGTCACAATTATTCTGTCAAAAGGATAAGGGCACAAATTCCTTTGGGGTTTCACTATTTTCTTAGATTTTACATCTAGCACTTGTTGGGAGAGAAATTTGATTTGTCTAGACACATCACTTTGTGGATCAGGTGGTGGGATGAATGTGTTTTGAGATGGTTTAATCGTGTAAGTGATGGGTGGGTTGTTTGTGTGTTCATGGTAGGTGGTTGTAATGCTTGTCGGTATGCCTACAATTGTTGTTGTGCCAACAATGCTTGTTGTTGGTCTTGCTGCTATTGTTCCAACAATGCTTCTTGTTGGGCTAGTTGTTAAGCTTCTTCTTGTTGCACTTGGTTTATTGCAAAGCTTGTTGATAGGCTTGTTGTTGTTCTTGGTATTACGCTTGCACTTGAGCTTGTTGGGCTTGATACTGAGCTTGTGCTTGAGCTTGAGCTTGTTGGGAGTCCTAGGTGGCCTGGGTAGCTTGTGTAGCTTGTGTGGCTTGTGCTGCTTGCACAACTTGAGCTTGAGCTTGGGAAGCTTTTTCTGCTTGTTGTGAGTCTTGATGTGTCTGTCCTTGTTGAGAAACTTGTTGCATAGCTTGTGAGGCTTGTTGAGCTTGAAATTTCTGAAATGCTTTTTGATAGGTTTGTTGGGCAGCTTGCAATGTGATGCTATATTGGTTTTCCATGTCTAGTTTTGGTGGTGGAGGTGGAGGATTTGGAATGGTGTGAGATGTTGTGATGATAATTTTTTGAGGTGGTTATTGAGGTGTCATTGGATTGATGATAGGGGGTTGTGTGATAGATGGTGCAGTTGTTATGCTAGGTCCTTGGGAGACCACATTTATAGATTATGCAATGATTGATTGTTTTGTTTGGATTGGTGCCACTTGGTGTTGCAATATCAGTGGCATGATTGAAGGATTTGGTATGTTGATTTGATTCATGACTAGAGGATTGCTTTGATTTGGTTGATTGTGGATTGGTAAAGGGGGTTTCCCTAAACCAAGGATTGGTGTGGATGCTAATGGTAGAGGGGGAAATAGTGGGAAGATGGGTGGTGTATTTCCTTCAGATAGTGATGATGAGGGATCAAAGATTCCCCCTTGTCCTTGTGAAGTCATGGAAAGAGAAACTTGTGTGTCAAGAGAATATGCCGGTGATGCAGCAAATGTGGATGGATTGTTGGTGTCATGAAAAAGGAGTGGAACGTATGGATATTTTGGGTTTTGAGGAATGGTATTTGGTTGAACCAAGATGGTTTTTGCATCCAAGTCTTGGTTATTTACAAGGGGATGTGTTTGAAGAGCAAGAAGCAATAAATTTCCCTTGGTAACCATGGGTTGAATGATGATTTTTAAAGGTGGTGTGAATGGTAAAAGCGACATATTCTCAAGAGATTTTTCTACAATAGTGCTTACATCATAATCAAAAGGTAGTTTAGCCCCTTCCTTTGCTAATTCTAACATGTATTGTGAAGGATTAAGTCTCATCATTGTGTTGAAAATTTTGTGATTTTTAGGATTTTGGACCATTTCTATGATTTCATCTTGAGTCATTCCTAGGACATTGTTGGTGATACCTCCACCTAGAAACCTCCCTCTTGAAGATCTTGTGGTAGTTGAGGAAGGTTGAATGGGGGATTGCTAGATCCAATGGGGTTGATTTTAGGTGCAGTTTGACTTAAGTCACTTGAAGTGGATGTTTCTTTGTTTGTTTCCATGTTCTTCTTGTGTTGAGATCTGGTTTGGACCATAAAATAAGGATCAACTTTCAGGAATAAGGGATGGTGAACCTCTAATTCCTTAGGTTGGTCTAAAATTTAGGTACAAAAAATAAAATATAAGATGTGAAGGATCAAAGTATGGTGATGATATAATAAAAGATGGGTGATTGTGAATGATTGAGCTCTTAAGAACCTTGGAGGGATACTAAACTTTAGGAATTTTGGATTTTGGATTTTGGATTTGATTTGGATTTGATTTGGATTTTGGATTTGGATTTGATTTTGATTTGATTTTGACTTGACTTGGATTTGATTTGGATTTGATAATGAACTCATAAACTCCAAGAGGTTAGATGTTGTCTTGGAATAAAATTTTTTACAAGGTGATAATTTAACTAAGTGTATGAAGAGGGATTCATCTATACAAACCTAGTCAAACAAGATGATTTTGATTTGTTTTAAAGGATTTTCCAAAGGTCTAGTATGAAGGATTTTTCCAAAATTCTAAGAGTTTTTTGTGAGATGGGTTTTAGTTGATGTTTGAGGATGGATGAAATTGTTGATTTTGATCCTAAGTGAACTTAGAGAGACTTTTGTTTACAAGACCTAGGTATTGAAGAACATGCTATACTTCTTATGTGAGGAACTCAAAATGTTGAAAAAGACTTGGATTTTGACAATAATAGAATGAATACAAATTGGGATTGTCTTTTGAAGCACATTTGTAAAAGTATAGGCCAATCTTTCTCTAACTTTGTAAAGCATAGACTGACGTTTCTTGAGATTTCTTGGACTAAGACATTTGTGACGATTGATGGACTTTGGGTTTGGGACTTTGATCTTATGGGAAATCATTTGAGAAAACACATGTGTGGGGTTTAATTTTCTTTTATCTTGCTTAATGAGTTCTTTTTACCACTAACACTTTCTTGCTTAGCTTTCCAAACTAAATGTCAAATGTCTCAGTTTCTTTTCATTCCACAAATTCCATCATGTGGAAATCAAGAGAATCAAGGCAATAGTTTCCTAATGTTGACTTTAGTGAGAGAAAATTGAGATATAAATCCAAATACTTAGAAGCCTCTAAGGATGAAATCCCTAGGGACAAGCAGTAGCACTTGGATTTTTCAAAGGTATTTTCTCCTTCTGAAGGTTTGAAATTTTATGTCCTTGTTGAATGCTTGTTTTTAATGTTTTGGATCCAAGCTATGTGTTTAACTAACTCAAAGATTAAACAACCCTAGGATAGAAGAGAAAATATTTGTTAAATTCCCACTTGGATAAATCAAGCTGCGCTTATTCAGAGTAGATGACTAGAAGCTTCACCACACTGGCTCCCCTCCACTGCACTCACTTCTATGGGTCAGCAAAGCTTCAGTTCTCATGAATCTCCCATGAAAAATTTTTCATCTCTACAAAGAATCGTAAATATGTGGGACGACTCTAGAGGTTCGACCTCCTGATGCCAACAAATATTGGGATTTTGAATTCTAAACAAAGGTTTGTAGTAAGGGCATCCATTTTAGAGGGTGCAATGATAAAATCCTTGTGAGAGATATCCCAACCCTTAGAACAAGGGCTTTACACATTCATAAAGAAACTAGGGGAGAGTTATCATGCACCGCTTTGCATTGTTACGATTTTCATCACAACCACAAATTTATAAAGTGGTTTGGAAGAGATTGGCTTATGCTCATTACTGCTTGGGTCATTCCCTTGGGGTGAGTAGTTTTTCCCACCAAGGAATGCCCTCTATAGCTAAACAATAGTGAGTAAGTACATTCGTAGTTTGATAAATCTTTTTTTGCATGAACAAAGAGAGAACATAGACAATGCCTTTTCACACACTAGCAATATTTGTTCAATTTTTAAGAGCCCAAATTCAAAATGTGGAGGCAATCTTTTAGACAACCCAATATCACAATTTTTTTTATTCTCAAGATCATCATGAAGTGCAAGAGAAGTGCATACACATTTTGATTGTATTAGTTTATAAAAAAAGATTACAAAACAACATAAACACATATTCATTTTAGACCTCAAAATTAGTAATGAGTTCTTTTATAGCACCAAAACCAAGTGTTTGAAGTTGTTTGTTCAATTTTTAAGACCCAAAATCAAATCTAGTGATTTTCTAAGGTTCTTTTTAACCAACTTTGAGAAAAAGAAAGCCTTTGTATGTTCTTTTTTAAAACCCAAAAAAAATGTAGTTAAGTTATAAAGCTAAAAGATAATGAGATTCCAAAGATTGGGTTATATGTGTCTCCAAAGTGTTAAAGAACACTTTTTTACAATTATGAAAAAGAAAGTTCCATAGGAAGCTCTTCTTATTTCCTCCTCTTCTTTGTCACCTCCACCTGCAAAAGTTGAGTAGCCTACATAAAATAGGGCCACAAAAGAGGTTAATGGTCAAGAGAAATCAACAACATAAAACACATGCCAAAATAAATTTGAAAACTGATTTTTACCCCAACCCAGCATCACAATCTGCAAAGGCGTCATTGTTTGGAGCTTCAACGTCACTCTATGGAAATCAAGGTCGCTCTATGAAAAAACAAAGACCACAATTGTGTTGCTATATTAACCAGTGTCATCCTTCAAGATTTGAATGATCCGACCTTCAGGAAAATCAACACAGCATCACCTTTAGAGAAAAAGATAGCATCGCTATATAGTGACGTTGGACTGATAGCGTCACTATTTTTCCTCAGTGTCACTACATCCTAAAAGAACATAAAATGGAAAAAACTTCAAAATTGACAAAAAAAATGTTTTAATTTTGAAAGATTCGTCCTCCTTCTAGTGCCAAAATGTGAATGCTTTGCCTAGACCTACTCAAACATGGACAAACAAGCAAACATTAGTCCTTAAACAAGTGTAAACAAGCATTCTCCATGAAATTCATTCAAACACAAGAACATGAAATTAAAGTAAAGTAATCAAATAAAATACTAATTAAATTCTATTCTAAATGATCAAACAACCATCCCATGGGGGGATTGGTGCTTCTTTGATGTGGAAAGAAGCCCTTTCCCAATTCCTTGATAAGCTTGATAGTAGATGTGTGATTATTGATGCAAAATGTCAATAACCTAGCTATGGATGATGAATTCTATGCAAACTTGGATGAAAATATGGATGAAATTATGGATAATAAACTTTCATAAACTTGTGGCTCAAATTCTGGATGATTTTGTATCCCAAATCAATAGAGAAGGCCTCTATTTACAATGGAGAAGGTTTGAAGAATGAAGAATAGGATGACCGTGGGATTAAAGAAGGAACCAATGGCATTGTGCCACTTGTCAACATGCTAATGAAAGAGAGTGGAGCAAATTTTGAAAAATGTGCATGTTAAATGCATGTAGGTGAAATTTGAATTTGAAGAGGTGACTTGTGCAAGAGGGGATGTAAGAGGAATTAATGCCAAGTTGGCTCAAAGAGAGGACATGTAAGAGCCTTTAATGCCAAGTTGGAGGGAAAAATTCCTTTGGGAGGGAAAAGTCAAATGGATGGAATATTCCAATGAATATGCCATATTTGAATGAAAATAGAGGGAATTAGTAAATCAAATAAATTGATTTACATATGCAACTTGCAAAAGCTTCTAGGAATTGAGGATTAGTGTTAGGAGCTAATTAATCTAGGATTAATTAACTTAGAGGAGATTAGTTTTATTATGACATTTAATTTAAATGTTTGAATTTATTTAAATAAAATGAGAGGATATTGGAAGATTAGTAATTTAATTAAAGAAATTTGATTTATTCAATTAAATGAAGAACATTAGGATTTAATTAAATAAAGTTGATTTATTTAATTAAATGAAGAATATGATGAAATAATCTAATAAATTGTATTATCTAATTTTAGGAGGAGGAATTAAATTAATTAAATAAAGTTTATTCAATTAATTGGTTAGTGTAGAAATTATTAAAGAAGAATCAAAAGAATCGGTGTTAGTGAATCAAGTGCATGATGCCAATCAGGATATTTTGAGTGTCTACACTTACATCATCTTATCTCATTGAAAAACTAAAAAGTGCATTGTTAATCATCCTAATTTCATTTCAAAACATTGTTATTGCATTCAAAATTGAAAAAATCGCATTCAATTGCTTGTTATTAGTTTCTTTTTCATTCATTCATTTGTACACTTTTATATTTCTAAACATCAGGTCTCTGAGTAGGCAACCTGGGAACACTATAACAATCCAAACTTTGCTATTTTTTTTGAAAAAAACCTTTACTAGGACTAAAACGCCCTTACTAGCATCTTAGTCCTTCTATAGGTTTTTGGCTCAGAATCCTGTCTAGGTTGTTTGCTTTCTGTTCTAGTTTCTAGAACCTCAAAATTCCTTCAGCAAGACCCAGATGTTGTTGCTAGCATCTTAGTCCTTGTTGACTTTGACCTTGTAGTTTTCAAGGTTTGAAATTGCTTTTTTGTGCTTTTGTAAATTGTTGCTTTTAGTTTTCTATTGCAGTTTATAGAATTGTTGTTATTTTAATTTCTTTCATTTGAAGTGTAATTGTAAGCTTAGGATATTGTGTTCATTGCACTTTCTTTGGTTTATCTTGATGTAGAGCATCCACCAAAAAAAACAAAGGGTATGTCCAGGATCATCATGGAAAAAACAAGCCCTTAAGTGGAAAAAAATTTAGAAAAATCAAAGTTAGGCAACTTCACATAAAAATTTGAATAAGTTATCTATATTATTTCAAAAATATGTAAGAATATAATTTGTAGCAAATTGAATCTACTTTCTAAACTACTAGGTTTATTTTTACTTTTTTAAATATATTTGGTGAAAATTTGAAATGTTAATGTAGTAGTACTTAAATTTCAGGGAAAAAATAAGAGGACTCAAGACATAAGTAGAGGACTCAAGACTAGATGTGATGCATATTATTTTTGTAATTTTTTTCCAAGTAAATAATTAATTATGATTTTTTTATTACAATTTTTATAAAATATAGAAACTCGTATGTCTGACCACCTTAACTTGGTCAAAACTTCATGAAATTCATTTTTTTCTTTTTTAATCCTATAGTATGTGAAGCATAGAATGTGATGCATGTTTTGGATTCCAAAAATGTGATATCGTTTGAAAGCTATAGATGTTTTTCAATTAGCCTATCAATAAGGACTTTAATCATAATTCAAATAGAAAATGAATACTAATTATTTATTAAATTCAAAGTAAAGCATAATTTATACTGGTGGAAAGCTGGGAATCTCCTTTAAAAACCCTTTTCATTTC
Organism: Sequoia sempervirens; assembly: GCA_007258455.2. Lineage (NCBI taxonomy): Eukaryota > Viridiplantae > Streptophyta > Pinopsida > Cupressales > Cupressaceae > Sequoia > Sequoia sempervirens. The sequence goes on from VDFB02379711.1 coordinate 88,531,902, forward strand.
ATCAATTTTGGGTTAAAAAAAAGTTGTCAGCCACATACCCTACAAATACCCATCATATTGCCACTTTTTGGCCCATCATGATCCTACACATACCCCAAACTCTCAAGGTTGCTTCTAACCCTATTCACAAATCATGAGAAGATCTGAAGAACATTCACCAAATTCACTTATCTATTCAACAAATCCATCAAATTCACTTGAAATTATAAGGCTACCAATAAGCCAAATCACCACATCAGTACTCCAAATCCTTATTAGATTCTAATACATCTTAACCATCATCAAATTGACTGAACCAAAACAATAACCTGATTAGAAACACTGAACCATTCAACTCTTGCATTGTTCACCAAATTTCACTTTATATCAACTTATTCCATAAGACCAAAAGACAACAACCATCCACTTTTGCTTCAGACGTTTTACCAATCTCAAGACACTATAATCCTCATGATTTTTATTGAACTCAACCAAAACACACTTACAAAATGTTGAACCATCATATTCTCTAACTCTTGCAGTCAAGACACCATTTTGCATATAGAGTTAACTTTGCTCAAATCATCAAATTCAACAAGTTTTCCTTCTAAACCTTTTCCAAGCATTGAGACATCTTTGAAAACATAAATTAGATATATTCCAACCAAATAAAATCACTCAAATCACTTTTTTAGCAATTTTTTACTTTCTTTGCATACAAACACCCAAACCCTAGTAGTATTACAACATGGTCAAAATGGGTATATCAAGCAACCCATATTGAAACTCCATAATTTATTTACTATTCTACAAACCCATTATTTCCACCATTAACATATCATAAATTCAAATACTATTGCTTTGGAAAGCATTTAACTGAAAACCTGACTATACCGCAGCCAATGAGCTCCAATTAGGCCAAAAATACAAAGTAAGTGCTCTTAAATAACCATCAAAATACCAAAAAACCCTATACAGTCTTAGATTAGGTCTCAAAACTTGATATTTAACAACTTTTAGGGGTTGAAAGGCCAAATAAAATGCTAATCTACAAAACCCTTGATTTTAGGTTCCATAATGCTAAAAAGATTGAGGGTTTATTCAAAAGGAACATTGCAAACCTAAAATCCACTTTCCATCACTTCAAACATGTTAGAATGTGTCTATATATGCTCTAGGAACCAACTCCTAGCCTCATTAAATGCACTTTCCATAATTACCAACTTGTAGCCATCCATTTTCATAGGAAAAATCTATATTTTCTAAGAGATCAACAACCAAACATTGAATTCTTGTCTTCCCATACACTTATCAACAAACAAACATATTAAAGCATCATACACTAAACTACTCCACCAAACTACAAATCCTAAATTGGTTGAGTATTCATCAAGGACCTAACTAGACTCTCCAACCCTTATAATGGGGTTGTAGATCGGTATGCAAAGATTAGACTCAAAAATAATGTTTTATCCAATCAAATTCCTCCAAAATGGTATTGAATGAAAGATAACTCACTAATATATCTAAAACAACAATATTTAGAGCCTAAGACTTTTGCACAAGCCGTACAATTGGTAAATAACAATTATTTCTCATTGTAAGTTATGAACATGGTACTTTTATTAATGGTAACTCTTCAAGAATACAATCTTCAATGCTTCCTTGGCTTCACAATGCTCTTTTAAGAAGATTTACATCAATTCAAAAAAATTACTTTACATCTTCAACTAAATAACCACCTTCTCCAATGAGATGACCCTTCACATTCTTGTCTTTCTTTGCATTTTGCAACTTTTGCAATTTGTACAACAAAAATAACATTTTTTGAAAACTGACTTAACTAACCCACCTAGAGACCTATTTAAGAACTCAAATACATCAAATATGGCCTCACATGACCCTTTTACACTGATTTAAATTTGAAAACTCAAATTTAACAAAAATTCTTGATGGAGACGTATCAATATCTTTAGGTGCTCCTGCACCATATCCCTTGCATGAGTTGTAATACTTGGTGTCCTACTATCAATACTATGGTGAGAAAAAGTGCAAGACTTATGGTATCCCATGATAAAAAACTTGTTGTGTATTTTGGGTTAGGGTATGTGCAGGATCATCATGGAAAGAATAGGCCCTTAAGTGGCGATAAAATTTAGAAAAATCAGAGTTAGGCAACTTGACGTAAAAAAATGAATAAGTTATCTACATTATTTCAAAAATATTTAAGAATAGAGTCTATAGAAAATTGAATGTAGTTTCTAAACTACTAGGTTTTTTTTTTTTTTAAATCTATTTGGTAAAATTTTGAAATTTCAATGCAATAGCACTTAAATTTTAGGGAAAAAATAAGAAGTAGGTGTATGTTTGACCACCCTAACCACAATAAAATGATAATTATTTTTTATAATATTTTATATATAAGTAGAGGACTCGTGTCCCAATGTGATGCATAATTTTTGTAATCTTTTTCCAAGTAAATAATTAATTATGATTTTTTATTACGACTTTTACAAAATATAAAAACTCGTATGTCGATCACCTTAACTTGGTCAAAACTTCATGAATTTTTTTTAATCCTATAGTATCTGAAGCATAGAATGTGACACATGTTTTAGATTCAAAAACATGATCGTTTGAAAGCTATAGATGTTTTTCAATCAGCCTATCAATCAAGACTTTAGTCATAATTCAAATAGAAAATGAATAATAATTACTTATTAAATTCAAAGTAAAGAATAATTTATATTGGTGGAAATCTAATAATCTCCTTTAAAAACCCTTTTCATTTCATCAATTTTGGATTAAAAAATGTTGTCAGCCACATACCCATCATGTCGCCAATTTTTGGCCCATCATGATCCTACACATACCTGTTATCTAGCTCTCTTACTTCTAGTGTTGGTACTAGTTCATTGGGTATGGACCATACCTTTGATAACTCTTTTGCTATGCCTACCTTACCTATAGGTGCTATGCCAAGTGTTCAAACAATGGTTGATCATATCCCTCAAGAAAACATAATGAAAATGCATGAAGACTTAGCCCATTTACAAGATAGCGTGAGTACTGAAAAAATTTCCAACACTGTTATACTTTCCATAGAGAGTATTCAACGCATGATGGAAAGTGATGAAGGACTATAATTTGTGTGTAACATAGCCCAAATATTTTGAAAACACCTTCCTTCCACCACCAATGGTGCTCAAACTTCAAACAATGTGCAAAGCCAAGGAGGAATTCAAATTTCTCCCCCTTCAACAATAATATCTATTCCCACCTATACAAATCCTCAAGTGACCACGATGATGCAACCAACTAGTAATGCCCTTCCTACCTCGAACATTTCCACTAGTGTTCCTTATACCTATGTGGCATCTAACCTTATATCTCCTCTCATAAGCTATCCATTCACTTGTCCTTCTAACACATACACAACACCACCATATTCACCTCCATCTCAAAACACAAACAATTACCCTATCATTAATCACCTTTTACAAAGCCTCTCATCCATTCAACATCAAGCTTCCAGCATAAATCAAAATCAAAATAGTCCACCTTCATACTAAGTAAAAAGTAACCCATTATCCTTGGAGATACTAAGAACTCTAGTGCCACAAGGTATAGAGATCCCTAGATTTGAGAAATATGGAGGAAAGGGAGATTCTACTAATCATGTTAATACCTTTACTGCTTTGTGTAGTGACTTTATCCTTGAAGAAAAACTTTTGGTTAAGCTCTTTCCCCAATCCTTGAAAGACGTTTCCTTGGACTAGTTTTCTACATTACCAATTAACTCAATTCATTCATTCAATGAACTTTTTGAAGCCTTTATTAACCATTTCCAAGTGCATATGGTTCCTGAAATGACATTAGCTAATTTGATGAGATGTAAACAAAATGAGGGTGAAAAAATCACTGACTTTATTTCATGTTACCAATCACTTTATTCTAATATTAGTGTAAGATTCTCGATTCTGACCTTCAAAAGATGTTCATAGAAAATTTACAAAGTAAGATACGAGAAAATATTACCATGATGAAATTCCCTTCCTTCATGCACTTGTGCACTGCCCTTTGAGATTATCAGAATTTCATAGGTAGTTGTGAACCAAAAAACACCTATACCCATCTTGAAATGTTTTAATCTTCAAACCAAAACACCTACCATCCTTTCAGAAGATAAAATAAAAATTTCCTTCAACTAAATTCTACCTCCCAACCTACCCAACAAGTTGATACCCAAGTAGTTGTTATAAAGAAGAGTAATCCTTATATCTTTGGTGATTTGTAGAGATAATTTGCTCCCTTACATGACACACTTCACAATATCATGACTTAGCTAATAAACAAAAACATGCTTACCTTACCTCCCATTCAACCTCTTGACCCTATCAAGCCATTACCTCCAAGCTTTAGACAAAATTCCTATTGTGCTTATCACCAACAAAATGGACATCATACAAAACAATGCAAATGTCTTAAACATCTTGTGCAAGACCTCATTAATTCTAATCATATTCAAATTGGAGGTGTGAATGACAAAGGTAATAAGTGTGTAGCTCCTCCTAACCAAAACTTGCAAATCTTTACCAATCCCATGCCTAACCACAATATTTCATTTGTTAACACTAGTGAAACTAAACCCGATGTAATGAGCATTAACACGAATGATGAGAACATGAACAATAATGAAAAAAATCCTATGGATAATAATGAACAAAATCCTATGGATGATGATAAAAAAAATCCTATGGATACTAATGACCAAAGTCCTATTAGTACAATGATAGGAGTGGTTGAAATCGAGCCTTGTAAACAAAAAACCATACTGCCCATTGACATTACTTTCTCTTCAAAATAAATAATCAAACATGCACCTGATGGTCTTCTTTACATAGCCGAAAAAACCAATGACAAGCCTACTCCTGTGAATTTAATTGATCCCATTTGTGGAGAGAATGTGATAATAGAGGAACTCTTATATGTTCATGAAATTACTCAGGATAGATATGATAAACTGAAAGCATGGATTAAAAAACATGATGGTTTTTCTCGTGCTACAATGGGCTCGATCACACTCCCTTTAAAAGTAGGACCAAAGAAATTAAATGTATCATTCTCTATCATCTCTAACTCAAGTCAATTTTATCTGAAGCTAGGCTAAAAATGGATTCGCTCCATGAATGTGGTCCCATTTGTTGTCCATAAGTGCTTAAAGTTTCCAGTCGGCAATGGAATATTCACTATCAACCATAGTGTCTTTAGACCTCTGTCTTCTCATGGAAATTTTTCCTTAGATTATTTTTGGCCTAAGCCCATGGAACCTATAAGACCCCATGAGGACTTCTTTTTCTTATCCTACCAAAATTTCAAGAAAAATGAATAGCCAAGTTATCCCTCAAAAAATTTCCTCCACCCTTTGAAGAAAACAATATTGAGCTTAAATCCTTTCTGACTAACCAAGATCCATCCATAAAAAATCATGTGCCTATTTCCTACAAAAGGCCAAGAGAGAATCAAACAAGTCCTAATCCCCCTCCTAAGAAAATTTTTAAAGAAAAAGAGAAAGTGGTTGCACAACCTTCCATGGTTTCCTTTGTCCTTCCTCACAAGAATGAAAGGAGCATATGGTTGATAAATCTGCTTCTACACAAACACAACTTGAAAACTATAATAAAATAAACTAAAATGCTAGAGAGCGTAGGCATAGATGTCGTGCTATTTCTCGAAAGATGAATGAAGAGAACAACATAGAAAATCAAAATTTGAATCTGACTGAAGAAATAAATGATGAGCCTCCTCCATTACCAGAACCAACAACTCCTATGTCTCCACCACAACAAGGACCAACACCTTCTATGGATATCATCATTCATCCTCCTATTTTGGTTAGCTTGGATGATGATGAAGAAACCGCTAAAATTGATGAGGAAGTGCATAACGAGTTGAATTTGTTATTTTCCTCTTCTATGAGCTTAGCCGATAACAATTGTGATGATCCTTCTAAACTGAGTGATTCACCATGTGTTGAACCTAGTGATTCTCCTAGTACAACACTTGACATGGTCCCTCTCACTAGTGATCTTCATTTCGCATATTGGATGGTTGACTCACATGTGCTTTACTAGTCATTTTCACTTTCCTTTTTGCTTTGTTTTTTGTTGATTTCATGTGTGTAATGCGATCCCCCATATTGTGTGATGTTCCCTCTCTATGTGCATACCTCTATTTGTACCTTTATTCTTCCATATATCATAAGCTTTTTTCCTTTTCTTTTCCTTTCATTTTTGTCTTGTGTTTTCCTTTTGGGGATGACACAAGGTGTCGAGACATTCATGTCTCTTCCATGTTGACCCAAAATATTTTTCATTATCTTTTCTTTTCCTTTCATTTTTTTTTTCTTGTGTTTTTCTTTTAGGGATGATGCAAGGCGTCAAGACATTCATGTTTCTTCCATATTGATCCATTTTTTTTTCTTTTTTTTCGCTCTCTTTGTGTGATTCTTCCAATTCTGTGTATTTGGGGAATGATGACAATTATGAGCTCTCTAATATCATTGTAGCAAGAACATACTGACCCTGAATCCATAGATCCCTTAGGTCTTTCTGGGGGGCAACCCTCTTTTTCTTTTTCTTTTTCTTTTTCATGTTTGGTTACTTTAAAGTAATTGCTCACTACATGGTGTTTAGCAATTTCTTTAAAGTGGGGGCATACATTGGCATTATTTTGGCATGATTTCATTTTCATTCATTTCCATGTTCCTTGATGTGATTTTCTTACCTCATGCAATGTGTTTTTCTCTTTGTGATGACACTGGGAGTAATGTACTTCAAGAGCTTAGTCTATCTTAGCATATTACATTCCTCTTAGTGGTGATGCGACACACTACATTCTCTAAGTTGCAAATATTTTATCCTTTGATTGGTCCTCTCTTGGAGACACTAGAAACAATGTCCCCTAAGATTAAGACCTCACACGAACTAAGAAAAATCCCTTCGAACATCCATCTTTCTTGTTGCATTTTTCTTTTTGTACCTTATTAAATTAATGGGGGTATGGCTTTGATATGGTCCCTTGGGGCTCACCTAGTGAACAACTAGCTTCACTATCCCTTGTGAGCATGCATTTTTGTACCTTATAAATTCATGGAGATATGGGTTTGATATGGTTCCTTGGGGCTCACCTAGTGAACAACTAGCTTCACTATCCCTTGTGAGCATGCATTTTTGTCCTTATTATAGTCATTGGGGTATGACTTTGATATGGACCTCTTGGGGCTCACCTAGTGGACAACTAGCTTCACTAGCCCTTGTGAGCATGTGTTTTGTTTGCATAGTGGATAGCGCGTTCCACTTGTAAACATTTTTTGGACAAACAACCTAGACCTAGTCCACAATGCGTTGGACAGCTAGTCAAAGCTTGATCCATTGTACTTTTCTTTTTCCTTCTTTTTTTTTAATCTTTGATGGTGCATGATTGCGATATGGATATGGCTTCATATATCATCTGCAAGTGTGTTCCTTTGTTCCTATGTTGGTTTTTCATCGGATCTTGATCTTGGGGGCTTGGCCACCCTCTTGATTATTGTCATCCTATCTTACTAGCATTTGTATTTTTTAACCCCTCTTGATTGTGTGGTTGGCTACTTTAGTTTGAGTTTGAAGCAAGTTGATCCTCTCACTAAAGTGGGGGCTAAATGTAGTGTAGGAAAATTCATACCCTTGTATTTTCACACTTTTTTGGCCTTCCTTGCTTTGTTTGTCCTTATTTGTGTCTTAATTTGTCCTATTTTTCATCCACAAGCCTAATTTAAATTGTATCTTTTTATGGCTAATCCTGGCAAAAATCAAAGGGGAAATGATAATTTAATGATTCTAGTTGTGTGTCCTTGAATTTTAGACTAGGACTAAGAAACCACCTAGGACGTCTTTGTCCTCCAAAGGTCTTGGGACCCTCTTTTCAAATGCACCTTAAATGGGCCCCTCTTTAGAGTTTTTTCCCTGAGTTTTATGCTTCAGGACTAAGATAACAACTAGTGCATCTTAGTTCCCCTCAAGTTATTTTCTAGGATTTAATTTCAAATCTTCATAGGATTTATCCTGAGCCTTTAATTAATGAATTCATATGTCGACTTGGTGTGGTGCAATTTCAGGGTATTAAGCATGGACAAGTATAAATACAAGTTTCTTTCATTCATTTTCATATAATACTTTTGTGAGAGCATTCCTAATAGCATAATTGAGTTCATAAGAGCATTCAAGAGTAGTTCATCAAGAATTTGGAGCCATCATCAAGATTCAAGAATCATATTGATCAAAGATATTCTATCATCATGTGTAATTTTGACCTAACATTTGTGATGTAGGGTTTTGATCCAAGCAAGCAATTCAAGTCAAGATCAATCACTCATTCATTCAAATCAAGATCTACATTCAAGCTAGCCATTTCACACAAGTTTGCAACATAGCATTTTGTTCATTCATTATTTCCCTCCATTATTTCATTTCATTCCAAGGTTTAATTAGCAACAAGGGGTTTGATCAAGGAAAAGCCCTATTTATCAACAATCAACAAGTTTTTGCTCTCTTGCATGTTTTTTTTTTAAGATTTAGGTTGAAGACTTGAATATCATTTGAAGTGTAAAGTTGCAAAGTTGAAAAGTTGCATTGCAAAGTTGTCATTTTCATAGAAACTCACCTATAGGCCAGATCTGGAAGTTTCAAGACTTGAGATCTGAGAATAAGGATGTACAGAAATTGAGCTTCAGGATCATATTTAGAGATTTCAGAAATTCAAGACAAGACTAAATCGGTAGTAAGGGCATCTTAGTCCTCTTGGGGGTATTTTGCAGAGATTCTTTCAGCTTTTTTTCTGACATCCAAATATTTTGTATTTCCCTCAAAAACAACAGTGAGACTAAGACAACAGTAAGGGATTCTTTGTCCTCCCTACCATATTTTTGCAGTATTTTTGCATTTCCAAAATCCTTATCACATTTCCAGACTTCCCAGGTACATACATCCTAACTTACTATTACTTAATTTTATCATTTGCACTCATTATTTAGCTTGCACTACTAGGTTTTATGAGTTGAATGTTAAGTTGTATTTTCCAAGATTTTTCTTGGTTGTGAACCCTTCGAAGTGTAAAGATCACCCCCTAGGTCTTCCTTGTTGAGAATTGGCTCACATTTGTGCTAATAGTCAAGCCAATTTGGGATCCTAGGGGATATTTGAATGATAATATGAGAAGAGTGGTGTTATATGACCTAGGCCATAAAGCACCCATTCCCTCTATTGTTCACATCCAATTCATAGTTACAATAGCCAATGTTAATATGGTGTTCATCAACAATTTAGTCTACCCTTTTCAGAGACATTTGTTGATGAGACCATTTCTCATCTGGCAGTGTTCATGGTGCATATCCCTCGAACTCGTTACTCAAAGAAATTACTATTACTTTAGCCAGTGGTAGAATTATAGGATCCCTAAAGATGAATGACAGACTAACAATTTATTTTGAGGGCATATCCTTGGAAAGCGGTAATGACTCAGACTTTTTTGGTGATATGGTTGGTAGATAATTATACATAGCCTCCATCATCATCTTCCTCTTCACATCACTGATCCAAGAAAGTGTGTGACTAAAATTTTTGGTGTCACTCAACTAGATGGGATTATCATAGTTAGTTCCTTCTATGGTTCTAACGATGTCTTCTCTTTCCTGCTCATTTTTTATTACTGACTTTCGAGACGTTAATCTAAGATGCACAATCCTATCACAAGAATTCACAACATTAGATAAATTGTTGGATGAAAAGACTGATGAGCTCATAGGTTCCAAAGCTAAACCTAGTAGCTTTGATACCACATGTAATATACCAACCCTTGAATGAAGTAAAATTTTCTTAATTTACACATTGTGAGTAAATTAATTAAGTAACAATCCATTACAGGGTATGTGCAAGATCATGACGGGCTAAAAAGTGGTGATATGATGGGTATGTGTAGGGTATGTGGCTAGCGACCTTTTTTTTACACAAAATTGATGAAACGAAAAGGGTTTTTATAGGGTATTCTTAGCTTTCCACCAATATAAATTATGCTTTACTTTGAATTACATAAATAATTATTATCCATTTTCTATTTGAATTATGACTAAAGTCCTCATTGATAGGTTGATTGAAAAAAAAAATTAATCTAAAAAATGTGTCACATTCTATGCTTCTCATACTATAGGATTAAAAAAAAAATTGAATTTCATGAAGTTTCGACCAAGTTAAAGTGGTCAGACATACAAGTTTTTATATATTTTAAAAGTTGTAATAAAAAATTCATAATTAATTATTACTTGAAAAAAAATTACAAAAAAATATGCAGATGTCACATAGGGACATGAGTCCTCTACTTATATCTAGATTCTTATAAAAAAATATTATCATTTTATTTTGGTTAGGGTGGTTAGACAAAAACCTACTTCTTATTTTTTCCCTGAAATTTAAGTACTACTGCATTGAAATTTCAAATTTTCACCAAATAGATTTTATTTTTCAAAATAAACCTAGTAGTTTAGAAACTACATTCAATTTGCTACAGATTCTATTCTTACATATTTTTGAAATAATATAGATAACTTATTCAAATTTTTATGTCAAGTTGCCTAACTCTGATTATTTTTAAATTTTTCACCACTTAAGGGCCTATTTTTTCCATGATGATCTTGCACATACCCTACAGTAAAAAAAATATTTTCTTTATTGATAATTTTCAAACAAGATGCATGACATAATATAACATGAATTCCATTTCATTTCAAAAATTCCATAAGTTACAACAATACAAGAAAGCATACAATTACATACATACCTCAATGAGCTTTAGAACAAATAGTTGTAAGATGGTCCAGGATCCTTCCTTTCAAATCTTTGTTCTTTCTTCAATTGTTGTGGACAAGAAGCATCACTCAAACACATTTCTTCCAACCACAGACTTAGAATGTGGTCCCCCGCACATCTATCATTCGATAGATGGCCCTTCCCTTTAATGAAGAGATTGCTAGAGTAACTAATAACGACAACCAACTGAGCATAGTTTTGTGTCCTACACAACTAGAACTTGTAATCCCACAATCTCAGACTAGCATGTAGTACTAGATCATGGTGAACTTATAGTGTAGTCTCAGTAGTCACACAATCTCTAGTGGAGTCTCAAAAATTCACACTACTTTGGCCAAAGTGTTCTCATTCAGTAATTCAAATGAAGTCATCTATCACAAACACTACTTAGGGTATATTTGACATAAGGCTATCTTAAGCTACACATAGGTATTTCCTTTAATGGATAGTCTATCATCCCAGAGATAACCTATCACTATATTAATCTACTTGGAATAAACCTACATAACTAGTAAGTACACTTGAGCTAGGTATTTCCTTCAATGGACAGTCCATCATCCCAGAGATAACCTACATACTTGGAATAAACCTACTTACAAGTAAGTACACAAACTCCCTCCCATATTGGATTTATCTATCCTAGGAGTATTTACACAAGCTTTCCTAGTTAAATTAATAACTTAGCTAAGTGTACCATATGTGCCTTTCATGTTTAATCAAGTCTAGTATATAATACCTATGATAAAAACCCATCTCTTACTATGGAGTACTTAAAAACACATTATGAAAACAACATAAAATATTCAATTTCCTTTTCATGACACTTTAACATCTCTAATACACATACTAGAAAAGACATCTCAACCATGCATGCAAGACACACCATTCAAAAGTAAAATAACAAAGAAGAAGATATCCTCATGCCTATTATCACTTTCCAAACAAATGGTAGCAATGCAACCCTTTCAAACAACAAGCTTGATAAACGACTTCTCAAGAATGTCACTAATAAACTCTAACTCTCAAGTTGATAGCTTACTCCTCTCAAAAATATCTTCCTCACAGACTAAATAAAACTCACTCGCTTTCTCTCTCACAATGTAAAACAGAGTATGGCTGGAAATAATACAGAATAAGGAATTGCAAAAGATGTGTAATCTTGTGGAAAAATGCATCCCTTCCAAATGAAATGGCTTAGCTATTTATAGAGCAACTTGGTAACATCATAGCCTACAATTTAGGCATGTTAATTGACATCAAGACCTATGCAAAACAACACATGAAACATAGCAGAATGGTGGTGAATTATTAAGTTAATACTTAGCATAATCACCTATAGGTTGCCTTGCACATTAAAAACAATCTAAAGATTTATTCAATCTACATATGCTCAATTCAAATTGTAGACTTCTACAACAATTTGGTTTCTAGAAGTGGTGCCAAATTCATCCACACTCCTTCCTGTTTGGCACAGTTTCATTTCCAAAAGAAACAATCAACTATCAATTCATAACAACAAGCATTATTGAATTGCATAAGAGATGAGTTAGCTTAAGATGATAAATTATATGTTTGAAAAAGTCTCCAATAGATGTAAATATCATAGCAAATACATTTATTAAGTCAAAGCTAATCTCAACACAGGCATCGACTAAGTCCATCGACATAAAACAACTCAAAATGCAATATAAGTGTTTCATATCGTATGGTAGAAAGAGTGAGAATTAACTTCACAAAACAGTCGTAAGCTATTTTAGCGGCCTCTTAAAACATAGTCTAAAGTGACTATAATCGACCTCCAATATTATAGTCTTTATCGACTATAATTAGCCTTTATAAATTGGCTTCTATCAAAGTAAGTGATCTATTCGATTTCTATTAACATATATACATATATATATATATATTTAAATACCATCATGTCTTTATATATATGTATATATATATATAACTGTTAATATATATATATTAGTACATGCAAGATAATACATAATAAACACATTATATTGAATGTATGCATATATGTGTGTGTGTGTATGTATGTATAAATGTATATGCTTCTATGTTCATGTCTATGTAGGTATATATATATCAATGCATTTGTATGAACGCGTTCATCCACCAAGGTACACGTGTATCGATATACATATACATATGGATATGTGTATATACTATACATATATATATATATATATATGTTCACATTCAATTGACATATAGCCATTCACAATTACCACCATATTGATAAGTGTTTACATATGGTACATCTATACATGTGCATATACATGTTATTAGATCCCATTGACATCTATGTGCATATATATACACACACACACACACGCATACTCTATGTACATTCCACTTGTCAATATAATCATAATAGTACAAGAAAGATCTCAAAATATCGATAGATAAGCATCACCCCATAATGCATGCAGTAGTAAACAAGACCCTCAAATGTAGACATATCAGCTAAGGATGACTTACCAACTACCCTCAAATTGACTCAACTCAATCATTCTAATATGGTGGGTGTATATGCTTAGATATTTTACTTTTACCGGTTACTTGACCAAGATCTTCTCCTGAGTGATACTTCCCCTCCACCTAGAAGAATGGAACATATACCTGCATCCACTAACACATGCACATGGCATTCAATTGTTCACAACATATGCAATATACATAAACATCTCCAAAGTTAGAATAATAATTCAATAACCATCCATTCACATATATGCAGTTTTCTCCATGAAATAACATCAACTAAGATAACATCAAATGAGATGGAATTCACATTGATTACAAGGTTTAAGCATAATTTATTCATCTCCAGAATTCACATTACATTCATATTTACCCTATGTAGTAACAGTAAATAGTAACTACACAATTGGGGTGATATAGTTTCTAGGATATCTTTTCTAGGAAAAATACTAAAAAGCTAACTTTATAAACTAGAAAGAGTATCAATACCTCTTCTAAAAATAAATGGCTATTAAAAATGAAAATTATTGTACTACATGACTAGATTGAGATCATAAAGCTAAATAATGCACAACTATGCAACTTATCTTCAATCTAGAGATAACTTCTAGGCTATTGTACCTTGCTATATTCAATGCCTCCTTAGTTGAACACTTAAAATATGTACTTCACTTCAACTTCACACAATTTGTCTTGTCTTGAATGAGATTTTTTTTTATTGAATGTATTATATGAAAAATTAAAAGTTACTTAACTCCCATTTTTTATGCCACATTTGATGCTTCTATATTATCACACAAAAATCCCATGATAAATTTAAATTTAAATTAAATAATTAATTTAAAATTGCATTGTATCAACAATTATGGTGCCTAGGTGCTTTTGGAAAGATTTCACTTAGTATCCACATATTTTTTGGCTATTTTTTCAATAAAAAATTATCCTTTGTTCTTTTGAAATTTGTAAGAAATAAATAGATAAAATGTCAACTATCAATGTAAGAAAATCAACATGTAAAACATCTTATTTAAATACTCTATAACTCTTTTTACCACTATCGTAAATAACTTTAAAATTCCAATTTGATGTCCCTAACAAGAAGAATACCCCATATGTGTAAAAATATTTAAGGTAAAATATGAAATTAAATTCCCACATGGTAACTATAACTGAGCTCCTACCTACTAATGGTAATAGCAAAAATATTTAATGGGCATTAAAAATCGTTAACTTGACATACAAACAAATTATTAAAACAAACAAACATAAAAAAAAAAAATTATTGGGTGATGCAAGATTGCTCTTACACCACTAGATGATCGTACATAAAATACCCATGGTAAGAAATTTTTATCAACTTGGGGTCACAAAATGGAGTTGAGTGATAAAATTTCCCTTTCAAGTTGCATATAGATTGTAGCAAACTCCATCATTACATCTAGATAACTTTTCCATCTCCTCTTCTAGCATGTGACTATTCCAAACTCCTTCCTTCTCAACCAAAATGAATATATTTAATTCCTTACAATATTTGCATACAACTTAATATCTTTACCATAGAGATGGAAACTACCAACCATTACCTCTGTGTTCACTTTTTCTTCCGCACTCCCCTACTCCTTTTTCAACTTCATACCTATATTCAAATTAGCTTTATAAACACTACGAAATTTTTTTAACTCTTGGTTTACCTCTTGTTCTCTTTCATCCTATTTCACGAACCATTTCATGTCTTTTTATTCAAATTCCATTTCATGATTTTCTCCTTGCTATTCTATACCCTCTAGTATGCTTCTATTCTCTTTCACTTTTCTTGCAAATGGAGTAACATTAGAAAAATACATCTACATCCACTCTATTGATTTCTTAGGCTTATTTAAAATTATCACCTCATTTCTTAATAGGAGATTATTAACTATCTATTCTAGAATAATCTAACACCAATTTCCACCATCTCAATTTCTTCATATTTCTCTTTATCCTCCTCTATGATAATTTCCTTCTCTCTTGCTTCTTGTTCTTGACTATGATTTGTAATCAAATCAATGCTAGGTGAAACATAATTCTCAACCTTACCTTCCTAATTGGATAAAAATTGCAGAATTATGTAATGCTAAACAATGCAATGCTAAAACCCTTTCCTCCTATTTACAATGATGGAGGGTTTTCACAAGTTGATTGCCTTGGCCCATACTTGAAAAAATAAAATTTCACTATCTTTGTTCAAAATATTAATCCAAAAAGGGTAATCCATCCCTGTCTTCATTTTGTCTCGACATTATCTTGTTATTCCTAAAATGAGAAAGAAAAAGAAAATTGTAAGTTTTTACAACCCTCAAATGACCTTTAAGTGTGAAATACTTAATGATGTGCCAACGTACCTCATCCCACAACCTTGGCAAGCCCTTTCGATTGAAGCTATTTTTAAATTTCACCAACTTTTCCTCCTTCCTAAGAAATGCGTCAACAAACTCTTTGTCCCTAGATATGTGTGATCTTTTCACCTTGCATCGACAACAACTAATCCATGTGGCCTTTGTAATAATTTCCTTTGAAACCATGAATTCCACTCTAATTTTCACCTCCTACAAGTTCTAGGAATCAATATTTTTTTGGAAAGGTCCTCATCATGTCTATACATTGCTTTGAAATAGTTGGTGACTTCACCCTATTCAAATATCCTTCAATTTTTTTGGTTTTCCATTAATAACCCACATGTGGAGGGATTCACCCCATGGTTTTCACCTCCCATTTTTATTTTTGCTTTTGTTTCTCTCAAAAAAATTGAGAAAGTGACAATCTTTCCCAAAAATATAAAAGGGAATGAGATGTTATTTTTAACAATATTTTGAGCTCTACAAGGTCTCATGGGATGTATTCATGATTCATGAAGGTGGCCTAGGGTAACAATAAGTTATTGTTATATTGTAACCTAAGTATGTCCACCATATCTAATATTTCCTCTATGTGGAGTATTATGGTGAAGGCTTCCACAACCAAATACTGTATTTCATCAATGGTAGGAATTTTTGATATCTTGAGGAGCATGAGTTTCTTGTTTTTTTTTTTTTCCTTTTAATTTCAATTAATTTTTCAAATCATGTCATTTCAAACTTATATTTGGATGAAACTAGTAGCTAGCTAAGTGTCGTTCAAGATCTCCACACATGAACCAACATTCCTTCATTTGTAGGTGGATTTGATGACTTATTTCCTTCTCTATATGTATGACTTGTTGTGAATTCTTCAAACTTTTTTATATCCATTATAATTTTTTTATATGATCTACTAGTCTTTAAGATGGAAACATGAATCCTTTAATTACACTAGTGATAATTTTAGAGTCACCTTCAATGTGAGACTTTCTAATATTATTGTGAAGCACCCTTTTAACTCCCCACCAAGCTATAATCACTTCTACTTCATTTTTTTTTTCTCGCTAATTAGGTAGTAAAGAAATAAATGAGATCTCCCAAATCCTTTCTTATAATACCCCCAATTTCTGCCAACTCAGGGTTTCCCTTTGGAACTCGAGGTTGTCCTTTCTAGCTCAGGGTTGCCTTTATAACTCTATTGGAATGTAGCTTGGTCCAAACATTTTTGGGTCTCCTTTAGACTAAGAGTAACCTCTTAGATTTGAAGCTATTAGCTCTAGGAAAATTTTCTAAGGGAATATTTCAATTCTTTATTGTTCTTTCCTCCAATGAGTTATTGGCTTATTTTTATTCTTACACAAACACTCTTTAGAGTTTCTTGTATAGAGTTTCTAATAACTATATTAGTTTTTCTAGCTTCTAGTCCTTTTCCCTAAATACTCTATTATTTATTTCTTTCCATATGTTCCATACTACATGAGGTATTATTAGTTTCCATTTCCCTTTAATCAAAGTTATTTTGTAAGGAGTAGACTAGCTTAAGAAAACTTCTTTGAAGTCATCTAGGAAAACCCACACAATCTCCAAGAGATCCATGAAATTTTCCCAAACAATAGATGAGAATCTGTAGAAATGCAGTTTCTAGATTTGAAGTGCAAAGATATTCTCATACTTTAGAATTTAAATGATACACAACCAAATCATGATGTTAGGATTTACCATGCTTCAAAGAAGAAAATTTTAAAATTAGAGGCCTAACATGTTCAACATAGGGTTTAGCACATTAAAAATTTCAAATTCTTCATAAACGTAACAAATTCAAAGTTTGAAACCCTAATAGAGCTTCAATCCACAAAATTAGTGTTAGAAATATAAAAAACATCATATTCAAAAGCAATAGTATTAGGATAGGATTTGTGTGGCTTTTTTCTCCCATGTTATTTGACCAATTTGTGAGTGGCCTATAAAAGAAACAATAATACCCTAAATTTAAAACATTAACACTAAAAAAGTTAATACCTATCCATGTCCACTATAAATGTAGAAAGGAACTAATTACTCTTCATTATCTTCATTGATCTCATCCTAGACCATAATCCCAATAGCTTTGAACTTGAAGTGGGCATGGAGAATGAAAAGGAGCTCTTGATCTATTTTGCATTGAGTGTATATAGAAGTTTGGTAATCTCTTATGCTCTCAAAGTCATAAGTATTCATTTCCTTGGGTACCTTTGTTACCATCAAGTGCAAACTCAACACAAAAAAAAAATTAAGGTGCTTTTGTAGAGCCAATCTGCTTTAAATTTTCTTCCTAAATCATTGCCTTCTCTCTTCCACAAAACTCAAATTTGAGAAAAACAAAAGTTTGTATTTCACCAAGATACATAGAAGTAAAACAATGATTCCAAAAAAAATTAAAAGAACTAATTTCTCTGCCTTTTGAATGTTGTATAATTACTTGATTTGAACATTCTTCTTCAAGATTGCATAGCAACATTTGATTATTATAATAATAGATCTACCATATAGAAAATAATATACATCATAACTACTATTCATGCATACAAAATATCAAAAATATAAATTTCCAAAATTCATTATCTTACTTGCGTAATTTATGTTACTATTCATATATACATCATAACTACCCCCCAAAAAAAAAAAGAAAGACAACATTGGAAAAGACAGCTGTTCTCAAGCAGCAGCCTCTATATCTTCAACCTCTTTGACCAGCTTTTCTAAGAGTCCGCTCACCTTTCCTGCAACTTCAACGGCTCTTTCAATCTTCCCTTCATCTAAATCTTTTGCCCACTGCCTTGTGTATTTTATTATCAGATCAGGAGCTTCTAACAGACAGGAAACAATGAAACAGCCCACCAATGTGCGTAGCATTTCACCCAATTCCTCCACGTTGTAATTAGAATACTCCTTGGGTCTGATCAATGGACTGTCGAACATTTCTGTACCCAACGCGTTAAGTTTTATAACCAACTCTTCTACACTCTGCCCCCCTTCTCTTGTAAGCACCCGCTTTACTCTGTCTCGCTTTTCTTCGACAGATGTGCCCAAACCCTGCTTCAACTTTCTCTCCACATTGAGCATTTCTCCTTCACAATCTATACTGCGCATGAAGCCCTTGATATTCAATGTGCCAAAGATGTTGAAGGGATCGACAACTATGTTCTCTGGACAGTCCACAAACTTTAAAACATCTTGTGTCTCCCTGTATGCTTCAAACGCCGCCTCCATATTCACGCCAATCTCAAGCTGAGATATATAAGTGAATACGCTTGAGATCCCTCGCATCCAGCTCTTCGTGCTACGTACTTTACGAAGACGCTGATTTTGATCCACTCTACTGTTTCCCATTATTGAAAGCAGCGCTGTGCAGCTTTCTGTTTTTTTATTAGCTTTATCCATCCTACCCTTTATTCTATCAAATGATTTTTTATTTGCCATCCAGAAAGTGAATTCGGCATCTTTGTCAATACCCATGCCATCCAGCGTTGATGTGTATTCCTTTACTGAAACGGACTCCTTATCAAGTTTGCGGAGATGCCGAACAAACTGGCTGCCGAATAACATATCTGAGAAATACCAACAGATGAAGCAGAACAAGAGTAGTAAACTGATTGCTGAAACCAACACCAACAATAGGAGGACTGGTACAACGCAGGAAGCGGAAATTAAAATATTCAGCGACTTAAACTCCAGAACTGAGAAAGCGTCCGGATTTAAGAGAACATATGCCAGCCTAGGATTTAACGAGTTCACTACAATGGCAGATGGCACAAGGAAGATCCGTACGATGCCTCTGAATTTGACTTTAGAGATTAAATTTTGACAATCAAGCGCCGCCTTGCACCATCTGCAGAGCATCAGGATCCATCCCACTAAAATGAAAGTGCACTGAACAAAAAATGTTATATTACCTCCTCCATTATTATGAAGAAGAGATGAGCGACACGCCACTTTGGCGGCCAAGATGGCAACACAAATTGTGACAATCATTCCTGCACCTGGGCTGAACATTGAACTGGCTATAAAGTACTGTATCTTCCACGCACGAGCTTCAACCCACGATTTCATCACCTCACTTCTTAGCATCTTCCACTTATAGCCTTCACTTTCCACATCTACATCCTCGGGACGGATAACTTCACGCAGATACTTACCATACAAGATGACTTCCCCTAACAAAAGGAGGAGAGATGAGGCTCCGAGCAGGAGAAGCATGCCGGATGCCATGAACCAGGGGCCTGCTTCACTTTGGACTATAGAGTTATTAACATTCTCCAGTGCATAAATTTCTGTAGCGATATGGAAAGACAAACTTACAAACAAGGCCGCTACGTTGCTCCATCTCCCCACGGTGCCCACCGTCGCCATTCCAGGCAGAAGACATCCCACAAAAACACACATGGTAAGCCTCGCCGCATCAATCCTGAGTTGGTTATCCACCAACACTTCCATGTCGCTTCCATTGGATGGCCCGAAAACATTAATGTTCTGAACATCAACGTAGCTCAGAATTTGTATCGTGAGAGCACTTAAAACGAATAGATTGCTCGGGATCCAGGAATGTATATTTACATTCAGGTAGTCCTTGACTACGTAGTATGCAATGTCCCATAGAATACATATTAAAAGCGCGAATGGAGCAAGTATCATCTTCCAGTCATCCAGATCATAATCCATTGGTAATCCCAACCCTCCTAAACTCAACACAAACAGACTGCAACAATGATATAATTAAAAGAGCAAACCAGAAAATGAGATTGTTTGCATTCAAGTTGTTTCAATGTATTTAAAACCTAATAAAGTGAGTTTCCTAATAAAATCTCGCTTCTTTTAAGCTGGAATCAATTATTTTCCTCAGGACACGTTAAATGGGTACCACCTAAAAGCATCTTTACGGACCTCTTTAACAGCTTGTTTAAATTTGTATAGGAATAACCCTTTTCAAACAATGACATTACTTCCGTCCCAAAAACATAAATGTGTATGTGTGTTATATTTACACCGTGAGGTGCATAAGATAGCTTTAATGTCAAATCTGGAAGATGCCGATTGTATACCACGGTATTGCTACTGATTTTGTTGTACATTTCTCTACAAAGTTACACTGAAAAACCTCGGTAAACAAATTTATTGACGTTTTTAAAAATGAAATAAAACTCGTACGGGTAAAGTTGGCGTATCTTTGTTATATGATATGATGTGAGGATATCTTGGTCTTTTCATTATTTAACTTTATTTGAAGACCACTTCCTATGGCCCGTGAAAAAAGCTTTGTTGGAGCTTTGTTGCTAAGCTCAAAAATTAGTTAATAGTGCGAAAAAGATACAAGGTTTGGTTTATTCTAAGGTTTAGGAATTAGCAAAAAAGTGCAAAGATGTGACAATGGAGTGTGTCACAAAGTTGTAAGGTTTGTAAATTTGAGAAAAGTGTGATAGAGAAATTGCAATAAAAGAAGGGAGAAGTCATGGGTCTAAGATGTCACAAATTTGTAATTTTATAAATTTTATGAAATGTTGAAAAATTTTATAGAAGGAAAAAAATTGTGACAAGCGAGAGCATTGGTAAGAGAGGAAGCAAAAAAGGAAGAAAAGGGGGGAATGGGTGGATAATTTTTCAATGTCTCAAAGTTTACAATTTTGTATACCTTGCAAAACTCTGACGAGATTCACCAAGTGCAAAAGTGCGACACATTAGAGGAAAAAATAGAATCTCTATCTTGTAGGCAAAGGTGAATTCAAATTTATAATTTAAGTGGGAAAGGGAGCAAGACACTTAATGTATTGGTGCACGCAAAATGTAAGCCATTCATTTTGGTAGGATTCATTCTTAGCTATTGTCTTCAATTATTTAAAGAGGTTGATACACTCATTAAAAAATATATATTCTAAAATCCAAAAACTCTTCTTTACATTATTCTAAGAATTGTTTTCAATCAACCGAATCTAAGGATGAAACCCTTAGATTTGTAGGATATCAAAGGATAAAAACCTTTTAGTTTTAAAAATCAGAGGATGAAACCATTTTGGATATTTATGATAGTCTCATGCATAAGTCGTGAATATACTTAATGAGTTGTAGGTTTTTCACTATTAGATTTTAATAAGTTTGTAGCTATTTGCAATGGAGTTTAAAATTAACAATTTTAGTATATCATCATTGTTATTGTTGCTACTATGCATATGATTTTTATACCATATTTTTATGTATTTTAGAGTTCATTATATTTAATTACAAAATGTTATAGAATATTTATTTTTCGTATTGGTTGTATTTTTAAATTTGGGTTAACATTATTGGAAAAAATCTATAAATAAATTAGGATTTTGTAAATGGTGGTTAGAATTTATGAATCTAAGATTTCTTTAGTAAATATATAATCCATCAAATTTATTATGGTGGTATAAGATCATATCACTTAAAAATTATATTTACGTGGGTTTTAACGAATAATAGTGTAGAATATAAAATGATTCTTCCTATTGGCATATTTTATCCCACCCTTAGATGCACATCATTTATATCCAATCAGAGAGATCTTATGTGTGCATCTTGTTGAAATCCATGATTATTTTTTATGAATATAGGTCTTTGAAGTTTTGAAACTTCTCAATTGTGTTCAATTAGGGTTCTCAATTGCATGTAGGGTTTAAACCCTCATAAACCATAGTGGACTTTCCTTGTCACTTTTTGTTCTCCTCACTAATTGGCCTTTTGTGCCTAGTTAGTCTTGTGTCGCTAAGTTAAAAGCATTAATGTCCCTATTCTTTGTTTTAGCTATGTGGCCCCTTCTTTATGAACAACTTTGAGACATATGCTAATTACCATCGCTTAAGTCTTTGCATCGCCTATCGCTAAAGCCTTTTTTCTCATCAGTTCCATTTCCATGATGAGCGATGAGCTTAATTCCCATGCATTGTGTATCGCTACAAACATTTTGCCTCTCATTTAATTTTCACTATGCATGATGGCTTATGTTTCCCTTGCATTACTTCCCTCCTTCACATCGCTAAAGTATTTTTACTCACTTAACCTTTTCCGTGATGTGTGATATCCTTCATGCCTTCCACCTAAAGCCCAATCTCCAAAGGCTCCTCATCAAGGAGACATTACAATATCGAAGGGAGCTATTTTGTAGTCCCTTCGACATTTTGATGGAATGCAGGAGGGGAATTTTTGAGGAGACAATAGTAAATCAGCAAGACCTTCAGGCTTGTCACTTCAACATTTCGATGGACGGTAAGATATCTTCATGAAAAGGATATGAAGATATCAATGAGATAGAAATGATGGTCCCTTCAACATCACGATAGGATGGTGACAATAATAGATGATGAATGCTAAGGAAATAGGTGTCATGGTGGGACCAAGGCCCTAGTTTTCCTTGTGTGATTCAACGATTTAGATTTTGTAGAGATAATCTAACATTCATCGCGCACATCATTCACATCATTGATGTGACTGATGCTGCCCAGGTGCTTTTTGTGATGGTCTTGTTTACCATGATGAGATCATCAATGGTTCAGATTTGAAGGAAATATTTTGACGATCATCGCAAGGGTTCTTCACATTTCCATTTAGAAACATAAAAAATGGAGCCTTTTTGCGATGAGTAATGAAGATAAAAATAAAGGAATATTTGAAGGACGTGTGGCAAGAAATCATGTGTATAATTTACATCACTTTTGTGAATGATGCCACTAAGGTGCTTCTTGCAATGTGCGATGATGACCTGATATGGTGGGTCCAGGTTCAATGTGTCACAAAGTGATAGTGTGACATGCATCCTAAGCAATAAGTGGTAGATTTTCATTGCATTGATGGCCTCCAATACATTATGGATTGATGTCTTTGTTGGAAAAATGAAGAAGAATGGCCATCTCTATAGTTCTGTGTTGTCATTGATGTGACCATGTTGTGATTGCAAGTCTAATTCAGTGCTTGATCTGATACTTTGGTCTGGTATCTAAATTGGTATTCAAGTTGCACCCTCTGGTATTCTAGTCTGCAATCCTTCGTAGTTGATTGTTACTGCTTGCAGTTTTGGGAAACAATTTATGATTGATGAAAGCATGTATGTTCAGAATCTCTTGTGCTCCAATGCTTGTATGGCGTATCAACATTATTCTGTTGATTACTTTTTTCTATTAAGTTTATTTCTGGATGAATTCTTGGATAAGTTGTGATATGGTGAATTATTTTTTCTTATGTGGATATATGTGTGACCTATCTTAGGTCCATGCTGACATGATGTAGCATGTTGGACGTTTTAATTACCTTTTGGAAAGGTTTTGTGAATGCTTGTAGTCGACAATTTGGTATTTTTTTTAAAACAAGGAAATGCATCTAATTAGGCTGACCTAATTGATGCTTTTAGATAGATCGAGTATATATATATGTTGAACTACTTTTGAAGGAGTGTAATTGATGAGGTAGTTGTGAATGTGAAGTTGAAGAAGAGCGAAATGATGAAGTGTGTTAAGTTTGTCTATTGAGCATCACAGGAATTATATCAGCACTTGCTAGGTGCACTCTTTTAAGTTCATTTTGGCTTTGAAGCACAATTTTGTTTTGTAAATCTTTTTGTAGGCAATGAGCTTCCTTGTAAGCAATGAGCTTTTGTATCTAGATAGTGAGTCCTTTTAGGGCAATGAGCCTTATACATTTAGTTTTGGAACTCATTTATATTATGAGTTAATCCTCACCATGGTTTTTCCCTTATTGGATTTTCCACATAAAATCTGGTTATAATTGTTTTGATTTTACTTTCTATTATCTATATTTCATGTTCAAACTTAATAATAGAATAGTGTGGTTGTGAAGTTAATAAGAGTTGAAATTTTTTGTTTAATTTTGGTGACAACTGATTCACCTCCCCTCTCAGTTTTCTTGTGCCTTTTAATAGTCTAGTTCTCTTAAAGGAATGAGCAATATATTGAAGGTGTGTGATGGTCATTGATCTTGATTCTCTTGTCATCAACGACTACATTTTAAAGTTCTTTTGGAGATCTAATCTCAATTGTCCATCTCCAATCCAATGGCCAACATTCAAACTTCAATAGTTAATTGCTCCTATTCATGGAATATTTGTAAAGTTATTATTTAGTGACATTCCTAGCTACTAGATCAAATTTGATCAACTATGGATCAAATTTTCATGCTTTTTCAAGGCTATATTGATTTTTGGTCAGTGTCATTACTCCTTGAGGTGTTCCAGATGTTATATTCTCTTATTAGGCTATGCTGATATTTTTCTATGGATTTCATGATTCCCCATCCCTGTATTCATATGAGTCATCATTTTAGGGTTTGTTCGAGTTTTTAGAGCATTTATGGCTAGTTATGTTGCTATGTAATGGGAGTAATTTGGATCATTTTTTATTCTGATCAAATTCATCTTCCTACAAACCCTGGTTAGGTTAGGGTCAGGTTTTTTTAATTCAATCCTTAGTCATTCTTGAACTATAAAGGAAATGTTTATATCTTTTTGAAGGATCCTTTCTTTGGGTTCTCTAGGAGTTTTCTTTAGCAAACTTGTAACTCTTGCATTCTACCATTGTAAAGGTTACTTCAAGCTTTATGTCAATACAATTCAACTATTACCACCATTACCTCTTGCATGTTTGAGTAAAATTCATTTACCTTCATATTTGAGTGGGTTTTTTAGTTGTTCTTTGACATATTATGATGTTATGAAGTAGGAAGGAACAAACTCTAAATTTGGTGCATCACCTTATTTCACTTTTCATATCTCTTTCTACCCTTTTCCCTTATGATCTATTTTTGATAGAGGAAAAAATGGGTTTTACAAGGACCTAAAACCACAGAGTTTACAGACCAGAGAAAAATGTGCCACCAAGGAACCTAAAAAAGCAAGGCTGCTAAACAAAAAAAATAAAAAAGGACATCAGCCACTGACAAAGAACCAGCAAAAAGCTAACATGAAGCTAGCACCAAGCACAACCAAAGCTAACCTAAGGACTTTAAAGTCTCAGCAACCTCAGCCTTGAGGTTGCACATCTCCTATGTCACCTTTTTCAAATCCTGGATCTCCTGAGTTGAAGAATTTAATTTTCTCTTCAAGTTGGCTCTAGTCCTCTTCGATGGGCCAAAATCCTCTTTCTTACTTTTACCCTTATCTGCTTCTAGGTCCACAACCAGTGACCCCTGATGGGTATTTTCTAGTTTCTCTGCAATAGTGCTCAAAATAGTAGCATTTTATTTAACAACTTTGTGGAAATGCTCCATGATGGTTTTCATAGTTTCCCTATTCTTTCCAATTTCCCCTTCTAGATGCTTAATCTTATTCGCATTTTACTTCTTCATCATGTTCGTGTGCTCAACAGTTCTTTGAATGCACTCGATCATCACACTTTTCTCTTCCACAATCCACAAAACCTCAACAGTATTTTGGGAAAGCCCTTTTGCTTCCATCTGATCTATTAGAGTAGGTTAGCATTAGGACTTTCATGTGTTGGGTTAGAGCAACACATTTGTAGTTAATTTGGAAAAGGAACCCAACCTTCTCTAGAGACTTGACCTCATCTTCCAAGGTACCACACCTTGAGGTCATTTCCATTGTGTCATTAGAACACTGAACTCTTATTCAATAGGGTGCAATTTTATGTGAAACTAGTTTTTGGGACACTCGATGAGACAAACAAGAAATTTCATTTAATTTTGTTGAGATTGGTGTTGTTCTCAACATTCCAACCTTGAGGAGGCTCTCAAACAAGTACCTAGTGACTCTGCAATTAAGGGAGGACACTACATATGAATTGGTGACCTTTTTGCTACCTAGAACTCTTGGTTGAAGATCATACCTACAAATTCATGCTAAGAATTCAAACAAGAGCATCTTCCAAAGGTAATTTCCAATAGATTCAACTATCATTTTCTACTTCTAGAATAAGAAATAGACAATCTTTGTCACCTATAAGAAGAAATGGGAGTATAAGTTCTTCTCCTAGAGCCCTATCTATGCCACCTCCAGGTAGATTATTTCAGACTAGGACACTTGTTGCTCATATAAATAGGAATTTATTCCATATGGATTTACCCAGAAACTATCCTTTTGTGTCTTTTATCGGTGGCAACCCCTTAATTCTAGCCCAAAAGGATGATATACTAGTCAATTCCCTCAAAAGTATTCCCCATTTCATTGGTGATACATCCACAACCTCGGAAAAGAACATCCTAGATGTGGCAAATATATGCTCTGTATATGATGTAAGAGAAGACAACATGGCTATTAAATTTCTTGCCACTTCCCTAAAAGGAAAAGCATTGCAATAGTATATCTACCACCCAACTCCATTCATAATTGGGATAAGTTAGGAGATAAATTATGCAAACATTTTGAAGATAAGAGTGACTATTTGTCCCTAGTAGAACAATTGGAAACTATTCAAAGAGCACCTCATGAATTAATGAGTTATTTCACGTACATATTTCAAAGGACTTGGAGTAGAATCCCTTCTTTGTGAAGCCTTCTCCTAAGCATGCTTTTCTATATTTCTTAAGGGCCCTTATTAATGACATAACTATTATGATTCATTCAATGGGTGGTTCTACCTTACCAAATGCATATGATATTGCCATAAGGGAAAAAAATTGCTTAATTCAAGTTGTGAAGATTGCTTCTAGGCCACCAATGCCTTTATTTCTAGAGCTTCCCCAACAACCAATGGTGGATTCTATCCTAGTGGCTTGTATTCTAGTGGCTGTAATTTTTCAACCAAATATTCCAATCACATCTCTAGATGACATGCAAGAAATGAGAAACATGATCCAGATGTTGAATAATGAGTTAGCAATAGAAAAGAGGCAACAAGCTCAAAGTAACAAAACTTATCAGCCTCAAAATTAGGGTTATTAGCAAAATAGGTCACCTTACCAAGGGAAGGATCAATGGAATTATGCTAAGCCCTCAAATGGTGCAAATCTATCCACTACCAACACTTCAAAGGCCTTGGTTCTAGTTCAAAATAATCTAGCTCAAGAACATGATTGGTTATATCTATGCAATCAGCCTTGGAACCAGAATTCTTTTCAAAATGGTGAGTTTGAAAAGGCTTTGGTGGTTC
Organism: Sequoia sempervirens; assembly: GCA_007258455.2. Classification (NCBI taxonomy): domain Eukaryota; kingdom Viridiplantae; phylum Streptophyta; class Pinopsida; order Cupressales; family Cupressaceae; genus Sequoia; species Sequoia sempervirens. Next base: position 88,559,748 of record VDFB02379711.1, read on the forward strand.
AAAATAAGACCTCCACATTAGGGAAACAATTTAATGAAAATCAAAAAGTTGTTGAAAATTGTGATCACTTGCAAGGAGACTATAAATTTGTTAACTGGAATCAAGAGAACTTTTGTGGTGTGAATTAAATAGGTTAGGATACCAAATCAGAAGGGAGAGCAATGGATAATTTTTCTTCATACACAATGGGCAAGGAATCAACATCCCAACCATCTCAAAATGTTGTAGTTGCTAGAGAAATAGATAGAACAATAGTTCTACAATCATATCAACCTACTAGTAAGAGAAATAGGATGGTTGAGTGAGCTCAAGTCACCCAATTAGAAAAGTTGGATTTGGTTGTTCCAAATGCTTCACCTAAGGTTAGTCAATCCCCTTTCAATATAGTTGATCAAATGAAGAGGGCTAACCTGAATGTCACCATGTTGGAGGTCTTTTCCATACCACCTCAAAGGGATCTACTACAAGAAGCTTTGAAAGAGCATAATCAACCAAAGGATGTATTTGAAAAAGAGCATGATACTCCTCCAATCATCCTAGTGCAGCCCAAAAAAGAAGAGAATCCAAATAAAATCAATAAACCACTTCCAAAGGATCAGTTTGAACTTTACATTCCTAGTCCTGTAAATGTGAATTTTACCTTCCATAATCAAGGGAATGAGTGTGCTATTCATAAACCTATTGCTTATGTGGAGGAGTTCCCTATTTTCTTTCTAGATGTATTGTACAATTCTTTTCAGTTTGGTTCACTTGTTGAAGAAGAGGATTTTGGGAAAAGCATATTATGCAACTTTGAAGAGAACACCCCTATTCCCAACCTCATGGTAAATCAGAGGAATATGGTGGATATTTTAGGCTATAAGCTTGAGGTTGTTATAAGTAGACATCAAATGGAGAGGGAAACTTTATATGAGATCAAGACTAGCCTTGTCATGCAAAGAAATGAAGTGGAACTTGAGGGGGGATTTTGTGAGAAACATATTTTTGAGAAGGCCAATGACTATAGTAGTGGCTCACCCCTATGTAAGGAGTTTTCTTTTTCATTTCTAAAGGGTTTCCATTTTGATGTTGGCCTATTTTTAGACAAGCTTCCCCATGCTACTTTTTATTCTCCTAAGGTGCCAATGTTGGAGGAGTTTGACACTTGCATCATATGGCTACCTTCCAACAACAAGATCTATAATGAGGTTATTCTTCACCAAGCTAATTCATTATGCATCCCTTTGCATTCAGGTGGTTTACTTCAATGGTTGCAGATGAATGAAGATCACAATTTCAGCTTGAGAGGGATAGGCTCTTTTAGAAGATCTATTTTTGATAGAGGAAAATTTCTGTGATGTTCCTCTTTTTTTAGTCGATTTCATGTACATATTGTAAATAGTTTGATTTCCATTAAGTGCTTTGTGTAACCTACATTCTCCTTAAGGGAATGTATGTTCCTAGGTTCCATGCTTTTCTCCATGTGCAGCTGCACATGTTTTATTTTTCCCTTGGGAGGCCCATTTTTTGACCCCTTTCATGACTCTATGCCCAATGGACTAATAAGGCCCCTAAATTCTATGATTAGCAGACAATCATCCCTCAAAAATCACCAAAATGTTGACATATTTTATGCCACCCTTCATTGCACATCATTTATATATTATCAAAGAGATCTTGTGTGTGCATCCTATTGAAATCCATGATTATTTTTGATGAATCTAGGTCTTTGAGGTTTTGAAACTCCTTAATTGTGCCTAATTAGGGTTCTAAATTGCATGTAGGGTTTAAACCCTCCTAAAACGCTAGTGCTATTACCTTGTCACTTTTTGTTTTGTTCACTCATTAAAAATTTTCACCGAATTAGTCTTGCATCCCTAAGTTAAAAGCATTAATGTCCCCATTCTTCATTTTACCTAGGCGACCCCTTCTTTATGAACAAATTTGAGGCATGTGCTAATTACTTTCGCTTAAGTCTTTGCATCACCTATCACTGAAGCCTTGTCACTCATCAGTTCCATTTCCATAATGAGCAATGGGCTTATTTCCCATGCATTGTGTATCACTACAAAAAATTGCCTCTCATTTCATTTTTGTGATGCGCGATGGCTTATGCTTCCCTTGCATCATTTCCCTCCTTCGCATCGCTAAAGTATTTTTGCTAGCTTAACCTTTTTAGTGAGGTGTGATATCATTCATGCATTCCACCCAATGCCCAATCTCTGAAGGCTCCTCATTGAGGAGAAATTACAATGATGGAGGGAGTTGTTTTGTAGTCCCTTCGACATTCTAATGAAATGCAGGAGGTGAATTTTTGAGGAGACAATACAATATCGATGGGACCTTGAGTCTTGTCCCTTTGACATTCCAATGGACAATAAGATCTCTTCATTAGAGGGATAAGTATATATTGGTGAGACAAAAATAATGATCCCTTTGACATCTCGATAGGATGGTGATGATGGTGAATGGTGAATGTTGAGGTGACAAGGGGCATGGTGGGCCCAAGGCCTTGATTTTCCTTGTGTGATTCAATGATTCAGATTTAATGGATATAATGTAATGGTTATCACACCCATCATTCACATCACTGTTGTGAATGATTCTACCTGGGTGCTTTCCATGATGGTCATTTTTAATGTGATGAGATTGTCAATGGTTTAAATTTGAAGGCAAGCATTTGATGGTCATCATGAGGGTTCTTCACATCACAATTTGGAAACATAAAGTATGGATCCTTTCTGTGATGAGCAATGAAGATATAAATAAAGGAATATTCAAAGGACAAATGGTAGGATATCGCATGCATCATTCACATCATTTTTGTGAATGATTCTGCCTAGGTGCTTCTTGCGATGTGTAATGATGGTGATATGGTGGGTCTAGGTTTGATGTGTGATGGAGCGATAGTGTGATAGATGTCCTAAGCAATAGGTGGCTGATTTTCATTACATCACTAGCCTCCAATGCATTGCAGATTGATTTCTTGTTCTCTTAAAGGAATGAGGGATGCATTGAAGGTACGTAATGGTCATTAATGTCAATTCTCCTGTGATCAAAATTTTAAAGTTCTTTTTGAGATATAATTTCATTCATCCACCTCCAATCCAATGACAAACATTCAAACTTCAATGATCAACTACTCTTGTTCATAGAAGATTTGTAGAAGTTATTGTTCAATGACATTCCTAGCTACTACATCAAATTTGATCAACTGTGGATAGAATTTTCATGCTTTTTCAAGGCTGTATTGATGGTTGGTCAGTGGAATTACTCCTTGAGGTGTTGCAAATGCTATAATCTCTTATCAAGGTATGACAGTTTGATATTTTGTTGTGGATTTAATGAGTCCCCATCTATGTATTCATATGAATCATTGTTTTGGGGCTTGTTAGATGTCAAAGCCTTTATGGCTAGTTATGTTGCTCTATAATGAGAGCAATTTCAATCATTTTTTTAATCTAATCAAATTCATCTTCCAACAAACCCTAGTTAGGTTAGGGTTAGGGTTTTTGAATTCAATCCTCAATTATGCCTGAACTATAAAGGAAATGTTTGTATCTTTTTTAAAGGATCCTTCCTCTGGATTCTCTAGGATTTTTCTTTTGCAGACCTACAACTCTAGCATATTTCCATGTTGTAAAGGTTACTTCAAGATTTATGTTAATAAAATTCAACTATTACCATCATTACCTCTTGCATGTTTGAGTAAAATTCATTTACCTTCATATTTGAGTGGGTGTTTTAGTTATTTCTTTGACATGTTATGTTGTTCTGAAGTAGGAAGGAGCAAACTATAAATTTGGTGCATCACCTTCTTTCACTTTTCATGTCTCTTTCTACCCTTTTCCCTTGTGATCTATTAGAGTAGGTTAGCATTAGGACTTTCATCTTCCAAGTTAGAGAAACACAATTTCAATTAGTTTGGAAAAGGAATCCAACCTTCTCTGGAGACTTGACCCCATCTTAAAAGGTCTCATGCCTTGAGGTCATTTCCATTGTTTCATTAGAACACTAAACTCTTGTTGAGTAGGGTGCAGTTTTATGTGAACACTTCCCTCATCCATAATTATTTTATCACTCTATTTATTAATATTATTCATTGACATCAATTAGTATATTATTTCTCATCTATTTTCCTTCAAAATTATTTAATTAAATAATTCATATTGTTTACTTCAAGTGATTTAACATTATCCTTTAAAGTAATAATTTAAATAAATATTAACATCCACCTAATATGTCCAATTATAAATTAAAGTAATAAATAAATCATCCAAATCATCTTCATCTAATTAACTACCTAATCTATTTAATTCACTAACACATACACTTAGTCCACTCTTCATTCTACCCACATTACTCATCCATGCACTTAATTAATTTATGTAAATAGTCAACTCTCCCCAACTTGCTCAATAATATTTAGTTAATTATTTTGGGTAAATAATTAACTCATTAATGTATCTTGTTAAGTCTCCAATTAATGTTGTTGACCAATAATAATTATTTTACTTAAAATTAAAATAAGTATTAACTCTTTCATGATTTTCACCTTTGCCTATTCAATCCATAATCCATGTAATTTAACATTAAATATCAACCATTCCTTGTTTATCCTATAAATATATAAATTAAACATTTCATTCATGATTTGAATATCACTCCATCTATTAATATTCTCTCAATCTTATCATTTAAATAATGTAGTCAATATGTTAGAAAAATTATCACTCACATACATCATGAGCATATCTCCACATGATGCTCGAACTAAGGTTTATTTGAAGTAGAATAGAGTGTTTGAATTTAGTTTATTTTAATGTTTCTTGTTTATACTATCTTCATTTCTTATATATTGGTGAACTTGATGTGAGAAATAACCACTATTATATTAATCTAATCATGATTTTGTAGGTTTATCTAACTTAATTTGATAGGTTTTTCTTATAGATTTTTGTTAGAAAAAAATGTAGTTTAGCTTTTAGGATCATATTGGAAAAAAATGACCCTACCATTATATCCAATAGGTATCAAAATATAAATATTAACTATTAAACCATCAAAATCATATTAGTTAACTTGATACCAAAATTAGTCCTAGGCACATAGTTTGAGACCATATTAAAACACATATATATTAAAAATTAGAAATAACAGACTCACAAAGGTATATAAAAGGAAAAATAAATGTTGGAAGGTGGTACCTTGTATGCCCTATACATAGAGGGCATACCTTACAACACATAGGTTGAGACTTCATATCCCCCACTACTAGGATTATATGCATAATTAATAGCTCTAAACCCATCAAATTTTTAATAACCAATGGAAAAAATCCCCCCAAACATTTTTTATATTTCTAATTTTTAAATAAAAATTAAAAATTTCAACTAAATTCTTTAATTTATAAAAAATCAAAATTTATATCTCCTCCCTATCAATGCCATCACTCAACCACTACAGTGCCACCAATTAGCCATCCATAGGCCACTAACCTCCTACTGGTCCTCCTTTATAGTTTGTAAATTAGTAGGACAATTTCATATAGTATATAATGGTCACACATAGGTCTTTTTTCACACAAATCTTTTTGAGATAGGCTAGAATTTTGTGCTTTTTTTAGTGGACTAACTATTTTTCTCTTAGCATTTATATTTTTCATAGGTATTCATTTCTAGCTTTCATTTTCACACATTCCAAGCTCCATAACTTTCACAAATAGAATCAAAATTAGGTACTATATTTTTAAAAGTTGATATGTTTTTACCAATACATAATGAGATAATTTATTTATAAATTTTCTAGTGTTTTTTGGCTCATTATGTTTTAGACATTTTTTCTCTTTTTCTAATTTGTTATGCTTGTTTACATCTACTTTTGTAATGGATAATCACTATTTTATGCAAAATGCTTTCCCAAGAGATTACAACAATAAAAATACTAGTCTTGTGGTTTTTAAGGATGTGTTCAAAAGCTTAGTTTTAATCATTTTTCTTTGTTCTTATCAAGTGTCTTCTTCTTTGTTTTCTCACATTGACAAATAAAGATTAAAATTAAATTTCACAAGTTTTTATTTAGGTTTTAAAGATTAAAAAGTTTCTTTTAATCTCAAAGAAGTGGGTTGAATATGATCTTTTCTTGGAACTTGCATGATTTTGAGAATAGAAAACATGAACTTCTCAAAGTTATTTTTAGGAGACCTATCTAGCGATTTCATTTTCCTAGAGAATGACCTCAATCACCTATTCTAATGGGATACCTATACAAAGGGGGGAAATGATATTTGTACCTCAAGATTCATCATCGTGTTTGGAACAAATTTGGATCCTTATTTATTACAATACAAGGTGAAGTGAAATTTTCTTGCAATTATGTACATTCTTGAAGATGAGCTTAGGTCTATGAATATAAGCCTCACATACTTTTAAGTATATGAAGGATTCCCTTAAAGAACTTTTATATCCTAGTTTAAGACCTTTCATTCATGCTTGGTTGAAATGTACTAGTAAGAGGTTATCCTTAGGAAGTTACAAACCTTGTGTCCCTATATATTGATGTATCCATATATGCTATGTATTCTCTACCCTCACATTATTAGGAGTAATATTTTGTGGTCAAAAGAAATTAGTTCTCCAAAATAGTTCTCACACATCCACTTAGAAAAGACTTATTGGTCAACGCATAGTCAAGTACAATCCTTTTATTAAATAATTTAGGTAACTACTTAATGTTTCTTCTTTGTTAAGTATTGTGAATACCACATGCATGTTTTGAGATTTACATAAAATTATAAAAATCACAAAGATATTTGTTGGAAAAAAAGGGGAACACAGATCAATGCACTAAGTCCCAATCTATTTCTATATGTTATATTTATACCCTAGACTCAATAGTACAAGAGGGATAATGATTTAATGTGCAATGTGTATAAACTAGTGAACATAATGAAATATAAACAAAAAACTCATTACCATAAACCATAAAAAATATATATTAGATATAACTCCATATGTGTGTGTAGAATAGGAAAAGGGATCCTAGATAAAATAAGTAGATTAACTAGAATCAAATTATTTTCACTTGATTCCACATTTAGACACAAAACTAACTAGGATTCATGACTGACTAACTATCACAAGGGAGATCCAATCTCCTAGGTTTTGGTCCTTTTGATTTGTAAAGAGGAGAATTTTGACATGTTCTTTAACAGTACCCTATTTGACATAAACCCTAGATCTAAAAATGTAATTTATCACACAAAAAAAAGAGAAACCACCATAACAACTATAGATCTAAGAAGGATATATAGAGAGGGATTTGTGATTGGAAGTTAAACCTAAATTGGGTGCACACGGGTGATGCCACTCTTGTCAAGAAAATCTCATTCATTTTTTAGAATCTAACAACTCTATATAGTAGGTTACATTATGCTTTGTTTTTTCTATTTCTTGCTCTTGATGAAAATTCTAAACCTATTTTGCACACATAAAAAGAGGGAATGGGTTGTGTTGTAGAGGGGCTTGCCTAATTCAAGGCCCATTTTTGTATTTCTACCTCCATGTATTACAACTTATGATGATGAAGTTGGTATGCCCTAGGTCAAGTAGGACCAAACAATAATTTATTGAAATGACAAATGATAAATGGATAATGTTACCTTGTTATGAAATTACTAATGAAGTGATGTCCACACCATGAGTTATCACCAAAGGTTGTTTGATAGATGCTTGAATATTTTGAAGACTTGTAATAGATTAGTATGTAAAACACAATATATTATTGTAGCTACCATGTAGAGGATAACTTAGACATCTTCATAATAATGATAGGATTGATAATAATAGCTCCTTGTTCATAATGTAGTCTATAGCATCGAAAACTTTCGTTCCTTTGACAATTTCATACTACCTTGACACCCTATTTTTCTTATAACTTTAATTATAATAATAATTTACCAATTTTAATTCCAAATGAATAAAATATATCTAAATATGCATCATCCTTATGAATTCAAGCCAAAAATCATTGATGACATGTGTAGGATGCCCTAAATCATTTTTTATTTTTGAATGTTCAAATTTTGATTTGCAAGATTTATGGTTTGAAAATAAACCTAGGTCAGCCCCTTCCCAAAAGTATTAATTAAAATGCATATATTTTACTTTAATTTAGAATATTAAGGAGGCAATCTATGAATGGGAGATCAATTGGAAGGAAATTATGGAGAATTTTTGAGTTATCCTCTACATACAGGGTAAAAGCACAAACTTGTGTCACACTTTATAAAGGAATCAACCAACAACAAAAGAAATTGAACTTCAACCACATAAAAATGGTCTTTATGTTTTGAATTTCAAAATGATGTAAACTCATGAAATGTAGAAATTTTGATGAATTTTATTCCTGTAATTTTTCAAAATCTTAAAAAATTGTTTTCATTAATTTTTATCAATTTAATAATAGATTTTGGAATGCTCAAAATTTCAGAAAAAAGTGATGTTAATGGGATGTCAAGAAACAAATTGAAAAAAACTTCATTTTTTCTTGAATTTTTTTCTCCAAATAGGTAACTTCAATATCTAGTGCATGAAAAAAAATATTCAAATTTTTATGTATATTTTTCTCATAATAACATTTTAAAGTCAAACTTGTCAGAATTTGATAGTTTTCATGGGACATCAACTATTGTCTATTTTTATAATCATTTTCAAAAAAAAAATTATACCCTTTTGAAGAGTAATCTCTCCTCTAGTGCAGGGTGAACCCACAAAAGTGGTTTACAATTAGAGTGAGGAAGGAAAACTTCAAAAAAATGACCCCATGCAAAAAAAAATCATTTTGGGGGTTCGAGCAAACACATAGGTTCAAACGAACCAAAAGAGGGTTTGCTACAACTTGGGTTTGAGTGAACCCATTTAATGCATGTTCCCACCATCCTGCCAAAAAACACAATAAAAACCCCTTTTTGAAAGGGGGTTCGAATGAACCCTGGTTCACCCGAACCCCTGGGGGTTTGCTTGAAGCCCCTTTAGTTTGAGTGAACCCCCCTTTTCCCACCTTATTGCTCTCTGCCACCAAAAAAATTAGAGTTTTTTTCCCTTTGAAGCTCGGGTTGAGGATGAAAATAGAGACATCAAGAACCCAACTGGAATCAGGTAGTCCTCATAATGAGCTATCCAATGACTATAATTTTAATATGTTTTGGTTTTATTATCTATTTGTTTTTTTAGTTTTATTAAACATAGGTTTTTCACCAAAAATGAAGCTCTCTATTCTACACGTGGAAAAATAGAAGATTATCAAAAAAATTTGAAAAATATGAGTGCACCAGATATTGAAGTCCTTGATCCAACAAAAAAAGTTGAATTTCAATACATACAAAAAAATTTATGCATTATATGGTCGGCCTATGTTTAAATTGTAACTGGTTTGACTTCGAAACTTAATTAACGAAAAAATATTCAACAAAACACTATCTAACCAAGTGGAAGCACTAGTTATCATAGTTACAAATCTAAATTTGAAAGAATTAGAATTTTATCCTTCATGGAAAAAAAGTTATGCGTTATATGGTGAGCATCACTCCTTAAAAATGTTTTTTTTGAAAAATCTAGTTTTAGAGGGAGATGGAAAAAGAGGTGCAATCCGATTCCAAAAATTTTGAAAAAATATATATTTAGAATCTTCAGACAAAATGTCACGAAACTCTTGTTTGCATCATCTTCAAATTCCTCATGGTTTAGCCGCTATAGGTGCCTGAAAGTGAAGATTTGGTTAGAAAAAATTATTTCAATGTCCAATTTGGCCAAAAATTGTAAACCACTATTGTGGGATCACCCTACACCATATATTTTTAAAAAGGTTTTAATATGTTTTAATATTTTTTAAAAATTTCTAATCAACCTTTTTTTTACTTTAACAACCTACTTGCATTATTTTAAAAATAAAATATATTAAAACTAATCAAAATATTAAAAAAAATACATATTCAGATTTACCACTCCAAGCTCTACAAAAGGGTATTTTTAAAAAACAAAAAATCATTCTAACTGAAGAAATACTTAGTTGAAGTTGAAATTTGAAAAAAAATTTGAAAAAAGCTAAGTTGGCTACTAACTAGGATGCCACGTAGATAGTTTTGGTAGAAAGGGTTTCAAATGAAACCTTTTCTATAGAAACCTCACACATAAAATAAGCTGATTTCAAAGTGGCAAAGGGAAAATTTTAATTTTTTTGATTTGGTTGAAACATATTCGATCGAAACCCTTTATGCCACATATAGGCCATGTGGTTTCGGTCAAAACCTATTCGGCTGAAACTTTTCTAGTCGAAAATGTTTTGCTCAAAACTATTTATTTTGCTGAAAGTGTGACATAACTTTGTGCTTTTACCCTACAAGCTTCAAAAATAAATGGTGTGTGTTAGCTAACATTTGTATTCCTATCAAGAAATCAAGGTATCCATCAATCAACTTGTGTGTGATACATCTCTTTTTCAAGGGTTTTCACATCAATACAATATTATTGTTTGTCATTCATCAATTTTTGTCAATTATTGTTGTTTCGGGCTATGCCCATCCTAGGGAATGCACTCTTTTTTATCATTACTTTTTGTATGTGGAGGTAGAAATTCCAAAACAAGGTTTTGAATTAGGCAAGCCCCTATACAACAATTTTTTTTTCCCTTTTTGTGTTTGCAGGTCAGATTTGAAGGTTTTAGCTAGTGGTAGTCCTGGGAAGTAGAGTGTAGACATTAACCTACCAACTTGAATTTACAAATCCAAAAAAAAATCAACCTAGTCTATAGTTCCCTGCTACTTGGTCCACCCAATTTTGGCTTATATTTTTAGTGCAAGTTCCTCTCTATCCCTACCTTCAAGATCTAAAGTTAAAATTTGGTTTTTTTTATTTTATTTTCGTCTGTGTGATAAATGATATTTTCATATCTAAGGTTATATGCCAAATAATATTGCTTAAACACATATCAAATTCATTATCCCCACACACAAAAAATAAAACATAAACACTAGGAGTTCATCTATCCCTTGTGGCAGCAAGTCAATCATAAACCCTAGGAAATTTATGTTTAATGTTGAGTAAGTGAAAAGGAGCCAATCCTAGTTAGATCTAGGATTAATTTTTCCTACAAAATTTTTTGGTGAGCCTAACATTTCGTAAAATTACATTTTTTCTAATTTTTCATTGCATTTAAAATCTAAAAATTTGAATTTAAAACCTAGGTGCTTTGAAGATTTAATGTTCATTTGCATTTATTTTCAAAAAACTATCCATTTTCATTAGTATCTTATTATAAAATTGAAAAATAGTTTGGATTAAATTGCATAATTTTTTAGATCTGATTTTCCTTGATTAAGTCTTAGATTTGAGTGGTCTTCATTGAGAACATTAACTACAAAAATATTCTATTATTTATTTTGCATATTTTAGTGAAAAATATTAAAAAGTAAGAAAATTGCATAGTATTTTCATTTCAAAAGATTAAAATGCATTGATTTTCTTTTTCTTTTTTTGGAAAAATCAATCAATTACAACATTCAGTTTCTAAAAATTATCATTTTGAGCATATGCAATTTTTCTAAAAATATCCAAAATTGCATGCATACATATGCTTCATATAGAAAAATCAGTTTTTGGTGTATTTTCCAAAAAAAATCTCACTTCCAAACATGAATTTCTAAAACACAAGACCCTCAGATATTGTCAATGATTTTCAGATTTTAATTTTTTTCAAAATTAGCTATTTAGTTTAGGGTGTCCTTACATCGTAGACCAACTAATTCAAGGTGATTTTCTATGCACATCTTTGTTAATTTCATCTGTCCAAATTTGGTTCTTGTCTTGGCATTTTATTCTATAAAGTGTTTAATTTTTCTCCACATCACCAATTTGACCTATAGGACATGACATAATATTTTCATTGCAAAAATATTGTGTTGTCATAATTCATGTTCTATTGTCAAATCTTGTTAGGTAATTCAAAGAAATTTTGTTACAAGCATGTGAGTGAATTTATCTCTCATCTGTTTTTTGTTTTTCTTTGATACCTCTCCCAAATTTTTACCTAATTGTGAGGATATCTTGGTGAAAGAGAATATAATCATTGAAAATCATGGCAATTATGTTTTTTCTTCTCCTAATATCTCACCTACTTGTGAAGAAGGTATCTTGGTGCAAGAGGATCCAATCATTGAGAGTCATGAGAATCATGTTTATTTCTCTCCCAATACTTCTCCTACTTTGGAAGATATTATGATAGAAGAGGATGGAATAATTTATGGATTTCTTTCAAAAGGTAGTAAGATGGATAGCATAGATGAAAATGCTAAATTGACATTAGATATCCCATTGATAGAAGATCGTCAACAAGTAATTAACTCAATTGAGGTTATGAATGCAAAATTGACAATTAGATCTCCTTTAATTATTGGACTTTCTAAGACCCCTATAGTTATTATACCTCCTAAATGACCTATCTTTATAGGAGCTCTGAAACCTCATGGCCATATCCTAAGCTTTGAAAAACAACTCACTAGTAATCATGTGAAAACATATGCGTTGCAACAACCAAGTTATCACACAGTTGTTCACACATATAACACTAGAAATAATAAGAAACCAAAACAAATACAACATCCATCCCATTAACTCAACCATATCTTCCTCCCCCACCTATTATTTCTCAACGTATTAGTAAGAAATATGATTCTGTTGAGAAACTTTGTAATAATCAAGCAAAGATTTCCATTTGGGACTTGATTCAAAATCACCTACATACAACAGGATGCTCCAAGAGGCTTTATAGAATATAGATGTATCAAGTTCTATCAAATTGAATGATGTAGTGACCTTGTTTGATTGTATGCAAGTGAAAAAGTTAGATATTGCACTCCCTCAACATGAGTTTCCCTCGCTTGAGATCCAAAATAAATATGAATCCTTAATGATAATGGTGGTCATTAATAATGTTGGGGTTAAGCATACTCTCATAGATAATGGATCAAGTCTTAATGTTGAATAATATAAAAAAGAGGGGATGATACCACTTTTCTCCAATTATCACTCAATAATGTCCTAGGAGTCCAAATTGGATTGACTATCAACCTCACAAAGTGAGTCAATTGTCAACAAGGAAGACCTAGGGGGGGTTCACCACCAAGAAAATGCTTGGAAAAGACAAATCAAAATTCAACTCACAAAATCTAGTAATGCAAGCTATATGAAGGATGCAAATGATGAAACTAAGCAACAAGGAGTTAGGATGTATGTACCTGGGAAGTCTAGAAATGTTGTGAGGATTATAGAAATGCAAAGAATCTAAAAAAAGGTGCTATGGAGGACTAAGATGCCCTTACTGTTGTCTTAGTCCCGATGTTGTTTTCTAGGGAAGATGCAAAATCTTCAGATGCTAGAACAAGATCTGAAAGAATCTCTGCAAAATTCCACTTGGAGGACTAAGATTCCCTTACAATTGTCTTAGTCCTGATCTAAATTTATGAAATTTTTGAGTGTGATCCTGAGATTCAAGGTCTACACTTCCTTCTCCAGCAAGTGTTCAGATCTGAACCTGCAAAATGAACTACAAAACAAAGGAAATTGGATTGATTGTTTATGGGGGTTTTCCTTGGTCAAAAACCATGTTTGGTAATTAAACCTTGATGAAAAGGCATAAATCTGAAAATGGAAATGTGTGTGCCCTAATCTTAAGTGTGTCTAATATTATACAAGCTAGAACATGGAGAAACCCTATTCAAATGTGTTAGAATAGGATCCCTAAAATGTAAATGAAAATGACCTATAAAGGAGATCTCTAATCACCCTAATGGGATATAAGCATGATTTATGTACCTTCCTTAGGCAGAAAATATAACAACAATGGAAGATGGATTCAATCAAGAAACAAGTCCTTAGGCTTGGAAGAATGGCTAGTTGCATCTCCAGCCTAGAATCTCTCATGATCATCCATAGGCATCCATTATTAATCTTTGGAAATGCTAGATCTTGACTTGAAAATAGACTGGAAAAACCTATAAAAACACTAGAAGCCTACTCCAAGACTTGAAACTCTCCTTCACTTGCACTTAACACTTGCTTCTCACCTATTACTTGCTTATATGAAAATGGGGTGTGAATATTACTTTTATAGGAAATCCTATCTAATAACTCAATTATTAGATCCCAAAGGCCATCAAAATACCAAATAAATTCAAATATTTTCATTTCCCACTCTTAATTCTTTGAAACAATGCATCCAAGACGAAGATTCCCTAGGTGGCATCTTGGTCCCACTAGGTGGGACTAAGATGCCACCAAGGGCGTCTTGGTCCCACAAGGCTAAAATTGCAACTTTGAAAGGTGGGCTACAAAGATTAACAATTGTTTATGGATTTTGGTCAAGTTTATGGTTGAAATATGGATTTTGGCCAAGTTTATGGTTGAATTTTTCCTCGGGATGCATAAAAAGGGGTTTTAGGGTCCCATAACAAGTAACCTAAAGGGAATTTAATGCAAGGGGTGAAAAAATGGGTCCAAATTAAGTGTGAAAATGCCAAGGTATGCATTTTCCTACACTATATTTAGCCCCCACTTTAGTGCCCATATGACACTACATGCATATGCAAGCTAAAGTACTTTAACAAATAACTTTATAAAAGGATACTCATATGGATTCATTAGGGAGAATGAAGCCCCCATTGTACTTACCTACAAAACCACAATGTTAGGAACCACATCCTACATCACAGATTCATTAGTAGCTCAAAACTAATCCTCTTATCTAACTTGCATAGAAAATTACATTCAAGGGTAGATATATTCCCCCCTTGATTCTGCTTGCTTTATGGAGGTGGAATCAAGGTATCAATTCAACCACATCAAATTGGACAAGTCCATCATAGGGAATTTCCAAGTACCATGCCACCTGATGATAGAAATTTGATGAGAATAGAAGCCGATCCATGATTCCAATGCAACAAACAACATCGAAAATGGTGTTCGCTAGCTCAAAATATGTTAGTTTAATAAAAAGCACTTCTTTTCTTTTTTAAAAAATTTACCTAAATGTGCATGTATAAAAAGATAAAAGAGCATGTAAACTTCATTCATTCTATCTTTTACTTTTTGCAGATTGAGCTTGGAGTAGAGTGATCCACCATGTCGAGGAAACATCCACCCACCCATCCATAGATCGAGCTTCTATGGGAGGCGTTCGCACAGGTTCACCAAAATGAATAATCTGAAAAAAGAGGGGATGATAAAACTTTTCTCCAATTATCACTCAATAATGTCCTAGGAGTCCAAATTGGATTGATTATCAACCTTGCAAGGTGAGCCAATTCTCATCAAGGAAAACCTAGGAGGGGGTTCTTTAAGCTTTTAGGGGTTCACCACCAAGCAAATTTTTGGAAAAGACAAATCGACATTCAACTCACAAAATCTAGTAATGCAAGCTAAATGAAGGATACAAATGATGAAATTAAGCAATAGGGAGTTAGAATGTATGTACCTGAGAAGTTTGGAAATGTTGTGAGGATTCCAGAAATGCAAAGAAGCTGACAAAAAGGGCTATGGAGGACTAATACACCCTTATTACTATTGTCTTAGCCCCGTTACTATTTTTGGGGGCAGATGTGGAATCTTCGGATGTCGGAATAGGATCCAAAAGAATTTTTACAAAATTCCACCTAGAGGACTAAGGTGCCCTTACTTTTTTTCTTAGTCCTAACCTAAATTTCTAAAATTTCTGAGTGTGATCTCGAGATTCAAGGTCTGCACTTCCTTCTAAACCAAGTGTTCAAATCTAAACTTGCAAAACAAAGGAAATTGGATTGATTTTTTATGGGGGCTAATTGGGTAAACCCACAATAGTGGGTTACAATTTTTTGAACGAAGAATAATTAGAAATGCTCATCAAAAATTTAAAATAGTTTACCCCTTCTAATGAAGGGGGTTCGAATGAACCAACCCCCTTCTAATGAACCCCCCTTCTAATGAACCACCCCCCTTCTAATGAACCCCCTTTTTTCACCTTCCCCTCCACCATTTAAAAATTTATGCATTTTTTTTACTATCGAAGCTTGGGAAGGAGGTGCAAATGGAATCAACTTGATAAACCAAGTTGGATGATTGTAGTGATTGAAACGTGATTCCCAACAACTATAAATTTAATATATTTTGTTTTTATTTTATTTTTTATTTTTTAGTTTTACTATACATAGGTTTTTCACTGAATGTCAAGTTCGATGAAAAATTATGGTGGAAAAATAGTAAATTTGAGGAATTTTTTTTTGAAAAATATATATCCACTAGTTATTGATGTCCTCGTTCTAACAAAAAAAAAAAAATTGAAATTCAATACATACCAAAAAAGTTATGTGAGCCGAAGTGCACCTATGTCTAAATTATAAATGTTTTGACTTCAAAACTTAATTAAAAAAAAAATATTCAACAAAATGTTATGAAACAAAATGAAAGCCCTAGATACTTGTGTTACCAACCTAAATTAAAAAGAATTGGAGTTTTATCCTTTATAGAAAAAAAGTTATGCGAGCCGAAGTACACACCACTTTTTAAAAATGTTGTTTACTATTAAAAACTAGTTATCAAGGGAGACGCAAAAAAATTACAATTTAATTTCAATTTAAAAAAAAAAATACATTTAAAATCTACAAACAAAATCTCACAAATCACTAATTTACATCATTTTCAAATTCCTAATAGTTTACCTACTATAAGTGTCAGAAAGTGAAGTTTTATCTGAAAATGTTGATTTCAATGTCAAGTTTGGCCAAAAAGTGTAACCCATTATTGTGGGATTACCCAATTGCCTTGGTAAAACCCCTTGTTTGGTAATTAAACCTTGATGAAAAAGCATAGATATGAAAATGGAAATGTGTGTTCCCTAATCTTAAGTGTTTCTAATAAAGTAGGCAAGCATGCAGCAAGAGGGGTTCCAATATACCAATGCTAGCAAGATGAGATGAAAATGATCATGAGGGGTGATCAAGCCCCTAGGATCAAGATCCCAGAACAAACTAACACAACTACCAGGGAACACACATGAAAATGATATAAAGAGCAATGAAAAAGCCAAGAATACACTACAAAATATGAAAGAAAAAGAGAAAAGAGGGAGATAAAAAGAATTGGATCAAGCTTCAATATTTTTTCCATCTTGATGTGGATCAGATCTAGGCTATTTTTCTAGAAAATGCATACTCAATTTGAGGTGACAGAACTTCTGGTTGTCCACTAGGTGAGAAGTCCTAAAATGTGAGAATCATACACTCATGGTTGGTATGCACTCACACACATGCAAGTGGCTATGGGGAAATTCATTCGTTAGATTGGCTTCCCACTCAACCATACCAAAGTTATACCTCCTAATAAATTTAGTAAGGCACCACACAAAGATGATTTTCAAGTTTCATGAGGAAAGCAAAACTTCATATACTTGGACCTCATGAACAAACAGGATGGCACTATAGGCATGCAAGTTGTGTTATGCAAGGTGGCCATATAACAACAAATACGAAAATGCAACATGAAAAGAATGTTTAAAGGAGTCTTCCTTAGTTAATTTGAGGTCTTTAACTTAGGTAACATTGTTCCTAATGTCTCCAAGAGAGGACCAATAAGAGAATACAGAATTCACAACTTAGGGGATGCAATGCATCACATCAAGCCATTAAGAGGAATACAGTATCCTAAGAGAGATCACACTCTTGGAAGACACTACACCCAATTTCATCCACAAAGTGACAAACACATAGTGTGAAGTAAGAAGGTTGCACTAAGAATGAAGAACAAGGAAAATTCAAAAGAATAATGTCAATGTATGCCCACACTTTAAAGAAATTGGTAAACACCATGTTGTGAGCAATTACTTTAAAGTAGCAAATGAAAATTGCTAACAAGAAAAAGAAGACATGAGAGCCAACTTGGAAAACCCTATGCCAAGTCATATGTTTCTGAGTAAAGCTACATCATGCAAGAGAAAGGGAAAAGAAAGGGGTTTCCCCCAAAATGAAAACACCAAACACTTAAGGGATCTATGGATTTGGGGTCAGTATGTTCTTTGTTGCAATTATTTTTAGAGAGCTTGGGACTATCATCATCTACCAAATATGAATTGGAAGAATAACACAAAGAGAGCAAAAACAAAGAAAAACCTTTTGGGTCAACATGGAAGAGACATAGGGTGTCTCAATGCCTTGCATCATCCCCAAAAGGAAAACACAAGACAAATGAAAAATAGAAGGAAAAAGAAAGAGGAAAATATTTTGGGTCAACGTGAAGGAGACATGAATGTCTCAATTCCTTGCATCATCCCCAAAAGGAAAACAAAAGAAAAATGAAAAAGATAAATAAAGAAAAAGGAAAAGGAAAAAGGAAAGCCTTTTGGGTCAACATGGAAGAGACATGAGGTGTCTCAATGCCTTGCGTCATCCCCAAAAGGAAAATACAAGACAAAGATAAAGATTAAAAAGTGAAAGAGATGCATGACATAGAGAAGAATGGAGGTACAAATAGAGGAATGTCATGAAGAGAAAGAACATAAAAAATAATGTCACGGGGGATCACATTATGCACATGCAATCACACACAAAGAAAAATGAAAAAGAAATAAAGCAAAAAGGCTAGTAAGGAAAATGTGAGTTAACCTATGAGCAAGTCATCTACCTCCCAATCTTAGTCTGTATACATGAAAGGTGAATGAAAAACCTAAGGGACATCAACAAATGCATTACTAGGACAAGGCTAACAATTGCTTACACTCACTAAGTGTGAGATAAGAATGAGCTGAGGTAGGTGATGGGAAAGGTCATGTAATCATTTAGGAACATATTCATGCCATCATCATCCTCTCCATTGATGTCAGCATCACAAGGAGGACATGCACTAAGAGTTGAGTGAGCATGAGTGAGTCCACTGTCATTCTAGGGTCATTTCCAAAAGCACAACTTGACATATACACTAAGGGGACTTTAATGACATCCAAAGCTTATTATTTAGCACATATCCATGATGTGAATTTCAGATTCTAAACTATGCAACAATGTTGTAAATGCAATTTTGATTTTAAGCAATGAATTTAATCTAAATGCAATGAATTGAGTGAAACAGAAAGTCTACAAACTGAAACAAAAAAGTAGCAATAGTAAATAGAAACTCATAAACTAAACTATAAATACAAGAAAATGTAGTGAAAAATATGCAATGGGACTGATTTTCCCAAGACGCAAATGAGTCTAGGTACTAATATTTTTGAAATTTTAAAAAAAAATTAAATTGGATTTTATGCTTTTTATGTTTTCTGATGAAAATCTGAGATGCAAATGCAGAATTTTATTGGTTCTCAATGAAATTAAATGCAATAATGCAAGCTAAATGATCTTTTCACTAATGCAAAATTTTGAAACCCTTGAATGCAAATTAACCAGTATAAAACCTAATGCAATGTTAATGCAAGCTAAATCAAGGATGTAAATGCACTCCAAATTAGAATAATGATGTCCTAAATGCAGGTTCACCAAAATGGAACCATTGAAAATTGGGGAATAGATGAATGTATGATGTATTCACACCCACTTTCAAAGGGGCTCCACTCAAGGATAACCATAGAGATCTCAATGCAAAGGAGATTGAAATCTAGCAATAGGGATATCTTAGGGATTGAATGATAGCTAATGAGGGGTTAAAAGACAATGAATTGGAAAACACAGTGTGAAATTAAGATGAATGCAAAATGACATAGAAGATGTTGTAAAACATAGTGTGATATGTAAACTAAATCTACATGACCTAAGAAAGTGAATAAAATGTAGTAAAAAGCTATGAGACTAGAAGTGTGCACCTGGAAGACTAAAGAAGACAAAATGCAAGTCTAGATCACTGAAAAATCTGTTGTTGAAGTTGACTGGGACTCATAAGCCAGGTTGGGCGAATCAGTCTAGTTTCCTAGAAAATACATTGGAACAAGTTTCAACCAAAAGGGTATCCAAATTTGCAAAAATATTGATCAGGCCTATACAATGGGACTCATTCGCCAATAGTGGTAAATCAGTTCACTTATATTTTTCTGGAAATTCTAAAGTGGATTTTGTGCCTCTCTATCTACTCTATGATTTTTGACTGGTTTTCGGATCCGAAACTGCAAAATACCACCTGTAGACCTTCTTCAAGCCTCTCTAAGGCTTGATGAGAACTTTGACAACTTTGAGAATTGATAAATTTTCTCCAACTTTCCTTCTTGGTATCTACAACTTAGCCCTGCAAATTGCATACAAGAAGAGGGAAAAATGTTGTGGGGGTTACTGAATAGGGGTTTTCCTTGGTCAACCCCCTTATTGGTAGTTAAACTTTGAAATAGAATGAAATATGAAAAGAGAATGATGAATGAACAAAAGATAATGTTGCAACTCACCAAACCCTAGCAATAAGGTGCTCCAAACATGTAAGTAATGGCTCCAATGGATGTAGACTTGGAATCTTGCTTGATGTTGATAGATCTTCAATGAATCACTTGCTTGAAACACAATCCCTACACAACAATCGTTAGCTCTAAAACAACATGACGTAAGCAATATTTGACATTATGAATGGCACTTGAAGATGCTCTAGAATGCTTGATAAATTACCCTTGAAATGTCTTGATTGCTCTTGTGAACTCTTGAATGCTTGTAAAATTTGCTAGGTAAGAATATGAGTGCAAGAACCTTCTATTTATACTTAATTATGCAAGAATTCCCAAAAATACAACACTACAAGACAACATCAGATCTAGGAGAATAAAATACCACCAAAAATTTGAATTAAATTTGAATCTTGATCACACAGGACTCATTTTACCAAGGTTGCAAATGAGTCCCATCACACATAATGTATGGGACCAAAAATGAAAAAATACTTAGAAATGTGTGAAACCTGCATTAGGGTCAAAAAGAACTAGGTGGGACTCATTCACCCAAGGTGGCAAATGAGTCCCAGACACTAAATCTGGGCCACACAAGCTAGGAATACATGAATTATGATTGGTTACTGATTGGTGTCGGTATTATCCTTGAAAAGATGCAATAAATGAGGCTTGTGGATGCAAAATAAGGCCAATTAAAGCATAAGAAGTCAAAATTATTAATGACAAGCCTAGAGGAATGTGAAAGTGTGTTACAACACTTTACAACACTCCAAATAAGGCAAGATTAATGTTGATTATAATTATAATTATATTTATTATGTTTAGTTAATTGATAAAACCCTAGAAAAGTGTGAAAGTGTGTCACAACACTTTTGCAAGGAACCATTAAATTCCATTAGTTCAAAAGGGTCCAATACCTAATGTGAATGTGTTATCCACATTATAACACTAAATCAAGGCAACATTAAGCCAAAATCACAAGGAGGGCCCAAAAAAGTTAGAAAAAGTAGAAGGGTTACTTTTTCGATGACTCTAATTCCTATAAAAATGTTCAAGTGAATGAAGATTGAGATGTAAAAAATTATCAAGAATTTTTCACCAAAGCTTATGATTTATAGCTACCTATAGCTTTGGGAATCTCTCCAATTTTGAATTTTTCTGATTTATATAATTACTATGAGGGAGAGACATCACAACATCAATAAAATGGGAAAAAATTACCAAAAAACTAGGAGGAACTACCCAAGTGAGCATGAGAGGAGATTAAATGCATTCTGGATTCTAGAGTGGTCATAAAAATAAGGGGAACAAAGTAGAAATTGAAGGATAGAAATGAGTATTTAGTAAAATTGAAGGATAAACCAATTCAGGATGTCATGTGGTTAAGCCCAATAGAGTTGGAGTCATTCTAGTTAACCCAAGACAACAAAGTTGCTAACCCTCAATAAAAGCACCTCTAGCCTACAACAACACATATTTTTGCTCAATGAGTAGGGGCTCACAAATTATTTTTCTACCCCAGTAGTTTGATGTAGGGGAATCATGTTGAGGGATTTTAATATTATTTTCTCATAACTATCACTGTATATGAGCCATAAAATTTTAAAATTTATTTTTTGTTTATTTTTGGGTTAGCAAATACCTACCTGCATGCTCATTCTTGAACAACAATAAGGAAAAATAGAGAGGAAGAGGCCTAAGAGGGATTTTGAGTTCAAACATCAAGTAGTTGCACATTTATGATTGATTTTAAATGGTATAACAAATTTAGTTTGAGATTTTGGAGAAGGAAGCTCCTAGATTTTGAGATTTATGGAGAAGAATAATATAGTATAAGTAATAGAAAAAAAGAGAGTAGAGAGGGAGATAGAAAAAAGAGGATAATAGAGGAGATTAGCAAGAGAAAATTCTAGAAATAGAAAAGAGGAAGGAAAAAAGAAGGAATAAAGGAACATATATAGCAGAACAAAAGAAGGAAGAGGAAAACAAAAGACTTTTGTATTTTTTAAATGTGTACAAATGATTATAAATGAGTATATTTTATGAGTTAAATAAAATATATTATTACTCTTTTAAATTTTTTTTCTTTTTTGATTGGGTGTATTGCTGTGAATATTTGATTTCCATGGATTTATTGCTCTAAGAGGGTTATTTTCTGTGTGATTATTGGGGTGTTTTATGATTTGGGTATTTTGTATTCAAGAACTTGCAACATATACTTATGTTGATCTTACTCTACAATAATAGGTTGTTATTTGCAACTTAGGTTTCTTTCCTGCAACATAGTGTTCCATCCCTACAACTTGTTTTTGTGCTCCCTCAGACCAAGGTTTGACTTGCAACAAGTGTTTAGACCTTTGCAAAAGTCATATGAGTTGCTTACAACAACACAAGCTCCTTTCTCCACCTACTAGCTCTGTTTGTATGGGTGCCTACAAGGAGGTGGGTACCATTAGTTGTTTGTGTAGATGCTTTCTAATGACATGTTCCAATATCATCCAATTATTTTTCAACAATAAGTAATGATCTAGAGATCAATCTTTAAATACATTGTCATAGTCACTCAACTCAAGGTATTTAGTGTAAAGCTAATAGAACATCCAAATTTTAACAAAATTAGATTTATGAGCTATAGATATGAAAATTGAATATGGTGGACTACAAAACATGACTTAAACTAATCTAAAGGAATGATCAAAGTAATTCTGATTAAAAAATGCATTAAGAAATTAAATAATTTAAATTTAAAATTATGAAATAAATTAAATTGAATTATATACCAAATACGGGGCAATAATATAACAATGACATAAAAAATACATATATTTGTACATTTATTTCTTACATAATACTAATTGTGATATAAAAAAATACTGCAAATGGTTTTTTTTTAAGAATTGAAACTAAAACTTTTCCTCCTTTCATATGTAAAGTTATATATATTGTTAGAGCTATCAATATTTGATAAAGTGAACTCCCGTTCATCCATTAATGCCAGAATGAAGGGGAAAAACCAGATACAAAATGTAAGGAATTGGTTCACTTCTTTAGTATGTTGAATATTTATACATCTTTTAATCAATATATGAAATTCAAAACCAATACAAAATCTAAGGAAATACTAAAAAAATTATTACAGTTTCCCTTTTTTATGTTTAATACCTTTCGTATCACATGCAACTTTTCCCATCTTCAATCAATGTCATTTGGAAAGTGGAGGACAAAATCAAATTCGAAGATTTTTCTTTTAGTGCTGGCAAAATGTCTGTTTCAACAATTCTGCCAACCATGTGGTGAACAGAAGGATATTGGATTCCATTCTATGTTTGACGAGTAGATGGATAAGAATTTAACTTTATTGTGGGGCCTAAAATCTCTTTCATCTTATTCTCCTGCGTACGAAGAGTTAATAATTTTGACAGTCGCTTATGTTTTGCTTGTCATTTTTGTCGGCGAGGGATATTTTGTGGAGAATATGATGACAACATTGTGGTGTACATAATGATATCGATAATTATTCAGGCTTTTTGGCGTTGATTGTAACAGATGTGAAAGTAGCAATAGCCTGGGCAACTTCCACAGCTGTATGGATATTGGAATCCTTAGGAAAAGAAGTGTATATTTTAGTTATTCTTAAATCAAATTTCTTGCAAATCAGTTGTCAAAAGAAAAGTAGGATAATTATTTACTGTCATGTACCATGATGTTTTGTGTTTGTGAGTTGGTTCTATATGTTAAATAAAGGGATTGGATTAAGGTGAGAGGATAGGTTTGTTGTATGGGATGTATGTTATTTTACTTTGTTCTTTGGGATGGCTATATGGTCTTCAGTTTATGGTATAAGTTGATTAGTAGGGTTTTGTAGTCTTAGGAATACAATTAATTATATCGATTGAGTAAATGTTGTATGTTGTTTTGTTGTTTTGTGTCTATTTGGTATTTGAAATTGATTATTGTGAAGTATTGTATGATCTTGTTTGGTTTGGGGTGATTTTTTCGAATGTATTCAATGTTGTGATTACATGTTAGTGAATTCAATATGACTAGTTTAAGTAGTTTTCTATATGGTTTCAGATGTACAGGTAGTTGTGTATTTGTGTATGTTAAAGGAATGAAATTAAAATTCATCATGCAGATTCTTTTATTGATGTAATTTGCTCATTTGGATTGTACATGTTTTTTTAAAATAAAGAAAAAATTTCTAGATACTTTTGAGGGCTTGCTACAAGAGAGAAACATAGGAAAAACTAATACTAGATATCCTACCATTTGAAGGAGAGAGTGGTGATACATGATTACTAGAAATGAAAATACAAAACTAAAAATATAATACAACACTTGTGATGAATAACATCAAGATTGAAGAAAATTATTTGGTAAGGTAAGTAGAGAGTGTAGAGTGAACAATGAAAGAAAAAACTAAAAAAGGATGAACTACACCTTGAGATGTAGATAGGAGAGGATGGGGAAGGAAAATATTAAAAAATGGATGTGAGGCTTGATGTAAATCAATGGGAAATGATGAGTGATGGTTAAAGAGTACTATTATGTAGATTATAAGATAAAATCAAGTTAAAATAAAACTGTTAGAATGAAAACCTAATCTAGCTAGAGAAAAACCACAAAAATACATAGTAAAAAAAATTGATTTGACTATAGAGTTTGCTGCAATACTCCAAAAAAAAATCTAGATCTTAGATAAAATACACAACATTGTGTAAATTCTCTAATCACTGACATATGCTTACTCTTTTAAAAAAAATCACTCAAAAACTACTCTCCATAATTTAAATTATATTATTTCAATACTGAAATATGAGATTGAGAGAGCTACTTAATGAGATTTTGGAGATGACTCAAGATGGAAATTTAGTTCACCCTATTTTCCATGGCTAAATGTGTTTTGTAAAATAAATTGGGCATGATTAGATTCAATGGGGAAACCACCACACCACATCACATGTTCCCATGGATTGGGAGAAGCAAATATTTTTCACCTAGGTATAGCAGTCCCTAATCATGAAGAGGATTGGAAAATCAGATTTAAGGAGCTAAAATATAGTTATTGCATTAGGTTCGCTATATAACATATAATTAAATAATTTGATCAAAATGATTAAAAGGTGGCAAGGAAGTATGGGTGATAAACGATGATGGAGGGAGAAAAACTATAAGGACATAATGTTGGAAACAAGGAACACTGAGAGGGGGGGTGAATCAGTGTTGTGCAATTTTTAACTTTATTAATATGAGCTTCAAAGTACTTATAACATTTAACCAAAAGAAATATGCATGAACATAAAGCAAGGAACCACAACACCGTAACACAAGGATTTTTACGTGGAAACCCTACTAGGGGAAAAACCACGGTGGATGACCAACCCACAATATGATCTAAGTATACTCAAAAAAATGTTTACAAAATGGGAATGCACTTGCATTCAGGCACACTGCCTAGAGTTCACTTCTCAAAATAGAAGGGCTCACTGCCTTACAAAAGATTTGGATAGCATCCAAAAGATTGAACTGAGAAAATTGCATCTGCAAATGCTTGGTTACAAGTCTAGTTAGGCTCATTAATCGATCTCTAGACCTTCTGACTGATTTTTCTCTTCTACTCTACTCTGCTCAAACTCGCTTCATAAAATCCTTAATGCACAAGTGAAACTATACATAATCGCTCTTCAATCCTTCTGACTTTCAAACCATACAATGACACACTTCATACATATCTCAAAATGATATAATTGATCAATTATATATATCCACAACTAAATATTTAATCGTTGTAAGTCGGCTTCAACAAAATAGAAAAATATTTTCAAATTGTCGTCTCAAATCATGAAAAATATTCAATGTGTATCCACCAAAGTTGGCTCCAACATATTTAGGACCAAAATCAAAATGATCGAACACAAAAACACTTGAATAATTACTCCTCAAATATCCACAACATTCTATATTCACCAAGTCGGCTTCCATGCACTAATGAACATAAAATTAACCAACTAGATCTACTATCCTACACATGGATTGATACGAGGCACTAAGATTCATAGATAATGTAGATCATACACCAAAGAATCTTCCCTGAGATCCACAACTCAAAATGATTTAACAAAAAATCTCATGTGAATCCATGAACACAAAAGTATCAGATGCTTTTTTCTTCCTTGACTATCTTTGATATGTTTGTCAATATGATCAAATGATGATGTGCAGATTGAATAACTAACTAGGGTTGACATCAATGACAACACCTTGAAAAATTTGCAGTGTCTCTTTCCAACAATCCCCCCCTTTGGCATTGATGACAACACTTAGTGAAAAATGACTAAGTGTCGGATCAGTACCAACATGAATTACACTACCAACTTCAAAATGATCTTCAATCCAAAACTACAACTCCCCTTGAGATCATGAATATATATTTTTCACTGTACGACTCTCTCCATTTGACAGCAATAGCAAAGATGTGGCAACCGCATGCCAAAATCCAAACAAAACCTAAAAATGTACAAACATGTTTCTTCAACTTACACAAATTTGAAAACATCTACAAAATTTAACTTCAACAAGTTCAAACTTGCATCCCAAACCTTCTTGAGACTCTCTAAAATTGTCATCTAACCACATAATAGATAATATTGCATCTCCGCAGATTCAAGGTTCACTGAATCACTGACCACCATAGCATATTCAGCTTCCTTCAATGCACTAGACATTGTTTCCATCTTTAGACCAATTAGGCCTCTTAGCTCACATGCTCTTCCCATAATTCTGTCATTATCATGCTTCAAGCTCTTTATCTTGTTAAGTAAGGATATAACCTGACCTTCTTGCTCTCCAACAAAAATAGTTAATGGATCAAAGCCTTGAGAAATAGTAGCTAATTGTTTCTCATGATCCTTAATCTTTTTCTCATTGTCCTTAGTAAGCTTTGACAAAGACAAACATGACTTGTGGATCTTTCCACCTTCAAATAAAGCAATTTGAATATTCTCCATATAGATAGCTATTAATGATTTTTCATTAGCTATAATGCACTTTAGCTTATTAAACCTTTTAGCATCAAAATCCTTTTGAACCTTAACCATGGCTAACTTCTAAAGTGACTCAAAATAAGTACTTACAAAATTAATAAGATTCTTCAACTCAACAGAAGAAGAACCAGATGGATCCTTGACATGAGTAGGCATAATTCTCTCCAGAACACTAGATGCAAGACTCAAAATTTCACTATCCTCAATGTGAGACTTCAACAATTCTTCTCTACCCTTTTCCTGCACAAATGATGCAACTTTCAATTTATGAATCTGAGACAAAGTAGACAAATTAATAGGACCAAGTCACCCAATTCAAGGTCAAACTCTTCTTGTTTCTCTACCATAAATTTATTCACTTCCTCAGTAGTGTCTCTTGCTTCCACTAGAACTTCCTATATTTCATCCTTCTTTTCTTCAAGCATTGTTTCCTTAGCTATAGATTCTTGCTTGCCTTTAGGAACCTCAACTTTGTCACTTGACATATCCTTTTCTTCAACTGACACAACTTTAGTAGCTTCGGTCTCCATAGGTACTTCTGCATCATGCACATTAGGAGGAATCTGAGTGTCCTCAATAGTATCTTCATTTACCTCTTCATCCACCAGACCAAATGAAATATTTTCAACATGCACTTCTTCAGAGACAACATTGATTTTGTTCTATAATAGAATTTTCTTAAGGATACTTTCAGTTTCTTTTGCTACCTTTTCAATCCTACCAAACATGAGCTTGTTTACCTTTGTCTTGCTCTTGAATTTCTTCTTAGCTTTATTCAGGATTGATTTCATTTTCTCAATAGACATCACTAGACATAAACCTGCAAGAATTCACTCTCTCATTTTCTCTTCTTCAGTTCTTGCACTTACTCTCCTCATTTCCATAATTTCATATAGTTCTTTAGGTGATTGAGACATGATTTCAATAAGAGTCATATTGAAATTGTTCAAATACTTTATTGTAGCCTCCTCAAGAACTCTTTGACCAATACTATCAAAAGGTATCATACCATTCACATAGTGGCTTAAGATTACCATCCCTGATTATGCCACTCTCAACTTCTTTTACAAACATACCTCATTTATCAATTATTACTTTCTTCTTTTCTTTCTCCTATTCACTGGAGGGCTTCTCCTTGGAGACTTTTGTTGCCTAGGTGCCCATATGCTTTATTTCTCTCACTTCTTTATCAGATTTTGTCTCTTCATCTTCTAGGATAGCTGCATAGACTATTGTACTCTTATCCTTCTTCCTCTTACTGGATGCTTTATCTTAAGCTTTCACAAGGGTTGACCTCTTTGTAGGACTGGATAGGGGTGTAGAGCTCCTTGTTGATCTAGTTCAGGCAGAGGATATTGTCGGACTAGTAGATTCAGTTATAGTTGGCTCCTTTTCAACTTCAGCTTGTTCTCTCTTCCTTTTGGCTTCTCTCATAGATTTTACAGATATACCCATGATCTCTACAAATACTTCCACTTATTTCCTTACTATCCAGACTATCATAGGTTTCTTCAACTTCTCATTCACTTGCATACTCTTTTCTACATAAGTTCCACACCTCTCTTCAGTCGAATCCTGAGGCTTATTGTACAAATGTTGTGCATATAATTCCAAGATGTTTTCCTCAACTTTATAACCCATTGGCATAATCCAAACCATTCTAGGATTAGCAGCTTCCATTAAGGGTATGTGCAGGATCATGATGGGCCAAAAAGTGGTGATATAATGGGTATGTGTAGGGTATGTAGCTGATGACTTTCTTTTTACCCAAAATTGATGAAATGAAAAGGGTTTTTAAAGAATATTCTCATCTTTCCACCAATATAAATTATGCTTTACTTTGAATTTAATAAATAATTATTATTCATTTTCTTTTTGAATTACGACTAAAGTCTTAATTGTTAGGTTGATTGAAAAGCATCTATATCTTTCAAATGGTATCACATTTTTTGAATCTAAACATATGTCACATTCTCTGCTTTGCATACTATAGGATTAAAAAAAATGAATTTCATGAATTTTTGACCAAGTTAAGGTGGTTAGACATACGATTTTTTATATTTTTTAAAAATTGTAATAAAAAATTCATAATTAATTATTTACTTGCAAAAAAATTACAAAAAAATATGCATCACATCGGGATATGAGTTCTCTACTTATATCTTAAATCTTATAAAAAAATATTATCATTTTATTGTGGTTAGGGTGGTCAGACAGACACCTACTTATTTTTTCCCTGAAATTTAAGTACTACTACATTGAAATTTCAAATTTTCACCATATAGATTTCTTTTTTTAAATAAAAAGTTAGTAGTTTAGAAACTAAATTCAATTTGCTACAAATTCTATTTTTACATATTTTTGAAATAATATAGATAACTTATTCAAATTTTTATGTCAAGTTGCCTAACTCTGATTTTTTAGAATTTTTTGCCACTTAAGGACATGTTTTTTTCATGATGATCCTACACATACCCTTAAGCATTGATCAATTTCTACCATAAAACAAATTGTTTCTTTATACTTCGCCACAATAGAAGTAGGAATTCTTTCCCTTACTTGCATTACATTCTGAAAATTCTTGAAATATCCCCAAATTGTAGTTTTTCTATCTTAACTATCTACAACGCCATACAAAATATCTCTAACCTAAACAGCTACAAGCTTACCACCTTGCCAATGTACTTTCCCAACTCTTGGAACTTCATTCATGAAGTAAAAGAACAAACACAACAACAAATTACCATACTTACAAGAATTTTTCTTATATTTCTTGATCTTACCAAGATTCTCCATTAGTTGACTCTTGAGTAACTCACATAGGTCATACTTTGCATTTTCCTTCACCATTTGCTATGTTGCATAGATAGTTATACCGGATACTGAATTATCCTGACTGGAGTGATAAATATTGTAACCAATGATCATTGAGGAAAATTTCACATCCACATCAATAATATCATCAATTATCATAGCTCTTTTATCAAACACAGAACTGGTTGCATCAGTAACTATCTAATTCTTCATGGACTTCAAGATTGGAAAACCACTGAAAGAACTTAAACCTGTAATAGTGCTTATGGCTTCTTTTGTGATCTTAAAAGGTTGACTCAACTACATAAATTCACCATGAACTTAGCTCAAAATATACTAGACCCCTTCACTTTCATCAAACACAGGGAATTTCACAATCTACGTGAATTTCTTCTCCTCTAAGGTTTTGAATTTAGGCTTTATCATGAAATTTTCTCCAACTATACGATTGGAATACAAATTCAACAATTGTAAGCTTCCTAACTCCTCAATATTTTCATGAATGTATGCCCTAATATCTTCAATATGCAATACATTGTATGAAATAGACAAAAATGCACCTAAGGGCTCAGTCTCAATAGACTTGAAAGGATGCCACTTGAATTTTGGACAGGGTTTATCATTGACGTCAACTACCAATGGAGTAGCCATTTTAACAAATTCACAAATTTTCAAGTTTTTATGATAAATACCTTTTTGCTGGTTTAGGGTTTGATCGTTGAATCTCCTTCACACTTGAATTTTTCCACAATTTGCCAAAGTTCACTTCAAAGCTTTCCAAACTTCTTCTCCTCAAAGTGAAAAGTGACAAATGAAAGATAGAAATGAATTTTTATCATTTTCACACCTAACCTTTTTGTCACAATAAATTCTTTTACCCTAACTCATCTGGATACCCTGTTTCCATGTATTGTGAAAGATAACTCTTTTGTGGACCTTCAACACTATGTAATACTCTCTCCAATTGATTCAACAACATCTGTAGAACATTCATGCAATCACTGCTCTTATCCACATCCCAATGTTAGTTATCGGTAGAGGGTTAAAATATTTTCTTAACAGCTCCCCCTAGGCCAATGGCCTAAAAACTAATTCCTGGAGGAATTACCAAAAGTAGGTTCTAGTGCTAGCTCATTTCTTGCAATGGAGGGACTCTCCCTCACCAATTTCTTCTTTATTTGCTTCCTAATCTCGTTTGTAGTGACTTTTCACTTTTCATCCTTTTGCATGTTTCTTTGATTTACCAAACCTCTTCTACAAAATCTAGCAATATGACCAGATTGGTTGCAATTGCAGCACACAAAATTTCTCTGTCCAGACCAGTTGTTCCACTGATTTTCTCATGTTCTGCACTAGTTAGCAATATACCCAAATATATTGCATGTATAGCATTTGATATCTCTATAAAGGTTGTTCATCAGATTTTTGCATTCATTTGACTTGTGACCATACTTATTACAATTAAAGCACTGACCTAAGAATGATGGACCACTTGGGTTCATTCTGCTCCTACATTGAGAAGTCATATGACCAAACTTATTACAAGTAAAATGGTAACCATTAAGTCTATGAGCATTAGGTTGTATTACCAGATACCTTCCATCTTTGTTCATCTGATTTCCTGGCCTAAATCTCCTTTGTTCATAATTCCTCTAACCAAAATTCCTTTGTCTAGATCTAGAACTTTCTCCTTCCTCATATCCAAGACCTCACTTGTCACCTTCACTCCTCTAAATTTTAATCTATTCGTCAAGCTTGGCTGAGCTAATCTTGAACTTCTCCTTGAATTCATTTGTAGTAGCAAGTTCATCTCTGAGATCATCAATCTAATTTTCAAGTTCATCTTCATTGTTTCTAGATTGTTCCAATTCAAGTTCCAATGGATTCAATCCATCAATAATTCAGCTACATTCTTCAAATTTTTATTTCAAGGACTGGGCAAGCTTCTCTTCATTCTTCTTTCTATCTCCAATATCCTTGGTCATCCTCATCATAATAGATTCCATCTCATGCATAAGCACTGTATTATTTTTGGAAAAAAATTCACATTATTCTATATTCTCCTTTAGGGTTTGACTCAATTGTTCATCTACAATACATTTATTGTCTTCCCACTTGAGGGTATGTGCAAGATCATCGTGCAAAAAACAGGCCCTTAAGTGGCAAAAAATTCAGAAAAATCAGTGTTAGGCAACTTGACGTAAATATTTGAATAAGTTGTCTATATTATTTCAAAAATATGTAACAATAGAATTTGTAGAAAATTGAATGTGGTTTCTAAAATACTAGGTTTATTTAAAAATAAATAAAATCTATTTGGTGAAAATTTGAAATTTCAATGCAGTAGTACTTAAATTTCAGGGAAAAATAAGAAGTAGGTGTTGACCACCCTAACCATAATAAAATGATAATATTTTTTTGTAAAATTTTATATATAAGTAGAGGACTCATGTTCGGATGTGATGCATATTTTTTTGTAATTTTTTCATAGTAAATAATTAATTATGAATTTTTATTACAACTTTTAGAAAATATAAAAACTCGTCTGTCTAACCACCTTAACTTGGTCAAAACTTCATAAAATTTTATTTTTCTTTTTTAATCCTATAGTATGTGAAGCATAGAATGTGACGCATGTTTTGGATTCAAAAATATGATATCATTTGAAAGTTATAGATGTTTTTCAAGCCTATCGATCGACTTTAGTCAAATCTAATAGAAAATGAATAATAATTATTTATTAAATTCAAATTAAATCATAATTTATATTTTTGGAAAGTTGAGAATCTCCTCTAAAAACCCTTTTCGTTTCATTAATTTTGGGTGAAAAAAAAGTCGTCAACCACATACCCTACAAATATTGCCACTTTTTGGCGCACCATGATCCTGCACATACCCTTGATCTGATCATAGAGATCCCTTCTCTTCTCCTTAGACTTATTGGTTTTATCTTTCAATGACTAAATGAATCTCTCAACATTCAGAAGATTTTCTTGCAATTCCTATACTTTATATTTTGACTGATCAAGATCATTTAGGGCCACCAAAATTTGTTGTTGAAGGATACCTAAATCCATTGAAACACTTTCCAAGATCTTCCCCAATCTGTTAAAATTCTTTTGAGGAACTAAGCTCTAATACCAATTGTTGGAAACAAGGAACACTAAGAGTGGCAGGGGTGAATCAGTGTTGTGCAATTTTTAACTTTATTAATCTAAGCTTCAAAGTACTTATAACATTTAACCAAAATAAATATGCATGAACATAAAGCAAGCAACCACAACACCATAACACAATGATTTTTACATGGAAACCCTGTTAGGGGAAAAACCATGGTGGATGGCCAATCCACAATATGATCTGAGTATACTTAAAAATATTTTTACAAAATGGGAATGCACTTGGATTTAGGCACACTCCCTAGAGCTCACTTCTCGAAATAGAAGGGCTCACTACCTTAAAAAATATTTGGATAGCATCCAAAAGATTGAACTAAGAAAATAGCATCTGCAAATTCCTGGTTACGGTTCCGGTTAGGCTCATTAATCAATCTCTTGACCTTCTAACTAATTCTTCTCTTATGCTCTGCTCTGCTCTAACTTGCTTCTCAAAATCCTTAATGCACAAGTGAAATTGTGCATAATCACTCTTCAATCCTTCTGAATTTCACACCATACATCGACACACTTCATACATATCTCAAAATGATATAATCGGTCCTTATATATATTTGTGGCTAAAGATTTAATCGCTATAAGTCGGCTTCAACAAAATAGAAAAACATTTACAAACTATTGGCTCAAATCATGAATAATATTCAATGTGTATCCACCAAAGTTGGCTCCAACATAGTTAGGACCAAAATCAAAATGATCGAACACAAAAAAACTTGAATAATTACTCCTCGAATATCCACAACATTCTATATTCACCAAGTCGGCCTACATGCACTAATGAATAGAAAATTAACCAATCGGATCTACTATCTTGCGCACGGATTGATACGAGGCACTAAGATTCATAGATAATGTAGATCATACACCAAAGAATCTTCCCTGAGATCCACAACTCAAAATGATAACAAAAAATCTCATGTGAATCGATGAACACAAAACTGTCAGATGTTATATTCTTCCTTGATTTCCTTTGATCTGTCTATTGGTATGATCAAATTAGGATATGCGGATCGACTAACTGACTAAGGTTGACATCAATGACAACACCTGAAAACATTTGCAATGTCTCTTGCCAACACATAAAACAAAATAAATAATAAAAGGAGAATACATAAGGGTGAAGGGGATATAGGAAAACTAAGACAAGGTTATGCATGTCAAGAAAGATGGTATAAAGGGGGTCAAAGCAAACATACAATATTAGAATAAATTGCATAATATTTAATTTTTTATTACATTTTCTCCCTACTTTAGAATCTTACAAATCACAAAAGTAGGAAGAAGTATGTTAAACAAGAGTATAGTAAATTATAAAGTATAAAGCATACATTTCACCATAGAAGAGATATTATTCTTTGAATCAGCTCTATTCTTCATATCTATGTGTGTAATTTTCCATGAAATGGCATCCACAAAAACAGTAATCACTATCTAATAGTAATAGTAAACATCTTCAACATACAAACAAAACATACAAAGTGAAGAACTCATAAAAAACACACACCTAAAGGGATAAAGTGAACATAAAAACACATATTTAATTAGATTCATATCTAATAAGTATAATAAACCATTATATATTGACTAATAGAATATCTACAAAAATTAACAAGATCTTTAACTATTGTTGAGTTGGAAAAGTGATTCTAGATTCAATTAGGATAAATAAGATTATGTCCTTTTCACTTGAATCAATATTAAACATAAATTGAATATGGTTTTATGATTAGCTTGCAGCCACAAGGGAGAGCCAACCTCATAGGGTTTATGTTGTGTTGGGTTGTGAGTATGATAAATTTAATATGTGATTTGACATATTTAACCCTAGATTGAAATGTAATTTATCTCATAAATGAAAATGGAAAGTTATAAAATAACTTCATATCTAAGGATGAGACATAAAGAGGAGCATGTAATAAAAAATGAGCTTGAATTGATTGGCCTAGAGCATGTTCCCTACACCGAATTCCTACTTTTTCAGATCTCAAAATTCTACACTGTGGATTGAGGTCTACACTCTTATTTTTGAGACTGTCACTTTTCGAAACCTATAGATTTGATGCAATGATAGGGAGGTCATTGACTTAATCAGCACAATTTGAGTTCCTTCAACCACTTCTGCAAACTTCAAAACCCTCTCTAGAGTTATCTCCCTTGTAACCAACCTACTTGCCTTGTAGGCAACTAGACCTTGTTTTTAGGTCTTATCTCTCAAACACTCTAACAAATCCACTAACCCCTCATACTTTTAGGGACCCATTAACCCCACGCAAAATATACCTCAAAATATTAGGTCTCTTTGGACCATCTTCACTCAAACTGGCCTTTAGTGTTAAAATGGCCTCTAATTAGCCCATTTTTCCAAAGGAACACACCCCCAATTTGACTACCAACTCAAGATTCCACTTGGAAGACTTCAAATTGCCTACAAAACTTCATATTTTCTAACCCTTGATTCAAAACTTGCCTTCTATGACCCTCTTTCATAAAACCCTCACTTTTCTCATAATTGACTAGGGTTTATTGAAAACCTCATACCCAGACCTCTTACAATCCCAAAATCACTTCAAACACTCTTAATCTAACTTGCACAAGCTTAAAACTTCTTTATATTATGCTGCCCCAAAGTTTCTCAACCTTTTCTAGAACTCTCAAACCTTCATTTTCCCTCTCAAAACTCACAATTTGGCCTACCTTGCCCTTCTAGAGCTCCAAACACATCAAACACTACTAGAATACACTAAAAAAACAAGTTCTAACTTCCCTTCAAATAATTTCTTCAATCTACCTCTCTTGGCTATGCCTTGTAGGCCTGAATTCATGCATGTTTCAGAGGGGCAATGTTGAGAATCTCTTTAAATGCCTTCACCAATGCTATATTCTTATTAATACACCCTATCCTACTTACAAAAGGAACATTCCACACAGAAATGACCTGAACAATAGGTGGAATGGCCTAATTCGACATATTAAACTCGCAAACCCTTATATGGCAGTTACAGACCCATTTGTGCAAATTGACCCCAAAAACCCTTCAAAACTATTGAATACCTCTCAAAACTAGTCCAAGGCATGTTCAACACATATCTCCACCAAAAAAAATTCAAATTTGAATGGAAATATCCTGCACAAGAAAGTATATAAGTTTGAAACAAACAATTTATAGAATTTTCTGAGAATAACACATAATATCAAGAGTCCCTTTATTTGTTCTTCAAAAAAAACTTTCAACAACCCTCATATTCGACCCAAAATAGTGTATATATACTCCTACCATCCTAAATCAACCCAAAAAACTTCCTAACCACCTTCCACCTTCCAACTGAACATTGGAATTCAAAACCATTACAACTTTGCACTTTTACAAAATTTGAAATGACATCATTTTGCAATTTTTCCAATATCAACCCAAATGACCCCACACTGACCTCTAGACTAAAACAACATTACAAAATGGCCTAACATATCCTTATTAGAAATTATCATGACTAAAACAACCTACTAGACTCAAATTCATAAAATGGAGCAACAAAGTGGTCTGCACCATTCAGCTGGCCATGAAATTCTTCCAAGTCCCTTGGAAGTCTTCAACACTCTGACTTGCAATAACTCTTAATCTTCAACCCTTTGATGCTCCTTATTCTTGAAATTTATCCATTGATCTTCATCTTCACCTAGGGCTTGATATTTTCCATACAATATAGTGGACTCTTCTTGTCTTTTCAACTTGGATCTGCATCTCCATGCTCTGATTTGTCTTCATCTACTGCGTCCATCCACTTCCACTCTATCCTTTTGTTTCATTCACTACAAAATGGCTCTCATCTAGTCCCTCTTCTTTCATTTTAACCTTTGGTTTGACTCTAATCAACATAATTATCAAAACAAGGACTGTTGCACACTTGAATCTATTCCACCAAACATTCACTTTCACCTTATCCTTTCTCTTCACATCCACTTATGTTCCTCTATCATTGGAACCTCTATCATGGTAGAATACAACTACCTCTCATCCAATTTTATCATCCAAGGAAAACTCTCTATCCTTACCACAACAATATCACTTTTTTCCACTTCATTTGGAGACTTCACAAACTCTTTCTCTTTAGCCTTCTCTTGGCCTAGAGAACTATCAACTTCACATCTTCACCTCTTGGGGTGGCTACAACTTCTCTTTTCTCTTCAATATTTATAAAATCTTTCAGTACTCTTTCATATTCTCCTTGGTTCACTAACTTCTCTATCATCTTGTCTTGCATTTGACTCTCTACTCATACCATCTTTGTATTCTCAAGTTCATTAATTTCTTGTCTGATGAATGGACAATGTATCTTTCCTTCCATCTCCTTTGCTTTATTTCCCACACTTTACATATGATGGTTTTCTTTAAGGACCTTTGTCCTACCAAGTTTAGAAACACAATCTGTCTTCCACTATCCTTTTTAAACACCATGCTCTCACATTGTTGCTCTTCTACCTCAACTATATTATACTCTTTCCCTTGCCATTTTCTTTGTCTCTTTGCATCTTTCCTTCTCATAACTTGTATCAAACTTCTTACCTCTTTTGTCACTATATTTTCAAATACATAAATCCATGTCTTTGCAGTGCTTGACTGCCCATTCCCTTCATTTACCTTCAAGGGACACAACACTACCCCCACCATGATCTTTTCACTCTTTACAAGCCCTTCTTGGCTTACCACAGTCCATTTACTCTCGTTTCTTTCACCTTTTACCTCATCCTTCATTCTTTATGCCCCTAAGACCTCTTTGTCATTGGTTTTTCCATCTCTTTTACTATCAAACACATGTTGCTTTCCATCTCCTTCTCCTTTCAATGGAAAACATACTTCTTCCATTGTGACCTTACTAGGCCAATCTTGCCTTTCCTTTGGCAACTCATTTGCATTCTTCAAGATCTCATCTTCTCCTCTTATCAAAATCTTTTCGCCAATAAATTCCTTCACAAAAAACTCTATATCAAATCTATTCATCACTATCTTGACAGTATTTGACTATCCAGCACCCTCTCTTGCCTTCACTTGACTAAATCTAGTCCCTCTCTTGTCTTCATCATGCTTTACAAACTTGCCTTGATTCTTCATAGGGAACTCTTTCTTGATATTTTCTCTCTCAGATCTCAACTCTAACTCACCATCCTCTTTTATTTTTAACATTGCATCCAAGTTGTCAATAATTTTTGTCCCAATCCTTTTCTTCTTTGTAGTGGTTGCACTCTCACTGTAATTGCCTTCCTCATGCCTTATAAACTATTTTTTTCCTTGCATTAGAACCCTTGCTTTCTTTCCCTGTACTTGATCCTTTTCCAAAAATGGATTCAAAGTAAAATTAACCCCATCTTTCACAATTTGATAACTATTATGCCTTCCATCATACAAACTCGTTACACCTTTGCACTTTTACAAAATTTGAAATGACATCATTTTGCAATTTTTCCAATATCAACCCAAATGACCCCACACTGACCTCTAGACTAAAACAACATTACAAAATGGCCTAACATGGCCTTATTAGACATTATCATGACTAAAACAACCTACTAGAATCAAATTCATAAAATGGAGCAACAAGGTGCTCTGCACCAAGATCTAACTTACGCACATGAAAATAGGGGAAAAGGTTGTGTTTTATAGGGGTTTGCCTAAGATAATTTTTTTGTTGGTATTTCTACCTCCACGTACAATAATTAATGATGATAAAGAAGGCATGCACTAGGTTGAGAAAAGGCTAAAACAACAATAATTGACTAAAATGATAAATCATAAATGATAAATGACAATTTTACCTTTGATGTGAAACCCTTGATGAAGTGATGTCACATAAGCTACCAAAAAAGATGATTAAATATGGATGCCTTGAATTCTTCATGGCCACTTCATGTTACTTTGCAGATTTAGATTTCAAGACATCTCCCAAGGTATCATCATTTCATGTTTCTTGCTTCATGCTTCAATTTCATTGTTTCATCATAAGGTTTAATTACCTAAAAGGGGTTTAACCCAGGAAAACTCCTATTCTCTAACAATCAACAAGTTTTTCTCCTCTTTGATGTGTATTTGCAAGTTTCTATGTTGAAGATCAAGTGGACAACAAGATTGAAGAAAAATTATCAAATTTTTCAAGTTACAAGGTTTTCATCCATATTGCAAGAACATAAAAACAAGGCTACAAAATTTGTTTCAAGTTTTTGGGAGCTAAGTACCGAGGAGCTAGAACTAAAGATCTTGAAGAATAGAACCCAAATCTCAATTTTCAATTTAAACCCTAATAGGGACCCACTCACCAATAAAGGTGAATGAGTCATCTATGACCTAAAAATAATCATGTTCTATGAGGGGAATTAGTGGCTCGTCATCTTAATAAATTCATTTTGATAACCTACCACCTATTTTTCTTGTAAACATAATGGTGAACCTGCCTTCTTGAACATTGTAATTTTCTAATTTTAGAATCTTTCCTTGCATCTTAGGTTAGATCTTGCATTCATTTGCATTGAATTATATTTCATTTAGGGTTTCCTACTTTTCATCTCATCTAGGGTTTAGAATTGCATTTTTTTACATTCTTTAAATCTAAAAAATACAAAAACAAACCAGTCATCTTGCATATCATTTAGATCTCATAAATTTGCAATTGAAAATTAAAAAAAATTGCATTTCAATTAGGTCTTTGCATTCATCATTTTACCACCTTTTAAACTTGTATTTCATATTGCATTTCTAGAAAATCTAAAACTGAAGGTTACTATTACAAACCTGAAATTGAAACAAATTAGAAAAAGATTAAAAATCAATCAAAAATAGTTAAAAAAAACCCTAATCTAGGACCCATTCACAACTTGGGGTGAATGAGTCCCTGATCAGGCTTGACCTACATCTTCTAGCATCTAAAACTCATTGAAAAAACTTAAAAATCAGTAAAAAAAATTCAAAATTTCTCATCTAAGACCCATTCACCACTAAAGGTGAATGAGTCCCTAATCAGATGCTAATCTTTTTTTTTTGGAATCTAAAATCTTTGCTTTAGGATTATGTTTGTTGTTGTTACATTTCTGTTTCATTTTTTTGATTTGTTGTTTCATTAAATTCATTGCATCTAGCTTAATTTGCTTCATTTAGTGCATTGTCAAATTTCAAAATTAAATTTACAACATTTCATTTTTAGTTTATTGCAAATGTTGTATACTTAGCAAGTCACCTTGTTTAGATCTAAAAATCTAGAAATGGATAAGTATTTTAGCAATGTGTAGAATTCCTTGTTCTCTTTGGTAGATGTTTCAAGTTTTGTTTTTGGCAATGACCCTAATGCAATTCTCGTGAAGTTGACATCATTGCAAAAGATGATGCTAGCATGAATGAATTCATAAACGATTTCCTTAACAACCTTGAGAATAATGCATCCTTCTATCCTTCCATGAAACAACCAACACAACTTGAGATGTTTAGTCTTTTATGTTTTGAAATCATCACAAACTAAACCTAAACTTCCAAAAATGAGTGAACCTAGCTCCTCTAATCAAGTGCATCCATGTTCTATTAACAAAGTGACCAATACTCCTATCAACCTTGAAGAGACTTATGGCCAAGGCTTTAAGAATTTAACTAACCAAGGATGTGACATACCTAATGAGCATGAAATTCATAAAATTTTAGAGAAAATTCCTATTGAACAAACAAAATGGATAGGATATCAAGATCCTCCTCCCAACATAAGTGTCATCCTTCCTAAAGAACAACCAATGCCTCATAATTATGATAAAGAAGAAAAGATCAATTCAGGCCCTCCTGCCCTATATCCACCTAGAGAAGTTGGTGAATCTATCAAGCAATGAAAGCCTTACAAACTAAAGAAATTATATTTTCCTTGTCCTTCATCTAAAACTGAAAAAAAATATGAAAGAAATTTACACATACTTCTAAGTCAAGGACTTATGACATTACCACCTATAAGAGAAAATCAAAAACCAAATCCTAAGAATATAAACACATTTCATTGTCGATATCATAGAGTCATTGGGCATAGTACTAATGATTGGTGTGCTTTACAATAAATATTTTAAAAGTTTGATATCATAAAGATAGTTTCTTAAATCATGCATCTCGCTCCTTGCCATGTAATAATTGTAGGGTCTTAAACATTCCCATTATTACATGTTATACATTTATTGAAAATAATTTTCTTTGTTGCAAGGAGATGATTCTCATCACCTATCTTGACTCATCCTTTCCCTGCACTTAGTGTGGGCATGGGTTAGTTAGCCTTGTCTAGTTCGACACTTGTCATTGTCCCTTTGGCTAGTTGTCCACCTTTTGTTTATATAGACCGAGATTGGGATGCAAATGACCTACTCTAGGTTGACCCACACATGTTCCTTGTACTAGTATTTTTCTTTTTCATGTTTCTTTATGTAATTACATGTACATAATGTGATCCCCTGTGATGTTTCGTTTGATGTATCTCTCTTTTTGCACATCCTTCTTTATGTATCTACATCCTTCTCTATGTTGTAAGAATTTTTTTCTTGTGTTTTCCTTTCAGGGATGACATAAGGCATCGAGACATTTAGGTCTCTTCCATGTTGACCCAAAAGGCTTTTTTTTTCACTCTCTTTGTGTCATTCTTCCAGTTCTATGAGTATTTGGGGAATGATGGTAGTTCTAAGCTCTAAAACAACATTGTAGCAAAGAGATTTTGACCCTGAATCCATAGATCCCTTATGTGTTTTTAGGGAAACCCTTCCCTCCTTGTTCATGGCATAGATTTATTTTGGAAACATATGAATTGGCATAGGGTTTTTCGAGGAAATATCACATGTCTTAGGAGAAAACATTGGCTACTTTAAAGCAATTACTCATAGTAATGGTGTTAGCAACCACTTTAATTTGGGGGCATACATTGATGACATATTTTGGCATATTTCATGGCACAATTTTCTTTTTCCTTGTGACATTGCCTTTTCTTGGTGTTGTCATTGGGTTTGATGTCCCCCAAGAGTGTGATATTTCTAAACATACAATCTCCCTCTGTGGCATGATGTGAAACGGGAGGCATCCCATAAGTGGTGATCTAATACTCTTTGACTTGTCCTATTTTGGAGACATTAGAAACAATGTTCCCTAAGAATAATACCTTACATGAACAAAGCATAATCCCCTTTAACAAAAACTTATAGACATGACATTCAAAAACATTCAAAAGCATTACATTGTGGTGCCTTATCTAAGTTGTCAAGAGGATAATTTTGGTATGAGATGGGAGGATAATATGATTCTCTCATTTTCCACCTCATTGGGATAACTCACCTAGTGGAGAGACTGAGGTTCCACTACCCTAGAGTGAGCACTCATGTTACAAAAAAACAACCTACACCTAGTCCACATAGTGTTGGATAGACTGTCAAAGCTTTATCCTTTTTCTCAGACAAACAGCCATGTTCCACATTGTGTTGGCATGGTTGTGCTTGATCCTTTTTTTCTTTTTCTTTTCTTGGCCTTTGATAGGGTATGACTATGTATCTTTGTTATTGTTGAATACTTAAGTGTCTTGAATGTCTACTTTTGTATGAGTTTGTCATTGGGGAAAACTCTCACTAAAGTGGGGAGAAATGTATTAATGGAAAAAATATCCCTTTTCCTACATTTTAGAAATAATTAATGACAAATGAACCTAATGTTGCCTTTATTTAGTGTTGTAATGTGTTTTACACATTCACATTGAGTCAAGGGCCCTTTTTAATGATAAAATGTACTTAATTTGTGCCTTATTTAGGGTGTTGTAAAGTGTTTTATTACACTTTCACACTTATCTATGGTTTCCTTGATTAATTATAGTTAATTGAGGTTAATTGGTCATTTAATTCAAATCTAAGCCTTATTAATTACATTTTTCAAGGATCTATCCCGACACCCATTAATGATATTGCATGACATTTAACTTTGAAAAATTGGAGTCCTAGAAATTTATGCTAGGACTCATTCGTCCAAGGTGCTGAATGGGTCTTCCTAACATAGAGCACCCTTTTCTTGGCATATTTGAAATCATTTTTTGATGTTATTTCATCCCCCAAAGCTTGGTCCTAGGAAATTGTGCTAGGACTCATTTTCCCAAGGTGGTGAATGGGTCCTCCTCATTTAGGACACTTGTTTTTGAATTTATTTATGGTGGGATTTTAATGATTTTCAATCCTAGATCTAATGTTTGCTTGGATTATTTCAATTTTGGGGTTAATCCTTAAATTTAGTATAAATATAAGGCTAATTCACATAGTTTCATCTAAGCAATCCAAGAAGATTTCAATCAATCAAGAGTACATTCACAAGAGCATTACACAGCACTTCAAGATAAATTTCAAAGGAATTCAAAGGGTAGATTATTGAAGTTTTATTGTAGCAACTCAAGATCATATCATCATTATAAAGGCATAGTGCAACATGCATGTCGTTGAGCTAATGTTGTTGATGTAGCATTGAAGATCTATTTGCAAAAAATGATTCATATCCAATTCAAGATCTAGATCTACATTCTCTATGGCCACTTCATATTATTTTGTAGATTTACACTCCAAGAAATCTTCCAAGGTATCATCATTTCATGTTTCATGTTTCATGCTTTAATTTCATTGTTTCATCATAAGGTTTAATTACCTAAAAGAGGTTTGACCAAGGAAAACCCCTTTTCTATAACAATCAACA
The DNA here is from genome assembly GCA_007258455.2 of Sequoia sempervirens. Lineage (NCBI taxonomy): Eukaryota > Viridiplantae > Streptophyta > Pinopsida > Cupressales > Cupressaceae > Sequoia > Sequoia sempervirens. Next base: position 88,603,910 of record VDFB02379711.1, read on the forward strand.
AGTTTTTTTCCTCTTTGATGTGTATTTGTAGGTTTCCAAGTTGAAGATCAAGTGGAGAACAAGATTGAAGCAAAATTATAAAAGTTGTCAAGTTGCAAGGTTGTCATCCATATTACAAGAACATAAAAACAAGGCTACATAATTTGTTTCAGGTTTTTGAGAGCTGAGTACTGAGGAGCTAGAAGTACATATCTTGAAGAATAAAACCTAGATCTCAGTTTTCAAAAACCCTAATAGGGACCCATTCACTAGTAAAGGTGAATGAGTACTTTGTGACCTAAAAATATCAAGTTTTCAACAAGGTACACAATGTTTCATCCTTCCAAAACTTCCCTTATTATTGCTATAACAGTTAGGAGTGTTTTCTAATTGTTATTTGCATCATATCATACACATAATTGCATGTTTCATAAGGAGAAATAGTGGTTCATCATCTTGATAAATTCATTTTGATAACCCACCACTATATTTTTTCTTTGAAACAAAACTATTTTCATAATTTTTCCTAAAAATTAATATAATTAGAATGGCAATAATGTTGGATCATTATTGAAATATATAATAAAGGAATTTATGTTCTTATAGAGCTAATATTAAATTTAAGAGACATATGAATTTTAAAATTGTTTTTTTATGATCATCAAGAAGATCATAAAGAACTGAAATAAATAAATAGTCTTGAGACAAATTGAAAACAAAAATTTCAAGATGAGAGACTTATGAACTCAAATAATGGTAGCTTTTAAACTATGAATAATGGATTTTGATTGCAAACAAAAATTATTTATATTATAGTGAGCAAAGAAAAACTTGAAATTGGGAATTGAACCTAATCATATAAGATGTTTGCATAATTGACCACAAACATTATCTTATCAATTCAAAATTATATGATACATTGTGAACCCATAACCCATAGCTCCTTGAATCATTTTCACATATTATAACTTGACAAAAAATGGCACTATCATTGAAATATGTTGGTGATATGAAACCAAATAAGATCTTTTAAAATAAAGTGAGAGTATTTCAAATTTTTCAAGGGGAGGGACAACCTCTAAATTACTAATTATATTTCAATAGATCCTCATTCTGAAATGAAAAGTTAAAATTCAATTACATTAGTTACTTATACAAAAGAAAGATTAGACTTCTTTTTTAAGTGTAATGTAGAATAATAAATCTAAAGTAAACTAAGAAGTAGAAGCACACATCTCGTTGAATTAGATTAATCAATTACATGACAAATCAACACATGAAAAAATAATCTACAAATACATTTCAACTTATATTAATTATAAAACTATAATAATCTCAAAATATTTTCTAAACAAAAAATTATTAATTATAGATCTATGAAAATCAAAATTCCACAATCTACATCAAACTTATTTATCTTCAAACTTAAAACTAAATACATCTTATCTACTACATTTATTTTTTCATTTATTAATCTAAACTTTTAATAAATATATTTTTTCCCTTACACACTTCCACAACCAAAATTACTTAATCTAAATTGATTTAAATCTTATTGCTGAATTTAATTAATTTAAATTAACTTTTGGAAAAGATTATTTTTTTCCATCACAATCACGTAACACATCAAATACCACACTCTACAGTCATATGCATATTGTTCTCTTCTTTATTTCTTAACAAAATCATAATTATTGTCCGGTCAAATAATTGATATCTCGCGTGCAGCCTGCTTTGAAATGGCGATAAATATGTTCAGCAGAAATGTCGGTCGAGTACAGAATGAAGAGCCATTACTTTACAAAAAGCAAGAATAAAAGGTATATCAATATAGTTATATTGCTTTTCACTGTAATGTTCGTTTTAAAAGTAATGTTTGCTGATTTTAGGAATTTTTTTATTTTTTATTTCATAAAAGGAAATTACAGAGAAACAGAAGCTACAGTAACATAATCGCTGCTAAAAAAAATAATGAGTATATATTGCTTTAGAAAAAGCAAGAATGAAACGTACATGAGTATATATTGATATTGACTTGAATGTTTGTTTTGTATCTCAGGAGAATGAAGTAATGTTTGCTTGATATAAGAATTTTTTTTTTTTTATCTTTTTTATTTATTCGATAAAAAGTATTAAAGAGAAATAACAGTTACGGCAATAAAACAGCTGAGAAAAAAAGTAAGGAGCATATATTGTTTTAGAAAAAGTTAAGAATAAAGTACAAGTATATATTGATTTTGACTGTAATTTTTGATGTTAAAAAGAAGTAACAGCTGTAAAATGAAATAATGAGTATATATTACTTTAGAAAAAGCAAGAATAAAACGTACAAGGAATATATATTGATACTGTAATGTTTGTTTTATATCTCATTCAATGAAAGAATAAAATAATATTTGGTGGACACTAGAAATTATCTTTTTCTTCTTATTTTATGATCAATAATTAATTTTACCAAATCTTTGCAGTATTATAGTGTAGAGAAATGTGTAATAAATCAAAAGCACACAGTGGCCTGTCATATCATTATTTCTTGGGATATGATCAAAAGAGCCATTGAACTTAGAGTCATTCAACTTAGAAAAACTGGTCGAAGATAGAGACATATTATTTATAAAATTTCTATTAATTGTGATTGCAATTGTGCCTTTCAAATCCAAATCAACTTTTTTAAAACTGGGACCTAAATTTTAGATTTCAACTGGGAATATATATTGATACTATAATGTTTGTTTTATATCTCATTCAATGAAAGAATTAAATAATATTTGGTGGACACTAGAAATTATCTTTTTCTTCCCATTTTATGATCAATAATTAATTTTACCAAATCTTTGCAGTATTATAGTGTAAAGAAATGTGTAATAAATCAAAAGCACACAGTGGCCTGTCATATCATTATTTCTTGGGATATGATCAAAAGAACCATTGAACTTAGAGTCATTCAACTTAGAAAAGCTGGTCGAAGATAGAGACATATTATTTATAAAATTTCTATTAGTTGTGATTGCCATTGTGCCTTTCAAATCGAAATCAACTTTTTTAAAACTGGGACCTAAATTTTAGATTTCAACTTAGTGTTTAGTTTTAAGCTTTAAAAGTTTAAATGTTATTTTTTATTTTTTAATAGTCAATTATCTATTATTGTATCATCAGATTGTATGTATACAAGTAACAGTATTTAAACATAAATATTTATAATTATCTTGACACATAGAAAACTATGATAATATTTTTAAGTTGGTATGAATTTTCTACAGTCCATGAGTTAAGAAAGTGTACCTCTGATTTAAAACTGTGTATATTTTTAAATGTTTTTTTAAGATATTTTCTATAATGTAATAAGAAATATATATTTTTTTGGTATCGAATGAAACTGAAATGATACAAATAGAATGATAAAGTTCACAGTCCAACAAAGGGACTGAGAATGAACGAACTAAGAACAGCAGCTCAAACAACAACTTAACAACTCAGTTAGACTAATACAATAACCCAGCTATGAGTATGCAGCCAGAAAATCAGTGTATAACGTGTAACAAAGCAACAACACAAAATAGAACATACGATTCCAATTGAGATTTACAAACACGATTAACCCACATATATAAATTTGAAAGTGCTTTGATTTATTATATTGATGATGATTTTAATAATATTTAATAGTGGCACATTAAGATTCATTTATAATTTTCTTTATATGTCATGCTATTTTCTACATTAATATCATGAAGGTGTGATAGTTAACATTGTGTTCATGAAGGTGATAACTAACATTTTAAGAGTTGTCTATGTGGTCTAAAGAAACCCTAGTTTCTGCAAACGCCCGTGAAACCTGCGAAGCGCGTGAAACCCTACGCTGAATTTGAAGACGCCAGAAGCTGGAAAAATTGCCGGACCCTGTGCCCACCCAGCCGGCGCTCCCTGTAGCCCACTCTGCACTTAAATACAGATCCAAAAACATGAATAAAAAAGTAAGAGAACGTGGCTGGCCTGAGACAGATAAGTCCAACGGAGAAAATTCGATGGACCCCATGCTACAGTCTGGGACTATTGTGGATTCTGTTGAAACCAGGTCTGCAGGGGTTCACAAAGGAAATAAAACCCCACCAGTCTCCACATCTGCAACATCAACACACAAAGCAACGACTAATGGAACAGAAGGCTCTCAGAAGGAAGGTAAATCAATTTCCTTTCAATTTCCCGATGAAATAATAGATGTCATTTTAGAATGTAGAGCAAAAACCGTTATCCTATCTTTTCTCTGTGGTATTCTGACAAAACAAGATTTTTTTTAAATGGACCCGCAATAACTAGGAACTCAGGGGTTGGGTAGTTGAAACCTTCAGGGGTCTAGGTAGGGGTTATGTAGCATGCACACTTTCTGACCCTGACCATGCCTGGACGGTGCTTCAATACGGATGTTGGATCATCTGTGGGAAAAATTGCTACGTACAAGCTTGGGATATTGACTTTCATCCGGAAGGAATCACCAAATCCAGATACCCCATGTGGGTGGAGTTTCCCTTCCTCAGCTTCACATTCCATCCCTTTTTGTCAGATATTGCAGCCAAACTTGGTAAAGTTTTGTGGTGCAAAAATCATTCGGACAAATGGGCAAGCTTACGCTCTCATCCTAGGGCCTGCATCGAGATGGACCTTAATCAACCTCTCCCGGACTCCATCAAGCTTGAAGGTCCAGGCTTTGAATTTACTCAACGCATCAATTACCTCAACAAACCCAATGCTTGCTTCTATTGTAGAAGGGAAGGTCACCTCATCCACAACTGTCCCTTTCATAAGCCGAAATCTCCCCAGCCACCTATTGATAACTTCCAATCTGTTGTTTCATCCTTTGATGATGTCCCTCTTAATCCCTCTTCCTCTCAACCCCCTTCGCCTCTATTGCTTACCGCCCCCTGCACCCAACAAGCAACCTCCTCCCCCTTCATCTTCCTCTTTGCTCAAAGCCCCTCACCATCCTAAAAACAACTCTTTTAAAGATGTTGTTTTAGGATCACAATCTAGGGCCCTAAAGAGGAAAAAGGAGACTCCTCATAATGGGAAAAATTTTGCACCTGATATAGCCTTGTCATCGCAATATAACATCCTTTTTGTATTTTAGCCCCAGCTACCTTCCCACACACCACTTGGTGAAGACTCCCTTATAGACAACCTTGAACAAACTCCTAATACATTTTCCGAGAACTGCAGAAATTTAAACTAGTTTAGTGTGCTTTGGTCTGATGGGGAAACCCTCCCAGACTCTTCCCAATGAAGTGCAAAATACAATCACAAAAATGTGAAGGTTCTGACCATCCCTACTTGTAAATTTTAGGCCAAAAATTTCATTCAAACTAATCAAATTGATGTCATAATGCTACAAGAAGTGAAAGTGGGTTTTGTTTGCCTCAAGGTCACCCTTGCTTCCATATGGCCTAATGTGAGATTTTTACATACTAATCATTATGACAGTAGTGGTGGTGTTGTTTTGGGCCTTGCCCCTTGGTTAGCTAAGCATATTATTGTTGATGGATCTGATCCTAACAACCATTGTGTTTGGGCTACTACTCTCATCAATGACATGCTGGTGGGGTTTTGCTCAATTTATGCTCCTAATTTTCCTATTGAGAGGACCTTACTTTGGGAGTGGCTTCGCACCAGTCTTCCCCATTTTGAATGGGTCTTGGGAGGGGACTTTAACATGGTGGAGCACCCTTTCAATTGTAGTTGGGGCGAATCTTCCCACTTGACTTGGTCTGAGCTTGAAGCTTGGATGCTAGCTCAAAACTCTCTTGGAGTGCATGACCCCCTCTTGGGTAAATTTAACCTTCATATGCTGCATTGGTTCACATGGAATAACTATAGAGAAGGAAATTCAAGAAAAATGAGTCATCTGGACAGATTTTATATTTCTTCTAATTTCCCTATTCTCCCTTTGCCTGATGGTCCTCTTGTGTCTCTTGACCTTTTAGCCACCCTCTCTTACCACCTCCCCATTTTCATCACTCTTTCCCTTTCAAACTCCACACCCCCTTCCAATAACCTTCTCTTTAAGCTACATGTTTCTCATCTCCAAAACCAAGATTACCTTGATAGTCTCCTTGCCATCTGGAATGCAAAGCTAAAACCTCAAGAAGGCAGTTGGACATGTCAGCAGGAGAAGACTATTGCTAGATGTATAGTTTTCATTCACAATTATGGGCGAAGAGTTGCAGAAAAAGGTCGCAAGTTTGAGAAGTTTTTTAAAGGATACCTTGAATATGGGAGATCGCGATTGGTTTATGATCCTCACAACGGCTCATTGCAACTATCTGTGGCTAATGCTGAAAACATGCTTCAAAAAATGGCTGCATATAAAGGGAAAGGGGCTCAAATTCATACCTGACTACAATGGATTAAGGATGGTGATCGTAGGTCCAAATTTTTCTTTCAATATGTTAACCACAAGCATAAGATTGAGCATATCTCTACAATCAAATATGTTGATGGTTCCCTACAAAACAACCATGTTGATATTATGATTACCTTTTATGAGAACTTCAAAAACCTTTTTACTAATGAATCAGTTGATGACACTCTCCTTCCCACCCTTGAGGATAGCATTGCTAGCTATATTCCTAAAAAATAGACCCTTAATATACTAAGTTCCTAGATCACCTCCTCTCCATAGATGAAATTGATGTTTCCCTTCAATGTATGGCATTAGAAAAAATCCCTGGTATAGATGGGATTTTGGTGAAATTTTATAGAGCTCTTTGGCCTCACATTCAAGAGGATTTCTACTATGTTTACCTTGAGGGAATTGAAACTGGATACTTAGGAAAGGTGATTAATCAAGGTTTGATTAAACTCATTCCCAAAGGAAAAGAGGAAGATACTATCAATGGGTGGCGGCCAATTACACTCCTCAACACATCGTACAAAATAATAGCTAAAGCATTGGCTCGAAGAATTAAGCACATCTCCCAAACAATAGTGCTCTCAGAGCAAACTAGATTCATGGGGGTGGATTTATTTTAGAAAATTTGATCCTTGCCTAGGAAACTGCTAAATGGGCTCAACAATCTACTCAAGACTCTCTAATTATTAAGATTGACTTTGATAAAGCCTATGAATGAATTCATTGGTCGTCGTCCTTAAAATGTTAAAATGGCTTGGATTTGGTACTAAATTATGTGATCAAATCAACATGCTTTTTAGGGATGCAAATGCTAGAGTGGTTGTTAATGGTAGTCTTTATCCTTCATTCCCTTTGCAAAAATCCATTCGCTAGGGTTTTCCCCTTTCTCGCTTCCTCTACGTCCTTGTTTTTGATACTCTTGGCTATCTTTTTGAGCATGCTCGCTTGAATAGACTTATTCAAGGCATTTCTCTTCTCGGCAACACTATTGCTCTCAACTTGCATTTTGTAGATGATATCATGTTGTTCATACAAAATTTTAAGGAGGAAGTGACTAATAACTTGGACATATTGGAGTTGTTTTGTACTATTTCAGGCTCCAAATTGACAATGCACAAAATTGAATTTATAATGACCTGCCCCAACCCTCTACCACCTTGGATCCCTAGTGAATGGCATGAAGTGAAGCATGGAGTTATCATGTGATACCTTAGCATTCCTTTTGGAATTGGAGCCTCACTAAAAGAGATGTGGGCTTGGTTTTTACATAAAATTTTAAAAAAATTCTTGAATTGGACAAATAAATTCCTCTCAATGGCTCGTAGAATCCAAGTTGCAAACAAAATTCTTTTGGCCAACCATGTTTACATCTCTTCCTATTGGCTTCCCTCTAAAACATGTTATAACCAATTGACCCAACTTATCAAAAAAATTCTTTGGGCTAAATGGGGTAGTAAAAAAGGTTTGCCAGTCACTTCCTAGACCCACTACATCCAACCAAAAGAGAAAGGAGCATTGGGCATTGTACACAAGGAATTTTCCTTATAACAAAATGGATTGTGAGAGCCTTGGATGGTGATGCTCCTTGGAAATACCTTGTGCGCCACCATATTCAAACAACCATTGTTGGTCGCTCTTGGGATTTGGTCAGTTGGAAAGATAAAATTCTTCTTGCACCTTACTTTAAAATGCATGGGTTTTCCCCCTTTAACTCCATTTGGAAAGTGTGGCAAATGACATCCCAAAAATTAACTTGGTATGATCAAAACTTGAGTTGTGGTTTTAGTTTTGCCTCTTTTTTCATCTGGCGGAACCATTTGGTTCAGCTTGACAATAGTCCTTTGGCTATTATCAAAAGTTTTAAGGGTAGACATCTCTTTAAAAAAGACATTCAAGTTTTTTGGGACTTATGGGATCCTTTGATGTTTGATTGGAAAACTTGGTCGCAGTTTAAATCTCAATTTAATCTTTCCTCATCTTATAAGGCTCCAATCCTAAAAGTCAAACAACTAGTTAAACCTGAGTTATTGCAGCTCTTGTCCACTCCTTGTCATGATAATTTCCATAATGATTGGAAATGGCCTAATAGTCAAATCTTCTGGAATTTATCTCTCAAGCCTATTTATAAGCAGCTTCTCTCGTCCATCCCCTTATCTTGTTGGCTTAATCGTAAATGGAAATGAAAACTCAATAGATCAAGATGGAACAAGCTAAGTTCCTTAATCTAGAAGTCTAAAGCAGATGCACAAGCTCAGTTGACTTCCTGGAAAATTCTTCATGTTAAAGTCCCTATTGGTGATCGAATCTCATTTATTTCTACTTCTCTTGCTTGTCCATTTTTCTTCAAAAAAGAGACCATCAAACATGCCTTCTAGTTTTTCCCTCATACTCTGAAGATCTAGAACTTCCTCTTATCTAACTTCTCATTGTTTCTTCCTCAGTCTTGGTCTTGGAGAACTGCTCTTCTTGGTCTATCCTCATCTCACAATTGCATAACTTAGACCTTCAGACATATCATTCTTAAACACCTTTGGAGATTCTGATGTTGGGCGGCTCTAACTCACACTTTTCACTCCTTGCAAGTTGAAGCAAGCATTATTTGTGCAGATCTTTCTCTTCAGTTCCGTTTGTTTCATTCTACTCTCCAGGATAATTTTGACCTAAAAAATACTTTGGATGTGCTTCAGACACAACTCAATGATTTTGAGACAAAATGTCAAATGCAAATAGTCCAGGTTGGCAGAAGGTTCGCTTTGATTGGAGGCTTGTGATTTTCTACTTTGAGTGACCTTTTCTTTATACAGGTTGTGGATTTCATCACCAAAGAATGATGTTGGTTGGTTGGACTCTGTTGGATTTGAGGATTATTTAGTTTTCCTCTTGATCTTGTCACGTAGTGTAGGCCAAATTACACCACTTTTGTTGTTAATTATTATTGTTCTACTATAAATTCAATGTCTGTTGTAACACTATATGTTGATGTTAGTCTTTTTTGTTGTTATAATCTATATGTTGTAACTCAACACTTTATGTTGTTGCTTTGTTGTAACTCAACACTTTTGTTGTTGTTATTTTGTATGGTGTTATTTAGCACTTCATGTTGTTGCATACTGTAACTTGGCACTTTTTGCTGCTGCTATTCTATTCCGTGTGGTGTAATCCATTATTGTTGTAAATTTCTGATTCTTAATCCAATAAAAAAAACTAACATTTTAAAATATTTTGTGTTTTTTGATTTTGGATAGGAATCTCAAATTTAGGAGTAGTTGTCATTCAAATTATTTTCTTAAGTCATCATTTACAAATGATAATATAAATTGTTTGAATTTTCATTTATATTTATTTAATTTTAATATGTAAGAGAAATATTCAGAAATGTATATGGATGACTGTCATAATATTTTTTTAATATTGTCTTCTATGAGTGCTTTATATACATAGTTATCTATGAATGTTTTAGCCTAATTTAAAATCCACTCTATATTTTTGCATAGAGGTTGTGTTAGTTTGATTTAAACTCATGCTACACATGCATGATTTATTTACTGAAAAAGATGATTTTTTCATGCCTTGTAACAATTATCTTGAAAAAAGTGATGCTACTTTTATTACATCATATTATCCTACATCGATGAAATTTAAATTTATAGATAAGATTATAAAGGATTTGGAGCTTAATTTGTGACTATCAAATTTACTTATAGATGAACATATTGGGGTTTATACAACTTCAAACTAGTTGATGAAAAATAGTTTATCCTTAGTCCAATATCAGCATTCTTGACAAATTCCCTAATATTTAAACAATCTTTCATAAAGTTAGATTTTTTCTAGGCTCATTGTTTATATACATAATTATCAACTAATATTATAAATAAATATTTTCAATAGTTAAGGATATTTTGTGGTAAATAAAATAAAATTATTTTACCATTTTTTTGGTGGATGAAATGTAAAATTGTTATTGACTATTTGATCATTGAATAGTGTAAGGGGTTTCATAGTCCATATTAATGGTGTGATACCTCAAAAATATTAAAATATACCTCCCTCATATTATCCCATCACTTGATATGTTCAACCTTTTGCATCCTGAAATTGAAGCGTAAGGCAAGCCTCAACCATCAATCATGAAAGAACTTGTTAGCAAGGACAACATTGATACTCTTCTATATTATGCCCATCAAGTTACTAATACACCCATCAACTTAGAAGAGACTTATGGTCAAGTATTTAAAATATTAAGCAAACAAGGATGTGACATAACAAATGAACATGAAATTCATAAATTGTTAGAACAAATACCATCTGAAGATACCAAGGGATTAGGATACCAAGATCCTCCTCCACCTCAACAAGTTACCCAATCAAGTAAGAAACAATGGCCTTACAAACTCAAGAAGTTGAAATTTCCTTGCCCCATGTCTAAAAAGGAAAGAGCCTTACACACACTCCTTAACCAAGGACTTATAACATTGCCACCTATTAAAGAAGATCATAAAGGAAAAAGCACAAACATGTTTCATTGTCAATATCATAGAAACTTTGGTCATACTATTGATGAGTGACATGCTTTAGATAAGATATTTCAAGAATTTGGTATTATTGAAGAACTATGTGATAATATTATTGACTAGAATGCATGCATTTTTCTCCTTGTCATGCAATGGTTGTAGAATCTTAGCATATTCACTATTACATGTATTACACTTTATGCCAATCATCTTCTATATCACAAGTAGCATATTCTCATCACTTATTTCGACTCATCCTTGTCCTGCATTTAGAGGCAAGGGGTTAGGTAAGCCTTGTCCTAAAATGACACCTATCATTGTCCCTTTGGCTAGTTATCTGCCTTTTGCCTATGATTAACAAGATTGGGATGCAAACAACCTACTTTAGGTTGGCTCGCATGTGCCTTACTAGACTTTTCTTTCTCTTCTTTTTATGTTATTTGTGTGATTTCATGTTCATAATGTGATCCCCCGTATCATGATAATTGGTGTGTCTTTATATGTTTGTGATCTTTTCTTTGGATGACCCTTGTCACTCTGTTGGTGTAAGGATACAAAGGAAGTGAATTAGTCATGACATTCTTCTATTTGTATCTCCACTCTTCTATATGACATAACCATTATCTTTTCCTTTTGTCTTGTTTTTTTCTTTTGGGGATGATGCAAGTTGTTGAGACATCCAGGTCTCTTCCATGTTGACCCATAAAAGAAATTTTTTTTTTTCACTCTCTATGTGGCATTCTTCCATTGTGTTCATTGTTCTACAAGTATTTGGGGAATGATGATAGTTCTAAGCTCTATTATATCACTATAGTGAAGACATAACATTGACCTTGAATCCGTGGATCCCTCATGTGTTTTCATTTTTGGGGCAACCCTTTTACATGATATAGATTTATCTTCTTTATTGTTTGGCATTTATCATTTTTCTACTTTAAATTAATTTCTCATAGCATGGTGTTTAGCAATTTCTTTAAAGTCGAGGCATACACGTCCCCAATCATTGTTTGCATATATTCCCTTTCAAAGCACTCTCATTTGACTACAAAATCCGATGAAAGATGTATAATTTGATGTATTGTTGGGATTTGATATGTAATTTTCAATGTTTTTAAATTTCGTCCTTTGCATTCATCTAAATTTTGATGAACCTAGGTTTCATCGAAAGTTTGATGCACAGTCTCACTAAAATTTCAATGAACTTTCAAAATTAGAAAAAAAATAAATTTTTGGTTGATATAAATAAAAGTGAGTTCTCTATTTATTGTGACATGTTTTGCTATACTTTTGAAATTGCTTCTACTTGCGATAGTTTGTGGATAACTAAGGATGATTTTCTTGGGAAAAATTAAAAAAAATTCAAAAAGATATGCCACATTGAGGGTGGTCATTTTCTTTTTCCAAAATTCATTTGTGAAGTCAAATTTGTACTTCCAAGTTTGAAAATCATATTTTAAAGCAACATCTCATCAGATTTCATTTTTAGACTTGTGCATTTTGAGAATTTCATTTCCATATTTTGTTGTGCAAGTTCAATATTCTGATTTTAGGAGTCTAACGATTGGAAATCATGGTAAAATCAAACTTTAATAAGTTATGGAATTACCATTTTAAAGTGTTTTCTGGGTTCATTAACTTCAGGCTATCTTCTCTTTTGCAGGGTGGTTGCATGCCGAATTTTTTGGTGTAAAGTATCAAAATTATTAGATTTTGTTACCTGTCTATGATTAAAAATTATTGGAGTGTGAGTTTGATATTTTTTGAAGATCTAAATATTCAAGCTTGGTAAAGAAAAATCATGTCAGATAATATTAGTCCAAAACAAAATGAAGAGATAGTTGCTAGAATGTGGGCTAGATTGAAAAGCAAGGGTGATGGGAAATGTTATTGTCCTTGTAATAATTGCAAGAGCTTAAAGACGAGAAGACTTTTAATCACAACAGCTGAGAAACATTGTAGGCAGCATGGTCACGTTGAAGGGGGGCATGATTATCGTCCATTGGTAAGTTTTTCATTATATGTGTTTGTATTCATTTAATTTGTAAATGTTTATATCATTTTAACATTTTTTATATATAAAAAAATCACTTGATCATGATCATGGTTTATTTGTGTTTATCATTATTATAAAGGTGGGGCACCCTAAGGCACATGATATGGATTATCACGGCCTAGAGAATGTGGTTTTGCAAGCGGAGGAACATGAAGCTATGAATATCGAAGATGAAGTTAATGATCCTATGGAAGAAGATGATCGTGCGCTAGAAAACACAATTGAAGATGATGGTGCAAATACAAATTAATCCATGACACATTTAGTGGCACAGCTAATCATGATGATCAAGATGAATTTGATGACGTGCATACGATCCCCTTTATGAAGGCTCCCAAACAACTCTTCTCTCTATTGTATTGTTGTTGGTGAACTTGAAGGTTATGAATGGCATATCCAACATAGCAATCTCATGAATGTTAAGGTATGTCATATATGTCATCTTTTTTCATCTATTTTAATTATTGTTAGTTCATCACTGGTAAATAAAGGATGAAATATGTACCATTAATATTCTTTATATTAACAAATTATTTTTTTGTTGTAAATTGATTAGTGAATTTTTGTTACCACCATCAAATATTTTACCTCGCTCATACCGAGATTTATCTGGCATTATGAAAGATATTGGAATGGAGTATCAAGCAATAGATGTATGTCCCAATGATCATATTATATATCATAAACAACATGAATTTGAAATAGAATGCTCAGAATGTCATATCAGTAGATATCAAACAGATCAACTAACAAAAGGTGCCTCACAAGTTTCTTTGTTATATTCTCATTATTCCACATATGCAACAATTATTCAGGTATGAAAGCTTAGTGAAATTTATGGATTACCATGCACAGAATAGAAGTGGAGATGAAATTCTTTGAATGTTTGTGTATGGTTTTGCATTTAGGGACATGGAGGAAAAATGGCCATACTTTAAAGAAGAACCTCGTAATCTCAGGCTTTCATTGGCAGCAGACGGTGTCAATCCATTTGGAGAGCTGAGATCTATTTACTCGGTGTGGCCTATTTTTGTTATCAATAGTAACATTCCTCCATGGATGTTAATAAAGAGGGAGCACATAATGTTGTCAATGATTATTCCAGGTATTTGTTTACATCAATTTTCTTTAATGTAGTAGCATCTCATTTGTCTAATATGTTGCATAATGACTTATATGTTTTTTATTTAATAGTCATGTACATTAATTTATATATTGCAATAAAATGGTTATAATAATTATGTAATGTTTATGTTCATTCAACTAGGTAAGTACCAAGTTAAAGATATGAATGTATATATCGAGCCTCTTATCGACGAGTTACTAAAGTTATGGAATGGCATCACTATGTATGGACGTCTCTAGACAAATAGGACAAAGACAATTTCAATTCCATGCAATGCTTGTATGGACAATTCATGATGCCCCAGGGCTAACACATTTTTGTGGTATGTTATAATGTTTGACTGCACTTTAACGATATTTAATTTTATGAAGTAGATATCATGCATGTTTTTTAAATAATCTATTCATTATATATAATTATAAAAATTGACATATTTAATCCAATTATATATGATCTTGCAGGTCTTCAAACAAAGGGAAAGTTTTCATGTCCAATTTGTGGTCCAAAGATGAAATCTCATCATTCAACAAGTTTAGGAAAATAGGTGTTTGATGAGTATAGAAACTTCCTCCATAGAAATCATAAGTATCAAACTACTGAAAAACATCTTATCAATGGGAAAGAAGAGACTACATCAAAACCATGAAGAATGACACCTCGCCTATGGAAGTTGGAATATAATAGAATTAATTGTCAAAATTATACATCAGATCAAATTGTTTATTTATCATATATGATATGTTTGGAATTTATATTTTTATATTGTGTTGTGTTTACTCATGCTGTAATTGACAATGATTGTCGTTGTTAATGTGTTTAACTTATATGCTTCACGAAGGTCATCAAGGAATTAATGGATGACTTCCATAGGGACTAAAAAGTTATCCTAGACAGTTTAGTAGGTTGCCCTACTATGAGAAGCTACAAATTGTGCATTTTTTTGATACAATGCATATCGGAAAGAATAAAACATAAACATTAAGGAAAATATTGGATGGAAGGCATGACAAAGAAAAAATTGTCAAAATTTGTAGTGGCATTCAGGAAGCCAATCATGCAATGAAAAATATCATTCAATTGAATAACAATGGAGACCAAATTAATATAAGTTCCCTTCCTTGGTTATTATCAGAGTAGCAAAACAATGCTATAAAAGAAGTCATACGAAAAATTTGATTTCCCACAGGATTTGTTGCGAACATAAACAATATCATAACAAAGAAAGGTGAATTTGGGTCAGGGATGAAAACGCATGATCGACATACCTTCATTAAGGTAATTATTATGGTATATTCTATACACTTGTATATTGCATGTACTTTTCAGTATATTATGTTTACTACTTTTGGAAAAATAATGAAAAGATCATTTTATAATTGTTGCAATACGTTCTACCTCTATCTCTCCCAGACAACTTCGAAAACAATGTCAAGCAAGTTATATATGATCTTGGAAAATACATGAGGTAAGTAGCGATATTTTTTCAATTCATTATATAGATCTTATAATTTTCATTTTTTTTACTTGTTATGTAATATATTGTATATTTTTGTTAAATCTCATTAATATATTTGTGCCTTGAATCACTTGTAGATGGTTGTCATCTAAAGAAATCCATAAAGAAGATATAAATTATTGGAAGAGAAAAATTCCTCATCTAATGTGTGAAATGCAAATGTTTCTACCTTTGACATTTTTCAATGCATAAAAACACTACCTCATACACCAAGTTGAGGAGATTGAATTGTGTGGACCTGTACACATAAGTTCAATGTGGATGGTTGAGAGACACTTGAAATTTTTTAAGGATTTGGTTAGACAAAGAGCACATCCTGAGGGTTCTATGGTGGAGGGATATATGGTATACCAAACCATGGTGTACATTAGTGAATATCTTCCTAAGTTTGCAGCAAATATCCATGTAGATCGCATTTGGGATCCCAACTCCAATAACAAATTCGAAGGGGAGTACCTGATGGGGAAAGGTAGATTAAGGAAAGTGAGAGGTAATTATAAGATGGTCATGGAGATTAATTATAATACATTTTACATATGGTTTTTATGTATATTGTACTTATTTAATTATTAATCTTCAATATACATCAATTATAAATTAAGGTCATATATAGTGGTAATTAACTAATTATATGTCGTTTGTGAATTTCAAACCTTTTTGATATAGTTGGTCAAGAGTGGGATGCACTACATTTGTACGACACAAAAAATCTTGATTGGATGATGGTATGGATTGAACGATGCCAACAATCTGGTCATGCATTAACATAGGAAGGTGTGGCTTCATTGGTTAAAGAAGCTCATCATAATGGAGATTCGAATGTTACACAAAGGGAAATTGATTTAGCATATGGTTTAAGAGATAAATAGGTATGTATAAATATATTAATCACCCATATTATTTAATTATTTTCAATTATATTGATGTATATATGATGCAAAGGATCCAACAACAACACCAACAATATCATTTCATGAGGGTAAATCAAACCCAATCAGAATCAGGAGAAGATCAAATTCTTAATTCACTTTCTTTTTCCTCAAAACTCATACAACTTCTTTTGATTCTTCAATTCTACAAGACTTCAAGGAAACAAGTTAGCACTCCAATTTCAACAAACCATATGTCATTATTAGTATTCCAATTGACTCATTCAAAGCAAAAACCATATTAGAAAACTTTGACTCAACCAATTAGATTCACATCATTCTCAACCACCATATCAACATCTATACATTCTCTCAACCTTTCATAAGGAAACACATTATTCTCACTTGCTACTCAACCAATTACCAATCCTTCAAATTCCTATATACATCATATCATCAAGGAAACAAAACACTTATTCTAAATTAGATTCCAAAATGTCAATAACCAAACTTCAATCATTGAAAACAATCCAAACTTCTCAAATAGCACCGATTCATTTTCCTTACAAGGAAAACTAACAAAGACCAATCCTTCTTGCTATAATTAGTTAATTAGTCCTTTAAGACACAAGATTCATCAGGTTTTGAGAGAAATCAATTCAATACATCAGTGTATAAATATCAGATATGCCTGCTTTGTAAAGATACCAAGACACACAATAGAATCATCATTCTCAAAACAATATGCACTACCTTTACAACCTTATTAAAGTATAAATTCTATTGTAACTCCATCCAAATGACAAGTTTCAAGTATTTAAGGTCACTCACTTCCCTATACACACAGATTTCCACTATCCATGAAATCTAAACATTAATTAGCAATAGACCTCCATACCCAAGATCGGGTGAACCACTCACACTAGGTTCAAAACCAAGATCCAAAGGCACATTTAGAGACCTCTTAATGCCCATATCATTATATCAAAAACTCAGAATTATTTATAGTGTAGAAACTAGCAGATTTCAAATTGTACGCCCAAGAAAGGCTACTAGAATAGGGCTATTTTACAAAGCATGGACACCTTTTTTCCAACTCCAAGTTGTTATACAACCTCAAACAGTCAAATTAAAAGTCACAAAACACCAAATTTATCTAGTTTCAAGGATTGAAAGACCCATTTTGAAAGTGTATTAACAAACCCTTAATTTTAGGCTAGAAACACCCAAAACAATGAGGGTTTTGTGATTATCACCCTTACAAGCCTCCAATACTTTGGTGAACCATTGAAAAATGATCCATTATTTCTGAAAATTCCTTTAGAAACATCTCCTTGGACATGCATACTTTATTTATCCAATACCCTACTGGAAACCTTCATTTTCAAGAGGAAAACTCAGAAAATTAACTTTAAATCAACAACACAGCACCATATTCTTGATACCCTACACTCACACAAAAAAAATTACATAAATGACACCCTACTTATCCCATCCCATCATTTCTACTAGGCTTACATCGATGGGATGGGCCTTAAACTTCTTTAGGGACTCTCAAAATCATAGTGAAACTAACTTTGCCTGAGACACAGGATTGTCTTTGATTCTTTTGCTGCTTAAAACTAACTTTCAGACTCTTTGAAAATGAAAATTACTCTTTCTCAAATGATATTACTCAAGAACTAACTCTTGGATGTTACCAAATTATAAATACAAGTTAGGAGAAATAGAAAGAATGCTTGATAACTCAGAAAAATAGGGCTTTTATTCAAGATTTTGTTACAAGAATTTCAAGATTCTGCTCTTTCACGCCTTGCCTTGCTTTTTATAACTTTTTCCCTCTTAATAAATTCCTTTTCTAACTTATCATTGGTTCAAACTACCTCTTATCTCCTAATATGCTTGATTTATGCCTTTTTGTTTACATAATATTGCATTATTTGCATTTTTTTGCATTTTCACCTCCTAGTGACTTCTTTTATGATTTGATTACATTCAAAATAGCCTTTTCATGGCCTTGAAACGCAAATTTAGACTTGAACATGTAAATTTAACATATTATCCTTTTGAATGCATTTACAAGATCTAAGTGCTCCTACACCAATATATATGTTGAGATTTTTTTCTTTGCATACATTCGGCCAAGAATAAATATGTTTATCAATTGACAATATTGCAATAATTTTTACATATTTGACATATTGCAAGTGAAACACTAGAAGGCTATGTGGTGCAGTGGTCATAAATTTTGAATAAAAAATTTGGATAACACGAAGAAAACTTGTGATTCTAGTATAACTGTAGTCTTTCAGGTGACTAATGTTTCGGATCTAGAAGCGACATACATCCAGAAGTCTCAAAAAATTGATACTATGGGATTTTCGATGATATACTTGAGTGTGACTTTAAGTCCTTCAAATTAGTTATGTTCGGCGTCCTATGGTATAGGCTACGATTGAAAGAAAATGATCCCGAGAGAACTGTTATTAAACATGATAATGGATTTACCATGTGGTTAATACAAGGTCGATCGAGTGAGCTGGAAATGAGCCCTATGTTCTTCCAAGCCAATGTGAGCAGGTATATTACTCAGAGGTTTTAGGTAAATTGGGTTGGTCATTTGTTGTTAGACATGATCCAAGAGGAAGGCTGGTAAAGTATAATGTGGTGGAAGAAGAAGATACCGAAGAACTAGAAGATGATGTAGATGATGATCAGGATCAACAGTTAGTTGATGATGTGCCTGATGAAGATTTTGAAAAGGAGGAACTAGATCATGATGATGTAGGAGTTAATGTTCATGAAGATGTTATATGTGTGGATGATGACATTATCAAAACTGATATCAATGACGATGATGATGATATGACCAATCCTTACAATGTCAAATCTGGATTGGATAATACAAACAAAGAGTTGGATGAAGAAAAAGATCAATGACATTGAAATGTATGAGTTATGTGATTTTACTATCTATTTGATATTAATTTCTTGATAGAATTATATTTGACTTATGTGGTTACATAATTAATTCATGATGTTTACATTGACATATGTATGAGTTATTCGATTATATTATCTATTTGATATTAATTTCTTGATAGAATAATATTTGACTTATGGGATATCTGATTTTATGAATTTTTATCCATGTGCAGACCTAATGGGTTGTGTCTAAACACTGAATATAAATGATACACACACACACACACTGTATATATATGTATATATGTATGTATGTATGTATGCATGTATGTATGTATGTATGTATATGTATTTGAAAATGTAAATGTAAATGCAATTACTGGATGCTCTCCTAGAAAAATAAATGCAACATATCATTAAAGAAATCTATATCTATGTATATAAATGTGTATTTCTAAATGCATGTGTAAATGCAAAGAGCATATGGTTTTGTAGTGTTATAGATACAACATATCCATAAATTAATGTAATTGAAATTCTAAAGTCTTCAACACATATAATTCAAATTGTCAGGCATAGAAATTGTTTACAAATTATAGTGTAAATGTGAAAGTGAATAATTTACAAACTCTTCTTGAGATAGAATGGAAATTCTAGTTATGTGATTCTTCTGATTAATCCAACTAACACTTACCAATTGTTGTGATTGATTAAAAGATTTTAATCCCTACTTGAGAGAACCAAATAACCAGATCACACATATATAGCAAATGTACAATGATAAATAAAGTATAAACTTGTTATATCAATTTAAACAATAGAGAAGCATCATAATGGAGACAATCAAATAACTGCATAAATTTAACAAACAACTGATACCAAAATCTTAATCTGTGACTTAGATATCTTCATTTACTCCATCAAAATACATGGATATTAGTCTCTGTATATGAAAGCATTTTGCTAGAAATCTATCTACTGAATATCTCCTAATGCCTATATTTGTTGCATTACTATGGAAGAAATATAAATACATCAAAACTTGGAAGGGACACGTCCCTTCACAAATGTTTTATTTTACTTAACTAATTAAAACAAGAGATTAGGCTCTATTTAGCCATAGATGAACATTTGATAAATGATGTAGATAATCCTATCATTCATGAGTATCAGCATCTCCTAATGCGTTCCTCGCCAATATTTCCACCTTTATCATCCTTTCATTCTACTCGTAGCTCTCTTCCAATGTTGAATCCTTCCCTATAGCATTTTCCAGAATTCTCTGCAGCATCAATTCACATTCTTTGATCCACTTGGCTTTCTCTTTCAACTTTTCTCCATCTTCAAATAGTGTAGGTAGTCCCATATTCATAACATCAACCAACCCATTTGCATCTTCTCGTAGTTCCTCATAAAAGTCCCTATGTTTCTTTATAATATGGTCACCCATACCAATGGCCACACTGTCAGGAACATCTCTTTCATTTCATTCTCAGAGCTTTTCTTGATCCTTCCATCAATTCTCTTGTGTTCCTACCTTGTAACACGGTTCTTTGAATATGCTCCTCATAGCTCATTCAACCAAATCATTAAGTTGGCCTGCCTTATTCTGATTATTACAGCGAGTGTATCGTATTTACCTTGTGAATATGCAGTTGACTCATCCCAATTATCTTTTACCTATGAGCTTTCACCATGTGTTATTAATTTAGGAGGCCACATTGTGACTCCTAGCATGTCCTTCAAATGATCCTTTTCTCTCATGATCCTTTCATTACTCATTTTGTACATTTCCTTTTCTTTGATCAACATTTATATTTTGGCTTTATTCAATTTTTCCACATTAATTCCAATGTCTACAGTCGCCACAGGATCTACCTCTCCAACCTTCAGAGTCATGACATGTCCAAATTCTTTCTCAGTATCAATCACCACTAACTTTCTATGAGGTGGATAAAATGCCCATATCATGAGTTTTCCTTCATCCGGGTTATATTTGGATCCAACATATATTTCTATCACCCCCTTTGGACTAAGCTTGTGTGTGGAACTATTATCCTTTAAGAAGTTATCAAAGACCAATGCAGAATTCAAATCTAGCCCTAGAAAGATCATAACTCCAACGTCCTCTAACATTTTCCTTCCTTTATCAGGGGTCATATTAGCCATTTCTCTATCCACAATTAATTTCAAATTATTTAGTAGTTGCTCCTCATTGATTGGTGTAATATTATCAATTGTCTCCCTTATCTCCTTGCCCTTTTGTTTATACAAGAAATATCTGAATTATGAAGAATTCACAAAGTCATTGTCTGCTACAAATGACCTATATTCCATCTCTCTGGTGTTTGTATCTTGGCTCTCTTCAACACTTGGTTCTCAAGGAGGGCAGTTGTAATCTTGAGTTTTTAATTTGGAAATCCTACTGGGTAGGTCTCTTGGCATATCTTCTCCAGATTCCTCATCTCCAGAAAAAGGGAACCATGTATCTGGAAACCCTTGGTTGTATTCATCCACCACTCTCTTTTATTCCTCTACCTCCAAATTTATAATCATGTCATCAAACTGCTAAGGCACATGATCATATCCTCCAAAGTTTATCCTTTGTCTGGAAAAATTGATATATCCCTTTGGATCAAAACCTTTTTCTTGGTGGACCCTTATTCATATTATACTACATTAATTTGGCAAAGATCAAATCATATCCTTCCTTTGCAAGCACAGTAAAATCACCAAAGCATAGAGTACTAGGCATAAATGCTTGTTTCCCAAATGAACCAAAATTCATGAAACTAGAAAAATCCATTTATCTTAAATTTCCAAATATGCAATCCTATCTAAGACTGTTTTAGGAAAAATGAATGGAGAATCCTCAAAACCAAACACCCTTACAATAGTAGCATCTTCCAAGAAATAGCAGTCTCCCCAATTGTGATCAATTGGTCCATTAAAGTCCTTAGGTCTAAGGAAGAATTTTATTTCATCAGAAAATGAGTGCGCACAAGCATGACTATAGAATTCATATACTAGCTTTACAAAATATTCTTCAAAATACAGGTAACTAGAATTAGCAAACCTACAATCCCAAATGGAAGTCCACAATTGAATGGGTAACAATTTTCCCTCTTTATCAAACTGTGAAACCTTCAACTTTTCTGGTCAAATCCCTAACTCTTGTTCGAAGTACAATACTAGATGTATTAAAAGAGAATAATGCCTAAGGTGCAGAATAGGGGATTTATTCTTGATTGCCATCAATGCTAAGTTGAGTACCTTAGAGACAAATGAAGCATAGTCGAAAAACCTAGAATTATGACATTGAATATCAGTTTCAATTACCTTGGGAACAATGGACATATACTAGGGAACTTCCATACCCAACACTTGTCCTATCGAGAAATAGGTATATCTCATATAGGGCTTGAATAAGTCCACATGGAATGGAATCCCATTGCCATCTTCAAGTGGGATAGTTTTACCATCTTGTTTAATTCTATGTACTTGGGAAACCTCCAACCCTTGTAAGTGGTGTCCATTCTCCAAAACTCCTTTTCTAACTCTTCATTCACAATTTTCTCATTACTCCACCCTTCCAACTTAAAAACCTCACTTATTGAAGCCTTTGATATGTATATGAAGGGCTTCCCAGACGGTATGCATATGGCCTTAACTTTTGAGTCATAGTGGGTGGCCAACAATTTTACCAGCTCTGTATTGACAAACACATTAGGGAAAACCATCTTTCCCAAATTTAGATGCCACATATTACAAACTGGCTCAAAAAGATCTCTTCGGTGAAAGTGGAATCTAAACAATTCATAGCCTCTTATTGGGGTCCAAATGTCTCCTATGTGCTTTCATTTGTCATCCAATTTTTCCATTTTTTCCCTTAGTTGCACAGAGCACCTACCTCTGGGCCCAAAGCCAGGCAATTGGTCAATTAAATCCTAATTCAGCTTTCGTTCAGCACCCTCTGGCTCAATTCTAGACTCAACTTTTTGCTTCTTACTCTTAGTGTGACTTTTTTTTCTACCTTTCAACTTCCCTGAGCTGGTGGCTTCCATATTACTTGCTTAAAATTGCAGAAATGAAAAAGTTAAAATGCAGAGGAATTACTGGTTTTGATTGAGGTCTTTTAACTAAAACAATTCTCTGGCCCTTTGTTTGTCTCCTCGTTTCCTTCGCTACCAATTCGCAACAATGTTCATTTTGCAATTATTTCCTTTCAATTTATGAAATTACCTGTACTCCGTGGTGCCAAATTAATGTTTTAACTCTAGGCACGAATGTAACAAATTTTTGAATTCCTTACTATCACATCAAATGAATTGGTTGGCAAGACACCTTCAAACTTTGGGCGATCTATACATTAGGCCCCAACTAATTTTCACTATTCAAATACTCTGTTGATCAGCGTAACACTCTACACATCTAACTGATGTTAACATTTGTCCCATATACATCACCAAGAGTCACCCCGACAATCATTTTGGTTCATTTGTTTCTTCATCGGCCTGAATTTTAGTATCGCTAACACATTTAGTGGTTCCTCTGATGTTATAAGTCTCACTGATAACACATCAAATGAACTGGTCGGAAAGACACCTTCAAACTTTGGGCAGTCTATACATTAGGCCCCAACCAACGTTCACTGAATACTCTGTTGATCGAGGTAACACTCTACACATCTGACCAATGTGAACATTTGTCTCGTATACATCACCAAGAGTCACCCTGACAATCATTTTGGTTCATTTCTTTCTTCATTGGCATGAATTTTAGTATCGCTACAAGATTCAGTGGTTCCTCTAATGTTATAAGTCTCGTCGATAACACATCAAATGAACTAGTCGGCAAGACAACTTCAAAATTTTGGTGGTCTATACATTAGGCCCCAACCAATGTTCACTGAATACTCTGTTGATCGGGGTAACACTCTACACATATGACCGATGTTAAAATTTGTCCCATATATATCGCCAAGAGTCACCCCGACAATCATTTTGGTTCATTTGTTTCTTCATTGGCTTGACTTTTATTATTGCTAACACATTCAGAGGTTCCTCCGATGTTATAAGTCTCCTCGATAACACATCAAATGAACTGGTCATCAAGACACCTTCAAACTTTGGGCGATCTATACATTAGGCCCCAACCAAGGTTCACTGAATACTCTACTGATCAGGGTAACACTCTATACATCTTACCAATGTTAACATTTGTCCCATATACATTGCCAAGAGTCGCCCCAACAATCATTTTGGTTCATTTTTTTCTTCATCAGCCTGACTTTTAGTATCGCTAACACATTCAGTGGTTCCTCTGATGTTATAAGTCTCGCCTGTAACACATCAAATGAACTGGTCGGCAAGACACCTTCAAACTTTGGGCGATCTATACATTAGGCCCAAACCAACATTCACTGAATACTCTGTTGATTGGGGTAACACTCTACACATTTGACCGATGTTAACATTTGTCCCATATACATCGCCAAGAGTCACCCCGACAATCATTTTGGTTCATTTGTTTCTTCATCAACCTAACTTTTAGTATTGCTAACATATTCAGTGGTTCCTCCAATGTTATAAGTCTCGTCGATATCGTTTCTTTTGGTCTTCAATATGTCACCAAAACTCCTATTAGTGTAACTTAGCGGGTCGGGTGAACATTCAAGATTTACACTAATTGCACGTGTCTCACCGATATATTCCCAATGCTCTTGTCAGTGAAAGAAATGATGGTCTCACCGATGAAACTTCATTGGTGAGACTTAAACGTTCGGGCCAACATATATTTTTCATGCCGAGATGACTTCTCTTATCGATAGATTATCTTCAACGATGAGACCATAAGCCAATCTCTCTGATATGTCTTCTTTAGTAATCTTTATCACTACAATAGTTTTGATGTCTCATTGATGTGCTAAAAAGTGCTTGTAACCCATAATAGGTCGGGACGACCCATACCAACTCATGCCGATGTGATTTTTTTGCCACAATATCTTTGATCAGAAGGATTTTTAGGAGTAGAACAAGGTGACCGTGGTAATTATATTCTATAGGGCCAATTACATCCTTTTCTAACTCAAAATGTAGTTAATTATTATTGAGAAATTTACATGAGTAAATCATTATAAAATTTTGAAAAAATTTATAGTTCCAACAGACCCTTCTTCATGTTGTATTGCAGCAATTTTTTGAGAACCATATCATATCCATCCCTTGCTAATAAAGTGAAATCATCAAATAAAGGAAGAGAGGTGGAGATAGAGATTCGCTGGATTGGGGGGATAGGGAGGGAGAGATGGTGAGAGATAGAGAGGGGGAGGGAGACAAAGTGATGTAGATAGGTAGAGGAGGAGAGATAGAGAAGAGGGTGATATAGAGAGATAGAGGGGGATTGTGAAATAGATAGAGAGATCGTGATAGAGGTAGAGAAAGATATGGATAGAAAGAGATAGAGAGAGGATTGAGATGGAGATAAAAATAGAAATAGAGATAGAGATATAGAGTAGGAGAGATGGAGGTAGGGAGAGATGGAGTGAATAACAGAGAAAGGGGGAGAGGGAGAGATAGCTCAATAGATAGAGGGGGGAAGAGGGAGTGACATAGATAGTGGGAGATATAGAGAGATAGAGATATAGATATATGGGAAGAGAAAGAGAGATGGAGATATATGGGAAGAGAAAGGAAGAGAGGTGGAGATAGAGAGTTGATGGATAGGTGGGATAGGGAGGGACTAGAGCTAGTGAGAGATAGAGAGGGGGAGATAGAGATGGGGAGGGAGACAAAGGGATATAGATAGGTAGAGGAGAGATGGAGAAGAGGGGGAGAGATAGAGAAGATGGTTTAGGGTTTAGGGTTTAGGGAGATAGAGAGCAATAGGGAGAGATATATCAATCATGCTCCCTATATCTCTATCTATTCACCCTTATCTCTTTATCTCCCTACCTTTCTCTATCTCTTTTTCTCCCTTTCTATGTGTATGTTTTTCATTATCTCCCTCTCTATATTTTCTTCCCTATATTTATCTTTCTCTCCTTAAGTGTGCAATGGGTACATTAAAGAGGTCTTAAAGGAGAATTATCGTATCTTTAATCAAATGGCATGCTACCTTGAGCATAACTCCCCAAGGACACATGCCATCCTTGTATTGTTGACATGAAACAACCAATCAAAATTTAGTTTCTCTTTTCCCTCTCTCTCTTTTCCTTTGTATCTCTTATATTTCTATCATGCTCTCTCTCTCTCTCTCAACTCTCTCTCTCCCTATCTATCTAAATTCATCTCTTTCTCTCATTCTTTATCTTTTTAGTTTCTATATCTATTTCTATTAGCTAATAGGCTACATATATTGTGAGGTTTGATCTTGAAACAAATCTCATGCCGGGAAACCACTATTGTGTCGTTGGAAAACAAGTTTCAATTGCCATTTAATGGTAAACTAGCTGTAGTGTAATGGTAAAATCCTCTAAAATATCAGGTAAAAGCCTATATATACTATTATATAATAATAAATATAATTATATTATATATAATTTAATCTAATATTAATATTATATTAAATATATATTATATTAATTATATTTTGCATTGGGATAACACCAAGGAAAATATAGAATATATACTTTCAAGAAGAAAGAACATGAATGTCTATTATTAATCTACAAGAATGAGCTACAAAATATAAATCTAATATAGCTAATATATATATAACTAATATATACTTAACTATATTGTGGAATATTAAAACCTAGCTAAATGGCACCATAATTTTCAATTTAATTAACATACTCTAAAACCTAACGAAACCAGGTTGTAGCTCGTCAAATTGGAGAAGTGAAAGGTCAATACCGGTGCTGAGGAATAGTTTGGAGGAGTGAAAACTAGGTCAATACCAGTGCCAAGGAAGAGTTTGGAGTTAAAACAAGGTCAATACCAGCGCTGACGAAGAGCAGAGGAGTGAAAATAAGGTCAATACTAACACTGAGGAAGAGTGTGGAGGAGTGAAAACAAGGCCAATACCAACATCGAGGATGAGGTTGAGGGAACTCAAGGAAAATCGATGACCAAGGGACAATGAGTACTATAATTTTGGCACCCCCATTCTCTTTAACTTGCAATTTTCATGCCTAGTTTCCAAAGATCTTCTCGTACATTGGCACCCCCAAAGTTCTAGGATTTCATCACACATAGCCTTCATCACATGATTCTAAAGCAATTGTACACTTAGTACAAGTATATACTAGGATAAGCTAGATCTAATGAATGGAAATATAGGCATACAATTCTTCTTTAATACCTCCACCACAAACATATGCAAGGAAAGGTCCCCTCCCTTCTTGGTAGTGATAACCTCCCCCACACACAACCCTTAAAAATTATGAATAGAGGAATATAATCTTTGAAGAACTCAAAGTTGATTCTCTCCTACCTAATGCAATTAGTCATTTTATCCTTACAAGCATTTATATTGATTACTAGAGGCACATAGACCAATTCTTCATAATAGAAGAATTTGATCATACTTTTCCAATGATGGCATTATGAGAAAACCTTAGGTTAAATGAATAATTCCTAGCTAATTTATTTAAATCATGTCCAACTGTATAAGATAAGACCACTGCTATGTGTACTTGGATACCATGGAGAAAGGCTCTTTGGGCTATTTCATCAATCAAGGTATTGTTAAATTTTAACACCTAAAAGTGAGAATGAAGAATCTTTCCTAGGATGGTGGCCATCCCATTATAACTCTTAGAGTTGTTAGAGATTTTTTTTTTCAAAGTAGAGATTGTACCATCAAATAGTGTCACCATGACTCTACCAATATATCCATCAAATTGACAAACCCTGACTTAACAACCACAAATTCACAAGAAAATTGCCTCTGTCAGCCCTAGGGCATCAATTCAATGCCAAGGTTCTTGCTTTAATAGACCCCTAAATGCAATGAACCTAATCTATCATACCATGTTGCACACTAATCCACCAAGTTACAGTTCCAAGACAATGGGTGGATTGGTGGATGTCATTTCTATTTAGCCCTCAAACCCTTACACAGGAAACATAGGTTAGTCCCTATATTTGATTGTTTTCTCCCACAAGATAGTGATCTTAGAGCATATAAAGCTTGTACAAACACATATATTTATCTACACCAATGATCTCAGAGCATTTCAAGCTTGTACGGATCCATACAAAATAAAAGAACTTCAAAAAAATAGTAAAAACACAGAAAATTGCTTCAAGAACGTGGTATTTGATATGAAATTTTGGTATCAACAATTGCAATGGGATGGGAATACAATATGATAGAAGTGGGATAATAAATGCATCATTTGAAGCATCAAACCAATATGCAAAGATGAAAGAAAGTGCTAACCCCTTAAACTAAAAAAGTTTCTTTTAACTTTAAGTTTGTTGGGTAGCCAATTCTTTTAAGTTATCAAATCCTACCATCATACATAATGAAAATGTTGTCGTTTCAAATTACTATGAGCACTAACCTTCACTATTTGAAGATGTTGAATCCTTTTCATAGAGAACTAGAACATTGATGCAACCACTCATCCTACCTTAAAACATACCAGAAGTCTCCTAGCAATTAGACATAGGAAGATTTAAGATGACTTAAACAATTTTTATTTCCAAAGCATAAACTTATGATGACTTAACCAGGCCTAGTACACACTCCCTCCCCATTAACCACTTAGACATATGGAAATTAAATGTAAATTTGCTGCTATTTTTAGTCATGTAGGTGTCCAATAAACCACTTGGTGGTGTTTCCCTTCAACTTTATTTACTTGAATGAAGAGAAAAAGTCCTTTGATTACAATTACAAAATACATTTGAGGCCTTGGTTGTGTAACTGGTGGACCATAGTCACATTTAACACTTGTTACAAAGTTTGGGAGTTAAAATGCTAAGTAGATTTGATTTTTGATGGACACATTTGGACGGTAGTAACAATAACTTGCAATCTATCAAGACTTGATTACCTTATAACCTATCAAATTCTAGCGATGAAATGATAGATTTATCATAATGTCACCTTGGGATCACATCACCATGAAAGAACTTCATCCAACATCCTTATGAGTGCAAGTACCACCAAATAGGTATTTTTTAGATCTATCTTCCTCGAGCGAAGGATATTCAGGAAGAGAAGAGGAAAGCGAGACATGTAGTAGGTCTAAAAGAGTGAGATCAACTAGAGGTCAAAAGATTAGAAGAAAATTTCGTAAACGCATGGAATTTTTTCTTGCTGAAGGGGGGTCATGTTCTTATGATGATGACAGCATAGGCGACATCGAGGTTCCCTTGAGGTACAAACATCTATGGAAACAATGGGTACCCAAGGAACTTCCTCGAATAAACACTAATTTTTGTGTCAACGAGAGGATATATCGCATAGCACCATCATCATTACATGGTTTGGGCTTATTTTGCATGGATGGCATAAAGGTCTATTACGACAAAGTTACTGAATTGATGGAGTATGTCAAACCCTGTTATAGTTACAAATATTGGATGCATCTAGTTCGATATACACGGAGTATGCATAGGTATGCACTGTTAGCAAATTATATACAGCTAAAAGATAAGGATCAAAATAAAGGAGTGGCTATGTACATTGATGGAAGGCCAAAAGTATCAGGGAATATTACACGGTTTATAAATAGTACACAACCTGGGTCAACAAATAAGTAGCCCAATTGCATATTCGAGGCACACGAGGGAAACTGTGTATTTGTATGTGTGATAAAATCAATAACTGTAGGGGAAGAGTTGCTAATCGATTACAATTTGAATCGCTTAGTTACAAACACAGTTACTATGGGGGTGGTACGTACTTTGTACCATTTTACCCAACCTCCAATTAATGACTCCAATATACCATTTTATTCTTATATTTTTTTCATAAGTCTATTGGTTTCATTTCGGTAATGCTTTTTTATATTTAATTTTTGTCACAGCGAAACATTGATCATACAGGGAAGGATCCGGCTCAGAGCACAGATCGCGATGCATCTTCAACCACTTCTACCTGACAGGTTTACCTCATTGTAATTGTACAAATTAGATACGAGCAAAATGTTTTATTTTTATGTTTTTTTCATAAGTTCCTTGGGTTAATTTCAATAATATTTTTAATATTCTTGATGTAGTTGGTTGATCGGGGAAAGGAACCAGCAATAGAGGAGAACATCCATAGGGAGGTGTAGTCAATATTATCTGATGATGACATCGCATATTCAACAAGGCCTCTTGATATGTTAAGGAAGACCCAAAAAAAATGCAATGAAGAAATCCTTAAGTTGATATTCAGAGTGCCTCAAACAGATGAGATAAGAGAGAGGGTTAAAATATTGACTGAGAGAGTACAAAACTTTCAAGTAAGTTGTCATGACGTCTTTAATAAATAGCATAAGTTCATTCATGGTTTTATATTTTGTACTCTTTTATGTCATGAACTAAAATATGTGTTGTTTTTATAGGATTGTTTGCGTCCTCATGATGTTGTTGGCCATGATTAGGGTACTGCAGGTGCTACCCAAGGAGTAGGGGTTGGTACAAGTGTCGATCTTGATCTTCCTACACATACATCACATCATCCAACCCCATCATTTGTGCCTATATTTTCTTCTCAAATGTCGGCAACACATAGCATGCAGGCATCATGTAGTGCACCCTCTTGCAGTGAACACATGCCAGAACATGCGTCAGGACATGTACCTGGGGATGCAGAGGCCACAACTCTAGTACCGGTGATGTTTTAGTAGCATTTCCTCGATCTTCCTATATTACTAGTACGGGAACATTGCTAGTCACATTTGTGGTTACCGAGGATTTCGTTCCCATAAAGATAGAGAAGGTCCCAGGTACTTTAAAATGTTTTAATTATTATTATATATAATCCAATTGAAATTTACTTATTGATCACTCTTTTTCTAGATTAATGATCCTATGATCATTGTGTGGGAAATGATGTTTTTTATAAACATCTAAGTGATATTACATTGGATCTCTTCGGGCCCACCATATGTACACAGTGGAATTCCCAAAATGAAGATTTAAAAGATGAGCTCATTAACTGTTTAGTTGTGTTGTTCGGTGATAAAACATTCAACAAAATGAAGGTCTTTAAGAAAGCTGGTACCTATCTAAAGTATGTGAGGGACCAATATAGGTCACATTTAGAGAAAAAAAAAGTACGAGCACCCCCCCATGATTCTGGAGAGGGATTGGAAGGACCTGGTGTCAGATGGAAAGGAGAAGGCTGAAAAGAAAAAAGGAAAGACACCACCGGGCCAAGGAAGGTATGTGATACTATCAACAATGTAATTATATATTGATTACTCTTTCTTTTTACATAATCTAATGTATTTCAAACTTTTCATAGGTTGCCCGACACATCAAAGGCAACAAAGGCAAGACTAGAAAAACATGAGCAGGACAAACTTTGCTCTAGTGGTTATATGAAATTAGCTGCATGAATTGTAAGTATCAATAAATGAAATATTACATCCAAATAATAAATTGCAAACAATTTTGGTTTTATCACTCCATAGAAGAAAAATTCATGATCTTATGCAAAAATGCAGCACTTTGAATTCAACAGAGTGCCCATAGAAGAGGACCTAAAGATTTCCTTCCAACAAGGCTATGGAGTTGTGGTTGAACGCCTAAGAGTCTTGACTGGGAAAACACAATCTTCCATTGCATCTGACACGCAGGTAAATAAACTCAATAAAGTTTATTTAAAATTGAATACTTGTGCAATCTATTCAATATTAATTTCCACCATAAAGTAATTATGTGCCTATTTTTTTCAAACAGACAAGCAATGATAATATTGCACATGACATTGGAATGCATCCTGGTGAGGGTGGAGCACAACCTGCAGATGAAGGTCATGGTGTGCATCCTAGTACTGGATGTATTCACGTGCTATACAAAATGCAGTATGGATTAATACAATTAAACATCTTTAATTGCAATTGGTGTATTAATTAATGTAACCTTTAGTGTTTCAACTTTAGAGCATGTAGAATGTGATCAACATGCATGTTGAGCATGATCAGGCTAGAGAAGATCAGGAACATGATGTGTCCCCATCAGGTAAAGAGGACCACTCTAATGTTCTTTTAAACACATTTAATTGCAATTGGTGTATTAATTAATGTAACATTTCATGTTTCAACTCCATATCACAATTTAGAGGGTGTTTAGCATGTTGAGCATGAGGCTATAAGAGAAGATCAAGAACATGATGTGGCCCCATCAGGTAAAGAGAACCACTCTAATGTTCTTTTAATTAATGAAATACTTGTAACAATAATAATAAAACATATCAATTTAACATTTCTTTGTTATTGTAGCAGACCACCCCTTGCAGGAGCGTCCATGTCGTGAGTACATGACTAGGCATACATTAAGGTCACAAGAAAAGGTAAAAACAACTGAAGGGGGGATAGATGATTTAGAAAACAATACTCCACTTAATCTTTTTTTAGCTTCAAAAAAGAAACAAAACAAAAAAGTGATTGTAATCATATTATGAATGAATGTGAATATATTAATGAATGAATGTTATATGTTAATGAATGAATATTATATGATAATGAATGAATGTTATATGTTATTAATGGATGAATGAATGATTAATGTTAAATGATCTGGTATGGGGAATTGAGAGTGATGTGAGGGAGGGAGGGGCCAAATGAGATTCCACTGCCACATGGTTGGCCCCGTTAAGTAGAGAATGTTAAACTATTTTTGAAATAAAGAGAAGCTCAATAAGGTAATGAACTTTTGAATATAATAAATGCATCGTTTGAAGCATCAAACCAATATGCAAAGATGAAAGAAAGTGCTAACTTTTCACTATGGTGGCAAAAAAATGATTCTTTATACCTTGATGCCTTAATTTTCCAAGCCAATTTCTCTTGCTTTGCATAGCGCCACCATGTTTATGGATGTGATATGACTCCTACACAAAAAACATGTACCAGTTTGTAGCCTTCAATCCAACTACATCCAAGTATCTTTTTAATTCCACTATCTTTCATCAATCTGTTTACTATTTGAACCTCGTACAAATGTTTTAGATGAAGAACCCATTATTGTGAAATGTGCCTCCAGTTGAGTAAAATAAATTGATGCTATGTATCATAATTTGAAGTTGTTTCCATTCCAATGTTCTGAGTTTAGTTTGTTTGTATGGCTTTCTAAGAATGTTGCATTGTGTTGTGTGTGGATTTGGTTTCAAAGCTCTATTTCTTTTGTTTTTAGTGGTGAAATAACTCTAAAATTTTACTTTTGTGCATAATAGGTTAGTTGAAAAATTGATAGCTTTGAAGGGTTTAGAGGCTCGATTGGGATAAATACACGAATATTTGGATCTTGTTGTTGATAGGAGGCTTCCATTTAACCATGAAATTTTGTACCATATGCAAATATGGAAAAATTTCTCTACTTACATTCATTCAAGAGGCTAGATTGCTTATCTTTTGTCATATGGTTGGATTAATGTGGCATACAATGTCAATGTGGGCTATATTTTTTTTAATATGTTCAAGTTATGCATAGTTTACAATGAATAGGGGGTGAAAAGGGGCGTGTAAGTTAAAATAATCATCATTAACAATCATTCTTTATACTATGTTATATTTATGGGTATGTGCAGGATCATCATGGAAAAAATAGGCCCTTAAGTGGCAAAAAATTCAGAAAAATCAGAGTTAGGCAACTTGACATAAAAATTTGAATAAGTTATCTTTATTATTTAAAAAATATGTAAGAATAGAATCTTTAACAAATTGAATGTAGTTTCTAAACTACTAGATTTATTTAAAAGAAAAAAAAAATCTATTTGGTGAAAATTTGAAATTTCAATGCAATAGCACTTAAATTTTAGGGAAAAAATAAGTAGGTGTCTATCTAACAACCCTAACCACAATAAAATGATAATATTTTTTATAATATTTTAGATATAAGTAGATGACTCATGTCTCGATGTGATGTATATTTTTAAAAAAAAAATTCCAAGTAAATAATTAATTATGAATTTTTTATTACAACTTTTAAAAATATAAAAACTTGTATATCCACCACCTTAACTTGGTCAAAATTTCATAAAATTCAATTTTTTTTTTAATCCTATATTATGTGAAGCATAGAATGTGATGCATGTTTTAGATTCAAAAAATGTGACACCGCTTGAAAGTTATAGATGTTTTTCAATCAACCTATCAATCAGACTTTAGTCAGTAATTCAAATAGAAAATGAATAATAATTATTTATTAAATTCAAAGTAAAGCATAATTTATATTGGTGGAAAGTTGAAAATCCATTTAAAAGCCCTTTTCTTTTTCATCAATTTTAGGTAAAAAAAAAGTCGTTAGCCACATACCCTACACATACCCATCATATTGCCACTTTTTGGCCCATCATGATCCTACACATACCCTTATTCATTATTCCTAAAATTCTTAAACATATAGACTAGGAAGAGAACTCTATTCAATACATGAGTATGTGCTACATATATTGTTGTATCAAAGCCCTATGATCTTGGATATATCTAGGAAGGCCCAAGAAAGGAGTTGCATGTATATAAGTAGTTGATTGGATGTCTGAGAAGTTTTGGAAGAATAACAATACATGACTTGTACATGTAACAATAAATAAAAATGCACTAGTTTCAATAAGAGTTGAATGGACATGGATATAGACACAGATGTGATTTTTTTTCAATGCCCCCCCTTCTGTTGTTATGGTATTGATCTTATTATAGGTCCTCTCTATATTTATAGCATTGTATTGAACACTACCTCTGAAACAAAAGAAACATTTTTTCTACTCTCGTACAATTGTTCTTTTTGTAATTCCAATTATTTTCCTATACTACAACTTTTGGAATATTTTGTAAAAGTGAATTTACAATTCAGTATGCAAATTCATCCATGTTTCAGAACTTGCAACCTCAAGATGGATAAATACTATCTCACAAACCTGAACCAACATTCCTCTTCATTCTTGCAAGGTAATTTGTTGTCTTTTAATACTTTAATAGTTATTTTATGACATTTGGCTCAATTTCAGAGTGCTATAGCAATCTATTCCATGATCAACACTTAATATAAGTTTATATCAGCAAATACATGTCATGTATGGTGTTTTTTAATGCATGTGAAGCTAACTTGTAATCCTTCAAATGGTCATGCCACCAAATAGTTATCATTTTTGTGTTGTCTTCGTATAATATAAGTTTATATCAACAAATAGAAAGAGATAGAGAGAGGACTGAGAGGGATAGAAAGATGTCTTCGTATTGCTGGAATATCTTGTTGAACCTTTCTTGCTGCAATTGGGTTGGCATATTTGTGAGCACTATTATTGTGTGTACTTTCTTGTGTAGGTGCATTTGTGGACTGTCAGAAGCATGAAAATTTTTGTGTGTGGGAAATTATCTTGCAACATTGTTTAGTAGAGACCAAAGCTAGTTTGTCTTGTGTTGTTAACTCAAGGAGGTTAAGTTTCCACTTGTCATTATGTATTGTCCATTTTTGTTCCTTAAAATGGTAAATGCCATCATGATCATACACTCATGGTTGTCCAATATAAACAAATTATATCTTTTTATGTATAATTTTAGTTATCTCCTTCTCCCGATTTTAAATAAGTAATATTATTTTTCAATAATATTTTAACCAATAGATGTGTCTGGTAGAATTCACATACTCCTATGTCTACCTTGAAAGGGCTCACTAATGGAGAGAAGAGGCCACATAAGACTCTCACTGACAGGTAGCAAGTATATGATTTTGACCTTCTGGAGGAGTATCTATCTCTTTTATTTATATTTCTAGTTATATCACTTTTTTGCTTACACACATTATATTATAAAGCTCTGGAAAATTTTATATTCTGTTACACTACATTTTTTTGTTATTTTGGTTTTAGGAAAATCAAGATGCATTGATCAAGTGTATCATAGAAGATGTTGGCTTTAATAATGGAAGACCTATAGCTATATGTATCATCTATAAGTCACTTCTCCAATGGCATTCATTTGAAGTTGAAAGAGCAAGTGTTTTTATCGTATCATTCAAACAATTGGTTTAGCAATTGAGGTATCATTGATTCTGCATTTCCCTAGTTCTGAGTAGTTTATGTGAATTGGCCCTACAGAATATAATGATTTACTCAAAATTTTATAATGATTTATTCATGTAAATTTCTCAATAATAACTACATTTTGAGTCAGAAAAGGATGTAATTGGCCCTGCAGAATATAATTACCTACGGTCACCTTGTTCTACTCCTAAAAATCCTTCTAATCAAAGATATTGTGGCAAAAAATTCACATTAGCATGAGCTGGTATGGGTCCTCCCGACCTATTATGGGTTATAAGAACTTTTTAGCACATTGATGAGACATCAAAACTGTTGTAGCGATCAGGATTACTAAAGAAGACATATCGAGGAGATTGGCTTATGGTCTCATCAATGAAGATAATCTATCGGAAAGACAAGTCAT
This sequence comes from Sequoia sempervirens, assembly GCA_007258455.2. NCBI lineage: Eukaryota > Viridiplantae > Streptophyta > Pinopsida > Cupressales > Cupressaceae > Sequoia > Sequoia sempervirens. The sequence goes on from VDFB02379711.1 coordinate 88,640,849, forward strand.
CTCGGCATGAAAAATATATGCCAGCCCAAACATTTAAGTCTCACCAATGAAGTTTCATTGGTGAGACCATCATTTCTTTCACCAACAAGAGCACTAGGAATATATCGGTGAGACATAGTAGGTTAGGTAAACATTCAGAACTTACCCCGATGGTATAAGTCTCACCGATATACTTCCCCATGCTCTGTCGATGAGACCACAAGTCAGTCCTCCTGATAAATCTTTAAAAAAAAAAAAACTACAACGTTTCATCAAAATTTCAATGCCACGGTCCGACAAAAAAAAGGTGTGATGAGGTTGCTATAGCTCCGACACAATTTTGATCTCATTCCAATGGAGAGATCATCAAACAAACAATGAATGTTTGTTGGAATATCGGGGAGACTGGCTTATGGTCTCATCGATGAAGATAATCTATCGGCAAGACAAGTCATCTCAGCATGAAAAATATATGTTGGCCCGAACATTTAAGTCTCATCGATAAAGTTTCATTGGCGAGACTGCCATTTATTTCACCGACAGGAGCACTGGGAATATATTGGCAAGACATAGCAGGTTGGGTAAACATTCAAAACTTACCTCGATCATATAAGTCTTGATGATATACTTCCTTGTGCTCATTGATGAGACCACAAGTCAGTCCTCTCGATATAGCTATAGCTCTGAAGCAATTTTGATCATGAGCTCGTCAAACAAATAACAAATGTTTGTTCGACTTTCGGCGAAACTTGGTCGCAATTTCAACAAGAATCTCATGTTGTTCCGATGATTTGGAAAAGGCATGCCACATGTGTTATGGCTATTGTTCATCGCTAGATCGACACAATGTTTGTTGATATTCCAATGAACAGGAGGTCCCTTTTTTGTGGCAGCAACTGATGAAGTTCAGTCGTGAATTCAACATTTTGAAGCTCGTTGGGATACCAACGAAAATTCAGCAACCAAAAATTTCCAAGAGATTCCTTGGAATTCCGACAATAGTTTGTCAACAATTCAACCAATGTTCATCGAAAAGTGGAGTCAAATACAGTAGTGAAGTGTGGTCTTCCTAATTCATGTGATGTGTCTTCTTCTTAGTGACATTGGATTTAATGTCCTACAAGAGTGTGACCTTTCTTGGCATATGACATTCCTCTTGGTGGTAATGCTATGATTTGCATTCCCTAAGACATGAATCCTTTATTCCTGGACTTGTCCTCTCTTGGTGGACCTTTCATGCATTTAGAAAAACCACTTTTATTATCCTATCCTATTGCATTTACAACTTTATTGTGGCCACCAAGAATAACATAACTTGCTTGCCAGTGGAGCCTTTTTTTTTCATGAGTGTCTAGAATAATGCAATTTGCTAGCCTTGTGGATCCTTTGACCATTTTTGTGTGGTGACTTGTCAGAGTTATGAGGAGGTATAAATTTTGGTATAGTTGACATACATGGGAGCCTATAGACCTGGCATGACCTTCCCATTGCCACTTATTTTGTAAGTACACACAGGTAGTGTATATCAAAATGTACTAGACCTTGTGTGTTTCTCACTTGTCTTGGCTCATTGAGTGTATATCGAACTGCATTTGTGAGCGTGCTTTCATGGCCACAAGCATAACACAACTTTCCTGCTTGTGGTGTCATGTGTGTGTTTGATGGACTTGGCATAACACAACTTGCTAGTTCACCTTGTTGCATTAATTTTGAAATTGTATGATGGTGCATCTTGTGTCGCTATTGCATGCATGTGTCTCTTTGTGTCTTTGTTGGTTTTCCATGGGATCTTGGATCTTAGGGGCTTGATCACCCTCCTTGATCTTTCTCATCTTATCTTTCCAAAACTTGTACAATTAGACCTCTCTTGACTTATTTATCTACTTTATTGTGAGTCTGAATGCAGGTTCATACTCTCACTAAAGTGTGAGCTAAATGTAATGTTGAAAAATGTACACCTTTACATTTTCACACTATGTTTGCATCCCCTTAATTAATTGGACTTAATCAAGCCTTTAATTGGCCCAATTATTCATTCACAAGCCTAATTAATTTTGTTTTCCGAAAGGGGAACCTGTATTTAATTAATCACTATAGTGAACTTAACATTTTGTGAATTGAATGTCCTAGATTTAGGCCCTATGATCCATTCACCCAAGGACGAATGGGTCCCCTTTAAGTCTTGGTACCCAATTTTTTATATGCTTTTGGTATCATTTTAATGATCTAAATTCAAATTACAAAGGTCAACTTACAATGGTGTTTAATTGTCGAGTAATTAAAGAAAACCCCTAAATATAAGGTTTTTTTTATCAATTCAACTAGAACACACTTTTTGGAGACTTCATAAGAGAAAATAATATTTTCAAGAGTATTGGATAGCAGATTTATCATTCATTCATTGTAGCATTCAAGATCCTATCATGATGTCAAGATTTATGTGTGTCCATGCATATTTTTGGAGCTAACATTGTGATGTAGGTTTCAAGCATCCAAACATCAATTCAAGCATCAAGATCCAACATTAATCAATCCATTTCATGCAAGATCCAATCCTTAGAGAAATGTGTTAGACTTCAGTCCTCTAAGGGCAGCCATTAGGGGTTTGGTGAGTTGTGACATAACTTTACTCATTCATCAAATTCTATCTATTGTGTCATTGTTTCATTATCAAGGTTTAATTACCAAGCATGGGGTTTGGCTAAGACAAACTCCCATTCACCAAAAAAAAAAAAAATCTCCTCTTTTTGTATGTGCAACTTTACAAGCGAAGAAAGATTGAAATTGGATCAAAAGAGAAATTTTACAAAGTTGTCATCAAATTTTTCAAGACACAAAAGCTCACCTACAGGTTTTATTTCTAGATTTCCGACACTGAAACCTAGGTTAAATAGCATCTTAGATCCACCTCTAGAGGACCCCAAAATTTGTGTAGAAAATCCCTACAAAAACCCATTCATCCTTGGGTGAATATGTCCTTTAGTATAGCCTAAAACCCACTTTTGGAGCAAGGTAAACACCATCCTAACCTTCTCAGATCTATTGGTTAATCATTGTTTATGATAGCTTTATCATAATATTTCATATTCCAAGTGTTAGATCTCATAGGTTTGGGGTGATCCCATAATAGTGGTTTACAATTTTTGGCCAAACTAGACACTGAAATTATTATTTTTAACTAAATCTTCACATTCGGGCACCTATATCGGCTAAACTGTGAGGAATTTTAAGATGGTGCGAACTAGAGTCTCATTAAATTTTGTCTGTAGATTCTAAAAAAAAAAAATTCAAAATTTTTGGAATCAAATTGCACTTCTTTTTCCATCTCCCACGAAAAATAGATTTTTTTCAGAAAACAACATTTTTAAAAAGTGGCCTATAACGCATAACTTTTTCCATGAAGATAAAATTCTAATTATTTCAAATTTAGATTTGTAACTCTGATATCTAGTGCTTCCACTTGGTTAGATAGTTTTTTATTGAATATTTTTTCCTTAATCAAGTTTCAAATTCAAAGAATTATAATTTAGACAATGACTATATAGCAATTTTTTTGTATATGTCAAAATTTAATTTTTTTTTTTTGTTGGGTCAAGGACTTCAATATCTGATGCACTCATATTTTTCAATTTTTTTTTTGATAATCTTCTATTTTTCCACATGTGAAGAACAAAGAAATTCATTTTTGATGAAAAACCTATGTTTAATAAAACTTAAAAAACAAATACATAACAAAACCAAAACATATTAAAATTATATTCATTGGATAGCTTGTTCTGAGGAATACCATAATCATTTGAAATAAATTTTAAATGAATTCATTTGATCCCCCAAAATCTAAATCAAAAGTGATTTTTTATCAGCATTTTGATAGGTGTAAAGGAGACATTTATAGGTATGGTTTAAAACTAGCGAGGTTCTATCCAAGGGGGTTTGATCTAAGGTGATTTGATCAAACCCTCTTCAATTGGAATCCTTAAAATAGAACTTTTTAAGGCTTAAATCATTATATTTTCTAAAAATATGTGATTTCAGCTAAAATTCGTTCCTCTCAGGAATTGTAAACCACTATTATGACATCACCCTTTGATTGTTAAAACACTTTTATCTTTCTCCCAAAATTGTCTTTCAGTCATTTCTATCATAAGGAAGTTGAGGTCCCATAGTGTCCAAAACCAAGGGTTGACTCATCTTAGGGGTTGTAAGTCAATTCTAAGAATTTGTGGAACTATCCCTCTTTCTAATGAATATGAGAAAGGTGGGTTTATGATTAAGTGGACACCCCTTTTTGCTTTAGCATATTACTCCCCTTATTGCACATTCCATTTTAGGGATCCCCTTTCCCACCATTTCACAAGCATGAGTAGTTATGTACTCTTCTTCTGTCATGGACAAAGTGACTACAACCTATCGCTTACTCATCCAACTAATGGCACCACCAAACATCATGAATACATATCCATTGATGGGTCTTCTATTGTCAATATATCTTGCCTAATCAAAATCCACAAACCCACAAATAAAAGTTGAATGTTGAGGTCCAATAGGATAACCATGAAAACATAGCTTGGCATACATGAAAGTACCCCATAAGTATTTAAACACTCTCTTAACTACATCCCAATGTACCCATCTAAGATTAGCCATAAAGTGACTTAGGGCTTCCACTTCTTGGGCAATGTCTAGTCTCACACAGACCATTATATATATTAGACTGCCAACAACATGTGCATATGGTACTTTGGTCATGTCCTCCATCTCAGTAGGATATTCTTGACAATCCACTACAGAAATATTTATCCTTTGCAACACAAGAACAATTAATTGTCTGCAAGCTATCATGTTGAATCTCTCCAACACTAAATTCACATACTTTCTTTAGCTTAACAAAATATTTCTATTAGAGTTGTCTCTTCTAATCTTCATCCCTAGAATATACCTTGTTGCATCGAGATCCTTCATCTCAAACTATGCTAGTGACCAAGACTTTAGATATCAAATCACACTTTTATCTTTCCCAAAAAAATAGCATATCATCAACATATGATGCAATGATGAGAAAATTATTATTAACAGTTTTGTAGTAAACACATTGATCGAATTTATATCTCAAAAATCCCAAACTCAACACAAAGGTGCAAAATTTATGGTACCACATCCTAGGAGATTACTTAAAACCATATAAAGACTGTTTCAACTTGCATACCAAACTTTCTTTACCTTTAACCATGTACTGCTCAAGTTATGACATATACATTTCTTCCTATAAGTCTCCATGAAGGAATGTCGTCTTCACATTCATTTGTTCCACTTCTAGATCATATGTTGCTACAAGTGATAATAGGAATTAGATAGATGCCAATTTTTCAATAGGAGAGAAAATCTCACCATAGTCAATTCCCTCCACCTAAAAATACTCCTTAAAGCAACCAACTGTGCCTTATGATTCTCAACACTGCCATCTAGATTGGATTTTCTCTTGAACGCCCATTTACATCCATTGGGTTTTTGTCCTTTAAGCAAAGGTACTAGATCCCATGTATCATTTTTCTTTAATGCAACTATTTCTTTATACATGGCTTTCATCTAGGAATCTGCATCACTCATACCCATGGCCTCTCTAATATTCCTAGGCTCATCAATGTTAGCAATCAAATAAAAAATGCAATGAATCCAACAATGAATACCCAAACCTTTCATGTGAATGTCCAAACCTATCACATTGTCGCCTATCTCTAGTAGACCTCCTAAATTGTTGAGGTTGAGGTTCTTCTTCAGAACTTTCATAGCTTCTCAAGCTCTCCTCATCATCGATTTTAATAGGAGTATGTAGTTCTTCTTTCATCAGAGTAAGTGGAATTTGAACTACCTCTTTTTTAATCCTCTTTCTCTAGTCGTAGCTCAACTCTGGAAGGTTTCATCTCTCTAAAACTTACACTTCTACTATAGAGAACCTTTTGGGCCTTTGGATCCCAAAGCTTGTACCCATTCACACTGACACCATACCCAATGAAGATACACTTAACTACCTTGTTCTCCAACTAAGACCTCTTCTCAATTAGAACATGAACATAAGCTTCACAACCAAATACTCTAAGATATCTCATCAAAGTCTTTTTATCAAACCACTCCTCTATGGGTTCTTATCAACAAGAGCTAATGTGGGAGATCTATTGATGAATAGCATATAGTGGCTATAGGGTGAAGCCACAATCATGGTTTATAATTGAAGTGAGGAAGGAAAACTCACAAAAAATGAATGCATGGAAAAAAAAATGATTTTAGGGGTTTGTACGAACCTATTGGTTCGACCGAACCCATTAGGGGTTCACTAGAACCTAGGTTCAGGCGAACTCTCCTAATACTTTCCCACCAAAAAATCCATCAAACCCCCTCATAGAAGGGGGATTCGAGTGAAACTTGGTTCGAGCGAACCCCTAGGGGTTTGCTCAAACCCCCTTTATTCCTCATCCCCTCCCTGAGACAAAAAAACCTGAATTTTGGCACTTCAAAGCTCGGGTTGAGGATGAAAATGGAGGAATCTTCACAAAGCCAACTAGAATCAGGTAGTCCTCAGAACGAGTTATCCAACAAATATAATTTTAATATGTTTTGGTTTTATTATGTATTTGTTTTTTTAGTTTTATTAAACATAGGTTTTTCATTGAAAATGAAGGTCTCTATTTTGCACATGTGGAAAAATAGCAGATTATCAAAAAAAATTTGAAAAATATAAGTGCACCAGATATTGAAGTCCTTGATCCAACAAAAAATAAAATTGAATTTCGATATATACAAAAAAAGTTATGCGTTATATGGTCACGCTATGTCTGAATTGTAATTGGTTTGACTTCGAAACTTGATTAAAGAAAAAATATTCAATTAAAAACTATCTAAACAAGTGAAAGCACTAGATATCAGAGTTACAAATCTAAATTCAAAAGAATTAGAATTTTATCCTTCATGGAAAAAAAGTTATGCGTTATATGGTGTGTGTCACTTTTTAAAAATGTTGTTTTTTGAAAAAAAACCAATTTTCGTGGGAGATGGAAAAAGAAGTGCAATTTGATTCCAAAAATTTTGAAAAATATATTTTTAAAATCTACAGACAAAATGTGACGAAACTCTAGTTTTCATCATCTTCAAATTCTTCATGGTTTAGCCACTATAGGTGCCCGAATGTGAAGATTTAGTTTTAAAAAATAATTTGAGTGTCCAGTTTGGCCAAAAATTGTAAACCACTATTGTGGGATCATCCTACAACTTCAACCCAAAACTTCTTCTCAAGGCTAGCACCACTCAACATACTCCTATCCCTCTCCATTAATGTCATGTTCATCCTTTTTGCAACTCCATTTTGTTGTGGGGTGTATGGAGTTAGCTTATGTCTCTCAATCTCGTGCTCTTTACATAACTTGTTGAATTCTACTGAACAAAACTCACCATCACTGAGTGCTAAAACACTTAATCTTTCTACTACTCTGATTTTCTACCAAGGCTTTAAACTCCTTAAGTAAAAAAAAAAAATTACTCCTAAGGAAATAAACACATGTCCTCCTATTGTAAACATCTATGAAAGAAACAAAATATATAGATTGTGATAACAAAGGAACATTCACATGACCAAACATATTTGCATGAATATAGTCCAAAAACCATAGAAGACTTGTGAGAACTAGAGTGAAAAGTAACACGATGTTGCTTTCCATAAACACAATGTTCACAAAAGTCAAACTCAAAATTGCAATTATCAATGCCTTCAATAAGGCTCTTAGATTTTAGGGAGCTCTAAGACCCTTCTCACCAATGTAACCAACTCATCAAGGTGCCACAACATTGTCTTCTCTACAGGAAGCTTCATTTCCAAGGAATTAGCACCCTTAGGTACCCAAGATGCATGACCATCAAATGTAGCTACTATAGATTTCTCTACTCGATTTGATATTGAGGGTGAAGAATCCAAAGATTTCTTCATTGATTTGTTAGAGAAACTATTGCATTGAACAATGCATGCATCCAACTTGAACAAGGTTCCAATCTAAATACCCTTAGCCAACACCACAACTCCTCTCATCATCTTGCATCCTCTGCTTTAGTAAACAAATTGCACTCCCGAATCATTCAGTTTACTCACAAAAAGTAGGTTTTGTGTCAAACTCGAGATATGCAAGACATCATCAATCTCCTTGACTCTTCCATCAGGGAATCTGAGTTTTACTCTACCATGACCAGCAATCCTCAGGTGAGAGTCATCACCTAAGTACACCTTCCCATCATCGTATTCCTCATACTTTGAGAACCATCCTCAGTGAGAGGTCATGTGGAAGGAAGAACCTAAGTCTATCAACCACACATCTTTTGATGTTAGTGTTGTCAAAGCTGCGACAAATACATTTGTGTCATCTTGAGAGGATTTATCAGAATAAAAACCTAAGAAACTCTTTTTGTCTTTCTTCTTCTTCTCTTCCTTGCACTCTTTTTTGAAACTACTAGATTTTTCGCAATTCCAACACTTAAACTTTCCATCATTAAAATTTTCCATCTTGATTCTTTCCAGATGTACTTGCCATCTTTTATCTGCAACAAGGTCACAAAATATACTTCTACAAAACTCCCACTAAAACAAAGATCATCTCAAAAAACCCTTCAAACCCAATAAAATAATCAAAATTGGCTAGGCTCTGATACCAACTGAAAGGAAGTCAAATGTGTGAAAACAGCTTCCAAAACACCAATCTAAGTAGTAGAGAGTTGCGAAAATTTCTTAAACACCTTTAACTGTTACAAATTTAGATGCACATACATATCATAAACAAATAAACAATGAAAAACATAACACAAAAATTTACATGGGGTAAACCCTTTCAGGAGAAAAAACCCACACTCAAAAACATAGCTCAATTATATTATTTAGCAACAATAAACAAGTTAAAATATAATTGCAAATCTATGCTCTTGTAGGAGTCTTCACACTTCTTCTCAAATCTATAGTAATTTTGAAGCATAATGGTACTTCAATAAAACAACTACTCCAAAATACAAGTGCTTACAGTGAATAAATTAGACATTTTAAAATCGAATGTCAAAGGCTAAAGATGTGAACTGTAGATTTTTGGTTAGGGGTTATAGGCTACTCTTGCACTCTTAGGACGTTTCACCTAAAGGGATAGAGATAGACCCTACTCAAGAGATCTAGCTAGGTTCACTCAAATTATGCAATGTATGATGTAATTAAGACTAAATCGAATGATCTAAGTGCAATTGGATGATCTATTTGACTGATTATGCATGCAAAACCTAAGATTTATGCAATGTTGGAAAACACAATGTGATATGCAAACATGAACTATGTATGAACAAATGCAAAACAAAAAAGAAGAAGGTTGATTCAGAGTGCACTTGGGCAAAGAATGGAGAATCTGGTATGTTCTAAATGCTATCTAAGATTACTGAAAATCACCAATGAGACTCATTCACCACTGATGGCAAATCAGTCCCGCTTCTTATGAAAACTGTTGAAAACTTGTTTCTGAGTGTCAAGATCCAGAATTTGACAAAATTTGGATTTCCAGCCTTAAGGTGAGACTCATTCGCCACTAATGGTGAATCACTCCACTCCCAAAATTTTGATAAATCAGGGACCAATCCTGTAGCACCAGATCTGAGGTTGACTACTTGTCAGGTTAATGAAGTTAATTCTACAGAAAACAAACAAAATGTCTTCTTCAAGCTTGAAATGAGGCTGATTTGACTTGAAGCACTTTGTTGACTTCTTGTCCACTTTTCAACACCTAATTGCTTGTCAAATCTACATACACAAGTCTGCAATCACACATGCAAAAGGGGAAAAATGGTTAAGGGTTAGGTTATGAGGATTTGCCTTGGTCAAATCTCACTTTGATAATCAAACCCTTAATGAAGAAATGGAATGGAAGAGAATGATAAAAAAAATAACATGCCTTAGTAACCCGATGATACCTTATCACAGGTCAACATAAGGTGATTTTGAATAAAAACCTGAAAGAAAATTTGAAATATTTTGAATTTTGAGCCAAGAGGGATTCATTCGCCACCCATGGCGAATGGGTCCCACCTTGGACTTGAATGTGGGTGTCGGGAATTAAGTCACATTTAATGTTGTTTGTTGGGTTTACATTTAAAAACACATTTAATTAAGCCTTATAAGGGCATAAAGGGGTCAAATAAAGCATAAGAAATGTGTAAATAGTGAAATTATGCCTTAAAAAAGCATGAAACCTTGTTACAAGACTTTACAACACTTCAAAATAGGACTTGATAAGTGATGAAAATGTGACTTTTAGGTGAATTGTAATAAATAGAGTCTAAAAAAGTGTAGAAATGTTTTACAATACTTCACAACACCTTTATGAGACGCCATATTTTGAATTTTAAGGACCTAATGTGAGCGTTCAAGTCATATTGCAACATTAAATCAAAACAAAATGGACCAAGCATCATGAAGAAAGGCCTAAAAGACCATGAAAATGGAAAGGGACCATTTTTCTACAATGCAAGATGCAACATGGAAAGCACCAAAAACACTACGCGTGCATCATTGTAAGTTTCTAATTGTCACCACATGTAACATTGCAACTACCAAAATATAACTACACCTCCAAAGCTCACATTCCATGCAAACTCAACACTAAAATAAAAAATGCCTTTATGCACAACTCCACATGTAATTGCAGCTTTTCAATATGACTCCTCGGAGTCATAAACTGCAAGTTATAACTCAAAAGACAACATGAGATTATTAGCAAGAATTAAATATTTAAATAATTAATCTTAAAGAAAAATCAAAGAGCGACACACCTTCATTTTCTAAGAGTTGCTTATTCTTGTGGACGATGGGCTGGAGGATGGAGAGATTGTCTAAGGTTACTCCTTCAAGGTTTTTCCATAGACGATACCAGGCATTGGCTCTCCCCTCCCTCATTCGGAGAATAATATAGCCTCTACCAAAAGTGGAGCAGCAGAAAATCTGACGCAGAGTCCTTTTGTTCACAGGCCAAAGAAGCTATGCGATTGACTCCGAATGAAACATGGGGACTCTACTTTCCAGAAGGGAAAAGAGACAACCCCAAGCTCGAGCATAAGGGATGCTAGATTTTGGTACAGTTGGAGTTGTAACCATCGGTTTCTAATCTTTCAGTAAGAAATTCTGAGTAAGTTGGTGCAGAGGTACATAATTCACTAAGTTCCCCTATTGTTTCATTGTTTGTCTCTCGTTCTCAACTCTCGAGTAGGAGAGATAAATTTGTATTTTAAAAGTTATCCTTTTGTTTTATGAGTTGGGTAGGTCCCCAATGCATTTCCTCGATTTACTTAGAGAAAAAAATGCTATGAAAAAATGGATATTATAACAAAGGAAATTGAATTTAATGTCAGTACAATGTCAAAAACAGAAATGCCTGCAACTTTTACAAATCTGAATTTGTTAGGATTTCACTACCACTAAAGCAAAAGCTCCTTGAAATTTGTTAGTTTTAAAATTTGCACCATTTCAATGCCAGTAGCCAGCAAAATGAAAGAGACACCTGAAAACTTTTAGCAAGGAAAATAAGATTTATAAACTGTACAATTTGAAAGCCATAACAACAAAACCCTTCTAAATTTTAACCAAATGAAAATAGTAAGTAACTTATGTACGATTTCAAGTAAAGGCATAAAATCTTGTTTTTACTAAAAAAGGAAATTTAATTATGTTCATACAATGTCACAAGTAGATAAGCCTGTAATTTTTACAAATAAAAGAAAGTCTCTGAAACTTTCAGGGTGTCACCAGGTTAAACTAAGATGTACCTTCTCTTGGGATATTTACCTATCAACTTCTTGTTTGGGAAGAGAAGATTTGATAGTATTGGATAATTCGTAACTTCTTACATAGCCATTTCATTACCCCAAATTTCTAGGGCAGCTCATACACCCAAATAGATAGATTGCACACCCTTTTTCTAAAAAACTTATCTGCCATTGAAATTACAAAAGGTTAAGAACATCTCAAAATGGCAGTATCTTCCTTCAATCTGATAGATCTCAGACTGCAACACATGATTGTGTGATTTCAGAAAATAATTGTGGAAACTTTTGAATCCATATAACAGGTTGGATGGCCTCAGGCTTCAATCTTTGATTAATTGAGTTCAAAAGTATCAATCAACAGGGTATATATTAAACTCACTGATGTTATTGGCTGGGCTGATTCATGCAAAAGACAAGTCAAGAGTTTTGTGGCAAACATGCAACTCTGATCGCAACTCATTTAATTTTAAGCTTGCCAACATGCAAATATTACCACTATCACAAGGCGTATCTATCTTGATGAATTTGTAATTCAGCAAGCCAACAAACGTTTTTTACGTACTATCATCTGAAGTCAACTTGCAGATGGACAAACAAATTTAATTATTCTACTGATTAATCAGATTACGGGCAGTCAAGGTTGCTAAGAAGTTTGATACGCTAACCATGCAACGTATATCTAGGTTAGCTGTAGATCTCAATATAGTGCACCAATTTTTGTACAATATTAGTTATTACTATTACTAAGGTGATCTGATAACCAAAAACCACTAGAGCTATATAGTCAGTTTGCCAAAAAATACTTTATTTTGAAAATCTTGTCAAATGCACCATTGTCACTAGATTTTTGAAGCAGAATATGGAATGAAGTCCATCAATAACCAAAGCAGCAGTGGCAAGATTAGTATAAAGAATCAAACGTGTTTAAAAACTACTACTCTGTTTCTAATACAAAGAGTTTTCATAATTGAAAGTACAAACATCTGAAGTTTTTTACATGATAACTAGTGCCACCTTTCACAGAAGTATTGCCACAAACAAAACAGTAAGTTCTGCTCTACATATTCATTGATATTGTCTAGTCTATCCTTCCTCCCTATTTTAGTTACAACAAAAGCTTTTTGTCTGATGAATTACTGAATCTGTTACAACTTACAACCTAATATTTTGCATTACTAATGTGTTGCATAGAGATTTGATGGAATACATATTCAATACTTTTATGGTATAAAGGATATATTACAGTCTTCAAGTCATGAATATGTTCTTGATATCAACACGTGCATAAGATTTTCAGATGAAAAATATGTGTGTGTTGTTTTTAATAGTCTTGATATGAGCACTAGGTAGGGTGGTAACGCTTTGCTTTGCTTTTGTTGTTGATGTTGTATTACTTGCAACATCATAGTAATGATTATTTGCTGGATTCATGGTGACATTGGAACTGTCATTGCCTCCAAAGGGAAGAAGAAGATTTTACAATGTCAACTGCTAGATCGGGATTAGTGTTGGGGCCTTGAAAAGAAGTGAACTAAAGCATTCCAAAGATTCAGACTTGACATCCCTAATTCTACTGAACTACTCAAACCTCCGCAAAGTGTATGAGTATGCAATTGACCATTTTTAGCAATTGCTTGCAAATCACCAAATCCATCTAAAGCTCAAAGAGAGGCAAAGAAGAATCTCTCCTCCTCCATATGTTTTTCCCATGCTACCCTGCTGGCATATAACACAACTTGGTCTATATTTCTGCAAAACATTCAAGTTGCAAAGCACAAACCATTAACCAACTCTATTGAGAAATTCCTATAAATATGTTAGAATAATTATGCTTTTGTAATCTTAACATTTTCTCTATATCCATGTTTAGGTTATATCAAAGAAATCGTATAAACCTATGGAATTGTCCCCAAAATAAAGAATCCAAATCTTGTATAATTTGAACAAAGAGGCTTGTTCGTAGAAAAAGACAAAAACCTAGCACAACGTCAAACATGCCTGCAAGACTTGGAGCTTTGTTGGGGCAGTCCAATGCCTTCATAGATTTGTGAAGTCTTTCTCATATGTTCTTGCAACCTCTTAGATGGTAACCCCACTTAAGAAACTCATAAGGAGTCAAGACAAAATAATTTAATAGTGTTCTAACTAAAGCAATATGATGCAGCTCTATTCTGGAACTGCAAAAGAACCCAGATTTAAGTAATGAAACAGTCAAAACTCTTTCAACTAACAATTGTTAATCTCTGATAGGATATGCTCTGCTCTAACAGGACAACCCAGATCTTAACCTGCAAGCTTAATTAAATAATGGCACGAATCTCTGTTTGGAGCAACTCATACTCATAGATAAAGGAATAACTGAACCCTGCAAGCTGAGAATCATATACAAAAACCACCTGGTTTATAATCTTGAAGTGAACACAACAGTCCTTTACTTGTTCATGCAAGAGTACAGCCTAGGAAACAGGCATACAAAACATAAAATATATTCTACAGCTACACTATAGTTCCACAAAAACTAAGCAACTCCACAAACTGACACAATTCTTTGGTGCAGCTTTTGTTTCCCTTCAAGCATACTATCTTTTCTTCTCTCAACCTAGCGTGCCTATTTTCTCTTTTCCTCCTTTTTTTCCCTTTTCTCCGCTCACAAATCTATACTTCCTCATTTTCAACAAATAGGCTCTATGCCTGGAAACATGAACACCTGTGCTGCTGACCCGTCCTATTGAAAAGTTCATGAGAGACCAAGGAAGAATCCAATTAGTCATTTCCTTCTACGCTTGCAGAACTACCAAAATAAAAGGAAGAGAAAGGAGATCAATGCCTCCTTTATTCCCAACAAACAACCAGAGCAGTTGGACAAACTGCCTTATATTCACACAACAAAAGTTTTAGATTAACTGAAACAGAAAGCAAATGGTGTGGGTGACTCTTCAATGCAGATGCTATGCATCATTCTCCACTTCTTTTACAAATTCAGAGTGTGGATTGGTTTGGCTGTACTTGAGCAAATCAGCCTCTGTGATCCAAGAATTGTAAGACACTGGTAGGCCTTCCCATTTAACAAATACAGCTTATATGATCTAGATTGAGTAGCCACCACTTTGGTAAATTTCACCTACTCAACCTGGTCTCTTCTCTTTTTTGGAAAATGCTTAGTTCATCCCCGTCCTCCTCCTCATTTTGTTCATCCTCTATTTGATCTTCATTTGCCTCAGCTGGATAGGAAGGTCAGCAACATTAAAAATAGGACTACTGTCCAAGTGCTTCAGAAAATAAATTAAATAGGCATTACCATTTATCTTCATAATCTTGCGAGGACTAATCTTCTTGGGCTTTAACTTATTTTAGGCACCTTGGGAATATCTTTCCTTGTGCAGATGTACCATGACCGTTTCTCCCACCTAAACACCCTCTATTTCTATGCAAATTAGCTCTCTGCTTATATTGCTCATTCATAGTCTGCAATTTGAGTCTAACCTGTTGATGTACCTCTCAAATGTTCTCTACAAAATCTATAGCTTCTTGGCTGATATGTGAGTTGACTAGAAAATCAATTAAGTCCATATATGATTTGAAATGGAGACTTACCAGCAGACCTATTTATGCTGGAATTATAGGCAAGTTCATCTTTTGTTGTCACCAAATCCCATTGTTGAGGGCTGTCACTTACTAAACACCTCAATAGATGCCTCGGCTTCTATTCACCACCTCAATTTCACCATCAGTTTTGGGGTAGTAGACTGAATTAAATTGCAACTTGCTGTCCAACTTCCTCCACAAGACTCTTTGAAAGTGGCTTAAGAATTTGGGGTCTCCATTGTTGTTTAGTCTTCAGAATACCATGCAATCACACTACTTTCTAAAGAATGAATTTGCCACTTGACTTGCATAATTTTTCTTCTTACATGAGCCATTTTAGAAAAGTAGTCAACCACCACAAACACTTAATCAGAACCCTTTGAGTTTGGGGCAGCCCCAAAACAAAATCCATGGAAATATCAGTCCATGGTTCCTCTAGCACAAGGGAGTGTATAGCCCTGTATTTTGATGTCCTCCTTTGGCCATCTGACACAACCTACAAGCAACAACAAATCTATCCACATCTCCCCTCATTTGGCCAAAAGAAACTTTCACTCACTAATCCAAATGTCTTATCTCTTCCAAAGTGTCCACTCAACCCTTTTGATTGCATCTCTCGCACAAGCTCTTCTCTCCTTGATCCAAAGTGAATGCAAAGTTGTGATCCCTTAAACAAAAAGCCATCAATCAATAAAAGGTCTTCAAATGGACGCATACCTATGAGGATTGTAAAAATGTTGCCAAATATGAATGATCTGTATAATCACCCTTCATTTCTTCAAAATCAAACAATGTATGACTCATTACAACCAATAAATGACACCTTTTTCTTAACGAATCAACCACATAGCAAGGATAGTTGCTTGAATAACCCTTCTTTTGAGTTGTTGAAAACTCATTTCAGTTGCTTTTGTCCAAGTGAAGACTTCCTTACGTACAATCAGTCAATGGTGCACTTATGCCACTAAAATTCTTGATGAATCTCTTAAAAAAATTCATCAACCCAAGGAATCTCTCCACCTCAATGATACTTTGAGGAGTAGGCCACTCAAGAATAGCCTTAACTTCTTTTGGATCTACGCTCAACCCACTAGCTAAAATAACACCACCCAAAAACACCAACTCATCTTTGCAAAATTTACTCTTTTTAGAATTGATAAACAACTTTTCTACTCTTGAGGATGTCTAGTACCATTCTCAAATGTTCTTCATGCTCATCCATAGTTTTGCTAAAAAGTAAGATATCATTAAAATAGACTATAATAAATTTACCAATGTGCATTATAAATACTTGGTTCATGGTGCGCATGAAGGTACTTGGAGCATTGGACAATCTGAATGGCATCACCACTCACTCAAATAACCCATCCTTGGTTTTAAAGGCTATCTTCCACTCATCACCTTCACGAATCCAAATTTGAAGGTATCCACTTCTGAGGTCAATCTTGGAGAAGACTTTGGCACCTAATAAACAATCTAATAAGTCATAAATGTTCTAGGTATTGAATAGCGGTACTTCATAGTGATTTTGTTAATGGCTCTAGAGTCCATACATTCATTTTTCCCCTTTCTTAGGGGAGAGTAAAGAATGTGTAGCACAAGCACTCATGCTTTTCCTTCCAAACCAGTTTTCTAATAATTTAGTAATTTGTCTCCTCATTTCTTCATTTTCTAGGAGTCTACCTATAAGAAGCCAAATTTGGAGGTCTGGCACCTGGAATTAAAGCAATTTGATGAGTAATGCCTCTAGAAGGGGGTAAACCAGCTGGTAGATTAGTTGGTGTCAAATCATAGTATTGTTGCAATAATTTTTGCACCTCCAATATTCTAAGTCCAATATTCTAAGACTAAATCCTTGTAAAATTTCTTGGTACAACAAATAACAAATCTCCCTTAAATTCTCTAAAAAGCTCTTTCCAACCACTATAAATAAAGATAAAGCTGCTATTTCATTTGTTCCTTCTAACTTTAAAGGTTTCAAGATATGGAATTTACCCACATATTGCACCTCATAGATGTTTTCTTGGCCATGGTAAATTATATTTTTGTTGGATAACCAAGGTCCACCTAATAAAAATTGACAAGCATCCATTGGCACCACATCATACAATATCTTGTCCTCATAAGGACCAACTTTGAAGCCAACAAGACAAGATTGATTCACAAGCACACTATGATCCTTTTTCAACCACGAAATTTTATAAGGATTTAGTTTCAGAATGCAAACAAGTTGTAATTTCTGCACCGTTTCTGTACTTACCAAGTTATTAGTAAACTCTCCTCCACCTACAATCACCTTACACATTTTATCTTTAATCTTGCATTGTGTCACTGTTTCTTCTCAAATTAACTATAGGGACTTCTTTGTCTCTAGCTATCAAGGTTCTATTTAGCATCAAGTTCTCACTCATCTCTGCTTTAACTTCCTTTATCAAGGGTTTTTCTCCTCCTTGGGTCACCATTGTTCTCTTGGGGTTTTGAGGGTATTCAATAGCCCTATGGGTCTCATTACAAATAAAGAACCTCAAAGGCTTCCAAAGTCAAAAAAAATTGCTGTCCTCATCCTCTCCCTCTAAAGCCACCCCTCTCTTGAAAGTTTGGCTTCACATTATCCTCTACCTCTGCTTCATTGACTGATTTGGAGGAACTTCCTCTACCTCTCCACAAATTGCTACCACCTCTTTTGCTTGCCACTTTTCCCCACCTACTTAGTTTTTCTTTCTTCTTTTAAGGCTAATTGATATGTCTAATCCACGGTATTCACTTTGAGTAGAGCTGACTCATTTTGGAGTTAGAACTTGAGTTCATTAATGTATTTGGTTGTTGCATGCTCATCATCTTCTTGCAAATTATTCTTGATTTGCACAGCTTCACAAATTCTTTAGTATAGGCTGATATGGATAACTCGCTAAAAGTTTTGGCTGATAATTCAAGGGCATTAACTTAGCCTTCAAGTGTTTTAACATCTTTAGCCACAGCCTGATTTTCTCTTTCCCTTGTGTTCTCCTGACATTCTGGAGATTCTCCCACCATAGAGCAACATGAGACTTCATTTTAGAAGCAACAACTTTGACCCTTCATGAATTAGGTTCCTCAATCTAAGAACACCTCTAGATTTAATTCACCTTTAAAATCAGGGGCTTTAACCTTAACTCCAGTTCCCTATTTGTTTATAGCCTCAATAAGTCTTTCCATGGAATCTATGGCTCCTCGTCGACCCCTTTGAACTTCTGGTTCTTCCTCAGAATCCTCACGAAGCAACCTAGCCTCAAGGGCCTGCAACCTTCCGAGCACTTCATCAACTGCATTACCCTTCCATCTTGCATTTCTCTGGCCTCTCCTTTCCCAAATCACACGAGCTCTTTTCTGAGCAATTTAAGTTCTGCTCCAATACCAAACTGGTGCAGCTCTACTCTGGAACTGCAAAAACGGCCTCTGAAATAACAAAGGTTAAAGTACTGAAACAATCGAAACTCTTTTGATTAACAGTTGTTAATCTTTGATAGAATATGCTCTGCTCTAACAGGACAACCCAGATTTTAAGATGAAAGTTTAATTAAATAATGGCACGAATCTCTATTTGGAGCAACTCATACTCATAGATAAAGGAATAACTGAAACATGCAAGCCAAGAATCATATACAGAAACGACCAAGTTTATAATCGGGAAGTGAACACGACAGTCCTTTACTTGTTCATACAAGAGTACAGCCCAGGAAAGGAGCATACAAAACATTAAATGTATCCTACAGCTACACTACAGTTGCACAAAAATCAAGCAACTCTACAAACTGACAAAAGCCAGATCCATCTCCAGTATTACATTCTTTGGCACAGCTTTTGTTTCCCTCCAAGCAGACTATCTTTCCTTCTCTCAACACAGCGTGCCTTTTTTCTCTTTTCCTCCTGTCTTTTTCTCTTCTCCGCTCTCAGACCTCCCCTTCAACAAATAGCCTCTATGCCTGGAAACATGAACACTTGTCCTGCTGACCTGTCCTATTGAAAAGTTCACGAGAGACCAAGGAAGAATCCAATTAATCATCTCCTTCTACGCTGGCAGAATTACCAAAATAAAAGCAACATAAAGGAGAGAAACGTCTGCTTTATTCCCAATCCCAATAAACAAACCAAGCAGTTGGACGAACTGCCTTTATTAGCACAGAAAAAAATCTAGATTAACTGAAACAGGAAAGCAAATGGTGCGGGTAACTCTTCAATGCAGATGCTCCGCATCAGAATATCGCCTGCGCAATGGAATAAGTTTTATCATTTATGTGAAAGAACTACTGAAGCTCTAAGCAGTACAGAAGAGGAAACCTTAATATAGCTAAAATATATCCTCCTTCCCCGCCACCTCCCCAATAATCCACTATCCAAATCCTCATTAGCTTTAAACAGATGAAATGCCATCATAACCATAATCAGTTACCCAAGTTTATCAAAAGCATATCAGAATGCATAGATAGTGGCGGGGGGGGGTTACAAAGTGTTGGATTTAGGAGGAGAATCCACTTCCAGATATAAAAGATTTCAACACAAACTATTCATGAAGAAGCATGGAAATTTATACAAAACAAATAAGACAAAACAGGGCAACATATTGCTACAGCAATGACAGATTATCTATTCATTAAAAAGCTTTAAAGATAAACACAGTAATCTTCCATTAAAACTGAAAATTGATTTAAAGTTTAAACAGAAATTAGGCCATATACAGTGTTTATAATATCTGACCAGTACATTTTGACAGATAAAACTTGATGCTGCCAGCATCTACCCTTTTTGTATCTTACAGAAGCTTCAACACATTAAACCTGCAGGGAGTAGAACAGCAGCGTCCTCTACAAAATGGAATGTTTTTCTATAAACATAAAACCCCTGTTTTACCTACTGCTGCGTGGAGCTTTAGGGAAAAAGCTATTAACAAATGGCCTGGCAAAATACACAGGTGTCAAATTTGTAAACCCAATGTATTTACATCGCTCAGCAAGCATTAAAACTTTGGACAGCTAATATGATAACTGTCAAACAAAAAGATGGACGGTGGAGCTGCCACGTGTCTTCCTCAATGTGCTGTGCTGGCATTAAACATTAGTGCTTTCACAAAGTACTCTGAGAACAAGAGGTTTTTCAGGTGACATTGAAGCCTGAATGGTGAACGTGCCATTTCAATCTCTTATCTGGAGGTTTAAAACGATGTGGTGAAGGATCCCCTGTCACCTGGCAAGCTCTTGTTCTCAGATTATGTTGTAAGCCTTCCCCAGCATCTCTGTTTGAGCTAAGCATTCTTCTGATATACTTTTGATTAACTTTGGTAACTGATCTCCATTTCAAGGATCATGAAGCGCCATACTCGTATATCTAACAAGTTATATTTAGAAATCTTTTCGTAAACTGAGCCACATTCTTAAATAGTTAGCGCCATACTTTCTATTTATTCCTCTATCAAATACCAAAATACTAGTACTCCCATCCCAAAAATATTGGAGCAGATTAGAGGGCCTCAACGATTTCTGTGAATAAAATCCATTCCTAACGATACAAAATACTGGCTAGCAATTTATATATAACTTCTGTTGCTGGATTCATGTTAGAGATCTAACTGATATATGGTCTCTATTCAATATTTGTAGATAATGGTGTCAAAAGTGACGATCGAGGAGAGAAAAGCAAGATATCTGCTTTTTCCTTTTCGCTTTCAAACCCTAACCATAGTACCATTCTGCGACTTAATCTGATTAATTAATTTTTGCATTGCAGGGGTGGATTGTGTGGCTGTCGACGTGAAGGAAAAAAAGGCACTGTAATTGGGAAAGCAGACTCTGTGTCTGTCGCCGCACCCCTCACGAAGTTCGGTTTTGGTTTCGCAGATCTACTGAGCATGGATGAGGATGATGTGCAGAAAGAAGAGCCTGTTGTGACCTTTTCACACATCGCCCCATTCAAGATGGGGACCCCTAATTTTTGCTCCATTTTGGTCTTTTTGGCTTTGGTCTCTCTCTCGGTCTCTTTTCTGATAGTTGTCTTTCGAGGATTGTGCCCATCATTGAGTTTAAACATGAACTTTTGGCTAAGTCTGAAAATTAGGGTTTTGAACTTTCCAGCCAATCTGAAGTTAACCAAGGTGAATAAATTGAAAACAGAGACTAACATTGTTGTCAGTATTCTTCCAATAGACTCTCAGCTAAGTTTCATCAGATTCTAACTACTTACTATTTTTAGT
This sequence comes from Sequoia sempervirens, assembly GCA_007258455.2. NCBI lineage: Eukaryota > Viridiplantae > Streptophyta > Pinopsida > Cupressales > Cupressaceae > Sequoia > Sequoia sempervirens. The sequence continues at coordinate 88,662,462 of VDFB02379711.1, forward strand.
AAGTGCGTAATTCTAGGTATTATCTCAGCATTTTTGAAATTCTGATAGTCACACTGCATTCAGAGCACATCAACTGCTCACTGGCAAAATTTGAGCTGAAACGAACAACTTACTATTTTTAGCAGTTCAGCTTTCAGGGCAGATTTCAAAGTTTATATGAAGAATTTTTCAACGCATGTCTGAAGATTCCTTCTGGGTTTTTAGAGACCTTCGCAACGGTGTAACATGCAAAGTGAGATAACAACTTTCAAAATTCAGCCTTCCGAGGCTATTTTTAGGGTTTGCATGCTAGGGTTTTCTTTGCATGTTAGGTGATTCTTTGTGGGTTTTTTGAGACCTACGCGGTGATGTGACATGCAAACAGAGATGGTCACTCATTCAACAACTTACTATTTTTAGCAGATGCATCCCAGCAACTGCCTCCCAGCACTTCAGAATCACGAACTAATTGCAATGCAACCGAAACGAGAACAAACGGAGATCGTTTGATATACATGCAAGATGAATTAGGGTTTCCAGCTTTGGGGCCCGAAAAGAGGGGTAAAAAGTTAGAATTTTCAAAAACCAGTGTATACCACTGCGATCAGCGTCTCCCAAGCTATCCGCTGGTAAAATTTGAAGGCAAACGGAGTACTTACTATTTATAGTAAGTCGTTTCAGAAACTGGCTAAAAATAGTAAATCAGCAGCAGGTGCTGATGTCAGCAGGTAGGTCACGTGGTGAGGAGCGTGTTATTTCTAATTTCAAGTCAATTGGAGTTGTGGAGGGCTCAGAAACAAGCAGTTACTATAAATAGCAAGCCACCACCAGAAATGTGCTATAAATAGCAGGTCAGCACGAGGCGTCAATTTGAACAAGTCAAACAGCTGATAAAGATCCGATGGCGCGAATTTCAAGGCGAACGGAGTTGCAGAGATTCAAAAAAAAATCAAGCGCTTACTATTTTTAGCAGGCCTGCATAGAAGAATTAGGGTTTCCTAAAATCAAGGGCGAAACACAACAGCTAGGCAGAAGCAGCATCCAGTCACGATCAATACCCTTCAGGCAATCGACATGCAAAATTTGAAGACATTCTGAGCAATTGCTATTTTTAGTAAGTTGCTAAAAATAGCAGGTGCAGGCAGGCATCAGGCCCCAACAGTTCAATCACATCCCGAGAGTCAACACAAAGCAAAATCAGGCTCTTCTTAGTCAAAAGTCAATCCAAAGCACAAAATCTGGGGAGCTTTCTAAAAATAGAAAGTTGGGGCAAGCTAGGGTTAGCATGAACGAATCACTCTAAATTTGACAAATGGCATAAAATTCACTAAAATTGATAAATTTTCAAGTCCAGCTAGTGAAAAACGCCTTTAAAAGCTGAAGGTTGATGAAAATTTTCTAAGCACCCTGAATGCACCTTGAGGTTGAAGAGGAGGTCTTGAAAATTTCTAAGTCCTTCAAATATGAAACCTCAAGGGTCCAAATGTGCCCAGCTAGATGAGAGGCTTGAAAAATCTTCTAAGTGCTACAAATTGGAAGCTCCCATGGTGAAATGCGCCTAGCTCAAGGTAGTAGCAAAATGCTAGAAAATTTTCTAATTATGAAACTCGTCCTCCTCTTGTGGCTAAATGCGCCCATGTCTAGCAAGTCAAAAGGTTTCATCCTTCACACATAGCCAAATGCGCCCTCAAGGTGATGGCATGCAAAAAGTTTCTAAGTATAAGAAATATCCTCCTCACCCATCAAAATGCGCCCATCCTCCTACATAGGCAAAATGCGCCCAAGAAAGTAACTAATGGTGATGAAATGGCTAAGGCATGGTAGGTTGATCCTCTTGCATGTGCCAAATGCGCCCATCCTACATCATGTACTAGATGCGCCCAAGTCAAAGAAGGTAATTGCATGTCAAGAAAATATTCTAAGTGTTGGAGATGTTCATCCTCTTGCCTAGCCTAAATGCACCAAGATTAGCATGGAAGTCAAGAAAAATGGCAAAGTCAAAATGTTCCATCCACCTCATGCCTCCATTTGCGCCCAAATCAAGGCATGTGAGGACAAAAGCTAAGGCGTTGAAAAAGATTCCTCCCTCCTCAACAAGTTGAATGCGCCATGCAAGCTAGGAAGAAGACAAGGATGTTGACTTCCACCTTACCCCTTTGAATGCGCCCATGCAAGATAAAGGGAATCTAAGGCGTTGCATGTAGGAGAAAGATTCCAAGTGTTAAATTCTTCACCCCCCTCATTTGCACCTTGCCTTGCATGAAGAATTCAAGAAATATTCAAGACGTTGAAACTTGAAGCTTCCCCCTTTCAATGCGCCCTTGACTTGTGGGGAGTTGGAGAAAATTGTCTAAGTTTAGCAAATTTGAAGCATGCAGCTGTTTGCCTATGGAATGTAATTCAAATCTTACGTACTACTGGCAAACTAGTCATGTGCAGAACATAGAATAAAACAGTAACCAAAAAGATATCATGTTTGAACACCGGAAACTTTATTCATTATCAGAAATATCATGTACAATCCAAGAGTATCAGCAGTGCTTAACAATATAACCATCGGCACATAACTATCTCCCGACTATCCCAACAGACTACATATAACGTTCGGCAGTGGTTAGATAACCAACCGACATGATGTTCCATAACAACATTAACATTAACATTAATCCGAACATGATTTCCCGAAAGTACATGACGTATATTATTCTTACTAATCTATAGCTTTATTAGCAATTGGCCGACTACGACCAAGGCCGACTAACACAAAAGTAAGCTATGCTATCTACATCATCCCCCCCACAAAAGAAGTCATCTTCCAGACGACATACATATAGAAAGACAAGATCAATGACAAGTAGGGGGAAGTGAGTGCGTCCCTGGATGCACAGATGACGTCAGAGTAGTAGAAGAATGCTCCGCTCGTAGTCGCCTCACCTCCTCGGTACGTGTGCGAAGCTGCCGATCTGCCAGTATCTCCCTCTCCCTCGCATCCTTAACCATACAGGCTGCCTCCATCAGTTGGATTTTTTCCTTCTCCGCCTCTGCACTCTTGGCCGCCAAATCAACATCTTTTGCAGCCAACCGATCTTCCAATGCTTTTACTCGCTGCTTTCATGCTTCCTCTTTCTGCTTTGCTTCCTCCTCCAAGACGGCCACCCGAGGCTCCAAGACTTCCAATCGAGCTCCCCTCTCACTGGCAAGCTGAGTTTGTTCGGCCAAGTCATTTTGGATGTTCCTTATGGTGGCAGTGGACTCCTCCTTAACCCTCTGTAGGAGTCTATAGGCTTCTACTCTTCGCGATACCGTTACCTCAGTAGAAAATACTTGGTGTTTCATGAGGATAAAGACATCCCGAAAGGCAAGCTCTATGTGATATAAGCTTTCTAGAACCCCTGCGTCTCGCCCTACTAGTCTCGGTGGTCGACCCCGCCAGGCTCTCATCATTGCAGGAGTCTCTCCTACTGTCCAGTCCTCGCCGAATATCCGTGTGAACTCAGCCTCACACCCCATCTGTATGAATCCTCGGATGCGCTAAACTTCCTAGCCCACTAGAGGAGATCGGCCAATCCTGAGGTCTTTGGAAACCTGTCCCACTCGGATCATTAACCTGCCCATATGCTCTAGCTCCTGTACATATCATTGCACCGTGTCTAGTGGGTCTGATGGGTCTGGTTGTGACATCTCCACAACGAATCCCTCCGTGGAGTCACCCTCCTCGTTCTCCTCATCGCCGAGAGGTGTAAAAGGTTCTATCTCCTCCTGGGGTGGTTCCTCGACTATCTGCTGAGGCTCATGTATGGCTGTCCCTGACTCCTCTTCTGTTCTAGCCTCAGGGTGTGCAAGTGCGTCCTTGCCAAGTCTGGCCATCTCACTTTGTTGAGAGTGAACAACTAGTCCTTCCTCATCCCCTAGTCCCTCTGAGGGACTAGTCCCTCTGAGGGACTCTTCTCCCGCTGTTCTGGCTGCTCGGCCACTTCCAAGGTGAGGCCTATCGGAGGGACTAGGGGGTGAGGAAGGACCAGTCATTCACACTCAGCAAAGTGAGATGGCCAGACTTGGCGAGGACGCACTTGCACACCCTGAGGCTAGAACAAAAGAGGAGCCAAGGACAGCCATACATGAGCCTCAACAGATAGTCGGGGAACTGCCCCAAGAGGAGACAAAACCTTTTACACCTCCCGGCGATGAGGAGAACGAGGAGGGTGACTCCATGAAGGGATTCATTGTGGAGATGTCACAACCAGACCCATCAGACCCACTAGGCACGGTGCAACGATATGTACAGGAGCTAGAGCATATGGGCAGGTTAATGATCCGAGTGGGACAGGTTTCCAGAGACCTCAGGATTGGCCGATCTCCTCTAGTGGGCCAGGAAGTTTAGCACATCCGAGGATTCATACAGATGGGGTGTGAGGCTGAGTTTACATGGATATTCGGCGAGGAGTGGCCAGCAGGAGAGACTCCTACAATGATGAGAGCCTGGCGGGGTCGACCACCGAGACTAGTAGGGCGAGATGCAAGGGTTCTGGAAAGCTTATATCACATAGAGTTTGCCTTTTGGGATGTCTTTATCCTCATGAAATGCCAAGTATTTTCTACTGAGGTAGCGATATCGTGAAGAGTGGAAGACTATAGACTCCTGCAGAGGGTTAAGGAGGAGTCCACTGCCACCATAAGGAACATCCAGAATGACTTGGCCGAACAAACTCAGCTTGCCAGTGAGAGGGAAGCTCGATTGGAAGTCTTGGAGCCTTGGGTGGCCGCCTTGGAGGAGGAAGCAAAGCAGAAAGAGGAAGCATGGAAGCAGCGAGTAAAAGCATTGGAAGATCAGTTGGCTGCAAACGATGATGATTTGGCGGCCAAGAGTGCAAAGGCGGATAAGGCAAAAAGCCAACTGATGGAGGTAGCCCGTATGGTTAAGGCTACAAGGGAGAGGGAGATACTGGCAGATTGACAGCTTCACACACGTACCGAGGAGGTGAGGCTACTACGAGCGGAGCATTCTTCTACTACTCCAATGTCATCTGTGCATCCAGGGACGCACTCACTTCCCCCTACTTCTCATTGATCTTGTCTTTCTATATGTATGTTGTCTGGAAGATGACTTCTTTTGTGGGGGGGATGATGTAGATAGCATAGCTTACTTTTGTGTTAGTCGGCCTTGGTCGTAGTCAGCCAATTGCTAATAAAGCTATAGATTAGTAAGAATAATATACCTCATGTACTTTTGGGAAATCATGTTCGGATTAATGTTAATGTTAATGTTGTTATGGAACGTCGTGTTGGTTGGTTATCTAACCATCGCCGAACATTATATGTAGTCTGTTGGGATAGTCGGGAGATAGTTATGTGCCGATGGTTATATTGTTAAGCATTGCTGATACTCTTGGATTGTACATGATATTTCTAATAATGAATAAAGTTTCTGGTGTTCAAACATGATATCTTTCTGCGTGTGGAGTGCTGAAGGGGTCTTCGTCCCTTCCTTCTATCAAACTGTGGTGCACTCGTTCAATGGATGTGTCTATTGTTGTCAGATTTTCATATGTTCTTCTTATGCTCTGATTTATTTCAATTAAGTCCTCATCCAGTTCCTTACCAACTTGTTTTAGTCTTCTTCGCCGGTTTTCTTGTTCTTGTAGCCTGAGTGATTGTCGAACTTGCTCTTCCGAAGTCTCGTGCCTGTCAGGTACTCGATGCTTGTCTTTGTTTGTCCATACGGGCATTTATTAGTTGTTCAAGCAATCATTGCTGGTTGCCGGAAGTACGGCGCCGGCTAGTATCCTGTTCTTCCTCTTCACATTTGGTTCTATCTTCACAATGTTGTACGATTTGCTGCCTTTGGCGCTCGCAATCCTCTTCTTCTCGCAAGTCTTGCAAGATAATGAAATGGCGGGCCAGTAACCTGGGCATGCGATTCAGGAGGTGGTTCACCTCATCGTTTACTTCCAACCAATCCCAGAGGACTTCCTCAGGGATCTCCCGAATGTGGGATTCCCTACGCACATGGTCACGTAACGATATTTTCCACAAATTTACCAGATCTTCTGTCAATGAGTCTTCTCGTTCCTCATTAGCATTTACAGGTTCTTCCACTGGTTGGCCCATTACGCTGCCATGGCAGGTGATGCCCTAATCCGTTCAGGCAACGACACCAAATGTTTGCCTATGGAATGTAACTCAAATCTTACATACTACTGGAAAACTAGTCATGTGCAAAACATAGAATAAAACAGTAACCAGAAAGATATCATGTTTGAACACCGGAAACTTTATTCATTATCAGAAATATCATGTACAATCCAAGAGTATCAACAGTGCTTAACAATATAACCATCGGCACATAACTATCTCCCGACTATCCCAACAGACTACATATAATGTTCGGCGGTGGTTAGATAACCAACCGACACGACGTTCCATAACAACATTAACATTAACATTAATCCAAACATGATTTCCCGAAAGTACATGATGTATATTATTCTTACTAATCTATAGCTTTATTAGCAATTGGCCGACTATGACCAAGGCTGACTAACACAAAAGTAAGCTATGCTATCTACAACAGCTCTATGTGCGCCCTTGACAAATGGAAGTCAGTTGAAAATTTCTAAGTGTTGCACATTTAAAGCAAGGACCTCCAAATGCGCCTTGAGGAAGAGAAGAGTTTTTGAAAAAGGTTTGAGGCATGCAAATTTGAAGCTCAACCTATTAAATGCGCCTAAGGAGAGGGGAATGTGGAAGAATAATTTTAAGGCATTGGAACTTAAAAGATATATATTCCTCGTGAAGTATCAAGTGCGCCCAAGACATAAGGTGGTGAATAAAATAAAAACATGTTGGGCGTTGGAATTCAAATATGATATGCACTCCAAGCATTATAATTGTTCCAAGCAAATTGATAAAAATTTCCCACCACTGGCAAATGATTGAAGTTGAATAAAAATTTCTAAGGCAAATTCAAAGTGCTATGTGATTTTAAATATTTTTCTAAGTGTTATAAAAGTTTCACCTCTCTAGAGGAAAATTGCGCCTGGACTTGGAGTGATGAAATTCCCCTGAGACATGAATAAAATTGCCAGGTGCCAGCTTCACAGGATTGATAGAAATTTTCAAGTCAGAGCAGCAGAATATTCATAGGAATGAAGAACAGGAATAAATTTGAAGATTTATTTTTCTAAGGTTCAAAATTCAAAAAAAAATAAATGAACCCGTTCGTTGTATACCCATGAATTCGGCAAGTTCTGAAGAAAATTTTCTTCTGGGTATTGAAAATCTTCGATGAGAAGTTGATTTCCAAGTCTTCCACGCTTCGCTGAAGCCTTCCGGGGTGAAGATTTTGATGGGCACCAGGTTGATGAATTTCCTAAGTAAAAGTTTAAAAAAATTTCTAAGGCAAGGAATAAGTGTGTTGTTGAGATAAAATGCCTCGGCGGATGAATTTGAAGTTGGGTGCCTAGATAATTTTTTGATCAAATTCTTGATGAAAGCTCTTCTTTCTTGAGCCTGAGTTGGATGAAATATCAGAGTGAAGTGTGCCGAGCAGAATGCAAGATAGGTTGGAAATTTGGCTAAGGCATGAAGAATTTGAACGTAAAGTTGGCTAAGGAAAAATGATGAACCCTTGGAGATCAAAAAATGAAAATCTTGGTAAGTAAAGTGAATTTATATTATGAAGTGTTATAATACCCTTCTCCTTGCTTGTTTTGCAGAAGGAACGTCGAGACCAAGCGGTGATGACTTAAGTGATGAAGAAAATAATCCAAGATGTCATTTCAACCTCGAAGGAAGAAAAGTTGCGAAAAATGGCTAAGTGTTGAAACTTAGTATAACTCAAGTGACAAAGAAGTTGAAGAACAACATCAAGAAGAAGATTGAGAACAATGTGAATGCATCTACAAATGGGAATCTTCTAGAAGATGGTGGCCATTAATTGCTCATTTATTGCCCCACTCTCCATTGTGGCGGTTTTTAGGGTGAATCTTGTTTAGGGCTGAGGTGGCACAATCTGGGCCATCCAGCTGATTCTAATCTGAGCCGTCTGTTGGACTTGGCCATCTATAAAAGGGGGAGTCCCCCTCATCAGTAGAATTAGATCAGAGTTAGGATAGCAAAGGAGTAGAGAGAAATTGATAGAGTAGAAAGTAGAATAGTTGATAGTATAGTTTAGATTGAAAAGGAAGGAAAGTCTTCCCTTTGAATACTTTGTAAGAAGTTGTCGTGAATGCTTTCATAATAAAAGAGTTCTTCATTGATGGTGATTTCTTCTTTGTTATGAGTAGTTGTCGAGGCTTCTTCATCCTTCCAATTCACGTAGCAACTTGAAATAGCTTAAAGTAAAGTAGATTTCATTTCATGCTAGTACTTAGTAATTGTGGAATGTGGTGCTCGATTTGAACAAGACTTTGCTCATCCATACCACTAGTGGGCTTGCTGATGGTGGGTTCGCCCTGCGTGGTCAACTGGATTACTTTTCAAACTTAACTTCGATTGTGACTCATGTGTTCGTATGCATCATCTTGATGGTGCTTGCATGTTGAGTTATAATTTGAACACCTTTTGCCACTCCTCTGAAGATTGCACCAATTTTGTGGAAGCTATCCGAAGTGAGGCAAAGCAAGGCTCGGTTGAAGTCTATAAGAATTGATCGCCATGTCTCACGCCTTAGAGTAGAACATAAACTTCTTAGGCCCTACACTCTTTTAAATTCAGTTCATTTCTAGTTAGAATTAGGAAAATTGTGCTCGCTTGCCAAATCATCCAAATTACATGAAATCCCTTAATCCACTGTCTGTTGTCAGCTGTCAAACAATTGTGTAAGTCCCCTTGAAATACCAGCAAAATCACATCGAGCCAATTGGGGATATTCTATTGCATGAAGGAACCTTGGAGTTAAATGTATGATCTATCTCGCAATCTTAGTGTGCAGGAAACTTTTTTCAAGAGAGGATAGGGTAGCCATTGGCAACTTTATTTTGTGTTGGTGCAATCACGAAAATAACGTCAACAAGACCCCAATAGTTTTTCTCTTAGCCCATAACATTAGATTTTGGATTAATAGGAATTATTACTATTATTATGATTACAATTTTACAGTTGATAAGAATCCTGATGCCTCAACAATCTGCTGAATTTTCGTGTAGGGATTTCATCGATAGTTGTAATGCTTAATGTACTAACAAACATCTGGCGAACGAAACAGAGAACAAACCCTAGCGACCCATGTTTTCCCTACAACCTTTACACGGTCATTTTTGCTACGGAAAAGGCCACAGTGTGCATAAAATACATGGCCCATCAAACTAGCGATACCCAAGTTCCAGATTCTGCAAAAAAGATGAAGAGTGAGTGCAATTTGGAGGAACACGGACCTGACCTATTTGTAAACGTTGCAGAAGCCACCATGGCTAAGCCTGGGAACGATGTAGACGCTGCCATGGAGCCAAAAGAACCAGATGAAGCAACACTTGAAGATCAACTCTCCAAGAAATTAGGTAAAACTTTAGAAGTACGGCTTTGTTGTGGATGTTATTGCTGAATGTCAATCCAGTAATTTTATTTTTCATAAAAGGCCTTCCTCTGAAACAAAATTTTATAGGGAGAGGATCTAGTACTTAGCATGTTTCAATAGTTGTAATAGTAGTTGTTTATATGATGTCTAATATTTTATCAATATTGGATCAATAGTTGTGACATGACTACCCATAATTAAATAAAATGTATTCCTTTGATCTAAAAAGTAACCAATCATGTGATGCCACATCAGCGCTCAACTACCCATGATGTGAATGCACAAGTATTGGTCAATTACATATTGACAAAAATCATGCTGATGTGGCATCATATTTGATGATGTGACCTGAAACGAAAGCTATAAGTAGGAGACTTGCCAAATAATAAGTTGTAAAAAATTGGGAGTGATTTGAAATTTTCACATAGGATAATTAGAAGCGCGAAGTTAGGGTGCACAACTACTGAGTCCTCTCCCCTAAATGGGCTCATTTGAATTGGGAAAGTCGGGGCTAAGAAATAGAAGCCTTTAGAGGCCTTGGTAAAGGTTATGTGTCATGTATGTTTAAATTTGCAGACCATGCTCAAGTTGTGTTGTAGTATGGCACTTGGGTCATTTGTGGCCAAATATGCTACTTGCAAGCATGAAATTTTAATTTACATCTTGAAAGACCATCTAGGTCGCATTATCCCATGTGGATTGAACTCTCCTTCCTTAATTTGGCCTTCAGACTAGTTTTAAAGGACATTGTGGTCTAGTTGGGCAAAGTGATTTGGTGCAAGCTTAATTATACAAGTTTTCAAGTTTAAGGGTTCACCCAAGAGCCTATGTAGAAGTTGATTTGAACAAACCCTTGCCTAAGAACATTAAATTGATTGGCCCAGGCTTCGAACTAGACCAACCTATAGTTTATTTGAATAAGCTAAACACAAGTTTTTACTATTAGAAAGAGGTCGTCTAATTCGTGAGTGCCCCATCAGAAAAAGCAAAACAGTTCGTCCATCCTTGTCTCCTCAACCGAGTGCCCATATCCCCTCTTAATCCCTTAGGCCTTCACCTGCTAACAAGGCACTTGCTTCCTCTGCCTCTCCATCCACCCATGTTGACGCATCTATTGAACCTTCCTCTTCTTTTAAAGATGTGGTTATGTCTAATGAGTGGAGAGTGGTTAGGAAAAGGAAAGAGCCACCAACCCCTTTTTTTTCCTATCACTCACCCTTCATTTCGTGAGATTCCTTCCTCTTCACCTCCTTCCTCTCCTAAGCTGGCTGCTCATGATTCTATCCCCCCTCCTCATCATTCCTCTCCTCAACCACATTCTTGTGACTCTTCTACCCCTTCTTCTCACTCCCATCATAGATCTAGATCCCCTTCTTCCACTACCAAAATTTCGTGAGAACAAAGAGCATGACCTTACCCTTGATAATAGCTTCAGTGTTTTGACTCAAGAGGATGATTCTACTTCTCTTCCTCATGAATTTTATACTTCTATATTGGAATGTTAGAGGGATTTCACTCCCTCATCATAAATATAAAGTTAAATAGGTTGTGATGAAGTGGAAACTTGATGTGCTATTCCTCCAAGAAGTTAAACTCAGTCACATAAGACTTGATGCTTCCTTAAGCAATATTTGGAGGGATTTTACTTTCTTGTACACTACTCATCTAGATGGAAAAGGTGGAGCTGTTATTGGATTTTCACCTTGGATCTCTAAGTTGGTCATTGATAAGGGTGAGGACCCCTCACATTGTTGTGTTTGGATCCTCACTGTTATCAATGGAAAACTTACATGCTTTTGTTCTCTTTATGCCTCCAATGTTACTAAAGAATGTGTTCAACTTTGGGATTGGATGGTCAATAACTTACCCAATGTGGATTGGATTCTTGGTAGTGACTTCGACATGGTTGAACATTGCCAAGATCACAGCTGGTCTAAACAAACTAATCTTAGCAAGGATGAATTTGATAATTGGTTGTTTTGTCACAACTCCTTGGGCATGGTGGATCCAATTCATGATAAATTTGATTGCCACTCCACAAATTGGTTTACTTGGTCCAATTGTAGAATGGGAGGTGACAAAAAATTGAGTAGGTTGGACACATTTTATGCTACTCCTTTGCATCTAATTCATGACTCCTTGGGTCAATGTGTCTACTAGACTACTCTACTACTCCTTTGGATCATTTCCCCATCGTCTGCAACATATGTTTATCTCAAATACCAAATTCTGACAATTCTCTCCCTTTCAAACTAAATGTTTCCCATCTGAAGAATCCTTTGTGTTTTGCTTTCCCATGATGTGATTTGGAAGTCTCTTCCTAGACCGAATGAAGGAGGTTCTTGGATTGATTAGTGGTGTACTACCATTACGAAATGTACTACTTTCCTTCGTTCCTTTGGCAAACAAATGGCACGACAATGTAAATGTAAGGAGAAATCTCTCCAAGATAAACTTATTCATGATAGGAAACTTCTTAATGTTGATCCTAGTAATATAAAACTACAATCCTCCATTGCTACTACCGAAGCCCAATTGTGTAGAATTGATAATTATAAAGGGTCAGGGGCTAAATTTAGATCCAGGAACTACATTGGATAAAAGAAGGAAACAAGGGCACTAAATATTATTTTAATTATCTCAGCTATAAACACAAAAAATAAAAAATCAGTGTTATAAGGGATGATTATGATGTTCTACATTCCAACTCTTCTGAAATAGGCAATTTATTGAAATAATTATATGAAAATCTCTTTAAAGATGATCAATGGCAGGACATTTAGCAAGCTCTTGAGGATATTGTCAAGGATCATATTCCTACTTGAATTGATTTCGAGTACAAATGTTACCTCGATAAAGTACTTTCCTTGGAAGAATTAGAAAATGCTCTTTTCTCCATGGCCCCTTACAAAAGTTCGGTAGTGACGGGCTTCCTATGGAATTCTATTAGGGCAGGTAGCATCTTATTAAGGATGATTTCTACTACCTATATTTGGAAGGCTTTACGAAAGGATCTTTAGGCCCGAATATAAATGGAGGCATAATCAAACTTCTTCCCAAAGGAAAGGAGGATACTATTTCCAGTTGGCATCTTATCACTTGGCTTAATACATATTATAAAATTATTGCAAAGGCCTTGTCAATCAAGATTAAACCTGTGATGCAAGAAATTGTTAGAGTTGAACAAACAAGTTTTATTGTTGGTAGATTTATCCTTGACAATCTTATTTTGACTTGGGAAACATGTATCTGGGCCCAACAAATAGGTCAAAATGCGATTTTAATTAAACTTGACTTTGACAAGGCTTATGATAGAATTCGGTGGCACTATGTTATCCTTGGCATGCTGCAATGGTTGGGGTTTGGGCCCAAATTTTGAGCACATGTTCAAATGTTGTTTCAAGATGCTAATGCTCAGATTATTATTAATAATATGATGATTGACTTATTTCCCCTACAAAATCTATTCGACAAGGTTGTCCACAGTTTGCTTCATATCTTTATGTTTTTACAGTTGATGTGTTTGGCTATATGCTTCAAAGTGCAAATAAAATGAAGCTCATTGCTAGAATCTCTATTCCAAAAGATGTTGAGGTTATTAATTGACATTATGTTGATGATAGTTTACTATTCTTGCAAAATTTTGAAAAAAAAAATTCTAACATGTGATGGAAATTTTGGAACTTTACTACACTATTTTAGGGTTTGAACTTGCTCATGATAAAACTTAATTCTTGATGGTTCAAACAAGACCTTCTCCTCCTTGGATTCCTCAAGAATGGAAGAACATTAAAAACATGGATAAATCATCAGGTATCTTGGGATTCCTTTTGGTTTTGGGGTTTCCCTTTCTGATATGTGGAGTCGGTATCTTAACAAACTCAAAAATAAACTTTTCAATTGGAGAAATAAGTTTCTCTCCTTGGTTGGTAAAATCCAAGTTGCCAACAAAAATTTTCTTGCCACACATGTTTATTATTCATCTTGTTGGATTCCTTCCAACAAAGGTTATGAAGACCTAATCAAGCTTATTCAAAAGTTTTTTATGGACTAAATGGGATGGTAACATGAGATTTATATCCACATCATGGAGCCATTACATTCAACCTAAATGTAAAGGGGGTTTGGGGCTAATTGATCCAAAAACTCAAGGTATTTGTTTGGTTGCTAAATGGATTATAAGAGTTGTCAAAGGTGAGGAACCTTGGAAGATTCTTATAAGAAACAAAATTAAATCAGTGTCGATTAAAGGCAAATGGAAATCAGTGGGATCGCTTGACAAAATCCTTCATGCCCCCTTCTTTTCAATTAATGCTTCTCCATCCCTTCACTCAATTTGGAAGGCTTAGCAACGTGTTTGTCACATTTTACAATGTAGAGATGCCTCTCTGCAACATGGATTCAACTTTTCCACTTCTTCCATTTGGTGGAACAAACTCATCCATTATCATGAGCAGTCCTTGGCCTGATGCTTTCCAAAACAGTGATATTCTTTGTTTAAAAGAGGAGTTCGTAATGTTGGTGATCTTTGGGATTTTTCTACTTTGAGTTGGATACCATGACATACTAGCAAAGCACAATTTAATGTGATGATTCGTATGTAGATTCTAAATATATATTTTTATTTTTTTGAAATAAATCATAAATCTTTTAACAACTCCTTTAATAACTAGTTTTTAATAGTAAACAACATTTTCCAGAAAGTAACATTTATGTTGTCAAGCATAAATTTTTTTCTAGTGGGGACAAAATTCTAATTTTTAAAATATATATTTTTAACATCAATGTCTAGTGCGTGGATATTTTTCATAATTTTTTTACATATTTTTTCTAATTAATTTTTGAAGTCAGGGTAACTATAATTTGGACATAGATGTCGTCAAGCATAACTTGTTGCATGCATATATTGTTTTTTTTTTTGTGAAACAAGGACATCAATACCTAGTGCAAAGGTATTTTTTTGAATTTTTTTCAATAGTTTACTATTTTTCATCCTACATAGAATGAAGAACTTGATGTTTGGTGAGAAACTTATGTTCAGTAAAAATCTAAAATTGAATACATAAGAAAATGAAAAACATATCAAAATTATATTTGTTGGAAAGCTCATTTTGAGGGTCCTATGATCTTAAAAATCAAGATTTCAAGTTAATTACATTTGAAGGTCCAATTTGAGGTTTGAAATTGAATTTTATGAGGAAAACATGAAGCAGATACCAAAAGTGTCTTGCTAAGGACCTTCATTTGAAGGTCCCTTTGCTCGAAGATTTTTCTTCAAACGAAGATACCTTTGATCGAATATTTTTCTTTGTTCAAAGGTACCTTCATTCGAAGGTCTCTATGTAAAAAAGATCTTCGAACAAAGAATATCTTTGCTCAAAGGTCTTTGTGTGCAAACCTTTGAGCGAAGGACCTTCATTCAAAGAAATATGTTCAAACAAAGGTGCTCTAAGAAATCTTGCCTCCTCCCTCCAAAAAATGAATGTCCCAAAAATGAGACTCATTATTGTGAGATTATCCACTAATAAAGTTTGTATATACATCCCATATAATATTAAAAATAAAATAATCAATCAAATTATTACTCTTTGAAGGGACATAAAAAAAAGCAAGCTAATCTTTCTAAGACAATATGATCAATTTATGTAACTTAATTTTCTAATAGATTATTTTAGTTTGTCCTTAACTAAGTTAATATTTCTACATTGGGAATATCATTTTTATTAGATAAATAAGTGTAGCATTAAATTTCTAATAAACAAGTTTTATACTTACATATTGAAAATGTAAGTTAGATTAGCCAATTGTTTTGAAAGCTCTTATGTTTCATCCAACCTATTGATTTTCCTAAAATAAGAAAGGTCCCCAATAACCTAATATTAAGAACACGTTTAATTCCACTATAAAAATATTCAAAACGTCATTCACGATAAATCACTATTAACCATCCATTAATCTAACTAAATAATATTGAAAAAAAATTTCAAAAAATAAATATTAAGATAGAATAGATATTTCACCAATCTTTGATCTATCTTAACATTTAATCTGGAAAGCCTACTATGGTTTCTGGTGTGGGAATATATATAAATATCCAAACCATTAGCATTCTTTTCATGTGCAAAATGCTTATAAAGTAGTTTTAAAAATAAAGGTTATTAAGACAACATATATGACATCTTCTTTCTATTTAGGTTAACATGAGAAGTTGTATATGACATTTTTTTTATTTGAATAAAGGATTAATATAACAATCATGTGTTTGAATAAAAGAATTATAAGATTGCATAAATTTCAATTATTGAATGTGAAGTCAAATACATAATATTTTATTTCAATAATAACATAATATTTTAATATGCATTTCTTATTATTATTCATATATCTTACATACATCTAAATTTTTAATATTATTATTATTATATTTTTATATGGAATAAACAATCTTTCTACAATGTTTTGTCTATTAATGATTATACCAAATCAAATTGTGATTAACATTTTCTTAAATATTTATTGATATTTTTATGTTAAATAATAATTTAATGAATCAAATTATGATAATCTTCACAACAATTAGGGGAGAGGTCCGAGTAGTCATGCGGGCTAACTTTTTAAAAATTCGACCAAATCTTAATAATGGATTCTCTAGTAGTCGAACATTAAAATACCATTTATTATTTTTTTTTTTTCATATTTATATGCTAAATATAACTTATTTAATACTAGAGTGATCCCAATATTTTTTAGTTACACTTATTTATATTACATCCTATTCTCATATTTTACAAAGAAGAGTCGATAATTGAACACCTTTAACACAATTTATGTTCACAAAATAACATATTTTTATGTAAAAAATTACTTCTATACAACACCATTATATCTAAACTTATTTACATTCTAACCTATTTTTTCCACTTCCCCCAATTAAATTGCAAAGTGTTGCTATCTAAAATTTCACCATGGAACCTAAAATCACCACCCTATTACCTAAAATAATAAACATCATATCTAATTTTACACCCCTATTGATTTAATACTATTCATCATATTACCTAAAATAACCGACAACCCTAATATTTTATACATCCCCTGGAATATTCTACACGCGACGCAACTTAGGTATGTAGGGGAGAGGGGCTCATAGTGGAGCACCCTAACTTCGTGTTTCTCAAAATCCTACATGGAATTTCAAATCAGTTCCAATTTCGTACAGCAGTTTATTTGGCAACCCACCTGCTTAGAAAATTTAATTTTAGGGTCACATCATCAAATATGATGCCACATCAGCATGCTTTTTATTAAGGTATTAAAAAAGGCTAAAAAAAAAGTGAAACGGATAGTGGTGCACTAAGTCATGTTTTATTGGTGCGCCGATGTGGCATCACATGATTTGTCATTTGTGTACTTTATGGATAAAAAGTGTTTTGCAATTGGATATTAAGGTGCTCCACTTTGAGACCCACTGAGGACTATTTATATCCCCACTATTGAAGCCCGCTCTATTATAGGCCCCTCTCCGCTACAATGCTTTGTTCATTTTCCCGCCAAGTGTCAGCTTTCTCAATTGACACCAGGGTTTGTGTTTCGAAGTGGTGGAGCCTGTTACGCATGCAAGACACATGGTCTCCTCACTGCTCGATTATTTACATCTTCATTTTTTTTGTATTTTTCTACCCAGTCATATGGAGATCCCAAAACCGGAGGAGGAAGGGCTCTTTACCCCGGACCAGCTAAGGACACACCAAGTAAATCTTATTCTCCTAGCCCTTTTTACGCTTTGCATCAACTTTTTACGATCTTTTTTACTATCTATGTTTTTTATGGTAGTTGTTGATTTATTGTGGAGGAATAAACAAATGTCTGCTAGTTTTCTTGTTGGGGCGACTGTGCTGTGGATTTTGTTTGAAGGAATGAAATACCCTCTACTCACGTTTGTATGCCATGTGTTGATTATCTCATTGGTGATGTTGTTCATTTGGATCAATTTTGCTGCCTTCTTGAAAAGGTATGCATAATATTTTTAAGCTTTCATTTATTTGCAGTGAGTTTTTAGTTAGTTATGAGTCAAGGGAAAGTTTATTTGGTTCTGAACTATTTTCATCTATGATGTCGGTCCAGGTTCGATAGCTTGGTGAATTATTTTCCTGGGTTTGGTATGACTAGGTTTGGCTTTACAATATAATATAAAATTCATGTAGATTTTTTTGAAAGGATTAGGTTTATTTGAAAGGGTTTGGATTTAAATTTGAAATGATTGGGTTTCTATGGAAAGAATTAGAGTTTTAACTTTTAAGTCAATGGTTGGTTATAAGTAACATCGTGGTTAGCAATTTTATCTTTCAATCTATTTTTTGGTTTCTTTTTCATTCTCTGTTTCACCCATTTAAAGTCATAGGGTTTTTATCTTGGCCTCTTCTGTTACACACAGTCAAACTTGTTGGATGTTGTGGTTTTGTAGGCTCATGCAGAGTTATGTTTATGGTACTTCAAAATATTTTGGGTTACTTTTCTTTGGCTCATGCAAAATTATGTTTATGGTACTTCTTCAAAATATTTTGGGTTATTTTTCTTTCGCTAATATAGAGGCCAGGTATTCTACTTTCACATCTTGAAAGGATTGGGAGTTTATTTTGTATTGGTTAGAAATATTGTGTTTGATTTGTGGCTCATGCTTTTGCTTGTTGTCTTACTTTTAGAATTAAACTTCCCATATCTATTTTTAGTGTCTCTGTGAGATATTAAGATGTAAATACTGCATTTATAGTTATACATTATACTCATCAATGAATAAGTCAAATGAATTCTCATGCAGAATTATAGGTAGTTTTTGTATATGCATTATTTTGAGAGGTAGGAGACTGTTTGCTTGAGAGGGATATATCTTACATGAATGCAGTATTCATTGAACCATGATAATCGGGTACTTCATTATTCTAGTTATAAAAATTCACATTAGAGTTTCGCAGATCGTATTCCATTTATTTAACCAAGATAATTAAGTTACACTTGATTATTATAGTTGTCCAGATATTCACTTTAGGTACTTTCCCATTTGTTGGTCCATTTAGTGTGTTTCTTCAACTTTAATAAGCTCATGTAGTTGGTTATATAAATAATTAATTCAAAAATAAGCCCATTTTTTGTCCTTCAACCCATATGTTCCATTTGCTATATGAAATTGACACTTTTAGAGTCTAATCAATCTAGGTTCTTTTACATTTTTATCAATTAGGTTATATAGAATCTGGATAGTCACTTTAGAAGTAAAGGGCATATTTTTTCTTTCACCCCATTTATATTGTTTTAGTTTCACCATAATTTAATTGTATATACAAGCCCAGATGTTTGTGTGGACTGTATGTTTCATTTGGTTATGTTTTGATATTATATATTCACTCTAATGGTATGACCATTTAGCCCATTTTGCTATGTCGGTTGCACATGAATATTCATTCACTTTCCAAATAACTATGTTGTTTTAAAAAATAGTTCAAAAGATGAAAGAAAGTGGAAAGAAGTTTTTGTTATATGTTAATCATAAAAAACAGAACAAACAGAAGGAACAAGTTCTAAAACATAAAGTCCACCATATGTAAAGGATGCTAATAGCCCAAATTGAGACACTAGTGGTCCTCTCATTGTATTTAATGTCTAGGAGTCTTATCAGCAACTATAATCAGTTATTATGTTGAAATTTAAGAATAGCTTAGTAAGAGCATATGGCTTCCCAAAGCATCGAACCAGTAAACACATTTTAAGTACATTGTTTACAAGGTAGTGGAGGCTAAGTAGGATCAAATCTGCAAATAAAAAAGAAATACTATTCACTATTTGTAGTTATTTGAGTAAAGGGATTGTTGCAATTGAGAATATTGTAGAACAATTTATATGTTCTAATGGAAATGGTTGTTGTTTGAAGGAGGTGAACTTGCATAGTTCTACATAGCTTGTTGATATGAGACTAGATAAGAGGGTGATCCCACAAGGTTGGTTTACAATTTCTGGGAGATTCTGATTTTTGTTGAAATCACACATTTTTAGAAAATATAATGATTTAAGCCTTAAAAAGTTCCATTTAAAGCATTCCAATTGAAGAGGGTTCAAACTACCTTAGATCAAACCCCCTTGGATAAAACCCCACTAGTTTTAAACCATACCTATATAATAGAGTCTCCTTTACACCTATCAAAATGTTGATAATAAACCACTTTTGATTTACCTTTTGGGGGATCAAATGAATTCATTAAAAAATTATTTTTTGTAAGTATGTAATCCTTATTATAGGCTTCCCAAAAAGTATAATTTTAAATAAATTTATTTTTGTTATTATATTTATTTTTTATTTCTTGTGAATGTAGGTTTTTCATCGAAAATCAAGCTCTTTGTTATGCACATGTGGAAAAATATGAGTGCACCAGATATTGAAGTCATTGATCCAACAAAAAAAAGAATTTTGATACATACAAAAAAAATTATGTGTTATACAGTTCGCCTATGTTTGAATTGTAATTGATTTGACTTCGAAACTTGATTAAGATAAAAATATTCAATAAAACACTATGAAACCAATTGGAAGCACTAGATATTGTAGTTACAAATCTAAATTCGAAAAAAATAGAATTTTATCCTTCATGAAAAAAAGTTGTGTTATATGGTGAGCATCACTCCTTAAAAATGGTTTTTATTGAAAAAAAATAGTTTTCGAATAAGATGGAAAAATAAGTGCAATTTGATTACAAAAATTTTGAAAAAAATATATGTAGAATCTATAAACAAAACGTCACAAATCACTAGTTTGCATCATCTTCAAATTCCTCATAGTTTAGCCGCTATAGGTGCCCGAAAGTGAAGATTTAGAACTAGAAAAAATCAGTTCAGTGTCCAGTTTGGCTGAAAATTATAAACCAGCATTGTGGGATCACCCAAGATTCATTGTTGATTTAGGAATAGATGAGTCTAGAATTTTTAATTATAACACTTTTAAATTGGAGTTACCTAGTGATCCCATGGAAGGTGGTTTCCAAGGTTGTTATTCAGTTAATGGGGCTGAGGAAATTTGGGAAGCTTTTGCAAGAAAGAAGTCTTGTCCCATTGGAATATGAAATTGCTAGATGACTTTTAGAATCGGCATTGAAATTAACATTTTAACATCTTTTAGAAAAATTAGTAAAAATTTAAATTGCATCCAGTTGTCATTTGGAAATAAAGTGTCAAAAAATTGGTGCTCCAAATTTAGTGGGAAACTTTCTATTTGTTTGTGTCATGACGCTACAAACCTTTCATGGTGTTGCATGCTTTTTGGTGAATTTAAGAACATCAACCCTCTACATGGGATACCACCACTAGAAGATGTAATTTTTAGGAAAATAATGGATATTGTGGTTATTTACAAATAAGGTGCAATTTAGGAAAACAATGGATGTTGTGGATGGATGTAGTTTTTCTTAGGTTCAAAAGGATTTGGTATTTGTGCAAGTAATTTTGAATAATGCTCTTTGGACTTCTATAAGTGGTGAAGCTAATTGACTCTTTAACTTTTTATGTTTTGTACCTGCATACACCTCTGGGTATTCAATAATGCCCATATTTTAGCCATTAGCATACTATCTTCGTATGACCCTTTTGTAGGTAATGCTAAATTCTTTCTCTCTATTGGGAAAGTTTTAAAATGCAATTTGAATATGTTATTTCTTTGTTGGGGTGCGTTTACATACAAGGTAAAATTTTTCTTTATGAGACAGATCGGTGGACTTTATCATTCTACTCTTATTTTGCTCTAGACTACAAATAAAGCCTTGACATATCTTTATACTTGGAATTTAAGGTGAGGGTTTATCTGCTTTTATTTTTCCTTTTCTTGCCTTGAGTTCACCTCGTCTTGATAGATTGCTTTATGTGCCATAGAAAAATGGCCCCTTGTCATTTTAATGGCCTTTTAGGTCTTGTTTCATGGTGTTTGATATATTTTGTTCTGATTTTATGTTGTAACATGGCTTGAACATGCATATTTAGGTATTAAAATTAAAATAATGATGTCTTGTAAAGTGTTGCAAGACATTTCTACATTCTCTAGACTCTACTTATTGTAATTCACCTAAAAATCACCTTTTTGTTCATCAACAAGTCCTATTTTGAAGTGTTGTAAAGTCTTGTAACAAGATTTCTAGATTTTCTAGGCACATCTTCACTATTTATCCCTTTCTCATTCTTTATTTGACCCCTTTATGCCCTCATATGTCTTAATTAAGTGTATTTTTGAATATTACCCTGATAAACAACATTAAATACAACATATTTCCCAACACATTTTTTTAGGTCCTAGGTGGGACTCATTCGCCATGGGTGGCGAATGAGTCCCTCTTGGCTCCAAATTCAAAAATTTTAAAATTTTCTTTCGGGTTTTTATTCAAAATCACTTGATGTCAGCCTGTGATGAGGTATGAACGATTAACTAAGGCCCACAAGTGTGTATAAATATGTGATTTTCACCTCATTTTACATCTCCTACAATTCTCCAACATTCATACATCATATTCAAGCATTTAAGCATTCTACAACATCAATTCAAGCAATACTCAAGCACTTTGGAGCATCCATTGGCATTACTTCATACTTGCATTATCAAGGGTTTGGTAAGTTGATAGCTATTGCATGTTATTAGTTTATCATTTTCTTTCCTTTCAATGTTTTATTAAGGGTTTGATTACCAAAAATGGGGTTGGACCAAGACAAACCCCTATCTGCTTAACCCTCAACCATTTTTCCCTTATTGCATGTGTGTTTAAAGACCTAGGTATGCGGATTTGACAAGATTTTTGGTGTTGAAGATTGGTTTACAAGTCAACTAGGCAGTTCAAGTCAACTCAAGTCTATTTCAAGCTTGGAGAAGGTTTCTCATCCATTTTCTGTAGAATTGATTTCGATAACCCGACATTAAGTGATCTCTAGATCTGGTGTTGTAGAGTTATCTCTTGATTTTTCATAAATTTTGGAGAGGAATGATTCGCCACCTGTGGTGAATGAGTCCCACCTTAGGACTGAAAATCTAAATTTTGTCAGATTCCGGGCCCCGACAGATATAAACTTGTTTCTGACACTTTTTCACCAGGAGGAGGACTAATTCACCACCCTGGGCAAATGAGTCCCACTATGAAAAATTAGTGAATTCAACCAACATCCAGAACATTCCAGATTCATCAGTTTTTTCCCAAGTGCACTCTATTTCTATCTATTTCTTTCTGTTCTGCATATTTTCTTCATTTACTTAGTTATTTACATATCACAATGTGTTTTCAAACATAGCTTAAATCTCACTTTTGCATTTATTTTCATCCATTTAATTCAGTCAATTGCATTTAGTTTGCTTCTTTTAGGTTAGACAACATTGCACATAACATAATTTGAATGAACTAGTTAGCATTTTTGGCCCTACCTCTCTCCTTTTAGGTGGAAAACCCTAGAAGAGCTAGAAAGGTGCAAAGTGAGTCAAAAATCAACTGTTCATTTTGGTGAACCCGCATTTTGAACACTATGCATTTCTAATTTCATTTGCACATTGCATCCTAGATTACTTTAGCATCAACATTTCAATTAGGACATTGTTTTGTTCTTGCATTCTAGGCATTTTCATATTGCAGTAGTGAATACTTCATTTAGATTTCATTTTTGAATTACATCTCATTGAAAAAACTAAAATTTCACATTCTACATCTTTGATTACATTATGAAGAGCATTAAAATCACATTCAAATTTCTGAAAAACACAAAAAACTATCATACTGGGACTCATTCGCCACCCTAGGAAAATCAGTCCCTCTGCACTTTTTAAACAACATTTCTGGCATCTTTTTGGCATTTTTTTGCATTACACTTTCATGTTCTTGCATTCTGTTTTCATATACAGATTCTTTATTTTTTATCACTTATTGCATCTTAGTCTATTTGCATCATGGCATTCTCTTTCAATAAGTTTTGGAATTCATTAAAGTCATTGGTAGACATGTCAAATTATGCCTTTGGCTATGACCATAATGACCTTGAACTCACACATGCTCCTCCAACTCCTCATGATGTAGACATCATTAGAGAAGATGATGCTAGCATGAACAAGTTCTACAATGACTGCCTCGACAATTGTAGGATGCTAAATCTACATTTGCTCAAACAAACAACTAAACTTTAAGAAAATCAAATAAGACATCCTTATGGAATAATACATCAATGCTTCATAAATGCAAATGAAATAAACAACAAAACCAAGCATATGAAAACATGAAATGAATCCTATCCCATATTGGATTGGTGCTATTGTTGAAAATAGCCCTTTCCCAATCATTGCCTAAGATAAGCTAAATGATATGATGCGAATGATGATGATGGTAAGATGGACAAGATTAGCTCTCAATTGAAGAGAGTAACCTTGTATGAGATTGTGGAGATTTGTGGAGATGAAATGATAGAATTGTGGAGGATTTGATCAATGGAGATGGTCTCTATTTGTAGATTCTCAAATGCTAAGAGTGCCAAACATGGAGGATGTAGGACTAAAGATTTGGCCAATAGGAAGAGGCCACTTGTCAAGTTGTGATAGGCTTGAGGATGTGCAAGATTTGGGAAATGTGCCCAAGAGAGGGAGATTTCAAATTCAAATTTGAGAGTAAATGTTGAGTTTGACTTGTGCAAGGGACATGTAAGAGACATTAATTTCTTTGTTGGATGTACATGTCCACTTGATTTTGAATTCAAACTTGAGGGAATATTCCTCAAAGATGTCATGTTGAGTGGAAAATGTTGGATTTAATAAATCAATAAATTGATTTATTGATGCAAGTGGGATTATCTAGAGGATGTGACATGCATTAGATTAGATTTAATCAGGATTAATTAGATAGGATGATGATTAGGGGATTTGACCCATTTGACTTAGATATTTTGATTTATTTAAATCAAAAGGGATGGAAAATGCATTTAGAGATTTTAATTAAACAAAGTTTGGCTTATTTACTTAAAAGGTTGATGATAGGTTTAAATAAAATAAATTTAATTTATTCAATTTAAGTGGATAATCCTTAGAGATTAAATGAACCTGATTTTCCTAATGAATGGATTTACTGCGTTTGATTTATTTAATGAGCGGATGAATATGACCTAAGTGGATAATGCTAATTTCACGTGTCTACAACAACCTTGAAGCCAATGCAACCTTTTATCCCTCCATGAAGTCACAAGATCTTCCTACTATTGCACCTCCTGATCACTTTGCCTATTTACATCCTGAAATCAATGAAGGACCTAACGTTCCTCCCTCAAGTGGACCTAGTTCCTCTAAACAAACTCACTCACAACCCTTTTATGATCACAAAGTCACAAACACTCCTATAAACCTTGAAGAAACATATGGTAAAAGCTTCACTATCTTAAGTAAACAAAGCTGTGACACAAAACATGAACATGAAATCCATCAACTTCTTGAGCAACAGTTCACTGATGCACACACAACATGATTAGGATACCAAGATCCTTCTCATCCTAATAGACATCCTTTTCAACCTAGGAGACTTCGGGATGCTAGTATAGTGATCTTGTATGCTCCTCCCAACTTAAACATTCTTCTTCCACATGAAAAACCATTCTCTCCTTCTAGTGCCAAGGATGTTAGGATCCCTATGGGTCCCCTTCCTCCTTGTATTCATGATCAAGAAGAATCTAGCAAACGAAAAATACCATACAAATTAAAGAAGTTAAAGTTTCCTACACATCCTCCACCTGAATACGAAAGGAGACTTCAATTGTTTTTAAACAAAGGTCTTATACTTTTACCACCTATGAATAGGCTAGTTATTCATCCAAAAGGCTCCAACATACCATTTTTCAAATATCATCGTATTCTTGGACATCAAATAGAAGAATGTCGAACATTGAAGGATATACTGGATAAGTATCACTTCACTGATACCGATTGTTTCCTTGTCATCCCTTAAAACAATTCAAGCCATTCATCATGCTATAGTTGTAGAATTCCTTATTATCACTATTGCATGATCCTTTCCCATCACTTATCTCAGCTCATTCTTGCCTTTACATTTTTTGGGGGGGCAAGAAGTTGCTAGCCTTGTCCTTGTATTGCATCTGCCTTTACATCTCTTAACTATGTTATTCCTTTTCCGCTTAACCATTTAAGATTGAGAAACCAATAACTTAGTTAATGGTTGACTTGCACTTGCATTACTTATTCCTTTTCGTTTTCCTTTCATGAGTTTATCACGTTCCCCCATAATGTGTGTTTGATGTTCCCTCTCTTCGTACACTTCTATTTGTACCTCTATTCTTCTATATGTCATGCATTGTCTTTTTCACTTTTTTTTTGTATTATCGTTTTAGGGATGACACAAAGTGTAGAGACGCCCTATGTCTCTTCCATGTTGACCCAAAATGTCCTTATCTTTTTCACTTTTGTTTTGTGTTCTCCTTTTGGGGATGACGCAAAGCATAGAGACGCCCTATGTCTCTTCCATGTTGACCCAAAAGGTCCTTGTCTTTTTTTGCTTTTGTTTTGTGTTCTCCTTTTGGGGATGATGCAAAGCATAGACACATCCTATGTCTCTTCCATGTTGACCCAATCAGTCCTTTTGATTTTTACTTTGTATTTTCTTGTGTTTTCCTTTTGGGAATGATGCAAGGAATCGAGACCGAAATGTCTCCTTCATGTTGACTCAAAAGATTTTTCAAATTTCTTTCACCTTTTCATTTTTTCTTTTCGCTTGTGTTTTCCTTTTGGGGATGATGCAAAGCATTGAGACCGCAATGTCTTTTCCATGTTGACCAAAAGCATACTTTATTTTTCCTTTGTTTTCGCTCTCTTTGTGTCATTCTTCTAGTTCCATGTGCTTTGGGGAATGATGACAATTCCAAGCTCTTTCATAAACACATTGTAGCAACGAACATACTGACCCCAAATCCATAGACCCCTTAAGTATGTGTTTGGTGTGCTTTCTTTTCTGGGGGAAAACTCCCTTTGCTTTATCTTTCTTTGACATAACACAACCTCACTTCGAAACATATGGCTTGGCATAGGGCCTTCCAAGTTGGCTCTCATGCCTTGTTTTTTTTTGCATTTTCCTTTCTTGTCTATTTTAAAGTAATTGCTCATAGAACGATGTGTAGAAATTCCTTTAAAGTGGGGGGCATAGATTACCATTATTTCATGTGCATTCTTGGTTCC
Source organism: Sequoia sempervirens (assembly GCA_007258455.2). Classification (NCBI taxonomy): domain Eukaryota; kingdom Viridiplantae; phylum Streptophyta; class Pinopsida; order Cupressales; family Cupressaceae; genus Sequoia; species Sequoia sempervirens. The sequence continues at coordinate 88,689,182 of VDFB02379711.1, forward strand.
TAGTGTAGCCTTTTCGTTTATATGATGTGTTTGTCACTTTGTGGATGACATTGGGTGTGATGTCCTTCATAAGTGTGATCTATCTCAGCATATTACATTCCTCTTGGTGGCCTGATGTGACACATTGCATCCCCTAAGTTGTGAATATACTATTCTTTGATTGGTCCTCTTTTGGAGACATTAGACACAATGTTCCCTAAGTGATTGACCTTGCATGAACTGAACAAGACTCCTTCGAACATTTAACACTTTTACATTTTACATTTCACATTTTTGCACTTTACATTTTTGCATCTTTTTCCACCTTGCATAATGCAACGTGCATGCCTATGGTACCTTTCTTTTTGTTCATGACATTTTTTTTGTGGTTCCTTGTTAAAGTTATTTTCATGTGTAACTTTAATATGGTTTTAAAGCAGGAAGCCCAACTAGTGGCATGAATTTTCCCCATAGCCACTTTTGTGTTTGTGAGTGCATACCAACTAGCGTATGTATCTTACCTTTTGGGCTTTCTCACCCCGCGGAAAGTCAAAAGTTTCGTGGCCCCAAAGTGAGTACATTTGGGCCTTCTCACCTGGTGGACCGTCCTAAGTTTTGTCGCCCCAGAGAGTACACATTCTTTTTTTCAAACAATTAGCCTAGATCTAATCCACAAGTAGTTGTATCGACGATCGAAACTTCATTCAATTCTTTTATTTCAACATTTGTTTGTTCCTTTGTTCTTATCTCTTGTTTTCCATGAGATCTTCATCCTGGGGGCTTGATCATCCCTCTTGATCGTTGTATTCCATCTTGCTAACATAATTGTATTTGAACCCTCCTCTCAATGTTCATGGCTACTTTAGTGTGAGTTTGAAGCAAGTTCATCCTCTCACTAAAGTGGAGGCTAAATGTGTCATAGAAAAATGGCCCCTTGTCATTTTCATGGACTTTTAGGTCTTGTTTCATGGTGTTTGATATATTTTGTTTTGATTTTATGTTATAACATGGCTTGAACATGCATATTTAGGTATGAAAATTCAAATAATGACGTCTTGTGAAGGTGTTGTGAAGTGTTGTACATAAGACATTTCTACATTCTTCTCGACTCTATTTATTGCAATTCACCTAAAAATCACTTTTTTATTCATCAACAAGTCCTATTTTGAAGTGTTGTAAAGTATTTTAACAAGATTTCATGCTTTTCTAGGCACATCTTCACTATTTATCCCTTTCTCATGCTTTATTTGACCCCTTTATGCCCTCATATGTCTTAATTAAGTGTATTTTTGAATATTATCCTGACAAACAACATTAAATACAACATATTTATCGACACATATTTTTAGGTCCTAGGTGGGACCCATTCGCCATGGGTGGCGAATGAGTCCCCCTTGGCTCCAAATTCAAATTTTTTAAAATTTCCTTTCAGATTTTTATTCAAAATCACTTGATGTTGGCCTATGATGAGGTATGAATGGTTAACTAAGGCACAAGTGTGTACAAATATGTTATTTTCACCTCATTTTACATCTCTTGTAATTCTTGAACATTCATACATCATATTCAAGCATTCAAGCATTCTACAACATCAATTCAAGCAATACTCAAGCACTTTGGAGCATCCATTGACATTACTTCAGACTTGCATTATGAAGGGTTTGGCAAGTTGATAGCTAAATTGGATGCTATTAGTTTATCATTCTCTTTCCTTTCAATGGTTTATTAAGGGTTTGATTACCAAAAGTGGGGTTTGACTAAGGAAAACCCCTATTTTCTAACCCTTGACCATTTTTCCCCTATTACATGTGTGTTTGTAGACCTAGGTATGCAGATTTGACAAGATTTTTGGTGTTGAAGATTGGTTTACAAGTCAACTAGGTTGTTCAAGTCAATTCAAGTCTATTTCAATCTTGGAGAAGGTTTCTTGTCCATTTTCTGCAGAATTGACTTCGACAACCCAACATTCATTGATTTCTAGATCTAGTGTTGCAGAGTTGTCTCCTGATTTTTTCTGAAATTTGGGAGAGGACTAATTCACCACTTGTTTTGAATGAGTCCCACCTTAGGACTGAAAAATCTAAATGTTGTCAGATTTTGAACCCCAACAGATAGAAACTTGTTTTCAACACTTTTTCACCAGAAGGACTAATTTGCCACCCTAGGCAGTCCCACTATGAAAAATCAACGAATTCAACTAGCATTGACAACATTCCAGATTCATTAGATTTTTCCCAGGTGCACTCTATTTCTGCCTATTTCTTTCTATTCTGCATATTTTCTTCATTTACTTAGTTGTTTGCATATCACAACGTGTTTTCAAACATAGCTTAAATCTCACTTTTGCATTCATTTTCATCCATTTAATTTAGTCAATTGCATTTAGTTTTCTTAATTTAGGTTAGACAACATTGCACATAACATAATTTGAATGAACTAGTTAGCATTTTTGGCCCTACCTCTCTCCCTTTAGGTGGAAAACCCTAAAAGAGCTAGAAGGTGCAAAGTGAGCCAAAAATCTATGGTTCACTTTCAATTCAGAGGGTTCTCTTATATTGTTATACTATTAAATTTTCTGGTCTTGATTGTTGTTAGATTTTCTTCTAGTGCTTTAGTTTTGGTGGATTAAGAGTGAATATCTACTTTAATAGATTTTTGGCATGTCAAATTGTTTGATTAGGTTCCTCTTTGCTAAAAATGTGAAATTTTAGGTTACGTGTTATATTTTGCACATATTGTTTAGATGATTAAGATTTAGGTCCAATTTTAGTCATTTTAAATTAGGTGCAACTTATGCTATATATATATATACATATATATATACATATATATACATATATACATATATATACATATATACATATATATATATACATATACATATATATATATATATACATAGATGATTATTTATATACATATACTTATATATATATACATATACATATATACATATATATATATATATATATATATATATATATATATATATATATATATATATATATATATATATATATATATATATATATATATATATATATATATATATATATATATATATATATATATATTTGGAAGAGATTTGCAATTTACGAAATATTGTTAGTACATAAATATACACGCATACATGTTTATACAAATATTTTGATCTCACATTGACAATCAAGTCTACCATGTAAATATACCTATATATGTACATACATATGTTTATGCACATGTATGCATGTAAATATGCAAGTATGTGTATGTACATACATATGAATACATGCATATATACTCATATGCATGTACATTCATGTGTGTGTGCATATTATAGAAATTTTTTACTCCTTATGCTCTCTTCTTCATCCTAATGATGGATCATGGAGTGTGATCCAAAACGTTGATGCAAAAATTCTTACACAGTCGAATCTATAAATCAACTAGCAATAATCAAAATTCAAGTTTTGTCAAGAAATATAAAGATACAACTCTAGAATATGAATACATGCATATATATACTCGTATGCATGTGCATACATGTGTGTGTGCATATTATAAAAAAATCAAGTTTTTTCAAGAAATATAAAGATACAACTCTAGATCAAGCAAATGTTGCATTTATAAAGTATAAAAATTATAGCAAATAATGAAGTCTACCATATAACACATGTACCTATATATGTACATATATATGTTTATGCACATGTATGTGTGTAAATATGCAAGTATGTGTATGTAAATACATACAAATACATGCATCTATACTCATATGCATGTATATGCATGTGTGTGCATATTATAGAAAATTCAAGTTTTTTCAAGAAATATAAAAATGCAACTCTAGAATATGAATACATGCATATATACCCATATGCATGTACATGTTTGTGTCTGCACATTTGAATTTTGTCAAGAAATATAAAGATGCAACTTTGGATCAAAGATTGTATTTATAAAATATAATGCACATAAAATACATGGAGTCATGCATGAAGTCTGCCAAGATACTTTTCTATTGTATTTATAAAATATAATGCTCACAAAATATGAGTCTTACAAGTCTACCAAAAATGCTTCTATATCTAGTATATCATGTCTTACAAGTCTTCCAAAATACTTCTATATCTATTACATCAAATCTACCAAAATACTTCTATATCTAGTATATCAAATCGACCAATTTACTTCTATATCTAGTTTGCCAAAATACTTTTATATCTAGTATATCAAGTCTGCCAAAATAACTATTCACTTGGAAATCACATTAGAAATCATTTGAATTTTGACTACAACCTCCATGGGGGAAGCATGGAGCAATGACCATCAGTGGCTATGGTTGTCATGTTTAATCTTGATCCTCCATTTGCTTGCTCCCTGGCAGGTGCTATTGGCATTTGCAATTGACCAGTACAAACCTGATTGTTGATTGGATAGTTGGCAACAAATGAGAAAGAAAGGGCATATAAATATTAATCATGTCCCTCAAAATTGATTTTTTTGCAATAGGATCCAAGGGGTTGCTTAAATTCCTTTATCTATCTAGGCCCTTTCTTGCCTTTTCAAATTCCCTCATTCTTTTGCCTGTTCTTTTTTCTTCTCTTTCTCTTGCGGTCTTTGTATCATTCATAATTGTTCTTTTTGTTGCTTCTTCATTGCATTCTCAATATTTTTGTTCCTTCAACTCTCTTTCAATAGCTTTGGCAATCTTTCTCTCATTTTCTTATTGTTTCTTTCTTTCCTTCAAATTTGCAATCTCTTTCTTTTTGGCTTCTTGCTCCATGTAAATTTGCATGTACTCATCTCTTGTGAGTATTTGAGATTGTCGAATCAATCTAATTGTGCCACCACTCTCATTTCTCATTCACCCTTGCATTTAGAAACTTCAAAAAATATGAAATTGATCGCATTTAGTTTCCTTCTACTTGGCTATTATATGGATTTGCATTGTTTTCATCTAGTAAGCTATCATTTACTGTTGATAAATTATCTTCATCTTCCACACCAATATTTGTAGTTGTTTCATAGTAGTGAGCCAATATGTTTGGAAGAGATGGAGGAGGTGATGGAATTGACAATCCTACATCTTCATTGTCTAAGTCCAAATTAACAAAGAGGTTTCTAGGAGGGGATCATGGCATTGAAAATCCTCATATATCTTGCACACTATGGTGCATATGGAATACATGTTCATGTTCACCCATGGAAGAATCTGCTTGCACCTATTCATTATTGGCATAATCTGCTTGCAGTTGTTTATCACCATTTGAATCTAGTTGTAACAGTTGTTCACCAATGGCATGATCATGTTGCAGTTGCATTTCAATTGCATCATTTTCTCTTTGAAATTGTTTTGCTCATTCTTGAATAGTAGACTCACTAACTCATGCAAATCTTAGAATACTCTCAATTACAATTGTTTCATCTTCCTCTTCAACTCTAGCATGAAATTCTCTACTAGGATTCTTTTAAATCCTACCTTGATGTTATCTATAGTGAGGCCCTTTCTGAATGCCAAGTTGCATAGGTGCGCTAATTTAGATTTATTGATTTCTAATATGTGATGCTTTGTCATCCACTATGATATCTCACTTTTAAAATAGTGTTTAAAAAGAGAAAATACACTTACATCCAAAGGTTGGAGCTTGTGGCTTGTGTGAGCTAGCAATGTAAGGAGATCAATTCCTAAAATTCTCACCTGTTAAATTGTGGGAAGTGCTACATGGCTACCACAACCATCAAAGATAAGCAAATATCTTTTGTTGGGTGAAACTCCTCGAGGTACAGATCTAGAAAAGTGATGTAACCAATTGAGGAACAATTCCTTGGTCATCTAGGCATGAGGTTGGATTGACATACAAGCCCCTGGTTCACAACCTACGATGTAATTTTTCAATTGCCTTTAACCTTTGAAAAGGCAAAATCTAGGAATACTTTGACCTACAACATTAACACAACATAATATAGTGATCCATTCTCTACTTTTTGACAATATGTATGGCACACTTCTTGAACCCTTTTCGGCTATTACTCTCATACCACAATTTCTCCCAGCTTGAACACCAATTTCATCACAATTCCAAATTTGGTGTGGTCCATATTGTTTTTCTTTGTAATTTTTTTTTCAAAGTTTCCATAGAATGTAGCTACTATGGAAGGTCTGAGCATGGTAGGTCTATCTTTGTATATGCCTTTTGTAGTTCTTAATGCCAGCTTAGGATGCCTTTTCTTAAACTTTGTCCACAATGACTTTCCAGGAAAACCATTCTTAAAGGGGTTTGTCCTAGTCTCAAGAATTTTAGGTCCAATTTTAGTCATTTTTAAATTAAGTGCAACTTATGCTATATGTTGGTGTCATCCACCTCCTAGGATCACGATATGCAAAAAATGTCCTTCACAAAATAGAGAGAAGCATAGCTATTTCACCAAGAAAGAGCGAATGAATTGAGATGCTTAAATTACATAATGTACAGGCTTTTAAAGCCGTGAAATATCAAGCGGATGAGAAAACTACTCTACGGGAAAAAACCACCCAGAGTAATTTACCCTAAGATAAAATTAACACACTAACAACCCCCCTTAAGTGCAAAATTAGGGAGAATGAAGATGCAATATGGGTCCCGGCTACACAACCATGTTAGGTACCCATTTACAATTGCAAAAAAGAAATGTCTCACAATCAGAGAAAAGGAGAAAAACCCTGTGGGAAAAAACCCCCTCTCCAAAAGAAAGAAAACAAAAATGATGCATGGATGGAGGACTCAATAACACCCCCCAAGGGCTACATAAATCATGTATATACAATCAATAGCCCTCCTATAAGAGGGAAAGATAGAGACTATGTAGTCCCCCCACAATGTGTAATCACCTACAAAAATGGTAAGTGCTTGAAGACAAAACATAATCCAATGTCGACAAACAAATTGTCTCCCTTTTGGAAGAAACAAAACTAAGTACAAATGTAGAAATGCTTCCCACTCCAGATAGGAATTGAAAGAAAGAAGCATGAAAATGTATGATGATGTCTTTGAAATTTGCTCATGTGTTGCCAAGACCTTGGAAGATGATGCCACAAACCAATTAGGAACATTCCCAATCACAATAGGAGGTGACAAACAAGGTGCCATTGGAAACTGATTTTGAACATTCTCTATAGACTGAGATGGAGTGACAATAATTGTACCACAACTATCATCAAATAGGAGGGATATACCCTCAAATGTGTCTTCCATGTTAGAAATGTAAGATTCTATGAACAATGAACCAATGTCTGACTAATACGAATCTCAATTAGGAAGACAATGAAATACTTGTAATTAATCGTGCTAGACATGCTCATCGAATCATCAACACAAGATGAACATGGTTCTGCTGAATAAGAATGATAGGAACCTCAATCAATGACTCTGCACAATGAATCATTGAAGGTGAAGGTACATCAACTGTCCCTAATGTAAGATTCCACGAACAATGAACCAATGTCTGACTAATATGAATCTCAATCAAGAAGACAATGAAATACTTGTAATTAATCGTGCTAGATGTGCTCAGCGAATCATCAACACAAGATGAACATGGTTCTGCTGAATAAGAATGATAGGAACCTCAATCAATGACTCTACACAATGAATCATTGAAGGTGAAGGTACATCAACTGTCCCTGATGGAGAAGAAGGGGCATCTGAAGAACCCTCGTCATCCTCATCTAAAGATTCAAAGTATTCCAAAACTTCAAACTCCTGCATAGTAGCATGATCACAGGGTAGATCTTGTCTGAAAAATGAAGAGGCACAAAACAATCTGAAATAGGATCATTTGGGAATAGCTGAGTATCAGGATCTCCGTGTATTTCCCAAATTTTAGTCCAAAGAATATTAGGACACTCAAACTGATCAATATCATTCAAAGTGGCATCATCAATATATGCATTGCAATAACCCTTAGAACACGATCCCTTTTGCAATTCCATGTAAATTTCTTACTATCAGTACCAGGAAGGAGAACAAGATTATATATAAATGTGGCAACAAATGAAGCCATCTGAGATGTTTTATGATACCATCTCTCCATTGATAATAGTTTCCCCTTTTCAACATAACCACAACAAGATGAAATGAAAACCCCATAATCAACTATGACAAATCTCTAAGAATACAAAGACATTAACCTTTAACAACAATTAGAAACTCCCAAATACTGCAAATGAAGCCTTCTCAAAATACTTTAAGAAGTAATAATGCAAGAAAGGGCTGAGAATTTGAAAAAAAAAATGAATCCTTCTCAAAATACTTTAGGAAGTAATAATGCAAGAAAGGGCTGAGAATTTGAAAAAAAAAATTGAGCAAAAAATTGAACAGCTTACTAGATTTTTGTACCATATCACACAAAAGGCAGCCTTTTCATAGCTTGTGAGACTTACTCACACCAAGCTATATGAATAGAAATAATTTACTCCACATTGCCAATGTGGGATAAATGTTTCCAACACAATTCCAAAAGAAACTTGGGGCCCACACACACTTCGACTGGACAACAACTTGAACCCTAAATATTTTAGGGGCACAAATAAACCAAAACGACATAATGGGAATTGAGGAGAGATTGCTCTTCAATCAAGAACAACTCCAATTACAAATCACTGCTTTCAGATCCTAACCATAAGAAAAATTGCCACCAAGTAATCGGCTTCTCCCACAAAGGAAATCACCAACTCCAATTTGCAATTGTGTTGGATGAAGAAAACATTGCCTAAAGCAGAAAATCGACCTCCACACAACAAAATCACGCCTCTTCTTGGTGGCTTGGTGAATTCCTTTTAGGGAAGTGGCTTGCAGACTGTTCCTAAGTCCGTTCTGGGACATCCAACTCTAAAAATGGGACAACCGAGTAAGATGCCTGTGAAGAGAAAATCGGGCTTTGATACACAAATTAGACCCTTGCCCTACCAAAAAATAAACTCCCTTCAAACGTGGAAAAAATGCAAACTGGAAAAAAACAACATCCCCCAATCTGAAGGTTCACAGCCTCAAATAGCAAGGAAAATCGACCTTCAAGAAGAAAAATTGCGCTCCAATAGGCAAAATTTGGCCTCTAGAAAAAAACGTGGCTGGTGTAGGCTTCAGACGTCGAAAAACAGAATTGACGCCCTCAGATTAATGATTCATAACCTTCAAACTCATAGTTGAATTAATCGTTGGAAAATCCACCTTCCACAAGAGTATTTCAATTTGCTGTTAGCCTTCAAAAGGTAATTCAGACCTTCCAAAATTCAACCGTAGCTTTGCAAAAAATGCCTCCACTGTGAAAAAAAAAAGGGCTTCTTCAAAGGTAATCGAAAATGAGGCAATTTTGAAATTTAAAAAATTTCAAATGCCGAATGATCTCCAACAACAAATGATCTCAAAAATCTCCAGATGAAAACTCTCACAGGGAGGAGTCTAGAATGAGTGGCTCTAATACCATGTTAGTATCATCCACCTTCCAGAGCACCATGTGTGCAACAAAATGTCCTTCACAAAATAGAGAGAAGCATAGCTATTTCACCGAGAAAGAGTGAATGAATTGAGATGCTTAAATTACATAATGTATATGCTTTTAAAGCCGTGAAATATCAAATGGGTGAGAAAACTACTCTACGAGAAAAACCGCCCGAAATAATTTACCCTAAGATAAACTTAACACACTAACACACACACACACACACACTATATATATATATATGGAAGAGATTTGCAACTTACAAAATATTGCTAGTACAAAAAAATTATCATTTTAAGGATCTCCATCATCCACAACTAAATTGCAGCACCTGTGACTACTATATAGATGAAGTACTTGGTTCTTAGCAAAGGTTAAATGAGGAGGGGGTAAGGGGTACCGTCTTTGTCACAATGATCTTGAGCAACTTCAGCCCGTCAACTTGTCGAACCAACAACCCTAGCAATACAAATATGCATGAATACTGTTCACTCTTTAAAAATATTTTAAAATTGATAGTTTTGTCTTTTTTTAGTTTGATCTGGATTAACATGACACTTAAAGTCGTAGTGGAATTTGAAATTTTATCATGTATCTATCTGTGATTTTTTTAAAGGTGTGTATCCACATCATATCTTTCAAGGAATATTGTTCACTCTTTAAAAATATTTTACAATTGATAGTTTTGTCTTATGTATCTATTTGTGATGTTTTCAAAGGTGTGCATCCACACCATATCTTTCAAGGAATATTGTTCACTCTTTAAAAATATTTTACAATTGATAGTTTTGTTTTTTTTTGCAGTTTGAGTTGGATTAACATGACACTTGAAGCCTCGACGGAATTTAAAGTTTTGTTTATCTATTTGTGATGTTTTTAAAGGTGTGTATCCACACCATATCTTTCAAGGAATGTAGTTTTCTCTGCAATATTTGTGTACACAAATTGACAAAATAAGAAGATTTAAGATATAGAATTAAAAATTAAATTCAACTAATATCATCAATTTAGAATTCAATTCAACTAATATCATCAATTTAGAATTCAATTCAACTTATATCATCATTTTAGAATTCAAATCAACTAATATCATTATTGTCGTTGAGCTATTTATATCATGCAATGCATTGTAGGAAAACATATTTGAAAGCAAAGGGAGGAGGATGATGTACACACATTGTGTAAAAGAAGGACGATGTACTCACATTGTGTAAAAGGAGTACGGAGTCACTACCGGTTTCAGGTCACTACTGAAATGAATATATACAAGATATAATATTAATTCATTCTACTATTAATATCAATAATCACAATTGAGTGCACGATTATTAGACCCTGCACGACTACTCTCCCGTAAGTCTTCCCCTCTACAAAGTAAGAATATAATCTTTTGTTTTGAACACGCATTCATTTCCAATTGATCAAGTCTGCTGGTACATTAATGCGGGGGCTCAGAAGAGCTACCCTCGTGCCTTAGTCCGGCGCCGTCTTACATCATAAATTTAAGTTTTCTCTGAATATATTTACATCACCATAGACTGTGTAATCCTATTGCTGTCGTCAAACCTCATCTTTGTTTCTCATTAAGCTTTGTTAGGCTATGCATCAACATCATGCACAGTAGTTGCAGTTAATTCTTTTGAATAATAATGAATTTGACAGATTTTGGCAATTTCTAACGTTATCACAGATCTGATCTAAATTACAATCATCTGTAAGAAAATAATATTCAAACCTTAACTAGGGTGTACCAAAAAACTTCGCTTACACAGCAAATAACTGCAAAAAAACATTCCTGAATTCTGTTTTCTGGAAAGGCAGAATAAAACAACAAACCGTGGAAAAAGTAGAGGAAAAATATGAGAGCATGGGTCATCATCAGACAATTACGTAGTACCTGTTGAAAAATACGTAAGACAGCCAAATAATATAATTTGGATTCAGTGACCACAATCAAAAGGTAAAGCCACCAAATCCACCTCTCTGTGAGAATTCATTTCACATTCGTGGGTGTCCAAGAGTCAAGGTCAATCCCAACTCCCACCCATAATCTATCAAAATAAATATAGGTAAAAAATAGGCAACACACTAAAAACCAACAAAAACAAGCAAACGTAAGGAAAGTACAGTGACACAAAAGTACACATATTAATTGCACATACAGCAATGTCACTTCTGTCAGTGTTGCTTCTCAGGCGTGCGTTCATGTCCAATAATAAAGAGGGTAAGATATCCAAATCTGGACAGTGCCCTGATTCATCCCCCCACCTATCAATCATACTTTGGACAGATTACTTTCCTCTCGTAGACAGCTTGAAAATCTTAGTTTCTGGACGCTTAGATGGAACAGCCCACCAACCAAAGGGAATTCCTTAGAAGGCACTCTTTTGCTGCTCTTTTGAGTTATTTATGTTCTGGTCATCATTCTTTGTAGGATGGGAGATAGTAATGGGAGGCTTAATGCTTCAGAAAAGGGTGTTGAATCCTCTCAGGAGAATATGGAGGAACTTTTCTAAGCGATTCTTCACAGCCCACAAAAAAAGTAACCCAATTTCTTAGCTTAACCTGTTTAATTTTTTATCAGTCTAAGTTCATCAACAGTATTTGTTTTTGTTGTTTTCGTGTGCAGGCAATGGGCTTCAAATTCTGTATGAAGACGTCAAATCCTGCAATGACGAAGATGTTAACGTCTTGTGGTCGATTCTCGTGGACCTTCACAACACTACCCATTATGCGGATGCTATGGCTGGCACTACTCCAGGCGAATCGAATCCTTCGACTACCACATGAGAACAAATATCTTTCTTCACAGTAACATACATGATTTGGATTGCAGTGCTTTAATATATAGAATTGAAGAACAAAAATGTATATTGACGGCAGACTCTTTTAGTATGCCAATATAAACCAAAAAAGTTCAAGTTTGTTGCCACAGATGGAATGGAAAGCTGAAGAGAATACACCAGGTGAAATGGTTAGCTTTGAATTTTTGCTCCATTATTGTCGCCCACAAGGTCTGTGAAGAAAATATAAGCTGGAAGTTTTCGAAAGGATTTCAATATAAGTGTATTATTTTCAGCTAATTGAGATGCTCATTCCAAATGCTCTTCTTACAGTATAGCCATTAAAATAGATGTCTTGGAGCTTATAATTTTCTTATTGTACATGCAGTTGCATAGCATAGATTCAGATTTTCACTGTGATGTATCAGATTATGCCCACGTAAATATGTGCTTAGATTTAAGCTAAACTGACAACGCTTATAATTTTTTTTTAATTGAATCAACGCAAGTAAAAATACAATAATAAACAATGCTTATAATTGTATCAGTCGTGCAAAGAAATGGAAAAATAACTCCCCATATACGATCGTAGATAAGTAGATACTCACTATTTATTTGCAGTTTTTATATCGAATTTAAATGTTGTATTTTTAATTATATATATTAACAATTATGGATTTTAAAATAATATATATATTTTTAATTTAATTGAATATAGTAGATTATAATAAAAATGTAGTTAATATAAAAAGATGGGGAAGAAAAGCGCAGTAGCAATAATTACATTGCTATGAAACCATAACTAAAATGGATTCATAATAATAAAGTCAATGATAGTAGCCAGCAATCAAAGACAGCCATCAATAACAAGGGCGACTTTAACAATAATAAAAAGCTTAATCATCAGTTTTGACATCACTAGTAGCAATTACCAAATGTATCGTCTTCATAGGAAAATATGCAATCGAAATTTGTTGTAATTTTTTCTAATAATTCATTTCTTGTTGATTTGGTGGTCATTCATTTGAAAATTGATTTGTTTTTTTATGATAGGAAATATTTCGACATTATTTATAATTAAGACGACAATTATTTGATGGGAAATAAAATGTTACAATAAATCAATAAAAACTAGGAAATGATAATTGAGTAATAATTTTTAAATTTTTTTTTTATTAGAAATATTATATGAATCAATAATTTTGATTTAGATCATGTAGGTTCTGAGGACTATATCTTTATTATACAAATTTCTCTGATAATATACTTTCTACATAACAAAATATTATCTTTTGCTACTTACTAAGATATACAAACACATACATTTCTAAACTATAGGTGATCATCCTGCACACATAGGTTGTAGGTGATCATCATGTACAAAGTATATTCATATTTAACCAATCTAAATTGTCCATATAGTCTGTAAGTGGTCATTGTGCTGGCAGTGATCTAGGTGGATATCTTCACTATTCCAAATGCTCCAAGAGTCGACACCGTGTCAAAGATCTTTTCGATGCGAACCCAATGCAATGATTTTGAATCATGTCAAAAGGATTCTGTATGCCCGAGTTATGCTTGGCCAAAGTTCGTTCAAAACAAAGATTCAAGATGAAGAATGCTAGGTCAAAAAAATGATCATTTCAAAATTGGACAAGGATGGCATAAAATCGAAGGGCTCGTCGAGACGATTCCGATGCCGCTTGAATCGTGTCAAACGAAGCCCGTACACAGAGGTTATGGCTAGTCAAAGTTCGCAAGGAAACGCTGACCAGGACCGTACCGACGCTGATGTGGCAATCGTCTGTTGACGTGGTAAGTCCAGATGGTGACATGTGGTCACGATAGTTGAGTTGGTCCAATCATAGTGTGACACGTGTCACAACGATAAGGCCACGTGGCCCAATAACTGGGTGCCATGTGGCTTCCGGTCGGTTCCTCTTCCTACGCATTATCAAAAGTTCGCAAGGAAATGCTGACCAGGACCGTACCGACGCTGATGGGGCAATCATCTGCTGAAGTGGTAAGTCCAGAGGGTGACATGTGGTCATGACAGTTGAGTTGGTCCAATCATAGTGTGACACGTGTCACAACGATAAGGCCACCTGGCCCAATAACTGGGTGCCATGTGGCTTCCGGTCGGTTCCTCTTCCTACGCATTATCAAAAGTTCGCAAGGAAATGCTAACCAGGACCGTACTGACGCTGATGTGGCAATCATCTGCTGACGTGGTAAGTCCAGAGGGTGACATGTGGTCACGACAGTTGAGTTGGTCCAATCATAGTGTGACACGTGTCACAACGATAAGGCCACGTGGCCCAATAACTGGTTGCCATGTGGCTTCCGGTCGGTTCCTCTTCCTACGCATTATCAAAAGCATTGTTTGTTGGGGGTCGAATCCCCAACCTTCCCCCTGCGAAATTCATGCTCCAACAATAGACTGTGCGCAACTTTCGGAATACGCATTGGGGCTAATTTCTATTTAAAGAGCAACTGTTGCGATTTGGAGAGGTCGTATGGTTCGAACCAGCAACCATCCTCCAACAAATCCACGCCCCCCACCAGTACACTGCGTGCATTGCTTTAGATTAAACAATGGAGCGAGTTTATTTTATTAAAATCTTCAAGCCGATTTTAAAAAGATTTTTAAGGGGTTTTTAAGGGGCTTGATGTTTACGATCTATATATTGCAAGATTTTAATTTTTAATTAGATATTGCTAACCCCTAATAGTATCTCAATTTGTATTTTAAGGGGATTAATATGGCTTAATGAATATAAGCCATATGTTCAAGATTTTAAATTTCAAATTAGAAGATATAGAAATATTTGGGAGATATGTTGGTTAAATTCATTATAGCATATCAAATTGTATTTAAAGGGGATTTTGGGCTCTGGAGGACAATGGTGAGGAAATT
The DNA here is from genome assembly GCA_007258455.2 of Sequoia sempervirens. Lineage (NCBI taxonomy): Eukaryota > Viridiplantae > Streptophyta > Pinopsida > Cupressales > Cupressaceae > Sequoia > Sequoia sempervirens. Next base: position 88,704,320 of record VDFB02379711.1, read on the forward strand.
GAGAGTTTGCTAATGAAATTGTTCAACTCCATACATGGAGAGGCTTTAAGCCAAGTTATTTTGTAGTTGAAGGAGGGGGATTTTCCAAATTTCATTATCGATCTAGGAGGCTTGTGGAGGCTTGTAACAGACTGAAGTGCCTTGTAAACTATATTTGGAGTATAATCAAGGATCGATCACTTCGTTGGAGAGGGACTCGAAGACATAGCCATTTGGTGAACTTCGTTATCAATCTGTGTGTCTTTCCTTTTATTAGTTTTGTGATTTCCTATTTCCATTATTTTGATCATTTTAATGTCTTTTTAAAAGCATTTGAAATTAAGCTTAAGACATTCAATTACTCATTTACATAAAATTAGCATTCATCAAGCAATTGTCATAGATCCTAACAGATCAAGAAGGATGCGTGTACTCTACTATATTGAAATTAATTTAAGAAAACAAATGCAAGGATTTAGGGCATTTGCCACTAGGATTAATGATTGAAGATAATTTTGATGTTATGCAATTTTGAGTTATTAGATGTAGAAAGATAAATATTTCTAATACACAAATTGCTTAATATTTTATATAGATTTGTAATTTGTTGTTGATTGATCTTATAGTTCTGGGTCAATTTGCTCATCATAAATATTTTTTGTAACATTTAGATCATAATCAATTTACCTTGAAGTGTGAGCTTCACTAATCGTGAAGGATTGATGGTATTCAAATACATAGAAAATTTGCTAGATAATAATGGTCAAGTCCTCCTAGGTTGACCACTTTCATAAAAGTCAACTTTAAAATTCTAGAAATAATAAAAAATAACAATCTTGGACTATGCAAGTGTGATCTAGATTATTTTAATACAAAATAGATTTTTGCAAGTGTTCTAAACCAAAATGTTCTTGTAATGATTCTTCTTTGTAATGCATGGAATTTTTACCTTAAAATTGATGATAATGAATGCACACATTGAATTTATTTAAATAGAAAAACATGCTAGTAATTTTGCAAACATGTACCAAGTTGACTCATAATGACTAGTGAAATAGGAGAGAGTTGCCACAAATTTGAATTAATTTCTTAAATTTTAGATCAATTTCACATTGTGTAGGATCAATCTTGCATGCCAGAGGATTTCAATCTAAGACATTAAAATGCTAATATTTATGTGGAAAAGGAATGAAAGGGAATGGGTGTAATAATTGATGTAATAAATTGTTGAAGCATAGGAAAATATGTAGAAAATGTAAAATATAGAGTCAAATATATAGGAATGAGTGTACGGAGAGGTAATTGGATGAACCTAATTTTGCCCAAGAGTGCTCCATTCATTGATATATAATATAAAATATTCCATTAAATAAAAAAATAGGCTAAAACATGTGAGGCTCACCTTTTCCTACAATCTATTTAACAATTGTTATACCTATTCTAGAGATTGATACTAGCTTATTTGCACAAATATTTTTGAATTATGTTTATTATGCTATATCACCAAGGATAATATGGCTATGGTTAAAATAGTTTAAATTTTAAGTATATGATGTTGATCTAGATTAGTAGATATTTATGGTTCACTATTGTCATTCTTAATGAGCTATTTAAATGCAAGATAATTGGTTCACTTTTTGGTAAAAGAATGAAATTTTATTTTGAAAATTAAAGTTTGTTATAGTTGAGATAAAAATTTGAAGCACTTACACATCTAATATTGACATGGTGTATATATGAAATTATAACATTTTATTTTTAAATATTCAAACACATAATTTATTGTAATGCTTAGATGATAAAAGTTGGATTTTATATATGATATGAAAAGTAACTCAAAAATATTGAAGGTTAAAGCATGCATATGTATGACCAAAAAAATTAGTAAATGAAAGTATTTTTTTTTTAAATCCTTTTGAAAAATGATGTTAAAGTTTGGTCAAGATACCTTTTTATCAATATCTTTTAATTAATATTTTATTAATATTGAAGTATTCTTTAAAACCTATCATGTATGACCACCACAATTTGACCTAAAATAATTGTAATGTGATTTTTCATCATGAAGAGAATGCTTTCTAGAATGGTTAGATAATTTCTTCATAATAAATAAAATAATATGTTTTTGATATTTGAGAGGGGTTTTCAAATGAAATCTTGATTTTTCTAGGGTTTTTATCTTTCATGCTATCTTTGGATCTCCTTATGTTGTACAATTTCCTTAGCATAAGAAACTCTTTAACCTTTTACATTTATTGCATACTTTGTTAGGTATTCCTTTTTATGGGTTCAAATGGTTTCAACCTAGAAGTTCATATTGGTGTTGATAGTTTGAGAATTTTGCATAATGACACTTCTAAATAAGCATCCCAATTTATTTTTTCTAAAATATTTTCCTAAGGTACACACTCTAAATACCTAGAAAATATGATTTTACCTATCCTTGAGATTGATAAGGTATGTAAATGACTAGAAAATTTTACTTTAATAGGGTATTTTGTTGTAAGAACAGCTCCAAAAAGCATGGTTTGATATTGTGTCAACAAGCATTAAACCTCACACAGGGTTTGGCTTGAATTTTCCTAGAACCTCATTAAAGGGTTATCTCTTTTTCATTTTGCTAAAGTCATCCATGCTAACTATATTCTCAAGAATGATGTACATGGTATGTTCATGTGTTGTTTTTATTATTTCAGCCTTGGACACAAAACTTCATCTTGAATTCTTTGTGTGCAAATTTGGTTTGACTTCTTGTGTTTATCCCTTGTTGAAAATTTTTAACCACCATTATTGCTTCCCTTAGTAAGTGAAGAGGAGGGGATTCGCTAATCCCAAGTCTTTAGGACATATAGGACCCTAAAGAGATTGAATTTACCTTAACTCTAGTACCTTAGACTACCTAATAAGTTGAAAAAGAAGGGGAAATTAGACTCTACTTTCTTTATGTTTTATGATAGAGGATTTTTGGAAACGAGTGAGTAGACCACAAAGGTCTCAGACTATAGACCAACTAGCTCTCGACCAAAGGATGCTAGTGCACCATTCAGACTACAACACGATGTGTCAAGTAATCTCAGAGGAACACTAAAATATCGTACAACTAGAGAGATAGGTTTGTAGAATGAAATTCATAGGGTGTGCTAACAACCCAAGAGTTTTAGTTTGAAAGTTTTAACAATTAACTAAAGAGATGAATGAAATGAAGAAAAAAACTAGAAGAATACTTTAACTTCAAGAAATAAATTATTCTAATAGTGAAATGACAAAAGGATAGGAAAAGAATACCAACTCATAGAAGGTTCAGTTCTCTAGCAAGCTCCCCTCACAAACAGATTTACCTATGTACACAAAACAATGGGAAAATGTTGTGGCTATGTTTTGGAACTTGCCTCATTCAAGTCCTCATTTTGGTGTTTCCACCTCCACGAACAACCAATAGACCATAAGATATAGAAATGATAAAGAAAATAGAGAGTAGACACAAAATGTAGAGTGCAAAGACAATCTAAATGTCACTCTACAAAAAAGGACAATGCAAGTAAGTAAATTGATAGATATTACCCTCCTTTCTACTTGATTGAGAAGTCAAGAGAGAAAGGTGGAGAGCAAGACAACCACACTAATGGAGTAAAGCTTTGAAAACCTACAATAAACAAGGGTGTGGAAGCAACAAAATGGTGTAGAAGTAAAGTGAAGAGAGTAAGAAAGTGAATAGAAGGCAAGTAAAATTCAGAGAGAGAGAGATGATAGAATGAATGGAATGAAGTTTAAAGGGTAATTTGGAGGTAAAGGGCTATTTTTGGGTGGTCAATATTCGTAGGGATGTTACATTTCACAGGTTCATAGGGAATCATAATGCCCCTAACATCCACTAACCCAAGGATCTTGTAAGGATAGAAGCACAACATGTAGACATCCACGTGGCGTGCAAGTGTCCCTAACAAGAATTCCATCACTGATAGAAAATGACAAGGACATGCGTGAAATACAAGGCAGAGATGGCAGGTTTTTGCATTATCGAGTTTGTAAGGCTAAAATGTAGTAATATAATGGGATATTTTGCTAGATGCAATTTTACACCATTAAATTTTCCCCCCACTTTAGTGAGCCTATGTGTTAGTGCATGTGTAAGCTAAATTAGAAAGATATTGAAGATAATATATTGGTGTTCAACATACTCCTTCTCCTCCATCTTATCCTCCTTCTTCTCCTCCTTCTTCTCCTGCTCCTCTCACTCCTCCTGCTCCTCCTCCTCCTTCTCCTCCTCCTCCTTCACCTCCTCCTCCTCTCCCTTATCCTCCTTCTCCTTCTCCTCCTCCTTCTCCTCCTCCTCCTCCTCTACTTCTACATATTCCTCTTCTTCTCCTCCTTCTCCTCATAATTCTCCTACTCCCACTCCTAATTCCCATCCTTGTCCTTGTCCTTTTCCTCATCCTCCTCCCCTTCCCATTCACCTACACTCTTCCCCTTCCCCTTCCCCTTCCTTCCTCTCTCCCTCTTCTTCTTCCTCCTATTCTTATTCATCTTTTTCCTCTTCTTTTTCTTCATCATCTTCTTCCTCTTCCTCTTCCTCTTCCTCTTCCTCTTCCTCTTCCTCTTCCTCTTCCTATTCCACTTCTTTTTCTTCTTCTTCTTCTTCATCTTATTCTTCTCCTTATTCTCCTTAACCTTCTTATTCTTCCTCTTCCTCTTCCTCCTCTTACTCATCCTCATCCTCCTCCTACTCCCCATCCTCTTCCTCTCCCTCTTCCTCTTCCTCTTCCTCTCCCTCCTCCTCTTCCTCTTCCTCTTCCTCTTGTTGAATGAACAAGACAACTGAGAGGGGGGGTTAATCAATTGTATTTAATTAAAATATAAAAACCCTCAACAATAATTAGATCCACAGGCATTTTTTTTTAAATAAAAGGGGTAAATTTTTTATTGAAAATCAGAAACCAGAATGACAGCCAAGCCAAGGGAAAAAGCCCAGAAAGAACATAAAACACCAACAAGAGCCAGAACCAAATCATTCAACACCCCTAGTATCCTCAGCAAGAACCCTCCCCAAATCCAAGCTAAGCTCAGGAGGGATTTGAGCCCAATCATCAATCTTCCAATCCACAAGATGTTCTGAAGCCCATTTGGCCAAACAGTCAGCCATCCTATTCCACTCCCGCGGAATATGGACAAAATACACTCTCTCCATTAGAGATCCAATCTGCAAAATCTGCTGAACCAGAACCGCCAACTGCCAATTCACATCCAAACTCCTCCCTTGATTAAGTAAGTTAATCAGAACCTGAGAGTCAGATTCACAAATAACCCTACGCCACCCCAGCTCATAGGCCTTCCTCAAAGCATAAAAAATCACCCAACCTTCCATAAAATTAATAGTCTGTGTCCCCATATGAATGGAAAAAAGGAACACCACCGAACCCGAGGAATCCCGCCCAACCCCTCCAATCCCAGCTGGGCCAGGATTTCCCCTAGAAGAACCATCAGTATTAACCTTCAAGGTTCCCATAGGGGGAGGCACCCAGGACCCCTGCCTCTGGACCCCCTACCTCACACGACTACCCTTCCGCCCATAAGAGGCCAATGGGGAAAACCCCTGTATACCCAACTGTGCCACCACCTCAGTGTCCTTCTTTTCCAATGGCAGCTCCACATCACCTTTGGCATGGATAGTCTCCTGGATCATCCCAAGAATTCTGCACCACACCTACTGAACTTGCAACACTTCACCCCAAAAAATTCTCCTATTCCTTTCAAGCCAAATCTGCCACAACAAAAAAATTGGGCCTGCCAGCCATACATCCTGCAAAAAAGAAGCTCTCGAGGGAGGCCTGCCCAAGCTATTCTAGAACTCAACTAAAGAGGAAGCATGAATGCAAGGATTTCCCCAAACACTCCACCAGAAATGCCAGAGTTGCAGGGAGAAAGGACACTGGAAGAAAAGGTGCGAAGAGTTTTCCTCACCTTTCCCACACATCACACACATAGACGGTCCCTGAAAGCCGCGCATCTGAATCTTGTCCCAAGTCAGGTAGTTGTTCCAAGCCAAAATCCAGGTAAAGCAATTACACTTCGGCCAAGAAAACTTATTCCAAACCTTCTTCCACCACAGAACTTCCTCCCCCTCAAACCTTTGAGACAATAACCTCTGATATCCAGATGCAACCGTGTAGTGCCCCTTTGGATTAGGAGACCAAGCAAGAGTATCCTTGTCCCTTAAAGGATTACATTGTCTGCTCAAAAGAATACTATGCAGAATCCTACAATCCTCTTCCATGCCCATAATTGGCCACTCCTCAGGAGTCATCCATCTAGAACTCACAATTTGGCCCTGGTAAGAAATCACCTTAAAATCACTTACCCGCGTCCAGCCAACATCCTCGAAGCTCCTACTCAAAGCCATCAAATCAGGGAACTGAGATAGGATGGGAGGGTACCCATCCTAGGAATCATACCAGAATTGAACCTCCATCCCCCTCCAAAAAATCCAAAATAAACCATCCTTGATAAGCACCGCTCCCTTCTTGAGAGTAGCCCAAAATGCTGAGCGCTTACCTAACAGGGGATAGCGAGGAATATCCTCTCCAGGAATACTCTGAAAGTACTTATAGGATAGAATCCGAGCCCAAATCCTATCCTTCTTAGTGCACCATCTCCAATAAAGCTTCGCCACCAACGCTGTCCCAGCCAGAGAGGAATGTCTCAACCCCAAACCCCCAAGCTGCTTAGGACAACAAACAGTATCCCACTTAACCAAAATCCACTTGGAAGTCATCACACTACCAGCCCATAAAAACTGTCTTGCCAAAGAGTCCAACTCAGAAACAAAACCCATCGGAGCCACCTGAAGCATACACCGATAAATAGGGAGCGCCTAGACCACGAATTTCAGCAATTGAACCTGCCCAGCAAAGGACAACCAACGATTGGTCCAATGGGTAACCTTCAACCGAAATTTATCCAAAATAGGCTGCCATGACTCCCTTGATAATCTGCCCACCGAGATAGGAACCCCAAGGTAAGACATAGGAAGGGTCCCTATCTGAAAACGAAGAATTTGTGCAATTCGCCTCTGTATAGGATTCAGAGTATTAAAGAAATAAATGGAAGACTTATCTTCATTGATTGCTTGACCTGAAGCCTCAAGATACATATCCAACACCCGCCGAATATTAGTAGCCTCCCTAATAGTAGCCGTCCCCATCAAGGCAGTATCATCCACAAACTGCAAGTGGGACGAAGGGGGTAAGTCACCACCCCACCGCCACCCCTGAATAAACCCCAACTCCACCTGGCTCCTCAGAAGGCGCCCCAAGCCTTCCACTAGCAAAATGAAAAGGTAAGGGGAAAGAGGATCACCCTGTCTTATCCCATGCGACGCCTCAAAAAGCTCCGAGTGCATCCCATTAGTTAACATAGAGAAAGACATAGACGTGATGCAACTCATGACCCATTGGATCCAATCCTCCCCAAAACTGAAAGTAGCAAGGATCCTCTGAAGAAAAGACCATCAGACTCTGTCATAGGCCTTTTCCATGTCCAACTTGATAAACATAGCCTTAGCCCTAGAGTTAGCCATAGAATGGATGGTCTCAGTAGCCAAAACAATACTATCCATAATCTGCCTGCCTTCCACAAAACCACTTTGCGCCTCAGATATGAGTAACAACAACCACTTTTTTAGCCTATTCGCAATTAGCTTTGAGATAATCTTATACACCACATTGCACAAGGATATAGGCCGGAAGCGGCTCATCCTATCCACTCCATCACACTTTGGAATAAGAGCCAGGAAAGTGGAATTCAGAGCCTTTAACATTTGCTTATTCCGCTACGACTCCTTGAGCACTTCTAATAAATCCAACTTGATGATCTCCCAAAACTCTTGGAAGAATTCAACTGAAAAACCATCAAGGCCAGGAGCTTTTCCTTTCTTCATTTGAAACACTGTCCCCTCTAATTCTTCAAGAGTGATCTCCCCCATAAGATCCTTTCTCATCTCCTGAGACACCAAATGGGAGATGCAAGAAAGGACCTGTGCCTCCCCCACCACACTCCCCTACAAATCCTCTCTAAAAAGGGTAGAAAAATAATGGACAGCCTCATCAAAAATACTCTGAAAAGAATTCAACCTCTCTCCCCCGTCTAAAATCAAAACAGGAATAGAGTTACAATGCCTCCGCGCCTTCACAGAATTGAAGAAAAAGGCAGAATTTTTATCCCCCTTCTGAAGCCAGTCAATCCGAGATTTTTGTTTCCAAAAGATCTCCTCCCATAATTCCCATTCCTCTAGAGCTTTCAAAGCCCTAGATTCCTCCTGCAATAGAGCCTCAGACACCCCATTCTCCCTCATCAACCTCGTAATACCATCTAGCTTAACTTGTGCATCAGACTTGGCCTTAAAAATATTCCCAAAACATTGCTTATTCCAACGTTTAATCTTATATTTAACAAACTGAAGAAGCTTAGTAAAAACATACATTGCCATACCAAAAGATGGTCTTCCCTCCTACCACCACTAAGCAACATAATCATAGAGAACAGGATCCCGTAGCCACATAAGCTAGAATTTGAAAGAGGGCTTGTGGGTCCGCCCAACCATGCTGATAGAAAGCTTAATGGGCCAATGGTCCAAACTCCTCTAGTCCAAAATCTCTGAGCAAGTAACCCACCTATCACCCACCCAAAAGCAAGAAACCATAAACTGATCCAATCGCTCTGCAATTCCATTTTCACCGGAGCGTCGATTATTCCAGGTAAAGTGGCCATTACTTGGCTTGATATCAACAAGATTCAAAGCAGAAATATTATCCTGAAAGAGGAAAGCAGAAGCCTCCAATCTCATGGTACCCCCCGCTTCTCAGCAATCTCAGTGATAGCATTGAAATCACCCCCAATAATCCATGGCAAGTAAGGGTTCATACTTCGCACATACCTAATATCGGACCACAAAAGCTGCTTGCCCTGCAAATCTATAGGCACATAAATGTTGGAGAAAAGTACCACTTCCCCCGATTCATAACAAGAGGCCACCATAGAGATAGAGGACTTAAATGAAAACCACCAAAGGGGGCAAATCTTCTGAGGGTTCCATAAGCAAGCAACCCCACCCGAGGCACCCAGAGCACCAATGCACTGGCAATCACCATTCATCCAAAGTTTAGGAATAATACCCATCATACCATCCACAAAAAGCTTAGTCTCCTGTAAAAAGAGAATATCAGGACACTGACTTCTAACCAGATTCTGAACAACTTTTTGTCAAGGGCCACTGTTCAAGCCCCTAACATTCCAGGATAGGACAATCATTTCAAAGGGTTGGTGAAGTGCGAGTCCAGAGTCTTAACTGACCCTGATTCCACCAAATTTTCCCCAATCATCTTAATCTTCTCCAAGTCCTTCTTCTTGCCCAACTTAGAACCTTTCTCCACTCCTCCTTTCTTAAAATCTTTTTGAAGGATGCCTAATTGAGGAGACGACTTATTTCTTTTTCCTCCCACCGAACCAGCTTTCTGCTCAGGGATAGACCCAACCACTTTGTCTTTCACCACCATGCTACCTGATTCTCTTTGAGCCTCTATCCTTAAGTCTGATTCCATTTGCAAGGATCCCACCACCTGAGGGGAAAGGGAGACCCCAGGGCTGATCCCCTCTTGACCAAAGCCTCCCCCTCCCAGCACAGCACCCTGAACAACCGAATCCACTCCCACCTGATGGTTTGCCATTTCCAGCTCCACCAACTGCCCTTGCTGCTCAACATCCAACTTGCCCTGATCCAAATCAACCAACCCTGGATTCACTTCTTGCTGGCTAAGACCCTCCAACACCTCAAATTTGTTAAAAGAATCCTCATCCTGCCTCTCTTTCAGAGACCTTTTGAGCCCCTTATTTCTATTTCGAGGTTTGACAGGAAGAAAGCCATCCTCCCTAGGACCACCACCTTGAATAGGGCCTTTACCCTTATCCAACCCAGAAGGATTCCTAGGTGGTAGAGAAGAATTAGTCTCCACAGGCTTGGCCCTTGGGCATCTACGCAGTAAGTGACCATACTCATGACACAACCGACATCTAAAAGGTAAAGTCTCATAATCAAGTTGTTGAACCCATGAGTAAGAGCCTGCACACACTTCTAAAGAATTTGGCAAGGGTTTACTTAAATCAATTTCCACATAGAATCGGGCAAATGTCATTACCTTTTTGAACTGTGTCTGTTGCGAAGAACCAACAGGTTTACCAAGCATTGAGGCCAGTAGTTGCAAAAAATCCTCCTGCCAACACTCAACCGGTAACCTCGGCAATCTAACCCAAACTGGAACCCGACTAGGAATCTCCTCAACCGGATTGAATCCTGCATGCCACGGCTTGGTAAACAAGCCCACCTGGTTGTAAAAATAAGGGCCTCCTTCAAAAACCTTAATCCTATCCCCCATGCAGTCAAACATGACCATGAAATAGTTATTAGCGAGGAGTCGAATCTCCATCTCTCCTAATGTCATCCAAGTCCTTCGGGCCTAGGTCTCCAAAAATTGCAACAAAATCTTTAGACCCAAAAATTTACAATACAACAAATGTCTTGAGTAGTACTCAATATCATCCGCGAGCATCTCCATCGGGATCACAACATTCGGCCTTTCTTTGCACCTTTCAAGGCAGTCGTTAATCTTTGGAACCCGAAACCCTCCTGACAAACCCACCTCATTCTTTTCCACATTCTGAGAAAATAAAATATTATCGTGAAGATGAGACCCCGAAGGAAAGGGTTGCGAACCAAGAGCGGATCAAAAATCTAGCTTAGGTCCCTCCCCCGAAGGCTCCCCAGACTCCATTGAGAAAAAAGAAACACCGGTGGAGAACCAAGTCCTCAACGAACACATGAGCACAAGCTCCCACTCAAGGGAAAGCCCCCACACACACCCCCCAAGGATGGGCTCCCACAAAAACCCACAACTCCAGCCCACACAAGCTCCAATCTCAAACCCCACCACTCCACCACACCCCACACCGCGGCACCACAAAGCCCCACTCGCAGCCCCAAACTTCAACCACACCGCACCACCCCACACCTCGCCACAACTGCCACCCACACAGCCGCAAACCAGAGAAGACAGCAAACAGAAGCCTACTGCCAACCCAACAGAACCCACACAGCGGATAAGCCACGCACACCAGCCAAGAGATCCACTGACGCCGGCCCTAAACCAGCGACACCAAAAGAGTTTCGGCAGAGACCACGGGCCACCAAGAAGGACGGGAAAACACTCACAAGCAACCAGAAAAAACCCCAAAACAACAAGAACACACCCTCCCCACAGCGAACAGACGAGAAAAGCAGAAAAACGAGCTAGGGCACGGGCGCCCTAGCTCGGCTCGCACAGGACAGTCGCACCATCAAAAATTTAATATTAAGGTTTGGGCCTTGGTTGTTGGCACTACAGGCAAGAAGCCCCACCAGTTCACCAAGGAGCCTCCCCTTAATGGGAGGGTAAATAACAAACTCCATTGTTGACACGGTAGAGAGTGACCCTGCGAGGTTTGAACCTTGGTTGTTGGCTCTACAGGCAAGAAGCCCCACCATTTCACCAAAGGGTCGACCCCTAAATTATTAAAATAATAATAAGGTTTGGGCCTTGGTTGTTGGCACTACAGGCAAGAAGCCCCACCAATTCACCAAGGAACCTCCCCTTAATATGAGGGTAAATAACAAACTCCATTGTTGACGCGGTAGAGAGTGACCCCGCGAGGTTTGAACCTTGGTTGTTGGCTCTACAGGCAAGAAGCCCCACCATTTCACCAAAGGGTCGCCCCTAATTAGATCCACAGGCATTCAATATGAAAAGAAAATACAAAAAATTGAAATAACAACACCATATACACAAGAAAACACCAGATTTACATGAAAAACCCTAAGAGGGAAAAACCATGGTGAGGATTAGCTCACAATATAAGTAATTGCAAAACTTGTACAAAGAGGCTCACTACTAGAATATGACACACTGTCCAAAAAGGCTCACATCCCATACTCACTATCAAAATAGAAAGAAGAAATAAGATAGAACATTACATAGAGAACATGATCTCAATGCAACAACGAATCCAACATAATAGATCTAACAACACTCGCATCTCTCAAGAGACCAAGATACCTTCAAACCACTGCATTCAACAATCTTACATTATAGCTCGCATTGTTGCAAGTATGAAGCAAGTATGAATGTGTTGTCATTGATGTCAACTAGTCAATTGGTTCTCAACTGGTTGTTGTCATTGATGTCATGGACAGTGGTTATTGGTTGTATATGTCAAGGATATTGAGAAAATTGTAATGAAGAGAGGTTGAAGGTATTCAGTGGTTGCTCTAGGATTATGGTTCATATATGTTGATAATGGTTGTTGGAAGTTGCTATATCTAATTTTTGGGTTTCTAGATTGTTGTATAGTGTGGGTTATGTTCATCAGTTGAGAAATGTGTTTTTCAAGGTATTTGGCTAAGGTTTGGGAGAAATGTAGTTGCTCTAGATTTCTTCTTTTCCAAGTCTTATGACTTGTAGTTCTGGAGTTAAGCTGTTATGATCATTTTGAAGATAAATTTTGTTATCTGGTAATATTGGATCATGTTAAGGTTGCATGTGCTTAATTGCTTATGTGTTTTGCACTGGTTTGGATGACCTTGTGTTAAACACTACTTGCGAAGTTCATGAAGCATGTGTTTGGGTCTCCCTCATTCTAATTCTACCCTAGAATGTTGTGGCATCAACTTAGTTTGAATTTAAATGGTCTATGGCCAACTTTGGATATGTTTCAAAGTTGAAGATGGTATAAATACAGGATGAGATATTGGTGAAATGCAATGCAAAGAAGTAGAGCAAGGTAGATGTGAGATAGATGTGAAACAATGTATGTGATGCAAGTTTGGCAGATCACTACGGAATCTAATTGTTGAGTTTTTGAAAGCAGTGAGATGAAGGTGTACTATATCATTCATGTATGACTGCAAGTGTTTGAGCATATTGTGGTGGAAATATCTGTTGCATTGATATTGTATTCTCTATGTAACAAATCTCTTCTATCTTCTTTGTATCTGTGTGGCAGTGAGCCTTTTAGGTGGTTAACCCTTGTTGGATAGTGAGTCCTAATCCAGATAGTAAGTCCTATTTTGGCAGTGAGCCTTCTTTGGCAGTGAGCCTTTGTAATCAATTTTGATATTCTCTATATTGTGAGCTAATCCTCACCATGGTTTTTCCCTTATTGGGTTTTCCACCTAAATCTAGTGTTATTGTGTATGTGTGATGTTTTTCAGTTTCTTCCTTTGCACTTAATGTTTAGTCATTTTAGCAGAGTAAAGAATTTGTGATTGATCTAATTTCCAGTGGAAGTTTTAAAGGTTAAAATTTGTCACAACTGATTCACCCCCCTCTTAGTTGTCTTGTTCAACATGCATTGCATTTCACATCTCTACACTTAATTTCACATCACACTATAACAAATACCTGTGATTAGCTCCCTTTTTTGCTTCCACCCACTATTTTAATGTATTTTTCTCCAATTTTTAAAAAGTCAGCGCTATTTATCAGGATGGCACTATTTTTGGCATTTTTTTGTGTTGATCAAAACAAGTAGGTGCTAAATTAGGTGCTATTTAGTGCCAGATTTAGCGTTGGGTTTAGTGTCGGGTTTAGCACCAAGTTTAGTGCTAGATTTAGTGCCAGATTTAGTGCTAGATTTAGCACCAGATTTAGCACCTAATTTTTTTAATCTAACAAGGATTAAGAGTTAAGGGATTAGGAGTGTTAGAACAAAAAATCCTTCCCCAATATTCACTGGCCTTCAACTGATTTCCTACATTTCACTTGCATCAAAAGACCCCTCAACCCTTAATCCTCAACCCTAATCCCTCAACCCTCAACCCTCAACCTTAAACCCTAAACCATCAACCTCTATACCCTCTACCCTATACATTGGACCCTCAACCCTAATCATTCAACCATATACCCTCAAACCTATACCCTAAATGCTCTACCCTCAACCCTTAACCATCAACCCTAAACCCTTAAACCCTAAACCCTTAAACCTTCTACCCTCTACCCTTGACCCTAATCCATCAACCCTATACCCTCAACCCAATACCCTAAATCATCAACCCTATAGTTCCTCAACTCTATACCCTCAATTCTCAATCCTCTACCCTATACATTAGATCCTCAACCCTCATATATCTCTTCCCCTCCCTCCTCTTCTCTCGTTCTCTCTATCTCAATTCTCCCTCCATCCCTCACTCCATCCATCCCTCCCTCTCTACCTTAATCTATCAAACCTAAACCATCAACCCTTAAACCCTTAAACACTCAAACCTAAACCCTAAACCCTCAACCCTAAACCCTTAAACTAGCCTCTACCCTCTACCCTCAACCCTCACCCCTCAACCCTCAACCCTTAAACCTTTAAACCCAAATAAAATCTATACCCTAATCCCTCAACCCTCAACCCTTAATCCCTCAATCCTTAAACCCTCAACCCTCAACCCTCTACCCTCAACCCTCAACCCTTAAACCCTAATCCCTCATCCCTTGTGTAATACCCCTCATGTTGTTGATACTCTTTTGTGTTGGTTTTGTACTTGGTTTGTGATGGTGATTAGTTCACCATTTTGGTTGTGTGTGGATTCATAGTTTGGTTGGTTTGCTGCACTTGACATTACTTATGATGCATGATGATACATTACATGGTGATTATGTTATTTGGTTATGTTATGGTTTTCTTTAATAAAATATGCGGTGATGTTGTGAATCTATGATGCTATGGTTTCTGATGTGTTTGCTAGTGAGTCTTGGTGAAAGGACGAAGTGGCATCACTTGCTCATGAGTGCCCTACTACCCTGCGATTACCTTTCACGATGTGTCTGCAATGGAGATTTACATGCTACTTGACTTTTGTTTCTATGTAGGATGTAGGTACTGGACATTGACTCCACTTGCTTGATAGGTTTGAGCATGTCCCATAAACCCAACGGGTATGATGTTGAAAATGGAGTTGATAAGGAAGTGTCCCCGTCCCAAGTTCGTCACCTTGTTGTGAGTCCAACGGTGTCTTTGTCTCAACCTCATCTTTGTTTAAGTTTGGGTTAGTGTTGATTATTTATTTTAGTTTGTAAATGTTTTTTATTTAATTAATCTTTATTTTATGTGTGATTAATTAATGTTATTTAGTTGATATAATTATTTGTAGGTAATTGTAGTTAAAGTTAATTGATTAAATTTTCTTGATTGAGTGAATAGTTTAAATAAAAATATTAGATGCTATAATGTGAATTAGAATTTTAAATTTGTATAAGGTAAATGATATTAGTTCTTGAATTTTTAAATTAATTAAATAGCATAAATATTTTATTATTATCAAAAGAAAATAATTAAAAAAAATAGTTAGACAATAATTGAAATATTTATGGGAGTGAGTGGGAATTGAATGAAAAACTCTTGTTTAAAAAATATTCTTGGAGAGAATATTGGCATGCTGTGAAAGGCAGGAAGTCACTTCATGGGAAAAAAATTGGGGAAGAACTATTTTTGGGGGTTTTTAGTTAAAAATTAGTTTTCAGGAATATATTTGTGGGCTCATATTTTGCATTTTGTTGGAAGTGAAGATTCCAGAAAGGGCTTAGAAGTTGAACTCTGAAGGCAAAGCTTTGCTCCAACTCTCATTCCTTCAAGCTTCAAGAAAAAAAATAGGTTCCTTTATTGTTATATTTAGTTATTCTGTTGTTTGGAAAAGATTGTCTGTACAAATTTTATTCTGTAGAAAATTTGTTGGAAGTTTTTGTGTAAAAAAATAGTTTATTAAAAATACCTCTGTAGAATTTTTTTGTTGATGGCTGTTGAAGTTTTGCTATGATTATTTTACTACCTCTGTAGAAAAATTTACAGTAAAATCAGAGAGCCTCATAGGAAATTATTGTTAAATAGTAGGAAAACTACAAAAGAAAAAAATTGAAAACCTGTGTAGGTTGCAAATGGAATCTTCCGGTTAAACTAAGAAAATGGAAACCTCTGTAAGAATTTTTCCTGTAGAAAATATTATGAGAATTTAGAAATTGAATTGAAACCCTCTGTCAAAATTTAGGAAATTGAGATTCTTTGATATATTAGGTAAAATTAAATTCTCTAATTAAATAGTAAATCTACTTTCCTGTAGAAAATTTGTGAAATTTCCGTCAAAGCAATTATTTCGATTAATTTATATATGTTTATATATATATACATTATATATTATTCTAGGTTTTTTTTTAGACTGAAGGAATCGGGTAGCACGACCCCCTATAAACTGCAGT
Organism: Sequoia sempervirens; assembly: GCA_007258455.2. NCBI lineage: Eukaryota > Viridiplantae > Streptophyta > Pinopsida > Cupressales > Cupressaceae > Sequoia > Sequoia sempervirens. The sequence goes on from VDFB02379711.1 coordinate 88,720,615, forward strand.
GCGCCTGGTAAAATTTTTAATGTGACTGGCGGTGTTGGCGTGACACACCCTCTGATACCACGGGGGTGGGGGAGACTAGACCTCTTGACCAACCTTCTGCAACAGGAAAGATTTAGCCAACCGAGCTAGGGCCCCAACCCCATATTATTTTGGGTTTTTAATTCCTTGTAGAGGATTTAATTTATTTTGTTAAAAACCCTTGGTTAATCTCAAGCTTTCTAGGAAGTGTATTTTTTTACTAGAGATTTAAATATATATATATATATATATATATATATATATATATATATATATATATAAAATAATATATAAATATGGGGGGGTTGGTTGTTGATGTACCTCCCCACTCCCATGGGTGGCATGCAACCACCATGGTTACACACAGTAGCCATAGGCTACTGGGCACAACCTTGGTGGGGCTGCGACCTCCCCACATAGGGAGGTACGTACCTCCCAACTCGTCATTTTATTTTATTAACAAAAAAAAGACTTATTAAAATTCATTTTTAATTTATTATTTAAAGATTTAAATTTATTAAATTTAATTCAATTTAAATTTGTTAATTTATATTAATAAATATATATTATATATAAATAAATATAAATATATATATGTATATATTATTATTATATATATATGTGTATATATATATGTATATATATATATATATATATATATATATATTTATATGGGATATAATTATGTGGATTATTTTTATAATGTTAATTTAAATTGTGACATTAAATGTATAATATATATATATACACTTGTCCAAAATTATAGAAAAATATTACGAAGGTTATTTGCAATGATTTCTTGTTGTTATTGGACAAATTGGAAGAAAATATTTTATCAAATCAAATTGAGTGTTTTTTTTTAATAAATTAAATAGATTGAGTAAACTGATAGTTTAATCTCCATGGTGGATATCATGCAATGAGTTATCTTAAAATGTGATTGTTAAGAATAGTAAATTTTTAATCTTAAACAAAATCTTGATGTTGAATAATTATTTAATTCTTGATTTTCAATGAGTTCTTAGTTAGTTTCCTTGAGTTCGATTATAAGCATGTGGGGACCCTTAAATTAGTTGACCTTTCTATAGGAGTTAAGGTTATTGTTTAAAACTTCCAAACGCATGGGAAAATTGTGGTTTATTATGTGACCTTTTAATTTGATACTTGTCTCTATTTTGACTATAGTTGTGATTTTAAGTTTACACTTGTGTTGTACCTATTTTTATGGGAGTTGATTCATATGACTTTTGGCGAGATGGTTTTGCATCGTGGTTGTTCTATTTTGTGTTTCAGAGTACTTGTGGGTACAACCCCTTGGAATTTGTTGTTATGTTTTGGGTTTCTAGGGAGAGTGGCTCTATGTGGGCGCCAACACACAAAGGGGCTGTCAGGATAACCCATGTTAGAGTTAGAATAATAAGTGATAACCTAATTAATTAATTAGGGGGTTGGTAGTTAAACATTAAAAAGATAATTGTGGATGCCTCGACCACCTGTTAGTGCTTACATAGACTAGGTGAAATCAAGATATGGTAATGTCACTATGAAAAAAATATATGGTGTGACTAAAGGTAATATAGCTCAAGGTAACAAATCATATTGTAAAGACCTTAAAAAGACAAATACTAAAATTATGATGATGATTTGAAAAAGTGAACCTTAAACTAGACTAATGAGTTTGAAGGCCCAACTTAAATGATGATGATTGATTGATAAAAAAGACAAGGTCAAGGACAATCTAGACATGTGACAATGAATTGATCAAAGGTATGGTAATCCTCCTAGTTTGAAGTATGAAAAGATGTATGCAACTAAGAATGACCTAAGACTTACTAAGCAATGCAATGATGAAAAACTAATGAATGCAAGACAACCTAAGTGAATGCAATGATATGGATGGATAAAGTCAAGCAAGTCTATGATCTAAAGGTGTGGTTACTATCAGGAATTGATAAAAATGAAACTGCACAAGAATCTCCCAAAAATTTTAAAAACTATAAAATGTGGTTCACTATCTCACAGATGCAATTTCCTATCTTAGAAAAATGGAGTGCACTATCTATTAAATGTGGTTTACTATCATGCAAATATGGTTCATTGTATTTAATAGATGCAGTTCACTGTCTTGCAATTGTGGTGTACTATCTCTCATATGTGGTACATAGTGTTTTGACCCTAAGTTGAATGTTTTTAAATAGTTTTTTTTATTGAGTAATTGTGAAATGTGACTAAAGACACAACATACATTGAAAAAATAAATTGGCTGTTGATTGTCCAGATTTTATGTGAATAGTGTATGTTCATAGGCCAAACTTAGCCCAATTTCCATGGGTCTAATCACAAATTAAAAACACTTCAAACACTTCAAACAATTCCTAATCCTAGGGTCAAGGCCAATGGCAACAATCTGAACCCACAACTTGGAATCTCCTTCGAATCAAATGTAGGCACACCTAAATGGGTTTTTGCATTCTTGTATTTGTAGAGATGATAGGTAGAGGCCTCTAGGAATGGAAGGATGATAGAATAACCCTCTCCTTGAAAAGCTATGCGTAGCTTATTCTAAGCCACAATTTTTTTTTTCATCTCAAGGAGCCATATGTTGAGTAACTTCAAGGCACGATACACATCCCTTGCATTGAGAATGACACCAAAAACTCAATCAATATGGTGGTCTCCAAAGTAATTGTTTATAGTCATTACTCAGTGACTTAACACCTTTCTAGCACCCAAAAAGCTACTTAAGGCTTTAAAAAACCCTAATTGGGGCCCTAACTACCAAACATGAATTGGGTAACTCCTCTTTTAGATTGGAACTTTCATTAAGATACTCATCAGTTAGACCTTGGGTTTTTCCTTAATCTTTTATAGAGCAGCCTGAGGGAAAAAATGCATTGGGTCATACCCCTTGGAGTGATCACTTCTCAAAAGGTAGGCCCCTCTAAAAAAACGGTTACATAAAAGTGATACAAATAATGCTTTTGATCTCCAAGATCATATGAGAATGTGAGGAGAGAAAATATACAAATGTATTTGACCACACATGCAATGTTCATTAACCTTAGAAATTGAAATGTGTGATATGAAAATGAGAGTGTTGAAGAGTGCTTTTGATTCCAAAAATCATATGAAATGTGAGGGAAGAGCATACACTCCTCCAAACGCAAACAAGATAACCAAGCAATGCAACCACTTGTTCTTTTTATGCCTAAATTGAAAATGTGACAAGACACTTGTTCTTTTTAAGCCCAAATCCAAATGTTCCTATTTAAAAATAAAAGATACATAAGACCTTGCAAGAACATGGATTAGTAGTCTAGATAGCAATGTCTTCTCCCAACAAATGCGAAAGGCTGCAAATAAGATATTAGTAACACAAAATCCTCTACCCCACCTAATGGAAAAGGGCAAAAATGAAAAAATCCAAATTTAAACCCTTATTACCAATAATGAGTAGTTGGATCATTGCGTCTCATAGATGTGGTGCACTGTCTCAGGTAGATTTAGTGAACTAGATTGCAACTATGAAAAATAGCTTGGCGAATGTAGTGAACTATTTAAGTAGATGTGGCTCACTATCATGTAGATGTGTCGCACTATCTCATAGATGCAACACACAATCTAAAAGCTACAAAATACCTAAATCTAGAAAAAATTCAAAAATGTCAAGATAGAAATAATGCAAGTAATCTGCCAAGATGTGATAATTAAAAAAAAACTAGAATATTGACAAAAAACCACAAAAATAGATTGATTTGATGATTTTCCCTAAAAAAATAGATGCGGTTGTTTGTGCCACATATGCAGTGCAAAACTCTATGAATGCATTGTTCCATATAGCAAATGTGTTGCTTTGTATAATGATTGTGTCACACTAGATCCTACGAATGTGTTCTATTGTCTCACGAATGCATTGGTTTGCCTCTTAGATATGTTTTGGACCTAAAACCTTAAAATTCATCACAAATTTCTTCAAATTTGGTTAGTTCACGTCATGTTCACCAATGTAGAATAGGGTAAAATCACGGTAAAAGGTATGGATCAATAGTATCAACCACCAAATACATAAAACTAAAGCCCTAAAGACCCTAATCCAACAATGAAGCACAAATAAACATAGACACACAAAATGACAAAGAAATATTACCATAGTTCCTATGCCATGGTTGAATCACCTTTATTTCTCTTCATTTTTCTTTATGTGCTTTCTTACCCTCAGATTTGTAGTATGCAAAAATAAGCCTGGTGATAGTAACAAGAAAATATTGAAGATAGTAGTTGTAGTTGTAGCCTTAAAATGAAAGTGATAGGTCTCATTTATAGAAAACCAAATTTGAATGAAGGGCCAAGATTGTATGATGAAGATCAATGGATGAGATTGCTTTGAGAAGCAAGGAAATAAGGTTAGGGAACAAATAGGGTTTAGTTAAGGATGAACGGTGGAGATTAAAAGGTAATAAAACCTTATCAAGGGTGGAATATTGAGATAAAAGAGGAGATTGGCACAAAAAAAGAGGTGGCTAGAGTAAATTAAATAATTATGAAATTATTTAATTTAGGAGGGAAAGTGAACAATTAAATAATTAAAACAATTATTTATTTAGAAAGTGGAAGAAAAAGACAAATTAGTAAATAATAAATAGGATTTATTTAATTATGGAGGAAAAGGCTAATGAATAATTAAAAAATTAAAATAATTATTAATTATAGAAGAATAATGAAAAGAAGTAATTAAATAAATAAAAAAATATTTAATTATAGAGAAAAATGATTAATTAGTGACGTAATTAAATAAATACAATTTATTTAATTAATCAAGGAAGAATAAAAGAAGGGGGTAGGGGGGCTAGCTGAATTGGCTAAAGCATCCTATTGCAGGTGAGAGGTCATGCAGTCTAGTCTCCCCCCAAACCCGTGGTACTGGAGGGCGTGTTGCACCAGCGCCACCAGTCACACAAAAAAAATTTACTGGGCACACTGCAGTTTATAGGGGGATGAATACCCGATCGATTCCTATAGTCTAAAAAAAAGAGAAAGAATAAAAAAAGAATGAATTAATTAAAAAATTAAAATTATTTAATTATGCAAGGAAGAAGGGGATTTGATGAGGAAAATGATGTTCACAGGTTTAGAACACTTTTCATTGTCTACAAAAGACATACAAGGATTCAGATGCCCTTGGGCGACACTGTCCTCCTATTCAAACCAACACCAAATTTTTTAGAAAGGGACGCAACGCTCTGCCCTTCCTAGGTTCTCTTGCAAATCTTAGTTATACTTAGTCAATTGTCAAAATCTTACAATTTTCATATTAGGGCACATAGTCTAATTATTTTAATCAAGGAAAATCAATTCTAATTCATTTTCAAGGCTCAATAGGAGAAAAAATATACAAATGTATTTGACCACACATGCAATGTTCATTAACCTTAGAAATTGAAATGTGTGATATGAAAATGAGAGTGTTGAAGAGTGCTTTTGATTCCAAAAATCATATGAAATGTGAGGGAAGAGCATACACACCTCTAAACACAAACAAGATCACCAAGAAATGCAACCACTTGTTCTTTTTAAACCTAAATTGAAAATGTGACAAGACACTTGTTCTTTTTAAGTCCAAATCCAAATGTTCCTATTTAAAAATAAAAGATACATAAGACCTTGCAAGAACATGGATTAGTAGTCTAGATAGCAATGTCTTCTTCCAAAAAATGCGACAGGCTACAAATAAGATATTAGTAACACAAAATCCTCTACCCTACCTAATGGAAAAGGGAGAAAATGAAAAAATCCAAATTTAAACCCTTATTACCAATAACAAGCAATTGCATCATTACGTGTCATAGATGTGGTGCACTGTCTCAGGTAGATGTAGTGAACCAAATCGCAACTATGAAAAATAGCTTGGCGAATGCAGTGAACTATTTAAGTAGATGTGGCTCACTATCATGTAGATGTGTCACACTATCTCATAGATGCGACACACAATCTAAAAGCTACAAAAATACCTAAATCTGGAAAAAATTCAAAAATGCCAAGATAGAAATAATGCAAGTAATCTGCCAAGATGTGATAATTAAAACAAAAACTAGAACATTGACAAAAAACCACAACAATAGATTGATTTGATGATTTTCCCTAAAATAATAGATGCGACTCTTTGTGCCACATATGCAGTGCAAAACTCTATGAATGCATTGTGCCATATATCAAATGTGTTACTTTGTATGATGATTGTGTCACACTAGATCCTACGAATGTGTTCTATTATCTCACGAATGCATTGGTCTGCCTCTTAGATATGTTTTGGACCTAAAATCTTAAAATTTATCACAAATTTCTTCAAATTCGGTTAGTTCACGTCAAGTTCACCAATGTTGAATAGGGTAAAATCAAGGTAAAAGGTATGGATCAATAGTATCAACCACCAAATACATAAAACTAAAGCCATAAAGACCCTAATCCAACAATGAAGCACAAATAAACATAGAAACACAAAATGACAGAAATATTGCCATAATTCCTATGCCATGGTTGAATTTCCTTTATTTCTCTTCATTTTTCTTTATGTGCTTTCTTACCCTCAGATTTGTAGTATGCAAGAATAAGCCTAGTGATAGTAACAAGAAAATATTGAAGATAGTAGTTGTAGTTGTAGCCTTAAAATGAAAGTGATAAGTCTCATTTATAGAAAACCAAATTTGAATTAAGGGCCAAGATTGAATGATGAAGATCAATGGATGATATTTCTTTGAGATGCAAGGAAATAGGGTTAGGGAACAAATAGGGTTTAGTTAAGGATGAACGGTGGAGATTAAAAGTTAATAAAACCTTATCAAGGGTGGAATATTGAGATAAAAGAGGAGATTGACACAAAAAAATAGGTGGCTAGAGTAAATTAAATAATTATGAAATTATTTAATTTAGGAGGGAAAGTGAACAATTAAATAATTAAAAAAATTATTTATTTAGAAAGTGGAAGAAAAAGACAAATTAGTAAATAATAAATAAGATTTATTTAATTATGGAGGAAAAGGCTAATGAATAATTAAAAAATTAAAATAATTATTTAATTATAGTAGAATAATGAAAATAAGTAATTAAATATATACAAATTTATTTAATTATAAAGAAAAATGATTAATTAGTGACGTAATTAAATAAGTACAATTTATTTAATTAATCTTGAAAGGAAGAATAAAAGAAGGGGGTAGGGGGCCTAGCTAAATTGGCTAAAGCATCCTATTGCAGGTGAGAGGTCATGCGGTTTAGTCTCCCCCCAAACCCGTGGTATTGGAGGGCGTGTTGCGCCAGCACCACCGGTCACACAAGAAAAGTTTACTGGGCACACTGCAGTTTATAGGGGGATGAATGCCTGATCGATTCCTATAGTCTAAAAAAAAAGAAAGAATAAAAGAAGAATGAATTAATTAAATATTTAAAATTATTTAATTATGCAAGGAAGAAGGGGATTTGATGAGGAAAATGATGTTCACAGGTTTAGAACACTTTTCATTATGTACAAAAGACATACAAGGATTCAGATGCCCTTGGGCGACACTGTCTTCCTATTCAAACCAACACAATTTTTTTAGATAGGTACACAATGCTCTGCCCTTCCTAGGTTCTCTTGCAAATCTTAGTTATACTTAGTCAATTGTCAAAATCTTACAATTTTAATATTAGGGCACATAGTCTAATTATTTTAATCAAGGAAAATCAATTCTAATTCATTTTCAAGGCTCAATAGGGATCAAATCCAAGTCTCATTGACTCACCTTCATGGTTGAAAGTCAATATAAACACCTTGTTGATCTCCAACTTAATGAAACCCTAGAAAAAGGATAAATTGAGCCTAGGTTCTATACATTAAACTTAGGGTTCCCTTTTTCTATGTTACAAATTTAAACCTCAAAATTGTAGACTTTAAACTTTAAATTTAAACATTGACAATACTTTGGCTAGCCATTATCAGTTGATTCTGCTATATTTTTTGTAGTTAAAACATTCATTTGGTCATTTAAATTAGGATAGGAGTGCTAGATTAAGTTAGCATTTGTTGAATATGTCTATAAAGAATATGAAATATGACTTCTGATTTTGTGCTCTACATTCATTTTGTTGTGCTATTATTTTGTTGTTGTATGGTTGATGTTAAATTTTGTTTTTTTTAGTATCAACAATGTTTTGTTTAAAAGGTTTTGGATCCCTTCAAAACCTATTTGTCCTCTTTAATCAAAACTTAACATTCATTGAAGAATATCTTTTAATAGCATTTGTTATACATATAATACACTACTATTAGATCAAACATCATTTTAAGCCCATGACAAGCTTACTTGTTATATCTCAATATCGTTCAAAAGTTATTAAATAATTTATCACATTTTAGCATATTCCTTGAAAGTGTTTATAAATATCTTTGATTTCTAACAATGAGATAATTAATTTGTAAATTCCAAAGTAATCTAATTAGACCCTAAAATTTCACCAGTGAACCAATTTTCTACATCTTCAACATTAGTTTCTCCATTCTAAAATTCAACTAAATATTATATTTAACTCACATTTGTCTAAACTAATTATGTATTTAAGGATTAAATTAATTAAAGGTCTCTTAGTCGCAGCTTTAATCCAAATAGAAAGGAAGAACCAAGGCTGATATAATATCATATCAGAGTTGGACGTAATATGATATCTACTTGAGTCAAATACACAGAAAACTATACGACGGCAATTGAAGTTGGCAGAACGTTAAAAGATAAATGCAAAACATATTTAAGCCGCCGTTCAATTTGTAGTTGGCGGTTCAGGTTTGCTGTAAGATGTCAGCCCCTGGTTAACATATCATAATCTGAAGAATGTTCTCCATACATCTTCCCCAACCATAACTTATAACTTATTTTCTCGATAGATATTCTTCCTCTAATCTTTATTTATGGAAGGTAAGATGGAATACCAACCGAAAAAAATGACTTGGAAGGCACTCATATTCACATCTTTTGTTTGGCTTATTTATGTTCTTTGCCCATACTTTCTTCAAGGATGGGAAATAGCAATGACACGCTCAGTGCTGGAGAAAAGGGCGCTGAGCCCTCTCAGAAGGATATGGCGGTACATGTATAAGCGATTATGTACAGTAAACAAGAAAAGTAAGTCAGCCAGTTTCTTATAATCCATTGACTCTTTATGAGTTTTGATTCATTACCGGTCTTTGTTTTTGTTGTTTTTGTGTACAGAAAGTGGAATTTACATTCTGTATGAGGATGTCAAATCCTGCAATGACGAAGATGTTAACGTTTTGTGGTCGGCTGTGGTGAACCTTCACAACAATACCCATTATGCCGATTCAGTCAGTGGCAGCGTTCCAGCCAAATCGTACCCTTCGAATCCTCGATGAGAAGAAAACATGTTTGTTAAGTTGATATGAATGCTATTTGGAATACACACCAGGATATGGTTAGTTTTGAAGTTTAGGGTAGCATTATGAGCTCGAAGGAATGAAAGAAATGAAATGAAGATATTCCTTTCAGGAATTTAGTAGTTTCATGTATATGAAGAGCTATTATACTTTAACAATAGATGAAAAGGGTTCTATTGTACATTATGAAAGACGTGTTTTTATATCAGGTTTCATTGGATTTTCATGCTAGAACTTATCCATATTTAGTAGTTGTCACTTACAATTGTCCAAGGAAACTGATTGTAATATTATCTTGCTTGTAACAATTTATTTCTAGTCTTGGAAATAATTATTAGAGTAAATTGTTTTGGATATGAATATTTTTTTATGTGTATTATTAATATTTTCAAAAAAATTATATGATTTATTTTTTTATTATTTTAATTTTTTCATTAAAAGATATTTTATTATAATATATAATTTTTGTTATAAATAAAAATACTTTTAAAATTAGATCATTAATTTTATTATGCATAATTTATGGTATATTTTTATCAAGTATTTTATTTTGATTAATTTGATCATTTGTTTCAATAAAAATATGGATTTATATTTTCTTATACTAAGTTTTATTAGTTTATTTATTAAAATTAACTTATTCATTTTCTTGAAATAGTAACATTTATGGGAAAAGTACAATTTTAGAAATCTTGAGTACATGCCATTATTTATTTGTAATGGACCTATATTTATTTTTAAATTTTATATATATATATACTTGTCAAATGACATCTATGAATGAATTCTTTTGATCTCCCAAAAGGAGAAGTGAAATTATACTTTTTTCATCATTTTGATAGCTACAAAGGAGAATGTGTGAACATTTTAATTAATTAAAAATAATAATTAGAAGTTAGTTTGACTTCCTTGTCCAAAACATAAAAAATTAAGTAGCATGAAAAGATGATGCTAGTATGACATTATGATGATGTGAACAAGTATGGCTTAATACATAACTTCAAAATAAATGACATCAACACTATACAAAAAATATGGATCAATTCACAAATTCAACCTAAGGGTGAGATTAGCAGGACATTAACATCAAGAATCAAAGTCATAGGGTTTGGAGGGAAGTGACATTTGAGGATGGAAAATTTGAAAACTTGAAGAAAAAGGAAGGACCTACGATAAATTTTCAAACATCAAATTTTCTAGGGAACAATAAAAATGGTGTGATGGTTAAGGGATACCTAGAAATCTAGTGAAAAAAGAGAAATATTTGGATTATAAAGATTGAGTTTTTTAGGTTCAAAAGAGAGCAAGATGATGGGGCAATTCATTATGAAAGCCTAGTGGATAAAATGCATGTCTTTGTTGATGCAACCAAGAGCCTATGCTGCAAGCCAAAACAACCAAACATTGAGAAGCAACCAAAAAGAAGCTATTTCACCATTGATGTGAATGAGATGTTTAGAAATGTACAAAGGGCCTTGTATAAATATGCAAGGAAAAATGTAAGAAACATGTGGTGAATACTAGAGAAAAGACCAAGAAAAATAAATGTACACATATAGTTATAAATTCCAAGTTGGACTTAAGAAGATGCATGATAAAAAAATGTGCATGCCAACACCCCCCCTTAAGTGCAACTTAGGGAGAAATATGTAGGAGATGCAAATAGTGAATGAAAATGTAATATATGCAATATGAGATGAATTATGGGTCCCAACAATAAATCCTTGTTAGGTACTCATGTACAACTACAATGCAATGCAATGAAAATCGCTCATAACTGGAGAAAAGGAGAAAAACCCTATGGGAGAAAACTTCTTTCCAAAAGAGAGAAAAAAAAAGTGTTACATCCCTTACCTTAAGACTATGAATTTGGTTATGTATTTTTGGATGCAAAGTTAACTTTGCAAGTAACTATTTTCATGTGAATGTGAAATTGTGAATAGAATAGATGTTTTATTTAGTGTAACTATAAGTTAACGATCCTTTTATTTGCAAGTGAATTTCTTGTTCACGTGAAATTGAATGTGTTCTTGAGATTATATTTAAATGCATATTTATGAAGCCGTTGTGAACAATCTAACCATAATCCCTGTTAGTGGATGCAGGACTAACAACACTATGATGGAAAAGAAGATGTCATCAGGGAGAGGTAGTGGTTAATAAAGGATCAAAATTGTCATCTCACCTTGAGCTAGTGTAAGAAAAGGAATTGAAAATGTAACTTGGCCATTAATAATTTAATATAATTATTTATTAAATAAGTCAATTTAAATTATATATAAATAAATAATCATCTTAAAAAGGAGATTGTAATAGTTAATAAATATTAAATTAAAATAATTGATATAATTAAAATATTTATTATATCCTCTTGGAATTGAGGGAACCATTCTTGGTATATATATGTTTTTGCAAGAGGTAATCAAATATTAAATTGATAATAAAATATATAATTTAAATATCATCGTTTTAAATTTGAAAACTTGGAAAGGCTTAGCATCAAAATGAAATGAATAAGATTGGTATCGGAGTGTGGAGGTGGAAAAATTCTATTAGCTCACCACCTCGCATGTTGAAATGCCCAAGTCAAGGGTAGTCGAAGGGATTCTTGGTGTTGGGGATTTGAGTGGTGATATTTTGTTTTGTGGAGTTCTCTTTTGGAGGTTCATCATTCTTTCTTCTTCCATCACTTTGAGCTCTAACATTTTTTTCTTGGGAAATCATTTTTATTTGGGGAGTCCTATGTTTTGGCATTCTTGTCTTATTCAAACATTAAACTTGTTGGCTCTATTATAGATACACCACCTGCCTTTGCTCTTTATCAATCATTCCCATATCAGAAAACCCTCCTCCTATGGTGCATGACTTTTACTTATTTTTCCATTCTTTCTATCTGGTGTTTACTATTGTCCTATCTGTGATCATCTTTCCTTGAAAATGAATTAAGAAGGTGAGAATACTAGTTTCTTCTTAGTTAGACAAAAGTGGTATTCGCAGTTGAGTCTGAGCTTGCAGAACTTTTGTTGGGAGAATTCAAGAGTGGGCTTCATCAAGTTTGAGTTACTCATTCAGGCACATATGGTAGAATCTTATATGTTTTTCCCTAATACGTTAGTATGAAACTAAAGAAGATAATATCTTGTAAAAAAATTGTTATTACAAATTCTTGACCAAATAAAATTAGCTAAGGAATTCATTTCTGTTAATGGAATTTTCATTAAAGGAAATGTAACGTTGAATCAAAGCATATCACCTATCATTTTCTGGAGACCATTATTTAGTCAATCTATCTTTGTTTAGCACAATTGGCCTTGTTTATTTTATATTATTTCAAAGACCTGAGTCAAAGCTCTGTCTTTTCCTCTTTTATAACTGTGTTACCAATTTTAACTACAACTTAATTGGTGGAGATGATTAAATTTTGTTATATTTTAAAGTGAAGGTTCAGTTATTTCTGCATGTGCATTAAGTGTTGTTTGCATTGCATTCATCAAGTACCAGTTGTGCAAGTGTTTTCAATAAAAGAAGTTTCAGAAGTATTGCTCAATGCTTTACAAATCAAATGGAGTACAAAACTGAATGTACAAATGATTAAGCATATCAAATTGCTTTCATTTATTTCATGATGCTATTTTCATTACATAATTTCATTTGATTGCAAGAATACAAATGATGGTACAAATTTTCATTTTGATGCATTTCTTTCTGAATGGAGATGAAAGAAGAAACTAAAGGATCCACACAAGCCGTGGTTTTAGCTGATTCCATTCATTACAAAAAATAAATTCTACAACTGAAGGTGGAAAAGAACAAGAAAGCAAATAGTAGAAGACATATCCATCATTTCCTGTGTTACGATCTTTAGTCGATGTGTCGACAACCTGCTCCATTCTGCTTTCGATCCCGAGTATACTTGAAAAAATTGGGAAGGTCCTGTTAGAGCTTCGGATATGAGTTTTACTACATTCTCTACTAATAGAAATATAATCCATTCCTCAAAATGCATGGAATCAACTAAAAGAAAAGCATAGAAGCAAGAGCTGGAAGTGTAAACATCATAATAATATATTGTTTTTTTTCTAACACCATTTTTTCCTATACAGGTATAGGAAAAGTCATGAAGCTGGTCATCTTATCAAGACATAAAAGCATGTGGAGTGAAAACAGGCTCCCACAAGGGTAGAGCTCGACATGCTACCTTAAACTGAAAAGTGGGTTGAATAAGGAAAGTACAAATATCATGCTCATTTGAGCTATTCAACTAAAGGAGTAAAACAAAATTTCATTCATCAAAGAAATTAAGTTTATTGTTCACTTATAGCAATTCGATCGGAGCAACGAAGTGAAAGCTACAGGTGGACAATGAACTTAATAGATTCAATTAAGCTAAAATGCATGTTTTCAATTCTGTCAAATCAATTACATCTTTACTATTATATAGTGTTTTAGCCACTTTTATTCATGTTGTTCAAGCATTTGTTTCATAATGTCATAGCAGACAGGAATACATAATGTCTCATCAATAGAACATGGAAGCAATCATAAAAGAAATTATGTAGTTTCATTAAGTTTAAAACAACAATGAACTTTGAAGAAGCTTGCGGAACATCATTCAACTATGATAGTTTCATATTATCATGCTGTTGTTTCAAGAACAAGAGGTATGACTGGTAAATGTGTTCAGAAAATGCATACCATTGAACTATAATGACTATTCATGTCTTGTCAAGGAGATCTTTGCATAAAATTCAAAACAAAAATAAGAAGACTAAGGGTCTTTGTTCACAAGCAGTCATATATTAAAGCAGTGAAAGAAGCAACATATTTAAGTGCAAGGGAGAGTGATCAAGTATGATTGATAAAGAAGATTATGAGGAAAAAGGCCAACAATGTTGAGGATTGTTCAAGAAAAATATCAATGAAAGGACAACATTAAAGGTAACTTATAATGATCACAGATGCCACTATTTTATCATAGTTTAGGCATTCACTAAGCAATGAAAGTATAATTGTTTTCATTCCCAGATGCACAACATGAAGGAAAAAATGAAAGCTTGATGTCAAGATAGAATGCACCATGGGGTTTTGAAAGAGTGTTTGAAATACAGATACAACTTCAATAGTTAAGGATTGAGAAGTCGATATGTGAACTCATAATAGTGTTGCATTTTTTTTTTTTAGAATCAGTAAATCAAGTTACTATTGGTTGTATTGAAAGAAGATAGACCTATATTGTTTCCCTAGGAAGACAAATGATGTCATTTTGACAATTATTTTAAATGGATGAGGTTATTTTAAATTCACATTATGCAATGGCATTGAATCATTTTGCAAAAAAATTGAAGTTGCTTTCAAATAAAAAGGAATCCATCTAGAGTTATGTAATTTCAAGTCTCTACAAGTAAAAGCTATAGGAAGTGTGAAGAATCAATGTAAAGATGTGAAGCTACCGTCTCTAAAGTTTAATGCATAGAAATGAAGAGTATTTGTCCTCTTGGAAAACAAGTTACCCATGTTAGGTTATCAACTCAAAATTCTCAATACAATCAAAGGGTGGTGTTCATTTCAAAATAGTCATAATCCACAAGTGCAATGCTACTACAAAATAAAAAGGAGATTTTCTTGCACTTTCACAAACACCCACATGAGGGTTTTTATTTAAAATACAAATTTTCCTCTTGTTACAGTTGACCCACATGGGGTTTTTGATAGAGAACAAAAATAAGTGAACATTTTTTAGAACGAAGCATACCCACATAGGTGTTTTCATTAAAATGCAGATTCTTCATTATTTTCAGAATACCCATATGGAGTTTTGTTTTCAAATACAAACTTTTCACCATTTTTTGGCTTACCTATGTAGGGGTTTTTACAAAAATGCAAAATACATACAGTGCTATCATGGGTCGAGCCCTAGTACATGAAGGAGTTTACAGAGAAATGGAACAACAAGAGTCTTCTCCAAAAGCATTCCTTTTATCCTTTGGAGTAACTGTAGATTACCAAATTAAAACACCCCTTTTTGTGCATGAGCATGGCACAACCTATAATGGGTCTATATTTTCTTTAAAAAAGGAAAACAACAATCACTCTCTTCATAGAATCCTTTACAAGCTTTTGTTTGGCAAGAAAAAAATAATGTAAGAATGAGAGCTTACCATTTGTGACTGTACAAGAAGAAAACAATGGTGGCCAATCTTTCACATAGCTTTAAAAATACAAAGGTCGAGCTCACATATGGTGACCAAATGGATGCATTAATGAAAAAAAATAGAAATAAAAAAAATGCATCAGAAATAACATAGATGTCATGGCCTTAAGGCCAAAATCTTGTGCAAAATGAAGCAAAGGAGTTCACAAAAGCCCGCAAGAGGCTTGGAATCAACTTACCTCCTATGGATTCAATAGGAGCAACAACAATGGAATCTCAAATCTTCATCAAGAAATCGAAACCCTAGCTCATACATGGCGGTGCTCTTCATAGTAGAGCAAGCTTTCCAAATCCAAATGATGCGAATGATGCAAAAAATGGTGGTTTTGTTACTTAGGGTTTTCTCCCAACCCTAAGTCGACTTAGGTGTATTTTTTCCTTAAATTTAAAAAAATTATTAATGCCCAAGTCAAACACTATGGTGACCGATGAATATGCGTAGCCCCTTAGGATTTAACTTGATACATTGTCTAATAAATGCCTGTCATTTTGTGCTTATACCTTGATGGCCTTTACTCATGCCTTAGCTTTATTTTAATTGATTTTATAGAAATCAATTATAAATGAAAATGTGTCATGTTTTTATGAATTTTTTCTAAGAAAAATCAAATTTGTAAATGGAGTAATAAGTTTATTATTTTTGCAAAGATTTCCAAATCTTAAATTGCAAAAATAAATCAAATTGAGAGTATAAAAATTTGTAGATCTTGTAAATCAAGAATAAAATAATGTTGTATAAATTGTTTTAGTTCTTTGTTATTTTTAGTAGATTGGTGATTGATTTTTTCACTTGGGCGAATTTGAGGATCATGGCATAAGGATAAGCTTTTATTTTTGCTTTTAAAGCAAAGAAGACCTATTTGTAGGTGCTTTTCAGCTTGCACATGCAAAAAAGTGAGAGTTTTCCACTTTTATGCCACACTTTGGAGCAGTTTTTGGTGCTTTTCCTTGAGCTTTCTTCTTGAGCTCGAATTAGGGTTTTTGGGATATATCTTGAAGAAAATTTAGAGTTTTCTTGGTTCAGATTATTGTTTCTTACTCTGATACAAATTCTTAGAGCTTGTAAACTCTTTTGTACTCAGTAAATAGACAGATACACTCCTTCAATTTCAATAAAGCAACAAAGTTCTTCTTATTGCTTGTCTCATTTTTGTAATGGCAATATGATGTCTTTGTGTTTCAAATTTGAATCCTTATGTGTCTTTTTTTTGTGAATCTTTGTTTAGAATTACATGGTTTCAAGTTGCATGTTGTATCTAATTCTTTTAAATCTTCATGAAAATCACTAATGAAAACATTTGCTAATGAGATTGTGAGGGTTATTGTGAGACAAATTTTTTTGTGAGTGGTAAACTTTGAATTTTCATAAGTTCTAGTGGATCATCTGCTAGTCATAGGTTTTAATTTCAGTTTATCCTTCTTCCTTTTACCTCAAAATATCATTTAGAATAGGATTATTATTCAGAGAACCAACTCAATTTTGAGATTTCTTCCTCGTTCAGACCACCCATATCTGAAGAAGGTTTCCATGTGTCAACAGATAATTAATTTTCTGCAAATTTAACTTAGGGTGCATATCTAAGATAATTGATAATAGTTTTTGGAATGCTCGGTGGGACCCTAAAAATTGATTTTTCAGGAAGAGTTTTATTTCTTAAGCTTGTTGTTTGGTGTATGCAACAGTTTTGTTTCAGCCTTTTAGAGGTTTCTTATATACCTGGTGACTTTTTTTTTGTTTTGCATGTAGACTTAGTGCAACCAGTGCATGAGAAAAGTACAAACTAGATCAAGTTTTGCACCTTTTGAATACCAGTAGTTATCCCCACCACGAAGGAGAGGCATAATAGAAAAGAGATTGCTTGAAACACCTGTGAGGTTAAAATAAACACCTTCCATTTTTAGATCTTTAGTTTTATTACCAGGGAATCTCATTCCTATAACAAAAGCACCGCCAATGGCAGTGCTAAGACAACACCCGTTTGCCCCTTTTAATGGAGGCAGCCCATTGAATATTTCCCAGCATGATGATATCCCAGTCGCAGCCCTCAAAGGCCTGCCTTACTTTACTAAAGAAGATCACACAACACCAGTTGATCACATTCGAGACGTCACCACCTTATGCTCAGTTCACAATATCACTCAAGAGAATGTAGCATTAAGGCTTTTGGCTACATCACTGAAAGGAAAAGCATTGCAATGGTTCAGAGGCCTTCGACCAAACTCTATCGTGACATGGGATGAGTTGGGGGATGGATTACACCAGCAGTTCAAAGATAAGTCTGATCACTTGTCCCTATTAGAACAACTGAGCATGATCAAAAGAGCGCCAAATGAGCATTTTGTGTATTTCAATTACTGATTCCAAAGAACCTAGGAACGAATTCTTGTAACGGTAAAACCAACACCTCAACATGCTTTTATGTTTTCCTAAAGGCTTTGAATAGAATAATTTTAGTAATGATTTAGTCTATGGGTGGGAATACACTCCCCAATTCTTATGACATCACCATTAGGGTGGAAAATTATCTTATTTAGGTTGGAGAAATAGCCCCTAGGCCTCCTATGCCCTTATTCCTTGAAATACAACTACCTATTCCTGTTGCTTTACCCCCTTTAGCTACTCTCCTTCTTGTACCAGCAATAGGATACCATGCTACAACACCTAAACCTGTTGTTCTAGCCCATTCCCAAGAGCTTCAAGAGATAAAAAAATATACTTAAGACCTTTGGGAACAATCTCGTGAACATAAAAAAAAAGTTGGCCAAGAGTATAAGCCTTATCAAGCCCCTTATCAGCAGAATCAACAAAATAGACTAGCTTTTCAAAATGATTATCAAGGCCAAAAAATGAATTTTAATCCTAGACCTTTCTAGCCCTTTAACCCCAATGTTGCCAGTTCATCAAAGGAAATTGTACTAGAAAACAAAATTTCCTAGGATTGTGATTGGTGTTATCCATGCAATCAGCTCCACAACCAATTAGCATGAGTGAATGGTATGAAAAATCAAGCCTTAATGGTCCAGAATAGCTATGCTAGTTCAGAAAATGTTGCAGATCAAAATCAAGAGCAACAAGATAACCTTGAAGTTTCCTTGCCAAACTGGTAGAGTTTTGAGTTTTGTGGCATGAATGGTCAAGGTCAATAGCATTTTCTTGTTTCAACCAATACCAGGTCGAAGAAAAGAGCCATGGATTTGGGGCAGCAAGTTGGAAATTCACAGTAGTAGCCTACAAAACACAAACAGCCTATTTCTCCATCAAATATTAATGTTGCAGCACAGCCTAAAGTGTAGATTCTACAAAGAGGCCAAGATTTTCCAGGGAAGGATTAGTCAAAAACACAATCACAACCTTTGTAGAAAGGAAGTGATGCTACTGTTGCTAAAATCTAGCAAAAGGTGAGCCCTATTTTATTTAATTTTATTGAACATCTTAAGAAAGCCACTGTTAGCATGCCATTTTTGGATGCTTTGCACATCCCAGGTCAAAAAAGCTTGTTACAGGAAGCCCCAGGGCTGAACTCTCTGTTTTCGATGATGCCAATCAAGGAAGTGCTAAAGTTGTGCTTGTGAATAGCCTAGAAAATAAGAGTGAACAAAAAAATCAAGAGGTAAATCCCCCTCCATTTTTCTTGAGTTTTATTATTGGTGATAAAATAATACACAATTGCATGATCAATTCTAGTGCAAGTAGCTTAGTTATGTCTAAGAGTCTAGCTGACAAACTAGGTCTTGTTTATGAGCCCATTTCTCAGAAAGGGGTAGTTCAGTTAGATGGGTCTGTTGTTAAAACTGGTGGTATAGTTAAAGGTTTGGCCCTTACCTTGCATGCATGCCCAAATTTTGCTATTCCCCAAGATATTCATGTTACTGATTTGCAACCTCACTTTGCCATTTGTCTTTTGAGAGATTTTATAGCCAAGTTGGGTGGGTTTTTGTCCTGTGATTGGTCTCATTTGTTCTTTAGAACAAGGTATGGTATGAAAGTAACCATAAAGTTTGAACCCTGGCCAAAGACCATATAGAGCTATATGCCTCAAATCCTATGGTAACTTCTACGTCACCCCTGTACTGGAAGAGAAAACCATGACCTTAGACTGTAGCACCCCTATAGAAAATGTGAATCTAGATGAATGGGCAGCCAAAGATCATGAGCTTGATCCTTTCCAACACACAGATGAAATAGGATTAGGGGTTTATATGATTCGAGAACCTGGCATTGTTAAGCCTAATTTGTTTAAAAAAGAAAGATTAGCCTAAAAAGATAGAAAATGAGCTTTGGAAGCTTTATTTCAATGGCTCAAGGAGTAGAATAGGTGTTGGTGGTGGAGCTATGCTGGTTTCACCAGATGGAAACAAGTATTATTCAACTTTTAGGTTTTCATTTAGTTGTTCAACTAATATAGCTGAATATGAAGTGTTGGTGCATGGCCTAGAATGGGCCCAAAAGAGAGGTATTAAGTGTTTACAAGTTTATGGTGACTCATAATTAATTGTGAATCAAACTAGGAATCTAAATGCTGTGAAAAATGGATTTCTTAAAAAATATAAGCATCGTGTGTGAGATTTAATAGAATATTTTGATGCTTTTAATATTGCTTCAGTTCTTAGACATGAAAATAAACATGCAGATAGGCTCACTACCATAGCAGCCCAATTTTTTTATTCCAAATGAATTTCACAAAGTAGAGGCACATCAATATGTAAAAAATGTAGTCCGACCTTCTGTACCTAACAATTATGTGAGTTGGTAGGTTTTTGACAACGATGAGCAAATCGTGAATTTTTTAATCATTGAAGCTGAGTTTGCGGATGGAAACCAGCAAAAGTGGTAGCAACAATATGATGACTACATTGTGTAGCTAAAAACAAACAAGCTTCCAAAGGGTTTGGTGACCTTGGAATTTGTGTTAAACTCAGATGACTAGGTACGAAAAGATAAGTGCAACATGACTGTCAAGGAAGAACACTATGAGGAAATCAAGATTTTCAAAGGTAAACTTCTCAAGCTAGGAAAGGTATGTACTAAAGAGGAGCAACAAGCATTTATTCTGCCATGTTAGGAATTTAGTGATGTTTTTGTTTGGGAGTACAAGGATTTAAAAGGTTTTGATCCATAACTAGTCCAGCATACTATTGAATTAGAGCTTGGAGCAAAACCTGTGAGGCAAAAACAGAGAACCCTTAATCCCAAGTTAGAGCACCTTATGAAGGCTAAGCTGAATAATTTAATTGAGAGTGGAATTATTTTTCCTATCAAGCATACTTCTTGGGTGTCTAACTTAGTTCCAGTTAGGAAGAAAAGTGGGGAAATCAGATTGTGTGTCAATTTTTGAAATTTAAATAAAGCATCCCTAAAAGATCACTATCCACTTCCTTCCATGGAGCAAATTTTACAAGTAGTTTTTGGCTCTGACAAAATTTCTTTGCTGGATGGGTATTCAGGTTATAGCTAGATTCTGGTAAAGCAAGAGGATCAGTTCAAAACAACTTTTACAACCAAATGGGGCACTATGTCCTACATGAAGATGCCTTTCGACTTATCCAATGCTGGAGCAACATTCCAACGAGCAATGGACATGGCCTTTCATGGTCTCATGAAAAAAATTGTTCTAGTATATTTAGATAATATCATTTATTTTTCAAAAGATTCTTATGAACACTTTGAACATTTAAAACAAATTTTCCAAAGATGTAGAGAGTTTGGAGTGTCTCTCAATCTAGGAAGCGCAATTTTTTTGTCCACGAGGGTATGCTCCTCGGAGACATAGTATCAAAGAAAGGTATTTCTATAGACCCTGAATGAGTCTTTGCCATTCTTGAGTTTCCACTACCAGCCCATAAGAAAGGCTTACAGAGCTTTCTTGGGCAGATTAATTTTGTAAGACGGTTCATACCAAATATCACAGCTTTGCTACAACCCCTCACTACTATGCTTAAAAAGAATATTCCTTTTAGCTGGATCAAAGAGGGTAAGACAAGCTTTGAGTAGATAAAAGAATCCCTTGTAGCTTCCCCTACCCTCATTAATCCAAACTATGACAAATATTTCATTTTTATTCCTTTAGAGGGGTAGATACTATTCCAGCTATGTTGTGCCAGCAAAACGACGAAGGCTTGGAGCAGCCTGTAGCATTTTTTAGTCAGGTGTTGCATGATTATGAGGTGAATTATTCTTTTGTTGAGAAGCATGTTTTTGTTGTTGTAAGAAGCCTCAAAAAATTTAGGCATATGTTATCAAATAGCAGAATCCATTTATTAGTTGCTCATTCAACTATTAAGGATTTCTTCCTTAACAGAGATATGAATGATACACGTGCTGGTTGGATAACTAAAGTTATGGAATTTGATGTTGATATTAAAGTTACTAAGCTCATTAGGGGAAAGGGTTTGTGTGAAAAGCTTGCAGAAAATGAGGACAACAACTCAAAAGAGGCTGAAAATGTTGATAAAGTGCTAAACAATGATGATGCAGCTGTTGTTCCAGTCCTTGCTACTACTTGGTTGTAGTAGATGATGAATTATTTATAGACTAGTGAGTGTCTCAAAAGCTTAGATAGAGAAAAAAGAAGGTACTACAGATTGCAAGCCATTCCTTATGTTGTTATTGATGGTATCCTTTATAGGAGGGATTTTCAGGGAGTTTCATTAAGATGTGTTGAGCCTTCTCTAGTTGGCAAGTTGTTAGCAGAATTTCATGATGGGCCTTCAGGAGGCCATTTTTCTGCAAGAACAATTTAGCCCTAAAAATCATGCAGGTTTGTTATTATTGGCCGGATCTATTTAAAGATGCCATTGCCCGGGTCCAAAAATGTGAGAAGTGTGCTTTGTTTGTTGGAAAATAGAGACTTGTAGCTCTGCCTTTACATCTGATTCAGGTGGAGTAGCCATTTTCCAAGTGGGGTTTAGAATTCATTGGACCCATCAACCCACCTTCAAGTGAAGGTCATAAGTGGATTCTTACTGTGATGGACTACTTCACTAAGTGGATCGAAGTTGTTGCTTTGAAAGAATCAAATGAGACTATTGTACTTAATTTCTATCAAGACTTGGTGTCGAGATTTGGTATCCCAGATTCAATAATCTCTGACAATGGTTTAACTTTCATTGGGTTAAGGATTTCTGACTAGTCAGTTAAGAATAACATTTATCAGAACACATGTACTAATTATTATCTGTAGGGTAATGGGCAGACAAAATCTACGAATAAGAATCCGATCTAGATAATCAACAAAACTATAGAATACAACTAATGGACATGGCATGAAAAGCTAAAGTCAGCCCTTTGAGATGACATAATAACTCCTAAAAGAGCCATTGGTTGTTCTCCTTTTGTTCTGACTTATGGAAGGGAGGCTAAGTTGCCTGTTTCTATTGAATTGCCGACTTTGAGTTATGCTAAAGAATTAGAATTGTTGAATGAACAACCTCTTGAAGTAAGGTTTGCACAATTAATGGAGCTCGAGGAGACCAGGAAAGAAGCACTGAGGCAACTTGAAATACATCAAGCTCAGATGAAGAATTATTTTGACAAAAGGGAAAAGCCACGAGATTTCATCATTGGAGATCTGGTTTTCAAGTGGAATGATTTTAAAAGTAGACCTAGACGACATTCCAAATTTGATGCAATTTGGGATGGGCCTTATGTGATGATGGAGTGCAAGGAGTACAATACTTTCCAAATTTCTAAGTTGACTGGAGAGGTGTTGTTTATCCTAGTTAATGGGATCCACCTCAAGCATTGCCTTTGAGATAAGTTATATCTTGTAAATAAGTAGAGTAGTTGCTACAAATAAGTGTTTCACACACATTTCATTTCATTTTGTTTTGGTTTCCCTAAGCATTGTTGTGCATGTTTTGGTTGGCCATCAGGGCATGTTAGTTCGCTTTCTGCATTGTTTGTTTTTGTTTTGCTACTGTTTGGAGTTTTGTTGTTCAAATTTTTGAGTTTCATGAAGATGCAGATTTGACTCCACGCCCAATCGAGTTTTAAAAGGCAATTGATCTAATGCTTAGCTGGCAAGAATTCACGAGAAATCACCAAAATGTTACCAATTTTCACTACAGCTCAATTGGTGGAGCTGATTAAATTTTGTTATATTTTAAAGTGAAAGTTCAGTTATTTCTACATGTGCATTAAGTGTTGTTTGCATTGCATTCATCAAGTACTAGTTGTGCAAGTGTTTTCAGTAAAAGGAGTTTCAGAAGTATTGCTCAATGCTTTACAAATCAAATGGAGTACAAAACTGAATGTACAAATGGTTAAGCATATCAAATTGCTTTCATTTATTTCATGATGCTATTTTCATTACATAATTTCATTTGATTGCAAGAATACAAATGATGGTACAAATTTTAATTTTGACGCATTTTCTTTCAGAATGGAAATGAAAGAAGAAACTAAAGGATCCACACAAGCCATGGTTTTAGCTGATTCTATTTATTGTGAAAAATAAATTCTATAATTGAAGGTGGAAAAGAAGAAGAAAGCAAATAGCAGAAGACATATCCATCATTGCCTATGTTACGATCTTCAGTTGACGTGTTGGTAGCCTGCTCCGTTCTGCTTTCAATCTTGAGTATACTTGAAAAAATTGTGAAGGTCCTGTTAGAGCTCCGGATATGAGTTATACTACATGCTCTACCAACATAAATATAATCCATTCCTCAAAATGCATGGAATCAACTAAAATAAAAGTACAGAAGCAAGAGTTGGAAGTCTAAACGTCATAATAATATATTTTTTTTTCTAACACCATTTTTTCCTATGCAGCTATAGGAAAATTCATGAAGCTGGTCATCTTATGAAGACATAAAAGCATGTGGAGTGAAAACGGGCTCCCACAAGGGTAGAGCTCGACATGTTGCCTTAAACTAAAAAATGGGCTGAATAAGGAAAGTACAAATATCATGCTCATTTGATCTATTCAACTAAAGGAGTGAAACGTAATTCTAGTCATCAAAGAAATCAAGTTTATTGTTCACTCATAACAATTAGATCAAAGTAGCGAAGTGAAAGCTATAGGTGGAAAATGAACTTAATAGATTCAATTAAGCCAAAATGCATCTTTTAAATATTGTCAAATCAATTACATCTCTACTGTTATATAGTGTTTTAGACACTTTTATTCATGTTGTGTTTCATGCTTATAATGTGATAGCGAACATGCATACATAATGCCTCATCAACAAAACATGGAAGCAATCATAAAAGAAACTATGTAGTTTCATTTAGTTTAAAACAACATTGAACTTTGAAGAAGCTTGTAGAACATTATTCAACTGTGATAGTTTCATACTATCATGTTGTTGTTTCAATAACAAGAGGTGTGACTGGTAAATGTGTTCATAAAATGTAGACCATTGAACTATAATGACTATTTGTGTCTTGTCAAGGAGATCTTTGCATAAAATTCAAAACAGAAATAAGAAGACTAAGGGTCTTTGTTCACAAGAAGTCATCTATTTAAGTGGCGAAAGAAGCTGCAACATTTATTTAAGTGCAAGGTACAGTGATCAAGTATGATTGATAAAGAATATTATGAGGCAAGAGGCCAACAATCCTGAGGATTCTTCAAGAAAAATATCAATGAAAGGATAGCATTAAAGGTAACTTATAATGATCACAGATGCCACTATTTTATCATAGTTTAGGAAATCACTAAGCAATGAAAGTATAAATGTTTTCATTCCCAGATGCACAACATGAAGGAAGAAATAAAAACTTGATGTCAAGCTAGAACGCACCATGGGGTTTTGAAAGAGTGTTTAAATTGTAGATACAACTTCCACAGTTAAGGATTGAGAAGCCAATATGTGAACTCATAATAGTGCTGCATTTTTTTTTTAAATAAAAAAATCAAGTTACAGTTGGTTGTATCCAAAGAAGATAGAGCTATATTGTCCCCCTAGGAAGACAAATGATGCCATTTTGATAGTAGTTTTAAATGGATAATGTCATTTTTAGTTCACATTGTGCAATGGCATTGAATCATTTTGCAAAAACTCTGAAGTTGCTTTCAAATTAAAAAGGAATCCATCTAGAGTTATCATGTAATTTGAAGTCTCTACAAGTAAAAGATACAGGAAGTGTGAAGAATCAATGTACAGATGTGAAGCTATAGTCTCTAAAGTTTAATTCACAAAAATCAAGAGTATTTGTCCTCTTGGAAAACATGTTACCCATGTTGGGTTATCCACTCAAAATTATCAATACAATCAAAAGGTGGTGTTTATTTCAAAATAGTCATAATCCACAAGTGCAATGCTACTACCGGATAACAAAGAGATTTTCTTGCACTTTCACAAACACCCACATGATTGTTTTTATTTAAAATACAAATTTTCCTCTTGTTATAGCTGACCCACATGGGGTTTTTGATAGAGAATAGAAATAAGTGAACATTTTTCATAACAGAGCATACCCACATGGGGGTTTTCATTAAAATGTAGATTCTTCATTATTTTCAGAATACCCACATGGGATTTTGTTTTCAAATATAGATTTTTCACCATTTTTTGGCTTACCCATGTAGGGGTTTTTACAAAAATGCAAAATACATACAGTGATATCATGGGTCAAGCCCTAGTACATGAAGGAGTTTATAGAGAAATGGAACAACACGAGTCTTCTCCAGGAGCATTCCTCTTATCCTTTGGAGTAAATGCAAATTACCTTGAATTAAAACACCCCTTTTTGTGCATGAGCATGGTGTGGCCTTTAATGTGCCTATATTTGTTTTAAAAAAGGAAAACAACAATCACTCTCTTCATAGAATCCTTTACAAGCTTTGTTTGGCAAGAAAAAAACAATGTATGAATGAGAGCTTACCATTCGTGACTATAGAGGAAGAAAACAATGGCGTCCAAGCTCTCATAGAGCTCTCAAAATACAAAGGTCGAGCTCACATATGGCAGCTAAATGGATGCATCAACGAAAAAACACAAAAATTAAAAAAAATGCATCAGAAACAACATAGATGCCATGGCCTTAAGGCCAAAATCTTGTGCAAAATGAAGCAAAGGAGTTTACAAAATCCCGCAAGAGGCTTGGAATCAACTTACCACCTATGGATTCAACAAAAGCAACAAAAATGGAGGCTCAAATCTTCATCAAGAAACTGAAACCCTAACTCATACATGGCGGCACTTTTCATAGCAGAGCAAGCTTTCAAATCCAAATGATGCGAATGATGCAAAAAATGGTGGTTTTGTTACTTAGGGTTTTCTCCCAACCCTAAGTTTTCTTAGGGGTATTTTTGCCTTAGATTTTAAAAATTATTAATGCCTAAGTCAAACACTATGGTGGCCGATGAATATGCCTAGCCCCTTAGGATTTAACTTGATACATTGTCTAATAAATGCCTAAGTCATTTTGTGCTTATACCTTGATGGCGTTTACTCATACCTTAGCTTTATTTTAATTAATTTTATAGAAATCAATTATAAATGAAAATGTGTCATGTTTTTATGAATTTTTTCTAAGAAAAATCAAATTTGTAAATTGAGTAATAATTTTATTATTTTTGCAAAGATTTCCAAATCTTAAATTGCAAAAATAGATCAAATTGAGAGAATAAAAATCTGCAGATCTTATAAAGCAAGAATAAAACGATGCTTTATAAATTGTTTTATTTCATTGCTATTTTTAGCAGATTGGTGATTGATTTTTTCTCTTGGGAAAATTTGAGGATAATGGCATAAGGATAAGCTCTTCTTTTTTCTTTTAAAGCAAAGCATACCTATTTTTAGGTGCTTTTCAGCATGCACATGCAAAAAGTGAGAGTTTTCCACTTTTATGCCACACTTTGGAGTAACTTTTGGTGCTTTTCCTTGAGCTTTCTTCTTGAGCTCGAATTAGGGTTTTTGGGATATATCTTGAAGAAAACTTAGAGTTTTCTTGGTTCAGATTATTGTTTCTTGCTCTGATACACATTCTGAGAGATTGTAAATTTTTTTGTACTTAGTTTAGAAAGATACACTCTTTCAGTTTCAATAAGTAGCAGAGTTCTTCTTATTTCTTGTCTCAGTTTTGTAATGACAATCTGATGTCTTTGTGTTTCAAATTTGAATCCTTATACGTATTGTTGTTGTGAATCTCTGTTTAGAATTACATGGTTTCAGGTTGCATGTTGTATCTAATTATTTTAAATCTTCATGCAAATCACTGATGAAAACATGTGCTAATGAGATTGTGAGGGCTATTGCGATACAAAAACTGTTGTGAGTGATAAAGTCTAAATTTTTATAAGTTCCAGTGGATCATCTGTTAGTCATAGGTTTTAATTTCAGTTTATCCTTCTTCCTTTTACCTCAAAAGATCATTTAGAATAGGATTATTATTCGGAGAACCAACTCACTCTAGAGATTCCTTCCTCGTTCAGATCACATGCATTTGAAGAAGGTTTCCATGTGTCAACAGATAGTTAATTTTTTTCAAATTTAACACAGGGTGCATATCTGATGGATAACAAACTATACTTGGTCAATCTAAGTGGTGTAATTTACAAATCTTTTCTTAATTTTGTAATATGTGCAATGTTTCATAGAACCCAAATCTAGACCTCTCTTTGCATTCAAGTAACCTTTGTGCACTGTTATACAATTGGAACTGGAACTTGAGTGAATATTTTGAAAACATTTGGAAAAGTTATTCTATCTAAAGAAGTCAAGAGCCTCTCTTTTTCTCTCTCTTCTATTTAGAAATTGAATTTGTGCAAATATTTTTCTCATCAAATTCCTTAAGGAATGAACAAAAGTTAACTCTTAAAAATCCTTAGTGCAGATTCAGTCTCTTCTTATATAAAATGTATTGGTTAAGCTTTAACCTGAATTTAAAAGTAAAATGTTAAACAACTAGATTTTGAAATTTAAAACATGAAACATATGTAATCATGTCAAGCAAGGGTGAGAGTGCTAATGGCACATGAGTGCCAACAATGAAACTAAAATCCTTGGCCAAGGTACGATGCTAGTTTCAACATCTGTCAGCTATCAAGTACCAAATATACTGTTGATCAGAGTGACCTTTCTAGTTGGGAGGTATCCTTACTAAGGTTCAATCAGGAGGTATAGGTCCTTGACACCAGGCTCAAATGCATGATGATAAAAAGAGATCCTTGTTGATTACCCTTGTGAAGGGATGAGTTTCTTTAGTAGAAGAAACATAGGAGAGCAGTAGGTCTTCAGATGGGCGTTAAAGCCCTTGACGATATTTCCTTTTCCCATGAAGACAGTGTCAAGATCAAATGCTTCAGCTTCTTATCTGTAAACCATTGAATCCCTTCTCTCTCTTGAAATATTGAAATGGTTACTTAGCTTAAAAATTGATTAGTTGTAATTTTATTTGGAAGCATTGAAAAGTTAGTTAGAGTTCATTCGTTTTTTTGTTATTGGAAATTAATAGATGTTTCTCTTCAATTAATTCAGTTAGACATTTCTTTTCAACTGAACTAAACTTTGAAGTTAGTTTAAAAATTGAATGTTATGTAAATTACTTTATGTTGAAATTATTTTCATTAAATTAAAAAGAGAAAACCCTAGTTTTGTAACAAGTTAGTTACATCTTCAGCTGAAATTAGTTGGTTGGTTTTCTTTTTTATCTATAAGATAGATAGAGTGTTACATATGGTATCAGAGCTATCGAGTTCGACACTGAACCTCGGGCTCATCATGTGAACCTTGAAAACTAAAATATATCCTTGGTGTTTTTCCTAGATGTGGATACAGAAAACACCCCAAAAGAAGGTCTGAGATCTGATATCCAAATGGCTATGGAAAATCAGGCTTCAATATGATTTTTCTAGATGCTCTATGCCTACGAACTCAGAGACCATGGCTAAAGCTCTTAGGAGACTTCAAAAAAAGAGAAAGAAGTGGACACCTTCCAATAAGGAAGCTACTAAAACAACCATCCTTGTTGAATTAAAGATAACCAACACTATGAACCTAAACAAAATTGGAATCAAGCTGCCTAAATCTTTTGAAGATGAAAACCAACCTCTGGATATAGAAATCTAATCAGTTGTAATGAAAACCTATCATAGGAAGTGATAGATTCCTTTTGTATCAATTTTTTAATTAAACCTATCATAGGAGTGATAGTTATTTATAAACATTTTGTAACTAAATCTATCATAGGGAGTGATAGCTATTCATTTTGTAATCAAATCTATCATAGGGAGTGATAGTTATTTATAATCCTTTTGTAACTGAATCTATCATAGGGAGTGATAGATATTTTGTAATTATTATTGAATGGAATCGATAATTAATTGATGGCATATCATGTTGATATCTTTGAGAAATTGTTTTTTTATGAATTTTATTGAATGAACAATGGAAATAAAACCTAACATAGACTAATAATTAATACCTAACTTCAGGAACCTCATTGGAATGGATAATTTTAGAAATGGGTTCAAAGGAGATCAAGACAATGATAACCCTATAGCCAAACTAGATCAGCTCTTGAATTTAATGAGTGACACTCAAAACTGATTGGTAAATTTGGAAAGGAAAGTGAACAGTCAGACTGATATGCATGAGGAAAGTTTTGAGACCTATAGGGACCAACATGAAGAAATTTCTAAAACCATAAGGTTGAGTAATAAAAGGAACTGATTGGCTAATGAATTGGCCAATGATATGAAAAAGATTAAACCTCTAAATTTTGAGGGCTCCACATTTGGAGATTCCATAGAAGCATGGCTAATTGAGATGGAAAAATACTTTGAGTTGAGAGACTACCTAGACACTTCCAAGGCCGCCTGGGAAGCCTACCAGTTGGCAGGAGAAGTTGCAACATGGTAGGAAACCAAAAGAGCATAAATAGGTCTTGAGGTGGTAGATGCGACTTGGGAGTAGTTTGTAAGAATATTCTAACAATGATGGATTCCATAATTGTTATATGATCAGAATTTTTTTTGGATTTTGAGAACCTTAAGCAGAGGCCTTTATCAGTAAATGAATATTGGGAAAAATATACCCAGTTACAAAAATATGTACCTCAATATCAGGAAGATGAAATTTTTTAAGTTTGAAAGTTCATTTTGGGTTTGAACAACCACATTGGAGGTCTGGTAGATGTTTTGGAACCTCCTACAATGGATGAGGCTTATGAGAAAGTAGTTTGGCAAGAATAGAGGTTGAAGAAGGATGATTCTCTCAAAGATAGAAAATGTAACAAGGGCAAGTGGGATCAGTCACACAAGAATTTTAAGGACTACAAGAATAATCAGGATGAAACCAACACAAGAAAAGGTATAGAAAAGAAAGGACCATTAGGAGGATGCTTCAATTGTGGTGGAGAACACTATGCTAATCAGTGCCCTAATAAGAATCAATAGGGACAAAAACAATGAAGTCCATTACCATCCCAACAGACAACTTTTTAATAGAGGATCCGTGCAGCTGTAGACAACTGTCAAGCAAAGTATCAGGTTACTCTAATTGAAACACCAAATGCAGGATCTAAGGGTGATCACAGTTGATCCACTTAGAGTGCTTGAGGTGCACTTGATGTTCTTACGTAACTGTGAGGTTATGCAATGCAAGGTCCAGTGGGACTAGTACTCTAAAGAAAATGCCACTTGGGAGGATTATGAAGAAATCCTTCAGAAATTTCCTTATCTTTTGTTGAACAATTGAGAACATTATATTTATGTCTATGTTTAAATTTAGAATAAAAAATCATCGAGGATGATGATTCTTAAGGGGAGGAGTATGTTACATCCCTTACATTGGCACTATGAATTTTGTTATGTATTTTTGGATGCAAAGTTAGTTGGAAGTAACTTTTTTCATGTGAATGTGAAATTTTGAATAGAATAGATGTTTTATTTATCGTAACTATAAGTTAATGATCCTTTTATTTGCAAGTGAATTTCTTGTTCACGTGAAATTGAATGTGTTCATGACATTATATTTAAATGCATATTTATGAAGCCGTTGTGAAGAATCTAACCATAATACTTGTCAGGAGATGTAGGATTGATGGCATAACAATGGAAAAGGAGATGTCATTAGGGAGAGGTAATGGTTAACAAAGGATTAAAAATTGTCATCTCACCTTGAGCCAGTGTAAGACAAGGAATCAAAAATGTAACTTGGCCATTAATAATTTAATATAATTATTTATTAAATAAGTCAATTTAACTTATATATAAATCATCAATCGTATTAAAAAGGAGATTGCAATAATTAATAAATATTAAATTAAAATAATAGATATAATTAAAATATTTATTATATCCTCTTGGAATTCAGTGAACCATTCTTGGTATATATATATATATATTTGCAAGAGATAATCAAATATTAAATTGATAATAAAAGATACAATTTAAATTCCACCAGTTTAAATTTGAAACGTTGGAAAGGCTTAGCATCGAAATGAAATGAATAGGATTCGCGTCAGAGTGTGGAGGTGGTAAACTTCTGTTAGCTCACCACCTCACATGTTGAAATTCCCAAGTTAGGGGCAGTCAAAGGGATTCTTGGCAATGGGGGTTTGAGTGGTGATATTTTTTCTTGTGGAGTTCACTTTTGGAGGTTCATCATTCTTTCTTCTTCCATCGCTTGGAGCTTTGACATTTTTTTTCATAGGAAATCATTTTTATTTGGGAATTCCTCTATTTTGGCATTCTTGTCATATTCAGACATTAAGTTGGTTGGCTCTATTATCGATACACCACCCACCCCTACTCTTTATCAATCATTCGCATATTAGAAACCCTCCTCCTCTAGCTCATGACTTTTACTCAATTTTCCATTCTCTCTATTAGGTGTTTACTATTTTCCTATATGTGATTTTTTTTCCTTAAAATCAAATTAAGAAGGCGGAAATACTGGTTTCTTCTTAGTCGGGTAGAAGTGGTATTTGCGATTGAGTCTGAGCTTGCAGAACTTTCATTGGGAGAATTCAAGAGTGGGCTTCATCAAGTTTGAG
The DNA here is from genome assembly GCA_007258455.2 of Sequoia sempervirens. Classification (NCBI taxonomy): domain Eukaryota; kingdom Viridiplantae; phylum Streptophyta; class Pinopsida; order Cupressales; family Cupressaceae; genus Sequoia; species Sequoia sempervirens. The sequence continues at coordinate 88,753,213 of VDFB02379711.1, forward strand.
TTACTCATTTAGGCACGTATGGTAGAATCTTATATGTTTTTCCCTACTACATTACTATGAAATCAAAGAAGATAATATCTTGTAAAAGAAATGTTATTATGAATTCTTGACCAAATAAAATTAGCTAAGGAATTCATTTTTGTTAATGGAATTTTCATTAAGGGAAATGTAATGTTGAATCAAAGTATATCACCTATCTTTGTGTGGTGACCATTATTTAGTCATGCTATCTTTGTTTAGCACTGGCCCTATTTATTTTATATTATTTCTTAGACCCGAGTCAAAGCTTTGTCTTTTCCTCTTTTATAACTATACTTGGTCAATCTGAGTTGTGTAATTTATAATTTTTTTCTTAATTATGTAATCTATGCAATCTTTCATAGAACCCAAATCTAGACCTCTCTTTGCATTCAAGTAACCTCTGTCCATTGTTATACAATTGGAACTAAAAGTTGAGTGAATATTTTAAAAACATTTGGAAAAGTTGTTCTATTTGAAGAAGTTGAGAGCCTTTCTTCTTTTCTCTCTTCAATTCAGATGTTGACTTTGTGCAAATATTTTTCTCATTGGATTCCTTAAGGAATGAACAAAATTTAACTCTTAAAAATCCTTAGTGCATATTTAGTCTCTTCTTAAATATAAAATGTATTGGTTAAGATTTAACCCAGATTTAAGAGTAAAATGTTAAACAACTAGATTTTGAAATTTAAAACATGAGAAATATGTAATCATGTCAAGCAAGGGTGAGAGTGTTGATGGCACAAGAGTGCCAGTAATGAAAATAAAATCCTTGGCCAAGGTAAGATGCTAGATTCAACATCTGTTAGCTATCAAGTACTAGATATATACCGCTGATCAGAGTGACCTTTCTAGTTGGAAGGTACCCTCAATAAGGTTCAATTAGGAGGTATAGGTCCTTGACACCAAGCTTAGAGGAATGACGATAAAAATATATCCTTATTGATTACCTTTGTGAAGGGATGGGTTTCTTTAGTAGAAGAAACACAGGAGACCAGTAGGTCTTTGGATGGGCGATAAAGCCCTTGATGATATTTCCTTTTCCCATGAAGATAGTGTCAAAATGAAATACTTCAGCTTCTTATCTGTAAACTTTTGAAACCTTTATCTCTCTTGAAATATTGAAATGGTTACTTAGCTTAAAATTTGATCAGTTGTAATTTTATTTGGAAGCATTGAAAAGTTAGTTATATCTCATTCATTTTTCTATTATTGGAAATTAGTAGACATTTTGTTTTAGTTAATTCAGTTAGAAATTTATTTTTAGCTGAACTGAACTTTGAAGTTAGTTGAAAAATTGAGTGCTATGTAAATTACTTTATTTTAAAATTCTTTCTGTTAAATTGAAAGGAGAAAACCCTAGTTTTGTAACAAGTTAGTTACATCTTCAGTTGCAAGTAGTTGGTTGGTTTTCATTTTTTATCTATAGGACAGATAGAGTGTTACAAAAAGTGAAACGAAGGAGGAATCCTCAAGACCCCCAAGGACAACTTCCTTCACCCCTAACATTGATCAGAACTGAAGATAGCGAGGAGATGCCAAAGGTTTAGTGGAGATTTCTGCAACCTGTTGCTCCGTAGGCAAATACTCCAAAGCAAGAAAACCATTTTGAATGAGTTGCTGAATGAAGTGCATGTGGATCTCAATATGCTTAGTGTATTGATGCTCCATGGGGTTGAAAGAAATATGTATGGAACTCTAGTTATCATATAAAAGAATAGTGGGATGATCAAGAGGAAATCCAAACTTAGCCATCAACTATCAAAGCTAAAGAACCTCTTGATTGGCCAAGACATCTCCTTGATACTCAGCCTTAGTTGATGATAATACAATAGTATTTTTCTCCTTGCAAGACCAAGCAACCAAAGAAAAACCAAGACAGAAAAAAAAGCCAAAAGTAGACTTTTGATCATCAAGATTAGCAGCCCAATCCGAGTCAATGAAGCCCATAATCTCAATAGCACTTGATGTTTAGTGAATGCCATAATCTTATCATATTTCCTCCTAATTAAAAATAAAGATATCCTAAATTTTTATTTAATTAACCATATTCCTCTTTATTAAATAATAAAATATCAAATATTTGTTGTATTTAATTAAATCAAGATTCCTATTTTGCTAAAATTGAATAAATAAAAAATATTCAAATAAAGGCATAAATCAATATTCCTTTATTCACTCACCAATAAAATTAGATTTTTTTAATCTAATTAATGCAACTGGCATTCACGGGAAAAGCCTCAGGGACAAACCCATAGGCAATCCTCTTAATCTTCTTCCTTTGATATTTTCTATCATCTTGCCTTGTGTTTTCATGGGGAGAGACAATCCCCATGATCAGCTCCAACTTTTCAATCTCTTACCATTCAAATCTACAGATTGAATCTCAACCTTTGTTGTGATGCCTTTGTGCAAATGTATAGTTGTAAATCTATAAATACAACTTCTTTTCATAAGAAATGGATCTCGAGAATTATCATCCTTTATGCAAACTTACTTTGCAGGAATTAGTACTCAAGCATCTTAAGCATAGCATCAGTATTTTTAGCAATAGCATCATAGCATCAGTAGAATTCACATCACAATAACAACATAGCTTTAACTATAGCTTTCGTTCATCAAGCTTCATTTACAATAGCATCATAGCTTTTTAGTTTCATTATCAATCATCACATCATTGCATTTAGCATCAATTCCATTCTCTAGATAAGAATTTTAAATAGTTACGGTGCTTACAAATATGAGAGCCCTTAGTAACTTGATAAATCTTTTGAGATAGGAGACAATGAGACACTTTCAAGATTTTTGTTTTTTAAATTAGTTTAATTCATGTTAATCTTGATATAATGTTTCATTAAGAAGTGTTTTAATTTTTTTATTTATTTACTTATTCACACGTACATTTTGGCGCCCACTGTGGGGCCCCAACCCCATGTTTTTAACAAGTGGTTTTTGAAAAGATTTCGTATAGGAATCTGGCGTAACTTTTCTAGAGTGATCAAAAGATTATACAACACTTCTGAGCCAAACTACAGTGCTTTTGCTTGTTTTAGCACTTTTGACGGAAACTATAGTGCTTTGGAGGACTGTTTTAGCACTTCGATTGAAAAGATTTCAACACAACTTGACTATCAAATGTCATGGTTGTTTTAATGCATCTAACGATTTCTTTAGTGCTTCTGAAGGATTTTATAGCACTTTTGCCACTTTCTATAGCACTTTTGAGCATTTTTGTAGCGCTTTCAATCTCTATTATAGCGCTTCTGTAAATCGTTATCTAGATCCGACTCGACTGCAACTAGTAAACTTCATTTCTTTAGTTGTTTTATAATGTACCAAACCTAGGATCTAGTCACTTTTTCAATTTGGTTTAAAATTTATCAATCTAGGGTAGTCACCAAACATTTCAATTTGGGATTAAATATGAACATCATGTCTTTTTGTGAAGCAATATCTTCACTATGAAGAAACATCTTCACATAGATAGAAAATTGTTGTTTGGGCTATGAAAATTGAACAAAGTTGATTTATGTGTTTGTATGGTTGATAGGCATATGCTCTCCCCTTAACTGGGTGATCCAAAAATCCAGACTCATCCTTTATTTATGAATTTTCAAAGCTTTATTACATCCTTTAGAAGGTCTTCCATAGTGGGAAAAAGTACTCACCCTACGAGAACGACCTAAGTGGGTAACAACCAAAGCAAGGTTTTCCACCCCACTCTAAAATTTAAAACGAATCTGGGAAACCCACCTTTGCTGGAAGTGTGCATGATAGCCATCCCAAAAAACTTTGTTCTAAAGGTTGGGAGTTCTCTCTGAGGGATTTTATCACTTTTCACTCTGAACATAAACCCTTTCTAAGAACCTAGTGTAGTATCCAGCTGAGTCAATAACCAGACATTGTAAAACTTGCAGTGCAAGGGGAGGGAAGAATATGCCCCCAAGACACTCACCATATAATTTCCACAAAAAAATTGCTCAGGGGATCGAGAAATCTAACCTTGAGTACACACTTAGAAAAGACAAAAACACAGGCACCCTCTAGGGGGTGACACGGTTGCGTGAGTCAATGCAATTTTAAGTTGTGGGTTGTTGAGTATAACGATGACCTTTTTTACTATTATGAGTGAGTTTTTATGAAGTGCTTTATTGTTATCAAACCAATGAAAATAGGACCATGCATGGTTCTTTTGAACATACACTATCCGTTTAGATTACAAATCTTAAAAACAACTGTCTAAATTTGATTGTTGTGTATTTCAAAATCATTAAAATCTAGAAAAAAGGATCATCCTGAAAAATACAAACAAAACTTGGACGAAATAAAACTGAGAATATATGATTAGAGATTGGAAAACCACTAAGTTTCTCAGAAAATATCTTTCCAAGAGAATTAGAAAACCTAATAAATCACTTAGTTACAGACACCTTTTGCAAAGAAGACATTTTTTGTATCAAAATAGGAAGATTTTTCTTCATCATAGAACATTCCTCCATAGGTTTGATGATTTCGATAGAGGTTAAACTGATGATTATGTTGTAGAACCATTAAATTCACAAGCCTATATTCAAAGAAGATCTCTTTCACAGGAACCTAACCATAGTCAACGTATTCATCAATCCTCCATCCCACAACCTGCCATAGAATACTCCACAAGAACTAATCAGTTCTTGCAGTAGACAAATATTGGAAACATTAGGTTTGTTTGCCAAAATACTAGAAGTTACCACCACACCTTATGACCATTTGGTGACCTACAACTCCCATTCAACAACCAAGCCTTACAACATCTATCATACAACCTAGCCTTAAGCAAATTGAAACTGTTCAAATCGACATTATTAGTAGTTTAAGAACATTCATCTAGGAAGAAAACAAAACACTCCATCAATTTCTCACAACATCCATCATCCTGAATGAAGAAGAAGAAAAGGAAAACATAGCAGTAGGAAGACCCATGTTACTACCTCCTACTTGGAAAGAGGTAGTAAATGACATTGCAATAATAAATTGAAACCATCATACAACATACCTTATGACCATGTGGCGACCTAAAACTCCCGTTCAATATCCGGGCCTAAGCACACCAATCTTTCAACCAAGTAATGTACACATTGAAGGTACCCAAACTGACATCATAAGCAACTTGAGAACATTCATTTTTGAGAAAAAATAAACACCCCATCAATTTCTCACAACATCCATAGTCTTGGACAAAGAAGAAGAGAATGTAGATATAGCAGCTGCAAGACCCGTATTACCACCCCTCGCTTGGTAATAAAAAAATGCTTCTACCATCTATTATAGCACTTCTGTAGATTATTCTAGCAATTCTAAAATTAAAAATAGTGCTTCTACCACCTATTTCAGTGCTTCTGTCACACATTATAGTGCTTTTGTCAAATAGAAAACAAATTTTGTTAGAGTCAAAAAATTAGTGTCATAGCACTTTTACAGTTTGTTCTAGCACTTCTGAATTGTCTTTTCGCACTTCAACAGTCAACAACGGTGCTTTTTCCATCTATTTCAACGCTTTTGATCAAAATCATAGCACTTCTGTCAAATATTACTAGTGTAGCAATTACTAGACTTTTAGCACATTAGTGGTCTGTTTTAGCACTTTTCCTCTGTTTGATAGCACTTTTACTAGACCTTTTAGTGCTTTTTCATTCTATTTTGACGTGTATACCCTCTGTATTAGTGCTTCCACAAAACTAAAAAAAATAGAGACCTTTTGGAAACATCTTTTAGATTTGGTTGCCATCAGAAACTCAAGTTTTACCAGTCATAAACATTTCACAATTTAAATAGTGTTTGAAAAACCTAAAACAAGGTGGGTTTTTACAAGTCAAATTGTTTTCAAACATAAACCTAGATCTTACAAAATACAAAGTGTTAAAATATCACAATAAATCTTGATTATTGAGTCAAGTTTCCTCATCAGGATTGTAACATCCTACGATCACGAGACAAAACTAAATAATCATATTTTCAACATTACCTCATCAATAGAATACATCATTCTATTTGGCTTCATTAAAATCAAATTGACACTAATCACAATACAAAAGATTCAAGTTTAGTAAAAACAACCAAAAACTTGTATGCCAATCTTGAAAGGGTTGCAAAGAAAAAAAATCAAAGAGAAGGAAATTGAAAATCCAAACATGACTGAAGAAAATCCCTTCTACCGATTTCGACAACAAGACACCAATGAAATAACACAAGAAGATATACAACACGCCCAATACGATCCAATTTTTTTAAAAATTTATGGAAAAGGTCTTAGAACAAGACATGGAGAAATATCTCTTAATGTTAGCGGAGTTAGGAAAAAAACTACCAAAGCATTTTGACATGAATCGATTGAAAGAAACACCAAGAACAAACGAAACAAAACCACCCAACACACAGGATATAGATCAAGTAGTTGCTTTAACAACAAAAATGAAAATTTTGAAGGAACAGATTCAAAATATACAAATGGGAGCCACAAAGAAATAATTATTAAAGGAGATTTTTCCTTAGCCTTTTCATCTGTGTGTGGATATGATACCCTTCTTGAGGCATTGTGAGCTTCCGAAATATGACAAATACAATGGAAAATCAGACCTGATTGACCATGTACGAGAATTTAGAACAATGAGCCTCGAGTTCACATAAGAAGATACATACCTGATGAGGTTATTTCCTAGGAGTTTGGGAGCCCATTGTATGGAATGGTTCTCAAAATTACAACCAGGGATTTGATCCTTCAAAGAACTAGTCAACAAATTCATTTCTCAATTCTCCTTCAACATTACACATGACGTAACCATAAAGGATTTGTATAACCTAAAACAGAAAAAGGGGGAGACTTTCTTGTCATTTTTACGTTGGAGAAAATTGTGAACAAGATATCCTTGATCTATACCTAAATAGGAGAAGATTGAACTATTTATCGATAATTTGAATGATGACATGATTTATAGACTCAAACTACAATTTCCTCCAACATTCAAAAAGGTAATTGAAAATGGGCTTAAAATCGAAGAAGCCCTAGTTAAACGAGGAGTGATTAAGCACTACATTGAAACATCCAACAACACAAATCACTATGGAAACAATGACAAGCCAAAATTTTGGTAGGAAAATAGAAATACTTGAAGCAATGAGGCTATAACCAACAATACAAAACCAATATTGAATTTGATAGCATCAACTGTCAAAACAAATCAAAATGAAAACCTAAATAGCAATCAAAGTGCTACTCAAAATAATAACACCAACAATGGAGAATCTTGACCGTCATACTGAAGACAATCCAATTGATGAAGATTCACCCCATTAGGACAAACTTTGGAATCAACAATGAGAGAACTCATTGCAAACAGGCTCATTACCATACCAGAAGCACGAAATTGGGAGCCAAAGGTGAAACTGTCCTGGTGGAACGATGTGGATTATTGCAATTTTCATAAGAATAAGGGACATAAAGCAAACGAATGTATGCAACTAAAAAATTTAATACATGACTTGATCGAAGCAAAGAAGGTGTTTTTCGAAGAGCAACAAACAAACAATGATCACGCTGCATTTACCAATCCATTACCCAACTACGAAAAAAGGAGAGTCTTCTTCTTCAAATGGTAAAGGAAAAAGTATAAACTATCTCTATGACACCACTATTCTTCTTCTTCAAATGGTAAAGGAAAAAGTATAAACTATGTCTATGACACCACTATTCTTTGAATTTTTGAGGTTTAGAAAAATGACATTGATAATTAGAAAGATGAAATAAACATCAATGACATTGAATCCCTCAACATGCTACCAAGTACAAACACATCAGATAATCAAATCAATGTCCTAAAGATCAGGGAAACACAAGACCATCGACAAGTCAATATAATGACAAGGGGGCGGTCCAAGGTGATATTAAAAGGAGTTTCATCCAAAAACACTACTCCCACATCACATCAATACAGTATTGTGGATCAATTACAAAAGATACCCGCACAAATATCCATTCTAGAACTTCTCAAAATATCACCATCACATAAAGAAGTTCTGGAATAGGCTCTAGTAGCTACAACGATCCCCAATAATTTGGATGTTTGTCAATTCCAAGCCATGGTGGGACATCTTACCACACCTCATTGTCTATCATTCTCTGAACAAGATGATGTATCTTTAAATCACCCACACAATCCAACCTTGCATATAGAGGTTCAAATCCATAAACACCACGTTAAGCATGTCTTAATACATGGAGGAGCTGGGTTAAATATTTGTACTTTAAAACTGATTCATGTACTAGGCTATTTTGATAATGCCATTGACACTAGAAGAAGGATAACAATAAAGAAATATGATGAAGAGGAAAGGTCTTCCAAAGGGCTTATTGTACTTCCAGTTCAAGTAGGGTCGATTGTCAAAAACATTGTTTGTCGAGTGGTAGACAAGGATCTAACATATAACATATTATTGGGTCATCCATGGATCCATGAAATGCAAGCGGTACCTTCAACATACCATCAATGTCTAAAATTTCTAATAAATGGACAAGAGGTCACCATATCAGCTGACAACTATAATCCACAGACTTGCAACATGTTAAAAGAAAATCAAGACACTCTTTTACCTCATAATAGAGAAGTCAACACTTCCACTTCATCCAATGATGAAAAACAACCCAATTTCATATCTAAATGGGTTGAGGAGAAAGATTAAGTAAAGGAAACAACTGTTGTGGATATGAATATATCAAACACTGAAGGTCCTATGAATGAGTTCTGACAACAATGTTTAGACAAGGCTCAGTTAAAAGACAAAGGCTTAGGAGAATATTCTCTTGAACAATCTTTGTGTCTATCACAATTGCTACCGTCACTAAAATCATATGGACAACCCATGTAAAACACATCAAGTTCATCACAACCAATCATAGCTCTTAATGAAAGGTTTATAAAAGTAGGTACCCTTGAAGATGAGTCAGAGGATAAATCCATTCTCAATTGGCTATATAAGGATGAAGACACCTCAACATTAGCGAATATCAACATCAAAATAGACCAGTATGAAAAAGGGAAGGCTATTTTAGAGAAAATGGGCTATGAAGGCCAAGGACCAATTGGAAAGAGGAAGGATGGTATCATTGAACCTATTCAACCTCTAACACTACAACCTAAAGATAAAACAGGATTAGAATACATAGGTAAAGAAAAAGAGGAAGAAACTTAGAAAGTGGTAGAAAGAATTCTACAAATGAGAGATAGTTTCGACACAGATTCAAATGAGTATGAATGGGATCATCTATCTGCTACATCCTATACTAATTTTTTTTTTGATGTTATGCAAATATATACACCCTTACGAGAAGAGGGACAAAGTTCAAGAAATAGACCATTTGAAATAGGATCAACAAATATTGATGACTCAAGTGAGGACGATTAGACATCGAGTGAGATAGATGACTTGGAGGTGAGTACTATCATAGACCTTGGCCTTCCTACTGAAAAATTTGACCACCTAGCCATAAAAACACTTACAACAATTGACCTTACTCAACTAGATGACTTATTACCTTTAAAATATCCCGAACTTATTGACTGGGAACCCACCGAACCTATTCATTTACCAGTCTTTTCTGATGATGATGCCATCATAAATTATCTTTGTAGTGACAAACATGATATGAGTTCTATCCATAACACTCATAATGACACTTCACAACAAGAGGGTGCCAAATCTTCCAGTTGCAAAAATGACAACAGGAAAAATGAATCTAATGGTGAAAACCTTTCTAAGGCAGCATTAGATTTTGAAAAAGAAAAAATAAAGAATATATCTAATAGTGAAAACCTTTCCGAGGCACTGGGTATGTGCAGGATCATCATGGAAAAAATAAGCCCTTAAGTGGCAAAAAATTCAAAAAAATCAGAGTTAGGCAACTTGACATAAAAATTTGAATAAGTTATGTATATTATTTCAAAAATCTGTAAGAATAGAATATGTATGAAATTGAATGTAGTTTCTAAACTACTAGGTTTATTTTTTTTTTTAAATCTATTTGGTGAAAATTTGAAATTTCAATGCAGAGTACTTAAATTTCAGGGAAAAAATAAGAAGTAGGTTTCTGTCTGACCACTCTAACCACAATAAAATGATATTATTTTTTTAAAATATTTTAGACATAAGTAGAGGACTCATGTCTAATGTGATCCATATTTTTCTGTAATTTTTTTCCAAGTAAATAATTAATTATGATTTTTTTATTACAACTTTAAATAAAAAATATAAAAACCCGTATGTCTGACCACCTTAACTTGGTAAAAAATTCATGAAACTCATTTTTTCTTTTTTTAATCCTATAGTATGTGAAGCATAGAATGTGATGCATGTTTTGGATTCCAAAAATGTGATACAGTTTGAAAGCTATAGATGTTTTTCAATCAACCTATCAATCAAGACTTTAGTCGTAATTCAAATAGAAAATGAATAATAATTATTTATTAAATTCAAAGTAGAGCATAATTTATATTAGTGGAAAGCTGAGAATATCCTTTAAAAACCCTTTTCATTTCATCAATTTTGGGTAAAGAAAAAGTCATCAGCCACATACCCTACACATACCCATCATATTGCCACTTTTTGGCCCATCATGATCCTGCACATACCCCACTGAAGGATGGAAGATTTGATACCCTCCCAGAGCATTACCATCATAGGTCATCAGTACTGGTAGAACCAACATAGTCTATAAATCTGGGAACAACTAAGAAGGCTAACATCCTACATCTAGCAACATCCATGACAAAACAAGAGAAGTCTGCATGCACAAAATTCTTTGAAGAGAGACACGTCAATTTTGCATGGTCTTATTCTAGCATGCCAAGATTAGATCTAGATCTCCTCATGCATCATCTATCACTACCAAAAGGAATCAAACCAGTAAAAAAAAAATTGAGAAAGATGCATCCCCACATCGCCCTGATGGTTAAGGCCGAGCTGAAGAAATTATTGGATGCAAGATTTATCAGGTCCATAGATTATGCAGAATGGATCTCAAATATTGTGCCAGCATCAAAACTTGATAATAGCAACAAAATATGCATGGATTTTAGAGATTTAAACAAGGCATGCCCAAAGGATGATTTTCCTTTACCCAACATTGACATAATTGTTGATCTAATAGCAGGACATGCCATGCTATCTTTAATGGATGGATTCTTAGGATATAATCAAATAAAAATAGCACCTGAAGATCACAAAAAGAAAACATTCACTTGTCCTTGGGGTACATTTTGTTGGAATGTCATGCCCTTCAGATTGAAAAATGCAGGTGCGACATATCAACGGGCAATGACCACTATTTTCCACAACATGATGCATACTTTCATGGAAGATTATGTGGATGACATCTTAGAAAAATCATACACAAGGGAAGGACATTTGGAAATTCTAGATAAAATCTTTACTAGGCTGGAAAACTTCAATGTCAGGTTGAACCCAAAGAAATTTGTGTTTGGGGTAACATCATCAAAACTCTTTGGTTACATAGTATCAGAAAAAGGTATTGAAGTGGACCCAAATAAGTTTAAAGAAATAATGGAGATACCACCACCGAAAAATATCAGTCAATTATGATCCCTACAAGGCAGGTTGCAATCCATCAGGAGATTTATCTCCCATCTGGTAGACAAGACTCACCCATTTAATTATCTACTTCATAAAAATGTTTTATTTAAGTTGAATCATGACTATAATTTTTTTTTTAACTAGATAAAGCAATACTTGATGTCACCTCCAATACTCATGCCACCTATGGTAGAGAGACCATTGATACTATATATTGCAACAACTGACATATCCTTAGGAGCTTTATTGGAAAATGAGGATTCTAAACGAAAAGAAGAAGCTATTTACTACATCAGTAGGACACTCAACAGATATGAAATAAACTACACATTCATAGAGAAGACTTGTTTAGTCGTGGTCTTTGCAACCCAACAGTTGCAACACTACATGATGACTCATACAGTCAGGCTCATAGAAAAAATAGACCCATTGAAATATCTACTCAGTAACGTTGCTCTAACGAGAAGATTGGAAAAATGGGTCATGATCTTGAGCGAATTTGACATTCAATATGTTGACAGGAGGGGCATCAAAGGACATGTAATAGCAGATCAACTAGCTGAAGCTCCAGTACAAGATCATCATCCAATGAACATTGAATTTATAGATGTGGACATCCTAAATATTATAACACAACAATGGAGGCTCTATTTTGATGGATCATACACACAAAGAGGGTCTGGTGTGGGAATCCTATTTGTCACACCTCAAGGACACACCATCCCAAGATCATCTAGGCTAATGTTTCCATGTACCAACAATGTCGTTGAGTATGAAGGATTAATTATCGACATCAAAGTAGCTATTGAATGGAAAATAACATAAATGCAAGTGTATGGGGACTCATAACTTGTTATCTATCAGGTAAATGATTAATATCATACAAAGGATGAAAAGCTCATGCCTTACAAGAAAATGATAGATGATCTTAAAAATTAGTTCATGGATATCAAGTTCAAACAAATACCAAGGGAAGAGAACAAGGTTGTAGATGCCATGGAGACAATTGATTCCCTTTTGTAATTACCAGAAAAATATGGCCATTATGAGTTTATGGTGGAACAACTATCTAACCCTACATACAAAAATCCTGATTCACAAACCATATTCCAAATAATCGATACTCAAACCTCACTATATGGAGAGATCTATACTTACCTCAAAGATAATATTCTTCCTCCTGATCTCTCTAGAAACCAAAAGTGTAACTTTATCCATCAATCTGCTTGACATACATTGATTGTTGAAACCCTATACCATCAAGGTCTAGATGGTACTCTTCTTCAATGTCTGGAACATCACAAATTTTAAATATCCTTACGAGAGGTCCATGAAGGTATTTGTGGAACCCATTCAAGTGGGCTAACCTTAGCTAATAAACTCCTCTATTTGGGGTATTACTGGCCAAACATGGAGAAATAGTGTTATCAATATGTTAAAAAGTGTCAAAAATGTCAGATTTATGGTAATCTAATTTATGCACTGGCGCAAGAGTTACAACCTTTCACATCAACATGTCCTTTTTGTCAGTGGGGATTGGAATTGGTATGAAAAATAAATCCTTCTTCATCCAATGGACACAAGTTCATCATCACATCAATAGAGTATTTTACAAAATGGATAGAAGTAATTCCTTTAAAAACTGTCACTGGAAAGCAGATCTCATCTTTTATACTAAACTATCTCATCTGTCAGTACGAGGTACCCCAATCCATTCACATAAAATGGTAGACCCTTTAAAAATTAGGACGTCTAGGAATTATGTGAACAATTCCATATCCAACATCGTTTCTCAACACCGTAGAAATTAGGGAAATGGCCAAGTAGAGGCATCGAATAAGACAATTCTAAAAATACTAAAGTAAATGGTAAATGATGTTGGATGTGATTGGCATGTTCAGCCAAATCCTGCACTATGGGCCTACATAACTAGCATTAGAACACCAACTGGGGCTACACCATATGCCTTGGTATATGTATTAGAGGTCATCCTACCCCTTGAGGTAGAAATACCATCACTCTGTGTCTCACTGAAGGGTATAATTACAAATGAGGATTATAGAGTCTCTCAACTACAGGAACTGGAATTATTGGATAAACATCGTCAACAAGCTATCAATCATTGAAAGACCTAACAACAAAGAATTTCAAGGAGCTACAATCACAGGGTAAAACCTAGAGTCTTTCAAGTTGGAGACTTAGTTCTAAAGGAAAACCCTAAGAATCAATAAGATAGAGAAAAGAAAGGGAAATTTGAACCTAACTAGCTAGGTCCCTTTGTAATCATATAAGTGTATGGATTAGGAGCATATCAATTGTCTACATCAGAAGGGAATCTATTTGATGAACCTATCAACAGTATCCATCTCAGAAATTCTATACCTGAATCAGCTAGTGCATGAATTAGCTTCTAAAAATGGTTATCTTGATGAAAACCTGGCAAACAGGCATCCTGGTGACAGAAAAATACAAAAAAAATAGAAAAAATACAAAAATACAAAAAAAAATCAAAAAAATAGAAAAATACAAAATAAAAATAAAAATAGGAAAATTAAAATAAATCAAAAAGACTGAAAAGTGCAATAAAAACATATAGTGAAAACCTGGAAACAGGCGCTATTTGTGATTTGAATCAACTCCCCTATCTATTTGGACACATGTCATAGTCATTACTTTCACCATCATCATTTTTTTTACATCCATTATCATATCATATCACGTGGTTATGTCTCACCCTAGCTTGGGGGCAACATCTGAACATCATTGGGGGCAATAACATCGAGCTAAACCAAATAGACAAACAACAACAAAAAAGAAGAAGAAGTGCAAACAAAGATCAAAACACAACACAACAAAGAACAACAATCAACATCAGAAAACAAATCAAACATCCAGTTCACACCAGAAAATACAAAAACACATCAAAAAGGTCAATCTCAAAAATCACAAAAACATCATAAAATTAGGATGGGTGATCTAATCTGAATAATGATTGAAATACTATAATAAAATGTGATATATGTTGTACTTTTGATCATTATTATCATTTCTTTGGAAAAAATTGATGATGTACTGAGCTAGAAAAGCAAGGAGAATGATATTTTTCTTTATCTCCTATTTGTGAATTAATCATAATTACTGTGTGAATTGTCGTGAGAAGTGGTCTACAAAGTATCATGGATGACATTCCAATTCGCTTAGGAAAGTGGTAAATTCTTGTATGTTTTACACAAGAAATGCTTAAGTTATCTCAGTTTAATTATACCTCGATGCTTGTGTTAGCTTGCAATATCAAAAATCATGGAAGTAGTACTTAGGTCATCATTGGTTTACATTATACTATCGATTCTTGTACTCACTTTCAACATTTTAAAAGCTCAATGATGATACAAAGCACAAAAGTACTGTTAAAATGCCAATTTTATTTTTCATGTAGATTTGCATGATTAAATTAGATTGCATTCATAATAGTTTTTGCATCTGTAGAGTGTTTTTTATTAAATTTCGTGAAGGATTCACATTAACGACTATATTTTCTCATGAATAGATTGAGTATACTTGAAATTACGAAAAATATAATCATATCATATAATTGCATAATCAAATTCATTTGCATACATTAGAAAGTAGTTAATCATCATTTCATCATTCACACATTTTAATCAAATAACTTTGCATAATTTATCATATCACATTTTCCATATCACATAAACTTGCATAAAGAAAATCTCAAAAGCACAAATCTCTATCATATTATATATCATTAATCCATCCATTTATTACATCATATATCATGTATCATTAATGCATCCATTTTATCATATATCATATATAAAAAATCCACCCATTTATTATATCATATAACATACATCATTTTCATCCATTTATTACATCATATATTTACATTTAAATCAAAATAAAAGAACACGCATCCCATTTACATCACATATCATATATCATTTCAACACACCATATCCATAACCCTATGTTTAATTACATCATACATGTACATCATGCATCCATACATCATCCACACATCATCCATTACATCATCATTATACATCATCATAATAGAACATCATACATAATAGCATATCATCATGATATAACCTGCATCCATATCATCATAACAATGGAACCACCGCATAGCATATAAAACATAAAAGAAAATGCATCCATCAGAGAATCATGTAGAACACATATGGATCGAAGAGTCCACTACATATCATATAAATAAAAATAGTAATGTCAAGTATACAATGATGTCTAAAATGAAGAGAGATATATCATCAAAAAATGGTTGTAATCAGAATGTACATACTCATCAAAGTACAAAAGAGAAATCACAATTAGAATCTAAGGACTGCTGGCTCTAGATGGTGTAGGCATAGCAGAATGGGTCCCTCCAACACCGCCAGATGTACCAGGAACTCAGGGTTCTCTCGGAGGAGGCTATGTCATACCCGCACTGATAGTCCTCGAATGAGTCCTACCAGATCAAGACTGCCTGTAGCTCACTCACTGCTTGGAAGGGACAACATCATAATATTTACCTCTATAATACTCTACCTCCCACCAATACGGGAAACGTCTTGCATATAATCCGTTAGGGAGGTACCATCTGCTAGCTCTATAATATCTCGGTTGTGACCTGTGCACCCTTTGTTGTAAACTTGGTGACATCCCTCTAAGCTGTCAGGGTGGAAATCTGAGCCTGGGTTGCCCCAACAGTCTACCTAGCAGCATCCCTCTCGGTTGTCAATGCTGCAATATGTGCTTGTGTCATGGCTAACTGAGCTTGCACTGATGCTAGAGCCTTTGCATGTGACTGAGCCTATGCCTGCATCTATGCATGAGTCTGCTCTAGTAAACCCTGCACCTAAACAAGTGACTCATGAACAGTCTCTAACTGTACCTGAAGGTCAGCTATCAGCAACTGATCGGACACATCACTCACTGCCTACCTCTTACAAGGCATTGTCTCCTCTGGCATATAAAAAATAGGGCCCGACCCACCTGCAACCTCTCTACTATCAAATCTATAATCATCCCCACTGCTATCATCCCTGCTGCTCTCCTCTCTACTATCCTCCTCCTCACCAACATCCTCCTCCTCACCAACCTCCACCTCAACATCACCAACCTCCTCTCTCCTCCTCCTGTGACCATGGGCAACAACCAAATCCTCCTCTGCAGGTAATGGGGCAGGCTCATCTGGAATGGTAAGACATGGAAATAGATGCAAAGCCAAAAAATCTGCATAGTTTATTGTAACAAGAGGCTCAACAATATCTGGCCTAATGTCCCACTCAAATGGATGTAAAGATTGATACTCCTGGATGGTAGCATCATATGAGAAACCATGCCCCCAATTTGTTGCATCTGACTGATGACAGGCTTAATGGGAAACACACTGGGGCATACCCTAAACCATCCCATACTGTCTATACACCCATCTGATAAAAAATCTCTCTAATACCTGATGGGTACAACCAATCAGTAGCATGGACTGACATAGAAATGGTAACTGCACATCATCATCATCCCAATGAACACAATCTAGGTACAAATACCTAGTCACAACCTCTATATCATCGATCACTCTCCTCCAATACTCTAACTTACCCAGTCTAGACTGAGTAAGTCAGTCGACATATCTAAACACATAAGGTCTCATAGGTGGCCTTTGTCTAACTGGAAATGGACCCATGACAACTATGTGCTCCCACACCCATACCTGAAGCAATGTGACACCGACAGATAAACTCTGACCTCGAAGATACACAATTGAATGTAAATTATGATATAAGTGGGAAAGCATACACATGCCCCAAGAAAATATGGTGCCATGAATAACCATACTCTCTAGAACTTGGCCCCAGCCAATAGAGAATCCCTTAGACCTGCGATCAGAACTAAGGAATCCTCTGATAAAACTAACAAGCACTGTAGGAAAAGTGGCATAATCAACTACCATCTCTCACCATGGAATCCAATCCCCAGCAACCCGATCATCTTGAAATACTCTATGGAGGGCATTAGTCCCACCCTGCTCTGTAGAATCATATATGACAATGTCACCAACCACTAGAATCTGCAGGATCCTCCATACATCCTCTAGAGTTATTTTCATCTCACCGGTAGGAAGGTGGAAGGTGTTGTGCTCGCTATGCCACCTCTCGGCTAGCGTTGTCAACAAACCCCGATTAATCCTAATCTGGGGCATGTATAAAAGAGGAGATAGTCCGCAATGTGTAATAATCATCGTATCAAGCCATGCCAACTAAGGTATCAAATCAAATGTCCACATAAATCACTCTCGAACTTGAAGGTTCTCCAATGACTCCTATCATCAGGAAATTTCCAAAAAATAGTATTTTTTGTCAAATCAAACATCAAAATATCCTATCAAAACTAATCAGCTCTTGGTGAGAATTTTGATCAAATCTCATAAGAAAACATCATTGAACCTCACCTATCATGAGGTCAAATCATCAAGAATAATTGAACCTCACCTATCATGAGGCCAATCATCAATACATCAAATCAACCTCGCTTATCATGAGGTACGTCAATCAAACTATAATTATTCCTTGCCTATCATGAGGATAATTATCATCAAATCAAGCATCAAACCTCGCCTATCATGAGGTCAAGCATCATCTATTTGATTAGGATAATCAATCATATCAAACCCATGCTAACAAGATCGAAAATCAACAAAACTAAGTACAAAATTAACAAACTACATCAATTTGATTTGAAAGCACTAAAATAGGCATTTAAAGCAATAAAATAATGAATGTGTCATTTCATTAGCCAAAAGTGCTATTACAGGCCTTCAAAGCGCCATTTTATCAAAAGCTCCATTCTATTTGGTCAACATGCTAAAACATTGGGTCAAAGTGCTAAAATATTCAAAGCATTGAAATAATCATCTGGCATGCTAAAGTTTCTATCATAAGTGCTAAAACTATGAAAGCGCTAATTCATATCACCTAAGTGCTAAAATAGGGAACCTATGCACTATAATTTTGAAAGCGCTAAAACACTAAACCTAAGTGCTAAAACAGAAACCTAACGCACTAAAAATTTCAAAGCACTAAAAGACCTAATGAAAGCACTACAACAGAAATGAACATCACTAAAAGAATTCAGAATATTTCAAAACTAAAAAATGTGCTAAAAATGAAGTAAATGCATGAAAAATGAGGGAAAAAGGGTACGTACCAGAGGTCCATAGGCAGTCAGCTGCTAGTGACATTGTACACGCTCAAACTAGTGGGTGTGCTAGGGAATCGACATCTCATGCCAAGTGGCACAAAAAACTCTCTCACAAAGTTTTCAAAAGTCAAATGCACAAATAAGTGTGAAAAAGACCCTTTTGACCTTTTATAGGTTATTAGAGGAGGAATTTTTGTGGGATTATTCAAATTTATTTTGAGGAGATTAATTCAAAAACATCCTAGGACACTTTCTACATCAATTATTGGGAGATAAAATATTTTGTCACTGAAAATTCATCAAAATCATAAAAAATTAAAAATTCCAAAAAAATTGAAAAAAATAAAAAATTCATCAATTTATCTCCTGAGGGGGCATATATCCATCAAACACCTGAAAATCATGTCTGGGGCATTCTAAAAAATTTCTTGTCAGTACTAGCAGTAGCAACACAAAATTTTCTTTGAAGCAATGCGTAAACACATCACTTCAAAGAGGGGCAAAATGTATACACTTAAAAATGGTCTAGAGAATATAATTAGTTAAATATGATTTATTTAATTAATTAATCCTAAATTCATCTACTTAGTAAATAAATAGAAATATTGATTTATATTAAGATCACTATTAATTCTTCTATTTTATCATATTATTTTCCTCTTAATTAAATAAACAAAATTAAATGCTTTATTTTATTTTATTATTATCATTATTATTTCTTCTATACTTTATCTATTAATTCTATCTTAAATTAAATATACAACTTCAATAAGTTTGTGTTATTTAATTATCTTATCATATTTCCTCTTAATTAAATAAATATATCCTAAAGTTTTATTTAATTAACCATATTCCTCTTTATTAAATAAGCAAATATCAAATATTTATTTTATTTAATTAAATCTTCCTATTTTGCTAAAATTGAATAAATAAAAAATATTCAAATAAAGGCATAAATCAATATTCCTCTATTCACTCACCAATAAAATTAGATTTTTTAAATCTAATTAATGCAACTGGCATTCATAGGAAAAGCCTCGGGGACAAACCTGCAGGCAATCCTCTCAATCTTCTTCCTCTGATCTTTCCTATCATCTCGCCTAGTGTTTTCATGGGGAGAGACAATCCCTGCGATCAACTCCAACATTTTCATCTCTTACCATTCAAATCTCTATATTGACTCTCAACCTTTGTTGTGTTGCCTCTATGCAAATGTACTGCTGTAAATCTATAAATACAACTTCTTTTCATAGGAAATGGATCCCAAAAATTATCATCTTTTATGAAAACTTTCTCTACATGAATTAGTACTCAAGCATCTTAAGCATATCATTAGTATTTTTAGCAATAGCATCATAGCATCATAGCATCAATAGAATTCACATCACGATAGCACCATAGTTTTTACTGTAGCTTTCATCCATCAGGCTTCATTTACAGTAGCATCATACCTTTTTAGTTTCATTATCTATCATCACATCATTGCATTTAGCATCAATTCCATTCTCTAGATAGGCATTTTAAACAGTTACGGTGCTTACAAATCTTAGAGCCCTTTGTAACTTGATAAATCTTTGGAGATAGGAGAAAATGATACACTTTCAAGCTTTTGTGCTTTAAATTAGCTTCATTCATGTTATTCTTGATATAATGTTTCATTAAGAAGTGTTTTATATAATGAACCAGACCAATTTTTTATATTTTTTCAAGAACACATCAACCAAGAAGCACCCATTAAGGTTAGCACAAGCCCAAACCAGTAGTTTGCAAGTAACTCTTTGCCAAGAATGCGCATTCAATCTCAAGATGAGAATGATGCTTTCATATGGCAAGAGGGTCGTCAGTATCAACTGGAAAGAAGTACAGTGCTGAAAATAAGCTCAACGCCTAGAATGTGCTTTCCAACCCAAGGTGGGAATGGAGCTACCATAAGGCGGAGATACTAAAAAAGGAAATTACAAATCAAATGATAATGCTAAAAGTAACTCAATGCCTAGAATGTGATTTCCATCCCAAGGTGGAAATGGAGCTACCATAAGGCGAAGATACCAAGGAATTACAATGCAACTCAAAATGTAAATAGGCGGCAAGCCAGCCTCTTCCACTTATTCAGCGGGAAGTACAATAAAGTAAGAGAAAGATAGAGAGGAGAATTGCCGATAGTACTACTAATCAGCTTACAATATGTTAGAATGCTTGCCAAAGCCTAGTAACCCAAGTTATTCAATGCTGCAATAATTTGTAAGACTTCCTCAATGCTTGAAAAATCTCTATGGACTCAAACTCCTCACAAATCTGCATTTATCTATGACTGATATAACAGACCATCAACAGAAATGAAGCAATCAGCAACCCTAGAATTCACCAAAATACTCACAACTCACTCAATACTTGCCGGAATGACATGAGACTTGATGCAAATGAAAGCTATAATGATGGAAATGAAGACTGGACAAAGAAACAACTAACAAATTGAAGTATTTTTTTCTAAACATTTTCCAGGCAGACCAAAATGGTATGACCAAGAGAGAGAGGCGATTCTGCTTTTAAAAATCCAAATTAGCATTAAAAAATCTACAACTTTGCAAGAATGGTCGCCCCACATAGAGAAAAGGATTTATGCAATGCCTAGAACAATAATATTTTTATTTCATGAGATATGAGCAATTCTTACAATCAGCTATGATATTCAGCAACTCCAAAAATGAGACAGAAAATGCAAACTAGAACTCCAAAATGCAAGATACTCAACTGAAAATGCAAGACAAACCTATTACAAACAATCTCTCAACTAGTTGCTATCTTTCAAGCAAGAAGATGAGCCAAGCTAGGAGGCATTCATTCCTCAAAGCAGTCCCTGCACCATTTCGGTAGCATAACAATATTCAAGTCAGAAGATAACAAAATGAAGAGAAGAGGTCTCCTTTTATAGACTCAGCAAGGAATCTCTAGAAGCTTCTAGAAGTGGCGCCCTAATTTTCAAATTTGAAATAACCTTATTTCCCTCTAGGAATGACGTCCCCTTCATCAAGGCAATATTTGACTTTTTTATTAAATTAAAATTATCTTCTCCTCAAAATTTGGCGTCCCATTTCTCCAAGCATAATTTTTTCCTTTAGAAAATATTAAAATAACCTCCTGATGAGGCATTCACCCATGAAGTCCCCCTTTTTAAAACAAATTCAAGTTATATTGCTAGGCCAAGGGGTTAATGTGAAAATATAACATAATTTAAATCAAAATAACTTATCTCTCCAAAAATGCATCATAAGGCCAAAAATCAACAATAACAACTTAACTGCCCGAAGAGGAAAGCCTGCTGAACTGAAGCCAACTGGACTATTGCCAAAAATAGAATTTACTAAAAATAGTAAATTTGGAAAGTCACTCAGATCAAACTGCATGCAACACCATTGCGAAGCTTTCTAAAAACCCAAAAAGAATCCGCCATCCAAAATCCCAAACTCCAAGATGTAGCCATCATAACTTACTAAAAATAGTAAGTTCGGAAAGGTTGTCCGACGTAGTTGCATGTCATACCTCTGCGAAGCCCTCCGAAAACCTAGAAGGAATCCAGGATCCAAACATCCAAACTCCAACAAGAAAAACCTTGAATCTTCAAGAGAACCCTCCAAACAGTCAAAAACCCTAATTCTGCCTCTGACTAGCCGACAGTACCCTGGGGATAGGCCATCAATCACTGAGAAGTGCAGTGTTAAAAATGGGGACATTACAATCCTTCCTTCCCAAAATTTCTTGTCCTCAAGCAATACCACCACAACTCCAAAAAAATTAAGACTGATCCATACCAAAAGAAGTATGATCCTTGGTTCCCAAGTCCGTCTCAGGAAAGACCCACCATGCCGATGTTGCACCACTCTGATCACATCATTGAAAACATCATGCCAATGCTGCACTAACCTTCCTTGTAACCCCAAAGTGTTACCATCCATGATACTCAAACTGAAAGATCTTAAAGGACTAAGATCAATATCATGCAACATCTCATGTCTAGGATGCCTCCATACGGTAGGAAACAGAGTCATGACTACAAATGTGACATCTTCGAATCTTCTTGCAAGGAGGAAAGCAATCCTTTGCAAGAGCTCAATAAATTCATACTCATGTCTCCACATGGAGCTACTATGCCTCATCTGAATTATACTAATACCACCATGAAGACTACAAAAAACTCTCATAGTTCCAACCTCATGAGTCTCAGAATGATGAATCAAAGCAAGTGGTAGTTCGCTGTCTTGAACCAACAATGAGAGAAAACTATCAAAGTTAACATCACAAAACTCCATAAAATGAACTCCGAGAATAGGATAGGTGTGAAGGAACAAATAATCTATGCTGTTCAAGGTTGAAGTCAGCAAAATGTAATATGATTTTAGTACTTCACACAAGGAAAAACAACAACACCAATGAAATTTCCAAGAGTGAGTGTATGAGATGAACATTGAGTTGCAAGATAATGCCTCAAAAATGGCACGAAAACACACTAGAACAATCTCCAGCTGAAAATTACCACCTCTTTGACAAGTAGTGATGGGAAAACTCTCCCAAACGAGAGTAACTCCACAAGTAACGTGGCTGGTCTGTCTCCAACCCGCAAGCTCATGTCCCAAAATCTACCCTTGTCTTGGCCAAGGATCAACGCCAAGAGCAACCAACTATTCATCTTTCCAACCCATACTCAAAATTTCTCTCCAATCCATTTGTTGATGAACAAACAGAACCATCAAGTGGCAGGAAAAGAAGGGAACAATACTAACCATAATGGAAATTTGATCCTTATCCCTCTGAAAGTCCTTTCCACAAGTAATAAGCTCCATCAACCCATGTTGAGAATCCCAAGCATGGATACCCAATTGAAAATAATCTCCAACACTCTGGAAAGGAAAAATAGCACATCTCTAAGTACTGTTCAAAATCAAGTGTACACTTGTAAAATTGGCATTTCCTTTGATGAACTTCTGAAACCAATCCATGAAAGCTTCAACAACATTGGAGCATGAAACATTAGATGATCTCAAATCCAACTCCCAAAATATACTAGTAAGTGCCAAAGCATCATTCAACCAAAGGAATGGATTGTCAAGCATGTAAACACCATGTTTTGGACCCCCTTTCTCCCCTACATCATGAGTAACAAGTTTGGTTTCTTCACTCCTTGCTGCTATAATGGACCTATGAATAGCTACCAAACTATGTTTGGACAACATCTTGATGTCAAGGATGCTGATAACATCTTGATTCAACAATTCCCAAGTGGAGACTACATCCTCAATCCCTCTTAAGCATTCTTGTTCAAACATTCTTCATGGAAGATTTCCAATTGCAAGGAGCAAATCTCCCTCATGTTCGGCTTGCAAATCTTCAATAAGCTGCAAATCGCATTCCATCTTGTGTTGGGAAACTTCATCAAGATCCCATTTCGTGCTACTATCAATTGATGCTTCATCTTCCATCACAAAAAGAGGATTATCATAAGTTTCCTCAACACCCTCTTCAAAGAGAGGATTGTTAAAAACTTGAAATTCTCTTCTTTCATCTTGCTGCTCCAAATCCGCACTTGCAACTTTTGACTTTCTTGAGACACTTCCAAGATCAAACTCCTCTTGAAGACTATCAAGCTCTCCAATCACTTGTTTGATTTCTTCAGCTCTGTGTGCACCCTCTTGCTCCTTGAAAAGTTTGAATTCAGAAAACAGGTTTTCAACCTCTGTTAGAGCCAACTGAGTTTCTTCCAACTTGTCCTTTGTTGATTTAAGCTCCAGAGTGAGCTCATCAACCAAACTCTTCTTTTCCTGAAAAACACCAATGGTCTTCTTTGCAACTTCAATGGTGTGATCACGATATTTAATCAAGTGTAAGTACTCTGATTTCAATGTCTTTAAGGAGTCTTTGACATGTTGCAAATTAGGGAAAGTAACTTCATCCTTAATCTCTTTCAGTCTCTCATCAAAATGAACCTTCCAGTAGAGATCTTCAACCAAGCTATGTGTGCGGTCAAACAGGGATAGAGCTTGCACTTCCTTGTCAATGAACACCTTGAATTGACCTTCCCACTCATAAGAATGCGCAGATGGTGAACTACTGATAGGCTACAACTGAAAATCAAAAGCTTGCCCCTTGTCTTTGCTTCCCTCAATGCTGCTCCAACATCCTTGTACTTTACCACCAACATGCGGATAATGTTCAATGCCATGGAGATGATCATTCTCCATGATTTCTTTGACTCTATCTTTGCAATCAAATTCTTGAATGGAAAAATCATACTTGTGTTTGTAAACCTCTTTAACTCTTTCCTCTTCAAAAGCCATATGGTCTTCTAGCTCTCCCTCTTCATCACTGTCTCCTTGATCAAACATCATA
The DNA here is from genome assembly GCA_007258455.2 of Sequoia sempervirens. Classification (NCBI taxonomy): domain Eukaryota; kingdom Viridiplantae; phylum Streptophyta; class Pinopsida; order Cupressales; family Cupressaceae; genus Sequoia; species Sequoia sempervirens. Next base: position 88,778,458 of record VDFB02379711.1, read on the forward strand.
GCAGCATCCAACTTGCTCAATGGATCATAATCATTCGTTGTTCGGAAAGTTTCCATAGAAACATTTTCTTCTTTAGTGGCTACAACCACTTCAAGGAGATCATTATGGAACTTCATTGAACACTCTTCTTCTTTGAATACAACTTCCTCTTCAATGGCCATCTCATAGTTTGCAATGCAATCTGATTTTTGTTCTTCATCAGGATCAAAGGGAAATTCATCCCACAAAAGTTCCCTTTCATACCTTGGTACCAACACACCCGGATCCCAAATGCTAATGGGTTGATTAAGATGATCAACAGGAAAAAGCTTATCTTGCTCCCCCTGAAGTGATGACTCCTTAAATAAGTCAACTCCCAAATCACTTAAGCTAATAACATCAAAATTATTTCTCTCCCATGGCTCAATTTGCTGCTCAAACCCAATGTCACCACCATAGTGAAATGAAGAATCTTCATTGCTTGCTGTTTTGAAAACTTCACCGTCATTATCTTCACCATGAGGAAGTATTACGCTAATTTCTTCATGTATAACTTCTTGAGAAGTTGGGGCAGCAACATGAAGAGAATCCATCATTACCAAATCATCAACATGATCTGGTATGGACTCATTGGAAACATCTCTATCATCATGACCACTAATCTTTCTTGCATCATGCTCTAATTTCTCCAAAAATGGCTTCAGTTTCTCCTCACATTGATTAAACAATTCCTTAATTAGCATAGCAGCAATAGGAGAATCCTCTTCTTCATGTTCATATGTGTCCAAGAGGAAGGATTGGACACTAGGCGGAATTTCATCAACCTCATTAATGGTGAGAATGATAATATTCTTCATAGCTGCAATAACATCCTCTTCTTGCTCACTCCAAGTTGAAGAGAAGAGATAATTAAACAAATGATAGATCTGAACTTCCATCTCTAAATCTATCAAAAGGTGGAAAAATCTAATTTTTGAAAATGTCTCCAATATAGCAGCTCTTCTTGAAAACAATTTATTTCCTATTTCATCTAGGTCTTGAAAACTCTCCACAATCATATTCAGAATGATTTTCATGGTTTCATCATCATAGGGTGTTAGGGGAGTCGTAATTCTCATCATCTCCATGAAGCAAGAAGAAATCAACAGCTTGGTTTCTTCATCTGGATGTCCCAACCAATAGGGCTATTTTAAAAAGGTTACTACAGGTGTCATTGCCAACTGCATCCAATTAGAAGGTGACTGCTTCACCTGTCTCAAACATTGTTCCAACATTTGAAGATTATTCTTTTCATCTTCCCTTGACTGAAATTCTTTGTCAAGCCTATTTCCAGCTGCAAAAAGAGTTTGTTCCAACTTAATCTCTTCTTTGTTAGCGATGCTTTAGTCTGTCTCTTCTAAACTGAACTGAACTCTGTTCTGACCTCTGGTGTAGAAATTGATTTCTCTGTCATTCAACTGTCAACTAAACCTTGTTGGGCATAGGATGGCAGGATCTTGGCTCTGATACCACTGTAATGAACCAGACCAATTTTCTCAATTTTTTCAAGAACACATCAACCAAGAAGCACCCATTAAGGTTAGCACAAAACCAAACCAACAGTTTGCAAGTAACTCTTTGCCAAGAATGGGCACTCAATCTCGAGATGAGAATGATGCTGTCATATGGCAAGAGGGTCGTCAGTATCAACTGGAAAGAAGTACAGTGCTGAAAGTAAGCTCAACGCCTAGAATGTGCTTTCCAACCCAAGGTGGGAATGGAGCTACCATAAGGTGGAGATACTAAGAAAGGAAATTACAAATCAAATGATAATGCTAAAAGTAACTCAATGCCTAGAATGTGCATTCCATCCCAAGGTGGAAATGGAGCTACCATAAGGCGGAGATACCAAGGAATTACAATGCAACTCAAAATGTAAATAGGCGACAAGCTAGCCTCTTCCACTTATTCAGCGGGAAGTACAATAAAGTAAGAGAAAGATAGAGAGGAGAATTGCTGATAGTACTACTAATCAGCTTACAATATGTTAGAATACTTTCCAAAGCCTAGTAACCCAAGTTCTTCAATTCTGCAATAATTTGTAAGATTTCCTCAATGCTTGAAAAAACTCTATGGACTCAAACTCCTCACAAATCTGCATTTATCTATGACTGATATAACAAACCAACAACTGAAATGAAGCAATCAACAATCCTATAATTCACCAAAATACTCACAACTCACTCAATACTTGTCAGAATGACATGAGACTTGATGCAAATGAAAGCTATAATGATGGCAATGAAGACTGGACAAAGAAACAGCTAACAAATTGAAATATTTTTTTCTAAACATTTGCCAGGCAGACCAGAATGGTACAACCAAGAGAGAGGCGATTTTGCTTTTAAAAATCAAAATCAACATTAAAAAACCTACAACTTTGCAAGAATGGTCGCCCCACATAGAGAAAAGGATTTATGCAATGCCTAGAACAATAATATTTTTATTTCATGAGATATGAGCAATTCTTACAATTAGCTATGATATTCAACAACTCCAAAAATGAGACAGAAAATGCAAACTAGAACTCCAAAATGCAAGATACTCAACTGAAAATGCAAGACAAACCTATTACAAACTATCTCTCAACTAGTTGCTATCTTTCAAGCAAGAAGATGAGCCAAGCTAGGAGGAATTCATTCCTCGAAGCAGTCCCAACACTATTTCGGTAGCATAACAATATTCAAGTCAGAAGATAAAAAAATGAAGAGAAGAGGTCTCCTTTTATAGACTCAGCAAGGAATCTCCAGAAGCTTCTAGAAGTGGCGCCCTAATTTTCAAATTTGAAATAACCTTATTTCCCTCTAGAAATGGCGTCCCCTTCATCAAGGCAATATTTGACTTTTTTATTAAATTAAAATTATCTTCTCCTCAAAATTTGGCATCCTATTTCTCCAAGCATAATTTTGGCCTTTAGAAAATATTAAAATAACCTCTTGATGAGGCATTCACCCATGAAGTCCCCCTTTTTAAAACAACTTCAAGTTATATTGCTAGGCCAAGGGGTTAATGTGAAAATATAACATTATTTAAATCAAAATAACTTATCTCTCCAAAAATGCATCAAAAGGCCAAAAATCAACAATACCAACTTAACTGCCCGAAGAGGAAAGCCTGCTGAACTGAAGCCAACTGGACTATTGCCAAAAATAGAATTTACTAAAAATAGTAAATTCAGAAAGTCACTCAGATCAAACTGCATGCGACACCATTGCGAAGCTTTCTGAAAACCCAAAAAGAATCCACCATCCAAAATCCCAAACTCCAAGATGTAGCCGTCATAACTTACTAAAAATAGTAAGTTTGGAAAGGTTGTCCGACTTAGTTGCATGTCATACCTCTACGAAGCCCTCTGAAAACCCAGAAGGAATCCAGGATCCAAACAGCCAAACTCCAACAAGCAAAACCTTGAATCTTCAAGAGAACCCTCCAAACAGTCGGAAACCCTAATTCTGCCTCTGACTAGCCGACAGCACCCCGAGGATAGGCCATCAATCACTAAGAAGTGCAGTTCTAAAAATGGGGACATTACATTTTAATTGTTTTACTTATTTACTTATTCACACTTACAAAAGCAAAGGTTTCAAAATAGTCAATACCCTCAACCTGAGAAAATCCCTTAATACCCTCATATGCTTAATTAAGTGTATTTTTGAATGTTAACCCGAAAAACAACATTAAATACAAGATAATTCCCAAGACCCATTTTTCAGGTCCTAGGTGGGACCCATTCGCCATCAGTGGCGAATGAGTCCCCCTTGGCCCCAAATTCAATTTTTTAAAAAATTCCTTTCAATTTTTTATTCAAAAACACTTGATGTTAGCCTATGATTAGGTATGAACAGGCTACTAAGGCACAAGATTGTATAAATACATGTTTTTCTCCTCATTTTACATCTCCCACAATCTCCTCATTCATTCAAGCATTCAATCTCATATCTCAAGAATTCAAGCAACATACAACATCTCATCAAGCATTATTCTAGCACTTTGGAGCATCCATTGACATTACTTCAAATTTGCATCATCAAGGGTTTGATAAGTTGATAGCAGTTGTGTGTTATTAGTTTATCTTCCTCTTCATTGCATTGTTTCGTTAAGGGTTTGATTACCAAAAGTGGGGTTTGACCAAGGTAAACCCCTATTTGCTAACCCTTAACCATTTTCCCCCTATTGCATGTGTGTTTGCAGAATTTTGTGTGCAGATTTAACAATCTTTTTGGTGTTGAAGATTGGTCAATAATTCAACTAGGTGCTTCAAGTCAACTCATTCATATTTCAAGCTTGGAGAAGGTTCTTTGTCTATTTCCTGCATAATTGACTTCAACAACCCGACAATCAAATATTTCTATAACTGGTGTTGTAGAGTTGTCTCCTGAATTTTTAGAATTTTGGGAGAGGATTGATTCACCACTAGTGGCAAATGAGTCCCACCTTAGGACTGAAAATCTAAATTTTGTCAGATTTTGGATCCCGACAATCAGAAACCAGTTTCTGACACTTTTTCACCAGCAACATGACTAATTCGCCACCCTAGGCGAATGAGCTTCATTGTGAAATTTCAGTAATTTCAGTCAGCATTCACAACATTCCAGATTCATCAAATCTTACCTAGGTGCACTCTGTTTTAGCTCATTTCTTTTTTTCTGCATTTTTTTTCATTTATTTCATTATTTGCATATCACAGTGTGTTTTCCAACATGGTTTAAATATATTTTTTTGCATTCAAATTAATTCACTCAGATCACTTAATTACATTTATTTTACTTCATTTAGCTTGGACAACATCATACATAACATAATTTGAATGACCCCTTAGCATTTTTGGCCCTATCTCTCTCGTTTTAGGTGAAAAACCCTAGAAGAGATAGAGAAGTACATAGGAACCCAAAAATCGTCGGTTAATTTTGGTGAACCTAACTTTTGAACATCTTGCATTTCTAATTTCATTCACATATTGCATCTTAGTTTACATTTGCATCAACATTCAATTAGGATATTATTTTGTTCTTACATTATAGGACTTTTCATATTGCATTACTGAAAACTTCATTTAAATTTCATTTTTGCATTGCATCTCATTGAAAAAAACTCAAAATATGCATTTTGCATCCTTGATTTCATTTTGCAGAGCACTAAAATCATCTTAATTTTTTTGAAAAACACACAAAAATATCATACTGGGACTCATTCACCACCCTGGGTGAATTAGTCCCTCTGTACTTTTTAAACAACATTTCTGACATTTTTCTAGAATTTTCCCGCATTTCTATTTTTTGTAGTTAGTTCTTTGTTACAGTTAGCAAAATTTCTATTATTTGCATTTACACATCTTAGATTACCTTGCATTTTATTTCACCTCCTCCTTTGTGGTACTTGTATGAGTGGTTGGTGCCTTGTTGATAATACTTTAGTGAGAAGAAGTTCTAGACTCATGGCCTCCTGCGATAGAAATTTCATTGTGGACCTTGGTATTTCACAAGCTCCTACTCATAGTATGGACAATGGTGCATTAGGCACTGACAATACCACTTCTACGCCTTCACCTTTCCATCCAATGAATGTTGACACCCAAAAAAATCCCTCCCCCATGAAAAGGCCATTAATATTCATGAGGATTTTGCACATTTACAACAAGACTTGTCACTTGAAAAAAATTCCACCATTACCATACCCGCCATTGAAAATCTTCATCATTTGATCAAAAGTGATGATGGATTGCAAGTAATAAAGAGAATTGCTGACATTTACAATAAACATGCCTCTTCTAATACTCAATCTACAAACATTCCTATAAGCCAAGGAGGACCTGAAGTTACCCCCCCTTCAACCATAGCATCCATACAAACATATACAAATCCACAAATCCACACAACTATGTACCAGGTTAATTATGTGGCTACTTCTTTCCCGATTCCACCTAGCATTCCTACTTGTCTTGTGGCATCTCAAATCCCCTCCACCACCTTCACACCCCATAGTATTCCTTTCAATTCCCCTAACATCACTTACACTCCATCACCATTTTCTCTTCCACCTCAACCCACTTACCCCAACCCTATTCTTACACAACTCCTTAATACCGTTTCATCCATGCAACAACAAATTTCCACCATTAGCCAAGGTCAAACCACTCTACCCACATATCATGTCCGTAGTAGCCCCGTATCCTTAGAAATATTACATACCCTGATGCCACAAGAGATAGAAATTCCTTGGTTTGATAAATACAAAGGTAAAGGAGACCCTATCAACCATGTTAATTCTTATACCGTTTTATGTAGTGATTTTGTCCTTGATGATAAACTGTTAGCCAAACTGTTTCCAAGGACCTTGAAAGATACTGCATTATAGTGGTTTCCCAATTTTCCTAATCATTCCATTTGTTCTTTCAATGAATTGGTGGATGCTTTCATAAGTCACTTTCAAGTGCACATGACACCTAAAAAGACAATGGCTAACCTCATGCGATGTAGAAAAAAAATAGATGAAATAGTAATGGATTTTATCTCACGATACCAATCCTTGTATGCTCAAATTGATGTCAAGATTCCTGATGCACATCTGCAAAAGATGTTTATCAAAAACTTGCACACAAACCTTCAGGATAAACTAACTATGATGAAATTCCCTTCATTCATGCATTTATGCACAACCTTGTGTGAATACCATAACTCGGTTTCAAGTCATGATTCAAAATATACTTCAAACCGAGCTAAAAAACCTGAACAAAACAATCAAAACCAAAATAACACACAAAAATTTCAAAAACCAAATAGAGCCTTCTTACAGTTCAGTCCTCCATCACAACCACAACCAACCCAACCAGTTCAAAATCAAGTTGAAGTTGTTAAAGTAGCAGTGACTAATACCTATGGGGACCTGAAGAGACAATTTACACAGTTACTCAAGACCCTCCATAGCACAATGAACCAATTAATTCAACAACGCATGGTCACTTTGCCACCCGTTAGACCACTTGATCCAAATCAACCATTACCACCCACCTTCAAACCTAATGCTTATTGTCATTTTCATCGCCAAAATGGACATGAAACTGAACACTGCAAGCATCTAAAACATATAGTTCAAGAACTCATTGATTTAGGCCATTTGTCAATTGTGGGTGTTAATGATCAAGGCAATAAGTCTGCTGCACCCCCTAACCAAAACTTACAAATTTTCACCAATCCTATGCCTAAACACACTACTTCATTTGTCAAGGCTAGTGAACCTTTAAACACTAATGTAATGACTGTTGATACAAACAATGAACAACATGATATACCTCCACCTATTACTGAAGATAGTCCTATGGATCACCTTGTGGCTACGATATACATTATCCCTTGTAAGGGCCAAACCACTAAATATCTTGATATCACTTTTTCTGCTCAAGACATACTCCATAAACTTCTTGATGGTCCTCTCTGCGTAGTTGGTAGAATCTATGATAAGCTCACTAATGGGATATTAATAGATCCCACTTGTGGTGAGAATGTGATTAGAGAGGAGTTTCTAGTATTACATGAGCTATATCAAGATGCTTATAATAAACCAACTACATGGATTAAAACACATACTAGTTTTGCATTCCCTATGATCAGATCGATCGTACTCCCCTTACAAATAGAACCTAAAACTTTAGATGTAACATTTTCAATTATTCCACAATCTGACCAATTTTGTTTGCGACTAGGCCACCCTTGGCTTCACTCAATGAAAGCGGTCCAATCAATTGTTCACAAGTGTTTGAAGTTTCCACATGGAAATGAGTTATTCACCATACACCATAGTGGTTTTAATCCCTTACCTTCCAAAGGTAATTTCTCCTTAGAAGATTTTTGGCTTGAACCCATGGAACCTATCACCCCTCGAAAGGACTTATTTTTCATAGGTTATCAAAAGTTCAAAGCCAAAAAGATAGCCAAATTGTCTCTTCATAACGCATCCCCATCCACTTCCACACCTCCTATCATAGATGAAACCATGCTTCAACCTGAGTCTGACATTGAGAAAACCATACAACCTCCTCAACAACCACCCCTAGATACTTCCCAACCATCGTTTAAACAACCAAGGGAAAATGAAACAACTCCTATCATGCCTCCTCATATTAAACAAGTGTATAAAGAAAAAGAGAAAGTGCTTGATCCTGGATCCTCAGTTTCTTTTGTTCTTCCCTCTTTGGAAGTAGAAGAACCTATGATGCCTCAATCCACTTTTACACCTCAACAAATCCAAAACTGAATTAAATGAAATCACGGTGCTAGGGAATGTAGGCGTCATCGTCGCCTCCTTGCTTGTCAATCTCGCATGCAAGAAAATAAGAAAAATCAACCTCCACCTTTGATAGAAGTAATAGATGACCACCCTCCTTCTCCTGACCATCCTTAGAAATCACCCTTCATCCTCCCGTTGTCATTAATCTTGATGATGATGATGATGATGATGATGCAACGATAGCAAAAATAGATGACGAATTGCATAATGACCTAAATTCTCTATTCTCATCTACAATGAGCTTACATGATAAATCCTCTCAACCAAGTGAAGAAACTGGTACGACTCCTAGTTCGGCACTTGTAATTATTGCTTTGGATAGTCAACCACCATTGCATTACACTAAACATGATTGGGAGGTGGATGACTTGTTATATGGTTGACTTGCATTCACATAACTAGCCTTTTTGCTTTTCCCTTTTTTATTTTTCCTTTTTGTTTTCCTTTCATGTGCATATCATGTTCCCCCGTATCGTGTATTTGATGTTCCCTCTCTTTGTACACTTTTTCTATTCATACCTCTATTCTTCTATTTTTCGTGAGTTTTCTTTTTCACTTTTGTTTTTTGTTCTCCTTTCGGGAATGACACAAAGCATAGGGACTCCTTATGTCTCTTCCATGTTGACCCAAAAGATCCTTGTCTTTTTCACTTTTATTTGTGTTCTCCTTTTGGGGATGATGCAAAGTGTAGAGATGCCTTATGTCTCTTCCATGTTGACCCAAATGGTCCTTTTTCTTTTGTTTTGTTTGGGTAAACCCACAAAAGTGGTTTACAATTCCAGTGAGGAAGAAAAACTTGCAAAAAATGACCCCAAGGAAAAAATGTGATTTTGGGGGTTCGTACAAAACTACTGGTTCAAGCGAGCCCATTTGAATCTTTCCCGCCAAAAAAACCAAAAAAAATGCATTATGAAGGGTGGTTCACTCGAACCAGGGTTCGAGCAAACCCTGGTTCGAGTGAATCCCTATTGGTTTGTACGAACCCCCCTTATCCCTCATTCTGCCCCCAAAACACAAAAGAAACCTAAATTTTTTCACTTCGGAGCTCGGTTTGAACATGAAAATGGAAGAGACTTCACAAACCCAATTGGCATCAGGTAGTCCTTGAAATGAGCTTTCGAACGGATATAATTTTAGTATGTTAGGGTTTGATTTTTTTAATTTTTTTTAGTTTTATTAAACATAGGTTTTTCACCGAAAATGAAGGTCTTTGTTCTGCACATGTGAAAAAATAGCAGATTATCAAAAAAAAAAAATTGAAAAATATGAGTACACTAGATATTGAAGTCCTTGAACCGACAAAAATAAAATAAAATTGATATATACAAAAAACATTACGTGTTATACTGATACTTATGTTTGAATTGTAATTGGTTTGACTTTGAAACTTGATTAAAGAAAAAATGTTCAATAAAAACTATCTAACCAAGTGGAAGCACTAGATATCGAAGCTGCAAATCTAAATTAGAAAGAATTAGAATTTTATCCTTCATGGAAAAAAAAGTTATGTGTTATACAGTGTGCGTCACTTTTAAAATATGTTGTTTTTTTAAAAAACCTAGTTTTCGAGGGAGATGGAAAAAAAATGCAATCTGATTCAAAAAAATTCGAAAAAAATATTTTTAGAATCTACAAACAAAATGTGACGAAACTCTAGTTTGCATCATGTTCAAATTCCTCATGATTTAGCCGCTATGGGTGCCCGAAAGTGAAGATTTAGTAAAAAAAAATTATTTCAGTGTCCAGTTTGGCCAAAAATTGTAAAGCACTATTGTGGGATCACCCGTTTGCTTTTGTTTTGTATTTTCCTTTTGGGGATGACACAAGGCATCGAGACCAAAATGTCTCCTTCATGTTGACCCAAAATATTTTTCATTTTCTTTCACCTTTTCGTTTTCTTTCTTTTCGCTTGTGTTTTCCTTTTGGGGATGATGTAAGGCGTCGAGACTGCAATGTCTCTTCCATGTTGACCCAAAATAGACTTTAGTTTTCATTTGTTTTCACTCTCTTTGTGCCATTCTTCCAGTTCTATGTGATTTGGGGAATGATGATAGTTTCAATCTCTTTCATAAAAACACATTGCAACAACGAACATACTGACCCCAAATCCATAGATCCCTTATGTGTTTGGTGTGCACTTTTCTAAGGGGCAACTCCCTTTCTTTGTTTTTCGTTTTCCTTTTCATGATGCAACCTAACTTCGAAACATATGACTTGGCCTAGGGCTTTCCAAGTTGGTTCTCATTCTTGTTTTCCTTTTGCATTTTCTTTCCTTCGCTACTTTAAAGTAATTGCTCACATAATAATGTGTAGCAATTCCTTTAAAGTGGGGAGCATACACTACCATTAATTCATTTACATTCTTGGTTTTTTGTGTAGCCTTGTCATTTATGTGATGCATTCGTCACTTTGTGGATGACATTGGGTGTGATGTCCTTCATAATTGTGATCTATCTCAGCATATTAGATTCCTCTTGGTGGCCTGATGCGACACACTACATCCCCTAAGTTGTGAATATACTATTCTTTGATTGGTCCTCTCTTGGAGATATTAGACACAATGTTCCCTAAGTGACTGACCTTGCATGAACTTAACAAGACTCCTTTGAACATCTTTCACATTTTACACTTAACATTTTACACTTAACATTTTACATTTTTGCATTTTTTTTTACATTTTGCACCTTTTTCCACCTTGCATAACGCAACTTGCATGACTTGGTACCTTCTTTTTGTTCATGACATTTTTCTTTGTGGTCCCTTGTTAAAGTTAATAGGAGGCATAACTTTAATATGGTTGAGTGGGAAGCCCACCTAGCGTATGTATCTTACCTTTGTGTTTGTGAGTGCATACCAACTAACATATGTATCTTACCTTTTTGGGCTTTCTCACCTCGTGGAAAGTTAGAAGTTTCGTGGCCCGAGAGTGAGTACATTTCGACCTTCTCACCTGGCGGATTGTTATGTGTTCTATCGCCCCAGAGTGAGTACACATTCTCTTTTTCAAACAATCATCCTAGATCTAATCCACAACTAGTTAGATTAACAATCGAAGCTTCATTTGATTCATTTCAACACTTGTGTGTTCCTTTTTTCTTATGTTTAGTTTTCCATGGGATCTTCATCTTGGGGGCTTGATCATCCCTCTTGATCATTGTATTCCATCTTGCTAACATAAGTACATTTGAACCCTCCTCTTGATGTTCATGGCTACTTTAGTGTGTGTTTGAAGCAAGTTCATCCTCTCACTAAAGTGGGGGCTAAATGTGTCGTAGAAAAATGCCCCCTTGTCATTTTCATGGCCTTTTAGGTCTCGTTTCATGGTATTTGATATATTTTGCTTTCATTTTATGTTGTAACATGACTTGAACATGCATATTTAGGTACTAAAATTCAAATTATAACATCTTGTGAAGGTGTTGTGATGACACTCTCAAATTTTTCAAATTTAAAGTGCCCATTTCAAAAATTTTGCCTCTGCACTTTCAGAAGTGCACCTAACAAATCTGCTCACATGACCCACTTTGGAGGGTCATGTTTCAGAGCTAGTTGATTTTAAAGAAAAACCCATTTGCAAGCCTACTCATGTGTCATATGTGAATGCGCATATCAATTTTCAGCTTCTTATGATAAGTTTTGACAGGGTTTCGAAAATCGAAGCTGGAGGGTTTTGGCACTTTTCTGCTGTTTGCAAACTTTCAGTTTTGCAAAGTAGCCTCATGTTCGAGCTTGTATTTTGCAATTGGATGATTTTCAAGTCAAAACGAATGTTTTTCTCCATTCTCCATGCATTCATGAACCCCCATGTAAGTTTTCAGAGTATTATGATGAGATTTGCTATTTTTACCAATTCAAAAGCAAACAATTTATTCAGTTTTTCACATGCATTTCTTGAAACTTTTCAATGTGGTCAACTTTTCCCCTAAATATCTTTTGATGGATGATGATTGAAGCTAATTCCTCTTTCACACGTGATCACTATACTAAAATGATCTACTCTGTCTAGTAGCAGCTTGCTAGGAGTTGATTTGGTATTTTTCCAATGAGGTGATTTGGTCGATTTTAATTGATTCTGAACATGTTGCAGAAAGTTCAATTGAGCAACTTTGACAGTTAATAACTTTCACCTCATGATATGCTTCACCGATCCGTCTTTTTCACTCCATTCATGGGTCAGATTTCTACATGCCTGTAAGTTTTCATGATTTCACAAGGTCATTTGACCAGTTTTCAAAGGCAATTCTAGAGCCAACTTGGCTAGTTTTGACCATTGTTCAAATGTGCCAAAAAACAAGTTTTGATGAAAACCCATTTCAAATTTTAAGTTCCAGAGCATTCAAAAGCTTCCTCAGGTCAAATTGAGCATAATTTTTTTTTTTAAATGAAAATGTTTTATATTCGGGTCCACATGGGGCTTGACATGCTTTGCATAGTCATGAACTTGTAATTGTCCACATCAAGTGAATTTCTCTGGGTTGGTCAGCAAGTGAAAGAGCATGCAATTATAATTGCTTACAAGTTTTGAACTACAAAATGAGATCCACTATTCAAATGTGGAATTGAAAATCATACCATCATGAGGTAAAGGAAAATATAATACATACTATGGGGAGCACTGGAGCAGAATAGGGATATCCATTAATACTTAATAGATATAGTAACTCCATTGGATGATTTTGCAAGTGCTCTATTGAATATGCATACAAATATGGGATTATTGCATATATAAAATATTTGGCATAGAACCTCAATGAAATGTTATCTCAAAGAACGAGATCAATACAGGGGATATGCACTCATAGTGCTAATCTAATGTCAAAGGTTTTAATGTTGAAATGAAGTTGAAAGGGAAGGATGTGAAATAGTTGAACTTGCTACATAATTGCATAAAGATTCTTGCATTTTAAGAAGGATGAATGGGAGATGGCTTGATGCACCATGGGATAAAGTCATATCACTGTTTAATCTTGCTTGGTTGTTTGAACATCTATATGATGCAAGGGAAACCAGTATGTTAGCCAAGAAATGGTCAATGTGACACTTAAAAGAAAGTCTGAAAACATGAATGTTGGGTGTGCAGACTTTAGAAACCTTTAAGCAAATACACCAAAATGGTTTTGTTGGAAATCCACAGAAACTTTCAAGAAAATGTAATTAAAGAAGGGTGCGGCCAACATTCACCATGGAACACCCACAACTTGCAATGAATGGGCGTCGTCTAGAGCAAGGTATGCTCATCCATCAAAGCATAAAATACAGGGGACGCGCCATGGACAAGGCATGTGACTTTTGTGAGAAAACAAAACCCTCATTGAGTGCTACGCTGACAACAAGCGCACCAATGTCTTCATTAAAAACGATCTTAAAAACTCCGAAGCAAATACTACTGCAACAACAGTGATGCAAAAGGGGCTTGATGAAATAATGAAATGGGGATGCCACTATACCAAATGAGAGGGGATCACTCCAGTGAATGTGTCGATAGTATAGACAGGGCATGTGAATTTAGGAAATCCCTAAACTAACGTGTGCCATGGAATACTACATGCCCAGCTAGTTACAAAATGGATTTGTTGAAAGTTTCCACAGACTTTGTTCAAATGCATTTGGCAGTTGTAAGAGTTGTGCTCCATACTCTTTTTCCTCCAAAGCCTGTGCCATGGTTGCTGCAATGTACTCCCAAGATGGATTATCAAAGACTTTAAAAACTTTAGAAAGCAATGCTGGAGAAAGTGAATGTCGCGCCTGGCAGATATAAGATGTATTTGTGAAAGGCCCTCAAAACTTTCAAGCGAATGCAACAAAGAATGGGATGCCATGGTAAGCACGCGCAGCCTGCTTGATAAAATTCCATAGATAAAATACATCGAATGCAATGCATACAAAATGAATTTGTTAAAAAAAAAACCTAATAAACTTTCAAGCCAACGCCATGAATAAACAGGGAGATCTCTGTTGTCAATGCCAATGACTGGCAGAAAACACACAAAATGAATTTGTTTAAAGAACTTCAGAGGACTTCAAGCAAAGTGCGCATATAATGAATAGGTATCTCAACTTGTTTGATGAGTTTCCTGCCTCCATGGTTGAGCAAACAAGGGAGAAATAGTTGAATTCTGCGTGAAGAAATTTAGGACAAAATGTGAATAGAGGAGGCCAAAAGAGATCGATGGCTCAAAATGGATGCACAATGCAACAACATCCAGACTATTGCTCGCTAGCTCACACCTCTGAAATGCTCACCAGTTAACCTTGTGGGACCCGCAAGATGAGGCCATGTGGCATGTGGGTTTGGAGTGGCTTCATTTTTAAAACTCACGAGTGAGGAAATATTAAAGGGATCTCCAGCCTTCCCCACTATCTTGTGGGTTTAAAATGTAAGCCTATTATTTTTTGCGAGATGAGTAAGAAGTCATTTGAGGTGGGCATGACAACAAAACAAAGGCATACGTATAATTAAAGAGGCCCGATAGAAATATTAAATGGGGGCCCATTTGAGTTTAAAAGCAAATATTTTAAAATCAAAACATTACAAATACATTAACATTTAAAATTTGTTGGGCGAATATAGTGTGTGGCAATTATTTTAATTGCAAGGGTAAAATTTAAAGGAAGACACAGGGTAATGTGTTTTTCCCGTGAAAAGGGGAAGTATGTCAAATGTGCTAGGTAAAATGTTGGATAAATTTTTGTTGCCCAATGTTATATTTTTTTTAATGTTTTCACTTTTGTAAAGTGAAACCAAAAGGCTCACAAATGAATGTTTTAAATGAAAAATTTTAAACATTATGAGCACGCTAAATATTTTAATGATGTTGGACGCATGTTTCAATTGAAGGTGAAAGAGTAAAAGTGGCATGAGGGAAGCAGGGTAAATTTTTAATTTTACTTGGAAAAGTGAATTTATTGTTCACCTCATAAACACAAATTATTATTGGTTGGGAAAAAATATGCAAAATGGTGTGAACGGGAAATTATTTGTGAAATATTCTCTTTGCTGAGGAATAAGAATGTAAAAGGTGAAATGTTTATGTGTTGGGGAATAAAATAAGGTCAAGGCTCAAATATTAAAGTTATAAAAAATTAATCTCTAGAGGTAAATATAATTTGTAGCTACAACAAAGAACAAAAACAAAGAGACAAAGTTTTCACGGGATATGTTTTCCAGTTGCTCAAAAAATGGAGATTCTCCACATGGGAAAATTTTCTATTGATAAACAACTTGGAGCAAAGGCAGAATTGGAGGAAAAAGTTTGTTGCAAGACGAGAGATGAGAGAAGCTTTGCATTTTGTTAAATGGGAAATATGTTTCCATATGGCATCTACAGATCATTCTTTTGGAGCTTTCCTCTCTTCTATATCTTCTCATTCTTATCTCATTGTAAAGGGTTTTGAATTCTTGTATGGGACTAGGTAGATAGAAAATGTTAAGTTCTGAGTCATTAGCTGAGTCTATAAGCTATAAATGTTGATTTCATTAGTTAATATCAACCAATTTGCACAAATAAATCATGATTGTCTTCAAATTGTTTCCATATTTGTACACATTTAGTCATATGAATTCAATAATATAGAGTATCTTTGGAATTTTTATCTCAAATTTCTTGAGATTTTTTTTTTCTGTTCATTGTTCTATTTCAATGAAATGGTTAAAATTATTTGAGTAGATAATTGTGATTTTAAGTGTGCAGGTTGGACCTGATAAGGAGAATTTGATTCATAACATGAGAGGATATGTTGGTGTAATACATTAGTAATGTAAATCCACTAATTGAAGTTTGATTGCTGATGAATTCGCTTTCTAAATTTGACTCGATGGCCCAAAATTAGGCACTAGTTTGTTATTTAGCTTGATGCATCTCATAAACAAGTGTAAACTCAAAATCATTTTAAATCCCTGTTGTTTGGTTGTTTGGTATTGATTTATGCTTCCCAATTATTGAGAAACTATTGATTTACCAAGAATTTAGTCAAATTTGAAGTTGCCAATACTTTCTTGGGTGTGATTGAATTGGTAATTATCTACTATAAAAGAATTGTCAGTGTATAATTGGATAGAGTCTTTAGGAATTGTATAGGTTGATCCACCTTGGTCCTATAGAGCTAGAAGTGTAGGATATTTCAGTCTTTGATTGAACCTCATCAGTTGGCCAAATCCCTCTTTGAGTCTGAGTATAAGAAATTGGCTAATTATTTAGGATTCATTGAGTTGATTGATTTGGAAAACCAACATGTTGTAAGAAATTTCTACACTTTTCCAGACTCTATTAATTACAATTCCCCTAAGAATCACCTTTTCAACATTAATCAAGTCCCATTTTGAAGTTTTGTACAGTCTTCTAACAAGATTTCATGCTTTTCTAAGCATAACTTCACTATGTATCCCTTTCTTATGCTTTATTTGGTCACTTTATGCCCTCATATGCGTAATTAAATGTATTTTTGAATGTTAACCTGACAAAAAAAATTCAATACAAGATAATTACCTACACCTATTTTCAGGTCCTAGGTGGAACCCATTTGCCATGGGTGGTGAATGAGTACCCCTTAGCCCCAAATTCAATTTTTAAAAAAATTCCTTTTAGTTTTCTATTCAAAAACACTTGATGTTGGACTTTGATGAGGTATGAACAGGTTACTAAGGCACAAGATTGTATAAATAATTCTTTTTTTCCTCATTTTACATCTCCCACAATCTCTTCATTCATTCAAGAATTCAATCTCAAATTTCAAGCATTCAAGCATCTTACAACATCTCATCAAGCATGATTTTAGCACTTTGGAGCATCCAAATTGACATTTATTCAAATTTGCATCATGAAGGGTTTGGTAAGGTGATAGAAATTGCATGTTATTAGTTTATCATCCTCTTTCATTTCATTGTTTCATTGAAGGTTTTATTACCAAAAGTGGGGTTTGACCAAGGAAAACCCCTATTTGCTAACCCTCAACCATTTTTACCCTATTGTATGTGTGTTTGCAAATTTTTTGTGTGTAGATTTAACAAGATTTTTGGTGTTGAATATTTTTCAACAAGTCAACTAGGTGCTTCAAGTCAACTCATTCATATTTCAAGCTTGGAGAAGGTTCTTTGTCTGTTTCCTACAAAATTGACTTTGGCAACCTAACAATCAGAGATTTACAAATCTGGTGTTGCAAAGTTGTCTCTTGATTTTTTAGAATTTTGGGAGAGGACTAATTTTCCACTAGTGGTGAATGAGTCCCACCTTAGGACTAAAAATCTGAATTTTGTTAGATTTTGGATCCTGACAGTCAAAAACTAGTTTCTGACACTTTTTCACCTGTAGCAGGACTAATTCCCCACCCTAGGTGAATGAGTCCCATTGTGAGATTTTAGTGATTTCAATTAGCACTAAAAACATTCCAGATTCATCAAATCTTTCTCATGTGCACTTTGTTTCATCTCATTTCTTTTTGTTTTGTATTCTTTCATCATTTAGTTCTTTGTTTGCATATGATAGTGTGTTGTCCATCATAGTTTAAATCTTAGTTTTGCATTCAAGTTAATTTAGTTAGATAACTTAATTCCATTTAGTTTACTTCATTTATCTTAGACAACATCATACATAACATAATTTGAATGAAACCTTAGCATTTGTGGCCCTATCTCTCTCCGTTTAGGTGAAAAACCCTAGAAGAGCTAGGAAGTACATAGGAACCCAAAAATCAATGGTTCAAGAATAATATCAACAAAAAAGATCTATACCATTGTTGGGAAAAACATCATAAGTAACAACATAATTATGAGCATCATCATCATCATCTAGAAGCACAACAACCTCTAAAGAAGAACTATGAAGAAGAGAGGGAGAGGCTAGCGATGGAGAATACTTTGGAGTGAAAGACTCATCAAATTGAACGTCATGATGAAAATTGACCTCTTAAGTGATAGGATCAAACAGTTGATAACCTTCACATCCTCACAATAGCCAACAAAAATGAACCACTAAGTTTCCTTCCCCATTTCTTTGCACCTACAATATGGAATGAGTGTCCATGCATCACTCCTAATATCTAAAGTAGGAAACCTTGGGATTGACATGAGACCAAGACTCCTCGAGACTCATATTTTGCACTACCTTGTGGGGCAGATAGTTCTAAATGTAGTTGGCACAATTTAGAGCCTCTGCCCAAAAGGTGTGAGCCATGGATCTAGATTGTAGTATACTATTGGCCATCTCTCATAAAGTTCTATTCTTCCGCTTGGATACACCATTTTTCTAAGGAGTGTATGGCATTGTGTGTTGATGAAGAATACCCTTAGCACAATAGAATTCTTGAAACCCCTGATTGACATACATCTCCCCATTATCTATTCAAATATTTTTAAGGGAATGTCCTGACTACTTCACAAATGCAAGGAAGGACATGAAATGGAAAAGAACCTCATCCTTATACTTCAAAAAATACAGCCAAGTACGCCTAGAAAACTCATCAATGAAGGAGAGCACATATTTGGCCCTTGAAAATGAAGGAGTGGCGAAGGACATGAGGTCACTATGCACCAACTCAAGGGGTGTTGAGGAACATGTGGCCATACCCTTCGAAAAAGGATCCCTATGATTCTTTCCAAACAAACAACCTTGACAAAATCCATCTAAACAAGAGATCTGAGGTAGACCAATTACCAAATTTTGTGTGCTCATTTGCTAAAAATATATATAATTTAGGTGCCCAAACCATTTATGCCAAAGATTGCTTATAGAATTTTCATAAGCAATAAGGGATGATCTTGATTAAGACTCAAATCCATCAAACCTATAGAAATGAGCTACATGATCAAATATTCCTATAACAATGACCTTCTCAGGATCTTGCATCTCTTGAATGGTCACATCAATAGGAGAGAACTCAATAAGCCTTCCATCACCATGATTAAAAATATAATAGATAGAGAGCAGATTATGTGAAATATTAGGAACAAGAAGAACATCATCAATGATACCATCTTGCATATGAACTAATCCTATCCCCAAAATTCAAATTTGAGAAGATTTCCCAATAGGAATATGTGAAGTATGACTATCAGAAAGACAATCAAGAAGATCCACATTATGAGTCATGTGATGAGAAGCACCAAAATCAAGAATCCAATTGGAATTGGTAGAGGAAAAATTTGTACCTAAGAGACATTTCCATTTTCCTGAGGAAGACGACTTAGGCATGGAAGCATTATGCTTCCTCATCTAGCTTCCTCTAATGCTACTAGCCTCACAAAACAATGTGTCATTATGCCCAGATTTTCCACAAAAGGAATGATTCTCCTTCTTCTTCTTAGACTTAGAAGATTATTCGCTTGAGTTAGAAGGAGAAGGAGGTGGAGGATTATTGTTCTTATAAAATATTCACCTTAGGCTTGTGTAGCATAGATTTTTGGGACCTACGTTCTTTCTAGCTCTCCTAGGGTTTTTCACCTAGAAGGAGAAATATGGGCCAAAAATGCTTATGTTACATTCAAATTCAATGCAATATGGATAGAATAAAGATGAAACATGCCTAGATATAATGCTTGAATGAAAGAAATGAATGATATTGATTGACTAATGAGTAGAAACTAAAGGAAAATAGCTTGTTTGAAAACACATTGTGTATTACAAAATCACCTAAAAAATAAATGGAAATCTACAAGAGAAATGAATCAGATTGAAAGTGTGCACCTGAGATATGGATGAGTATTGGAAATGAATTTTGGAATGTTGTTGATGCTGAAATTTAGGCTTGGAGAGACTCATTCACCATTCTGGGTGAATCAGCCCCAGTTCTACCAAATTGTACTAGAACACATTTATGACAAAAGGGTATCTAAAAATGTAAAAATTGAAAATTTGACCTTGAGGTGGACTCATTCGAAACCCATGGAAAATGAGCCCACTTTTGAATTTTTGGATTTTCAAAGGTGGATTCTGAAGCTTCCGATCTGCACTTTGATGCCCTATAGGTGTCTGCTTCTAAAACTCTGATTTATGGGTCTGAAAATGGATTTTTGTTGATATTTTAACTTGATGATTGAGGAGAAGAATTTAAAAACCTTGAAACTTGATATTCAATGATTTCCAAGCTTCCAAAAGACCTAAATCTACAAACATACAAGACAAGAGAGAGACATGTTGAATGTTAAGGCATGGGGCTTTGCCCTAGTCAAACCCCTTTTAGGTAATTAAACCAAAATGATGAAAGAAAGGAATGAAACATGCAATAATGGAATGGATTACCTTTCCATGATGATTGATCTTGAAAGTATGCAACATAACATGTAGAATTTTCCTTTGGATGTCTTAGGAAGTTATAAAAAAATATTATCATTTTATTGTGGTTAGGGTGATCAGACAAACACCTACTTATTTTTTCCCTGAAATTTAAGTACTACTACATTGAAATTTCAAATTTTCACCAAATAGATTTAAAAAAATAAGAATAATAAACCTAACACTTTAGAAACTACATTCAATTTTCTACAGATTCTATTCTTACATATTTTTGAAATAATATAGATAACTTATTCAAATTTTTATGTCAAGTTGCCTAACCCAGTGTTTTCTATTTTTTTGCCACTTAAGGGCCTGTTTTTTCCATGATGATCCTGCACATACCCATATAATTAATATTCACTTTCTATTTGAATTATGAATAAAGTCTTGATTGATAGCATGATTGAAAAACATCTATAAATTTCAGATCGTATCACATTTTTTGAATCTGAAACATGTGTCACATTTTATGCTTCACATACTATAGGATTAAAAAAAGTTTGAATTTCATGAAGTTTTGACTAAACATACGAGTTTTTTATATTTTTTAAAGTTGTAATAAAAAAATCATAATTAATTATTTAATTTGAAAAAAAATACTAAAAAATATGCATCACATTGGGACATGATTCCTCTACTTATATCTAAAATCTTATAAAATAATATTATCATTTTATTGTGGTTAGGGTGGTCAGACAAAGGCCTACTTCTTATTTTTTCCCTGAAATTTAAGTACTATTGAACTCAAATTTCAAATTTTCACCAAATGGTTTTTTTAAAAATAAACCTAGTAGTTTAGAAACTACATTCAATTTGCTACAAATTATATTCTTACATATTTTTGAAATAATATAGATAAGTTATTTAATTTTTTACATCAAGTGGCCTAACTCTAATTTATTTGAATTTTTCACCACTTAAGGGCCTATTTTTTCCATGATGATCCTCCACATACCCTCCAAGACCTAATGTGGATGAATAAAATTCCTCACAACACTATATTAAGGCCTCATTAATTCCATTTTATCTTGAATTAATCCCATGTCAAGCAAAGGGTACTTTTTTCTACGACACAACTTGGAAGAAGGCTCACCACCAAAAGATGAATCTATCTTATACTTCTTATTATTACGCTTTCCCTTGGAAGATTGATCCATTAAAGAATGAATTTTATGAAGAGGATCCATCTGAGTCAACTTGGCCTACTACCTCAACAATAAATCACAAAACTCCTCAAAAGAAGCCATCTTATTATCTTCCCCCATAGCATCCATAGTAGAATAGAAGGTAGGGGAAAACACTTGAAAAGGACCTCTAAGATTAGAAAGGATCAAGAAAATACACTCCCTATCTTCTTTGGCATGACCACATCCTTTTAATTGAGACCAAATCAACTTGAATTGTGCAAGGAAATCTTGAATAGAGGAAAAGCATTTGGAGAGAGAGAAGCGAGATTGGATTCAAGCTACAAGATCATAAATTGATTGACCTTACCATACAAATTTTCAAGCTTATCCCACACCTCTTTTGGTGTTTTATACTCAACAATATGAAACAAAAAATATTCATACACATGAGGACCTATGAGTCCTTTAGCCTCATCCATTTTTTTTCTATGAAAAAATCACTCAAATTTTTTAGCGAATTAAGGTTGGTCAACATCCAATAGTTGCCATAGACCCCAAGATTGCAACAATTGTGACATCTTGAGCTTGCATGTGTGATAGTTTTGTGGAGTGAGAAAATCAATCCTAGGGTCTGCCATGGTATAGGACACACAAAGGACTAAAAAAAAGAACGCCCCCCCTGAGAATATATTCAAACTAATTTTACAATTTACAAGCACCAAATTTTCCAAGAGTTGCAAATGTAACAAATTGCAACTTTAAGCTAGTAAAAATGGCATAAAATGACATAATTTCCATAAAACACCTCATTCATAGTGACAATCATTGAAGTAGCTTTCAAACGGTGGCTCATTTGCTTAAAATAGACTCTATTTGCAAAAGTTGTGCAAATTTGAAAAAAAAGGCCTATTTTAGGAGCTTTCAGAGTCCACAATAACTCTTAATAACTCTACGTGACCACCAAAAAACAAGTGCAAAAAAAATGGGGCCCAATGGGCCAAGTTGAAAGAAAAATGGGAGATATTTGATGGGTTCTAGCGCCATGTCACCACACATATTCAAACCACATGTAGAAGAATATCATTCACCATGAGTGAAGAAATCAACATGGTTAGTGTAAGCCACCATGTAACAAAGAGCACAAACCTCCACATAGAAGGCACACAAGATTAAACAAGACAATCCAACCTTCAGTTTTCAATGTGAGCCTTTACTCACATCTGAATGCGGTGTAATTGGCTATATAAATAGCTAAAATAAATTTTGCATGTACGATGTGGGACTAAAGTCCTTGCTCATGCCTAGAATTACATTAAACAAGCCCCGTCCACCTCTCCTCTTCGCACACACAACCCTAGCATGCAAAATATTTTTTAGATTTTATTAGTATAAAGTCCAAACAGATCCTTGGCCAATGATAGCCAAGCTTTTGTTGCTCCGATCTGAAAGGCCAATCACTAAGAGTGAAAAATAAGATGCAAATTTTGGCTATTATGAACTACTCAGTTTGCAATGCAAAGAGCCTATCAATGAAGAATGACCAAATAGGAAAAAGAAGGGAATTCACCAAGAACGAACCCGATCCACTAATTTGTTATAGATCCCTCTCTAAGACAAGGAATAAATTGCCATTTTTCAAAAATAAATTTTCTCAACAACTAGCACATATGCACTCAATCTGGAAATGGAAGAGAACCCACTCGATCAATAGGTGAGCCACCTTGGAGGAAAAAACTAAAATGGAAAAAATAATTGCTGAAAAAATGTCCACATAGGAAGGAATATGGACCTTAGACCCAGTGAAAACTCAATGGGAAAAAAGGGTTGCAGTCACGGTAGCTTTGATACCATGTTGATGCACCCAGGAGCCTGTGCTACAAGCCAAAACATCCAAACAATGAGAAGTAACCAAAAATAAGCTATTTCACCATTGATGTGAATGAGATGTTTAGAAATGTACAAAGGTCCCTATATAAATAAGAAATGAAAAATGCAAGAAACATGTGGTAAATACTAGAGAAAAGATCATGAGTAACATGCCACAATAGGTGACCGCCCAAATTGAATTCTCCAGACCAAGAAAAATAAATGCACACCTATGGTTATAGATGCCAAGTTGGACTTAAGAAGATGCATGATAAAAAAATGTGCATGCCAACAGTCTCCAACAAAGTTTTAGTGTTCAAATATTGGTGATGTGATACGACTGATAAAAATGAAATATCAAGCTTAATTCTCCAGTGATAGAAAATATTCTAAGTTTGCAAGAAGTTTTAGAACTTGGATGACTAGCTAATGTATGACATAACTTTTTTATTTGATGTTTCCTTTACTACTCACAGCATTATTATATCATTGCGACTTGAAATAAAATTTTATTGATCATTTGGGGGAGAAACTAACTACCTTCCCTCATATTAAAGAATAAAAATAAAGAAAAATGGAGAAAAAAATATAGAGATTTTTCAACCAAGAAATGACATGTTGAGAATTTATGATGATATTGTGGGGTTGTACCTATCTAAGGTGAGATTTTTTAGATACTTCTATATTTTTTTAGGTTTTTTGAGATAGAAAATAAAGAGGAACATGAAGAGAAAATTATGGTGAAGAAGAAAAGAGAAATAATTATAATAGAGGACAACTAAGGAATAGAGGTGTTTATGGTAGACAAACAAAAAGAAAGTAGAAATAGGAGATCTATATTTATTTTTCTTAGTATTCTAAATAAAAGTAAATATGTGTAAAGGAAGACTATTGTAAGATAATGAAATAAAATATTCTTTTTAAAACTATTTTCTAAAAAAAAAAATTTTCTTTTGTGAATGATAATTTTTTATGAATTGTGCTACTCTAGAAATTAACTATTTTTCTATGTGAATATATGGGTATTATGTGATTTTTTTTTTGTATTTTAAAAAGTATATAGCATAAAATTTAAGTTCCCACAACATAGTCCCTTTTACATATAACTAAGTATTTCAACTATAGTAAAAGTGATCAAATATTTGTATAGGTTGTGTGGGTTGCTTTCAAAAACATAACCTCCTTCTCCACTTATTGGATATAATTTGGTTAGATATTTAAGAACATACGGAAAGGGCGGGTAACAATAGCATGGTATTGGATTACATCTATAGATTTAGGAAGGAAGATACTGAAATATGATTGGGTTGAAAGAAACCCTATAAGAAGTGACTATGGATGTGTCCCTAGAGGAAGAGATATTGTATCTTGAAGGAATATTGTAAGGAGAGTGAACAATAAAATATATTTAGGGTAATAGGATGCTACCAAGGATAAGTATCATAGGGGTTGGAGATGTAGATAGTGTACAGAGCATAGATGTGGTAGTGGAGGTCCTAACCTAGGAGTGCAAGAAAGGATGGGTACAATAGAAGGTGGTATAAGAATAGTTAGGACACATGATACTAACAATTAAGATGTTAAGGATGGAATAGATATATAACAAGAAAATAAGGTAAAAATATCAATGTAGATAAGGATTTATAGGAGAAAGAAAGCTAATAAAGGCTATGGAGAACATTGTGAAATGAAGGAAGATGGAGTTACCAAATTTCTCATGAATTTTAGGACTAGATGACATAGTAGATTGGTTGATAGAAATTGATAAGGGTATGTGTAGGATCGTGATGGACCAAAAAGTGACGATATAATGGGTATGTGTAGGGGGTATGTGCAAGATCATTATTGGCCAAAAAGTGGCAATATGATGGGTATGTGGTTGATGACTATTTTTTTACCCAAAATTGATTAAATATAAAGGGTTTTTAAAGGAGATTCTCAACTTTCCACCGATATAAATTATTCTATACTTTGAATTTAATAAGTAATTATTATTCATTTTCTATTCAAAATTATGACTAAAATCCTAATTGATAGGCCGATTGAAAAACATCTATAGCTTTCAAATGATATCACACTTTTTGAATCCAAAACATCTGTCACATTCTATGCTTCACATACTATAGGATTAAAAAAAGAAAAATTGAGTTTCATGAGTTTTTTACAAAGTTAAGGTGGTTAGACATACGAGTTTTTATATTTTTTAAAAAGTTGTAATAAAAAAATCATAATTAATTATTTATTTGGAAAAAAATTATAAAAAAATATGCATCACATTGGGGCATGAGTCCTCTACTGATATCTAAAATATTATAAAAAATTATTATCATTTTTTTGTGGTTAGGGTGGTCAAACAGATACCTACTTCTTATTTTTTCCCTGAAATATAAGTACCGCTGCATTGAAATTTCAAATTTTCACCAAATAGATTTTTTTTTTAAACAAACCTAGGAGTTTAGAAACAACATTGAATTTTCTATAGAATCTATTCTTACATATTTTTGAAATAATATAGATAACTTATTCAATTTTTTATGTCAAGTTGCCTAACTCTGATTTTTTTGAATTTTTTGCCACTTAAGGGCTTGTTTTTTCCATGATGATCCTACACATACCCTAGGGTATGTGGCTGACGATTTTTTTTAACCCAAAATTGATGAAATGAAAAGGGTTTTTAAAGGAGATTCTCATCTTTCCACCAATATAAATTATGCTTTACTTTGAATTTAATATATAATTATTATTCATTTTCTATTTGAATTATGACAAAAATTCCTGATTGATAGGCTGATTGAAAAATATCTATAGCTTTCAAACAGTATCTCATTTTTTGAATCTTAAACATGCGTCACATTCTATGCTTCACATAATATAGGATTAAAAATGAAAATTGAATTTCATGAAGTTTTGACCAAGTTAAGGTGGTCAGACATACGAGTTTTCATATTTTTAAAAAGTTATAGTAAAAAAAAAATTATTTACTTGAAAAAAAATTACAAAAAAATATGAATCGCATTAGGACATGAGTCCTCTACTTATATCTAAAATATTATAAAAAAATATTATCATTTTATTGTGGTTAGGGTGGTCAGATAGACACCTACTTCTTATTTTTCCCTAAAATTTAAGTATTACTACATTGAAATTTCAAATTTTCACCAAATAGATTTTTTTTAATAAACCTAGTAGTTTAGAAAATAAATTCAATTTTCTACATATTCTATTCTTATATATTTTTGAAATAATATAGATAACCTATTCAAATTTTTATGTCAAGTTGCATAACTTTGATTTTTTTTAATTTTTTGCCACTTAAGGACCTGTTTTTTCCATGATGATCCTACACCTACCAATAAATAATTTAAATTTGATGAATTTTAGAACTCTAAAAGAGTGAAGGTTTCCCAAAACAAACATAAATTCCATAAAACAAACTAGTTGTAGAAGGCGTATGGGATCACTTGATGTGATCAAATAGTGAGCAAGATGAGGGATAAGCTTATACTTTGTGATTATCAAGTCGACCATGTTATGAAACTCAAAATATATATAAAAAAAGTTCTAAATGGAAAGGATTTTATATTGGATTGTTTAAAAAAATTATTAAGAGTAGGGCATAATAAAATAGATAGTGAAAATCTAGCTTGATGTTACAATGGAATAAAGATGAATATTCAATATAGGGTAAGTGTAGACACTAAAAATTGTCCTAGGCTTGCGATTCTTTGATTCTTCATCATTTCCCCTTTCATTTTTTTATTCTTCGTAATTAAATAATTTTAATTATTTAATTAATTCATTTCTATATTTATTCTTCCATGATTAATTAAATAAATTTTATTTATTTAATTACATCACTAATTAAGTCCATTTCTTTCTAAAATTAAATAAATTCTTATTTATTTAATTTTTTGTCCAATTTCCACTATAATTAAATAATTATTTTAATTATTTAATTATTCATTAGCCTCTTCTCTCATAAATTAAATAAATTTTATTTATTTAATTTGGTCCACTCTCTTGAATTTTGAATTAAATTATTATTTAATTAAAAAAGATTCCTTTTGTCACATTCCTCTATAATTAAATAATTATTTTCATTATTTAATTGTTCATTGGCTACCTAAATTAAATATTTTATTATTATTCAATTTCTCCTCTCACCTCTTTATCTGTGTGAATGTTATCTTCCACATCAAATATTATCTCTTGACATCTTATTTAATCCTAGCCCTTGATTGAATTATCTCATAATTCAATCTCAACCCTCAACCCTTATCATTGCCCTAATTTTTCCCTAGCCCTATTTCATACTACAACTTTTAATCTTGGCCATTGATTAAGACATCTTATTGACATCCAATCTCAACCATCAATCCAAATCAGACCTTTTCTATAAATCATTCCTCTCATAAGCCATTTGGGGGTTGATTCTTCAAGTATCTGTATCCTATCAAAATCATTCTTGAATCATTCACCCATTTCTACCTATCATCATTCATATATCATCTCCATGTTAATGTTATGCTACTGAATTGAGAAACCAACATATCAAGTCAATCGAATAATTCATCCATCATTGTGTCTATTTGAGATATTGAAGATTTGGATTAGGTAATGCATGTTATTTGTTTTATCATTTTTATATTATCCAAATTTTTCATATACATTTTTTTGAACCCGACTTGAACCCCCTAACTAATTTTTAGCTCAATATTTTGATAGATTTTGAGGAATTTTGGGGTTGGATCCTTTTTGTTGTAGGTTTTGTTAGCTTTTTGTGTTGCAGGTTTTGCATCATTTTGGGACAAAACCCTGGTTTTCAAAGATTCAACCATAACTCTCAAATGGCTGCATATTTTCTCATAAACCTTTTTCTGTAGGTTGGAGACAATATCAAGAGTGCCTGGACAAAAAATCATATTTTTTGGAGTTGATTTTAAATTTTTATTTTTTATTTTATTTTTAATGAAAAATCAATTTTGAGAGCAAATTATCAAATAGTTCAGATTTCTTTATATTTCTAGAAATATATTTTAATTTTAATAGGGGTATTTTCTTTATGTTTTAAATTTTGATGAAAAATAATTAGTCAAAAAATAGATCTTTGAAAATTAGGGTTTTACAAACATTTGTGGACTTGTTTTGATTTTTTTATATGTTTTTTATGATTTTTCATAAAAAAATAATATTGGGTACAAAACAACAAATATTTCAGATTTATTTACATTTTTGGAAAGTTCAAGACATTTTAGTAATGGTATATTCTCTGTATTTTTATTTTTACTACCAAAAACATTTCCAAAAATCATATTTGTATTGACTAACTAACCCGCTACTATTAGTGATCAATTATCTTGTTAAGGTTTTGGCTTTGTTGTTGGTTTTGAAAATGTGTAGAAAAATAAACACTTCAAAGGAAAAATTGGATCAAGTGGACAAAAATATGGAACTAAAGAAAGTCTAGGTGCACACATTCCATCTTTCATCTCTAATCATTGCTTGTCAACACACTTCAATTTGGGGCTTAAATAGAATAACTTGTTTGATCACACATTTGGATTTTGGGGTCTAAAATAAATCTTGTTTTTGTCACATCATTTAAATTGGGTTAAAATGAACCATTTTCTTCAATCAAACATCTTGACCTGGGGTTAAAAATAACAAGTGTTTGAACTGTTTTACACACATTTCAATTTTCTAAATGGAAATTAATTGTTGTGAGTGTGAATCAAGTGTGTGTGTCCTCCAAAACACCTCACTTGGTTCTCTTTTGTCATACCCTTCTTAGGAATCCTACTTGGAGCACACACCCCTCCAAGGGATGACCTCAATCGAGTGTGAATCCAAAGCACGCTCCTTTGGGAGTTGAAATCTTATCACTTTGGGCTAAGCACCAAATAACTTTATACCTTTGGGAAGTGAAGGTGAAGGGTGGGTTACCCCTTTCTCCTTGCTTATTGGTAGTATTTTTCTTTCAAATAATCCCTATTCAACATTGTGCATCCTAGCTCAATACCTAATTGGCCATACCCACTTGACTAGCATTAGGCTTGTTGATGTGTATTCAAGTGTTTGCTTAATCATAACATTTAATCTTGAAAGAAAAATTTATCATTGTGTTTGGTGTGTGTGTTCATGTATTTACATGTGAAATCTTTTTTTTGATATTTCCCAAGTAAAACTTCCAATAAATATTTTCCACATCATCCAAATCATACAATCTTTTCATTCCACATAATATCCTAATCATCATCATCTCTTTAATCTAATCAATATCATTTTACATCATGCCAACATTAGAAGACATAGCACAAAAGCTTGTTCACATATTTCACATAGCTCAAACTAGCCAATCACCTTTAAACCAACAAACCATTCAAGGAATCCATGACATAATTTCCAAAAAAATTCAAACAAACCAATCACCTCAAATGAAATAACTCATAGCACAAGCCCAATACCTCATGGCCAATTATAAAATCCAATAAGCACGACATCAAGTCCAATCATTACATCAAAAAAATTCACATCAATCCTATGTGTCACCTATATCATCATATCAACCTCATCCATCCACATATCATGTCACCCCTTCATCAACCTATCACACCTCTTCTAATGTCAACTCTTATCCATATCAATTGAGCTTTCAACAACCATTATCCTATGCAACCCCTCCATCATTATCACAACAAAAAATCATACCATGCAACAAGTACAAACACCATTACAATCTCAACACATTCAACCACAATCCTATGTGTCACCTTCATCATCATGCCAACCTAACCCATCTACCTATCATGTCAATGCTACATTAACATATCCACCCATATCACAACTAGAACATAGGAGCCTAAGTCCATCTTAGAAAAAAAATCAAGAGCCTTCAAATTCTCATGTTCCATTTGACAAGGGGAACACCAATATAGTTCATGCGCCCTATAACTCTATCATACCACCATCTGATCAAATGTCTATCCAAAATCCACCATTTCCTAGTCCTAATCCATTTTCCTCTCTACCTTCTAACCCATCAAACTCTTCATTACCCCCATCATCATCTAATCCTCCATCAAATCCACACTCTACATTCAAACATTTCAAAGGTAAACCTATGGCATTACCTAAATCCACCCCTACACCTACAAAGGATGGGCTACAAGCAAGGAATCAATTTTTTCCATGTCATTCAACACATATACTTTAACATACAAAATACTCCTCAAACATCAGACCAAGTCCTTCAAGCCAACCATGTCATCCAGAACCCCTTGAGCCAATTCAAGAGTCTCCCCTCATAAGTCCAAGTCACCCTTTGCCATGCTCCTATGTTTTTCACCATCAAGAACATGTCAAGTCTCTCCATGAGAAAACCCCTTCTACCTCCATTCAAATAAGTCATGAGGTATGTCAAGAGCACAATCCCAAACAATAGGAAACGTTACCCCCTCATCCACATAAAGATCAACACCCTCTTAATTATTTTGTTCATAACACACCTAATGCTATTCATGATCAATCTTCCATCTATGATCAAGACCCCTTTTATGGTCAAGAAGACCATGATGACCCTCTTATCCAACTTTATGCATTCCATGTTCAAGAGCTTTCCAGTTCACCCATCCATGATGCACAAACATCCACTTCCCATAATGAGACAAGTGCCTCCCAAGAAAACATAGAAGATCAAACAAATACCTTGGATCTAAGTGAACACAATGCTAATCAAGATCCTAGTGATCCTCCATCACCCACTATCAACACCATTGCAAGTCCTCCACTATATCCTATTGGTCTTTCCACCCTCATTCATGAATGTTCTTCCTTAGAAAAACAACAACCATTATCTTCCCTTCATTTTCTCCATCCAATAAGGAACTCGTGTCTAGTGTTCCAACTACACCTAGTCTCATTGTCCATTGCATACTCCAAAACATAAACCACCAAGGTAAAGGTATAGACCTTCATGAATAAGGTATTTTGGAGCCCATCCATGTCAAAGTCCCTCCACGCTCTTATGGCCTTCGACATACACCCCAAGGAAACCAATCTCAAGATGTTAGTACTTCCTCCATCCATCCTAAGTTCACTTTCCATCATGAATCCTATCATACCCCTAAAATATATGTTTCCATCTCTCCTCCATCATCTTACAAATTTCAAAAGCATGTGACCATAGACATTCCACAATTCAATTTTCCACCATTACTTCCAACTCCTAATATCCCTCCATCCACTTTACCACCATTACTCCCAACAGTGCCTAATATCCCTACCATTCAATCCTCTTAT
This sequence comes from Sequoia sempervirens, assembly GCA_007258455.2. Taxonomy (NCBI): domain Eukaryota; kingdom Viridiplantae; phylum Streptophyta; class Pinopsida; order Cupressales; family Cupressaceae; genus Sequoia; species Sequoia sempervirens. The sequence continues at coordinate 88,810,319 of VDFB02379711.1, forward strand.
CCATTTATCCATAAATACCCTAACATTCCTAATCATGACCAAAAAATGCGTACATTGTCTAAACAAGAAGCTTCCACTCATTCCACCATACCCATGGGATTTAAAAGAAAAAATTTCAAAGCCTCTACCTATAAAGTAAAAAATCCTAAGGACCCTCATGCCTTAGGACATCAATGCTAAGAGTCAAAGAAAAATACATTCAAAAATTTATATAAGCCCATACCTTCAAAAGTAAAGTCCAAAACTAAAATGGTTTGGGTCCCTAAGAAAAAGGAAAGAAAGTCAAATGAGGCATCTATATCGCAAAAATCCCAACCATCCCCTTCCATCCAAAGTACACATTATATTCAAGAATCTCATATTCCATCCCACAAGAAAAATAAAATTCATAAAAATACTAAGTCTATTTTGGTACCTAAAGCACTAAATCCACCACCTCTTAAGCAAACATCTCCATTTCTTCCTACACCTGTCCACATCAAAAGTTGCAACGTTTATCACAATGTGTGCAACCATTGTTCATGGTTCCCTTCCATTTCACAACAATTCCACATGCCTCCATCTCCTCACCCTTCACTCATTATCCTACATATCTCCCCCACCACCTTCCTATGGTCCATGCTTTTGGCTAAGCCTCCCCATTCATCTTCCCTACATAATCCACATCATAATCCATCATGTACCTACTCCATCTCCCTTTCATGTCATCCCTTACCAACATCTATGAGCATAATGACATTTGGCATGGTATGTGCAATGACATCAATCTCTAGTGGGACTAACACTTTTCATGGAACTAGAAACTTGAGTCCCTCCTATCCATATTCCCCTTCTCCTATATAAAAATTCAAAAAGTCAAAAAAAAAGAAAAAAAAAAGAAAAAGAAAGAAAAAAAGTAAAGAGAAATTCTTTTTTCCAATGGTGAAAACCTAGTAAACAATCACCTTAGATAAGTACCATCATGAAAACCTAGCAAATAGGTATCATGCACGTAGGTTGATCTTCTATGTCACTTACACTTGGGTGCACAATGTCTTATCTATCCAACCTATCATTTTCATGTCATACCATTTCCATCCTACCTACCATCTTTAGCCATCATACATACCTATCATATTGAGTCCATTCATCCACCCTTCTCCTTTTTATCTTGATGAAGACATAGGGGCAAAGTGTTGAAACATGTTTTTGGTATCTCTTGGCATACCTCATCCTTTCTAAACCAAGCCTATTATTATCCTATTGTCATAAGCCAAGTTATCATGAAAAATAATTAAGTATTGTACCTATAATGGGGCATGTTATTCCTATTTGATATAGTCTTTGGAGATAAAATCCTTTCCCTCTTATGATGCATACATCCATTCCATCTATCCATTTATCATAAGCCTTCTACTCCTTATCCTATCATCCACCCTTTCATCCATCAATCCCATCTATCTCCTTGCACCTAGACTTGGTTTTCCCTTGTCATTGGTATCTAGCACAAAGGATACCCAAATTTTAACCCATTGACATCGCATAACATGTCAAAAATCCAAAATAAAATCATAACATGTCAAAAAACCAAAAAAATCATAATATGTTAAAAATCCAAAAAAATCATAAACATCAAAAATCCAAAAAAAAAATCAAAATATTCAAAAAAACACAAAAAACTCCAAATAACTCTCAAAAATCATAAAATAGAGCCAAGATTTGTCACGTCAATCAAATAAGTCAGACATAGTCAGTCATTTGAAACATCGACATTTAAATCGTGAACCGACAGAGAACATAGTCCAATTAGTCATCTTGTCAAAATCAGTCAAATTGCCAAAACAATGTAAAATCAATCAATCAATCCTCTAATCAAATTGCTCCAACGTAAATCATTCTAATCACATCAATTCTTCTATTCAATTCATCACATCATTTCATCCATGTCAAATCATCTTCAATCAATCCAAGCAATAATCCAAATGCAAGTCAATCCTTAGTCCATACCAATCAAGTTGATCAATCTTGTCAAATAATCCAATCACATCCTTTGGTTTTGATCCTAATATTTTTGTAAACCCAATCAATCAATTAATCATTCATCCTTGTGTTGATCTAGGGATATGTCATTCCCCATAATGACAATACTATCATCATCAATCAAAGTCAATTAGTCAATTATTAGTCATCATTGTGTTGATCTAGGGATATGTCATTCCCAACAATGACAACACTATCATCATAAATCAAATTCAATTAGTCAATTATCAACCATCCTTGTGTTGATCTAGGGATATGTCATTCCCTGCAATGACAACACTATCAACCATCATCAATCAAAATCAATCAGTCAATTACTCATTGGTTTATAGCTTGATAGGGGCAATACCTTGTTTTTTTTGTATCATTTGTGCATGCTTGCTTGCTTTCTTGTGTGCATTATCATTCTTATCTTGCATTTGCATCAAATCTGACTTATTCCAACTAATATTCATATCGTGTACCTATAAAAGGTTGTATTATGGTAGGGCATGAGCCACATCATCACCTTGGTCCTTATATCTTGGTGCATCATGTCTAGTGTTACATAAAACATCATGGTTGCTCAATTCATTGTAGCATAACATATTATTCATCTCGTTCATCCACTTCCTATCTTGTAGCATTCATCTTCTCCCTCCTTATCATTTCATTTAAAGAGCATACTTATGTTTGTCCAACCTACCTATCCTCTTGAGGGGGCATCATCATCCTATCATCATCCCACTCTTATTGTAAGGAAACTTAAGGTGCAAAAAAAAATCTCCTAATGCCAAAACCTTAGGGACGAATGCAGAGGTGTCTTTAAAATTTCAATTACAATCCAATTAAGATATTCATGAAAGAAATAACAAAAACAGAGAAATGAACATATACAGATGAACACCAGATTTATGTGGGAAAACCCTTATGGGAGAAAAACCCACCACACCAAGAAAAGCCTCTTTGTATTATAGTAAACAAAATTACATATAGAGTTCAGACTTAACTTTCTGATGTCAATTTATAGCAGCAGATTCAAATGATCAACCTTGTACAAAACATTCTAGTTACAATGCTCTCTCGATTGAATTCACACACACTGATCACACACTGACCCATTTACATCACTGTTCACTGAACTAATCTTCATCATCAATTACAAAATATAGCCATATCATTCATGATCTATTGATCTTCCTCACAGGAATGGCCACAATAGTCCAACTACTAGTAGCTCCCATTCTGCTTCTCTGATTGGTCGAAGACAAACCACATAGGATAGTCATTCGGTCAAGGAATTCAAATTATGTCGCATGTCGGTGAGACACTAGGTCATGTCTCCCCTATGCCACAATACTTGATTGTCATTATCACCCAAAGTCATCACCATCAGCAAGAGGTTACACTGAGTTCAAAAAATTGTGTCACATGTCGATGAGACACTAGCTGTGTCTCCCCGATGCTACAAGACCGATTACACATCCATAGCTATCAACAAGAGTCACTGCTATCAGTAGGAGATCAAAACAAGTTCAAAATTCACATCAACATCAACACTCCCATTGGCGAGACTCTATCAGCAAGATCAGCAAGACCTTTCACCGAAATCCTCAGTAGACCCATTGTCCAGACAATCGCTAGTCGCTATGAGTCATAATGAGCCCTCAAGTCATACCGATATGAATATCCATCAGCAAGAATTAGGTTGTCACTAAGAGTCACCCCGCAGGTTCCAAGTCAACCCGAGTCCATCCTTTGCCAAGAGCCATACTGACAACATACTATACCATCGGCAAGACAACAACCATCGGCAAGAGTTCTTACTGAGCCTTCATGTCACCCCGATGACTTCTAGTGTATAACCATCGGCGAGACATATCTTGTCGGGATGAGTTATACCGAATGTTCATGCATCTCCCTGATGACTTCTATCACCACAAGTCTCCCCGATAACCATTAGACACCAACCCGTCAGCAAAAGATCTGCTCGGACAGAAAGAGATGGGAAACTCACAACAATTGACATGTCTTGCTGATGGCTCCCATCAACAAGATAGAACCAAATTCTTGGCAACCCGAGGACTTCAAGGATTTAGAACATTATTGCTAGTCGATAAGACATTTAGAGAGTCTCACTGAATTTTCTCTCACAGGAGTTTACATGCCAGTAAGATTGAGGCACATTTTCCAACAATCTCCCACTTGACAAAGATCTTACTAACATCTCTAGAGCACAACAAAACTACTAAATTTCATGGGCACTAAGGCCCATCAAACTGGGACACCACCTGAACTTGTCTATGCTCATTGGTTTCATCAATGCATCTGCAACATTTTCCATAGTATCCACTTTTTCTAAAGAGACCTTTCCATCCTCCACCATATCTCGTACAAAGTGATACTACACATCAATATGTGTCGTCCTGGCATGGAAAGTAGGATTTTCTACCAAACAAATAGCACTCTGACTGTCATAGTAAATTGTAGTTTTCCCTGCATCAAACCCAATGTTAGAATTTTTTTTTAAAACCAGATTACTTCCTTATAGGTGTGTGTTGCTGCCATGTATTCTACCTCTATAGTGGACAAAGTGACTACAGATTGTCGCTTACTCATCCAACTCACTGCATCACCATTCATCATGAAAATATATCCACTGGTGGATCTTCTGCTATCAATGTCCCCTGTCCAATTAGAATCCACATAGCCTTGAATGCTGAGAGTCCTTTGTGATTCAATCAAGTTGCCATGGTAACACAATGCATATTCAGACTTGTTTCCATTCAAATATCTAAAAACTCTTTTCACAGCATCCCAATATGTTCTTTCAGGATTAGCCATAAACCTACTAAGTACTCCCACTGCTTGGGCAATGTCTGGCCTTATACAGACCATTGCATACATTAGACTACCAACCGCACTAGAATAAGGCACACTGGCCATGTCATCCATCTCAGTAGGAGATTTTGGACAGTCTTCAACAGATAGCTTCATTCCTTGCAAAACTAGAACAACTAGCTCTTTACAATCAGTCATACAAAATCTCTCTAGAACAGTCTTAATATACTTACTCTAGCTGAGCCAAAGTTTTCTACTCTTCTTGTCCCTAGTTATTTCCATTTCCAGAATATACCTAGCTACACCAAGATCTTTCATTTAGAACTTTGTAGACAACTAAGACTTAAGATTGGAAATCATTAACTTACTATTGCCTATGAACAACATATCATCAACATAGAGAGCAATAATAAGAACTCGATCACTTTCAGCTTTGTAATAAACACAATGATCATATTTTGATCTTACAAATCCTAATGACAAAACAAAAGTGTCAAACTTCTGGTACCACATTCGAGGAGATTGCTTTAATCCATATAGAGATTTTTTCAACTTGCAAACTATTTTTTCTTTACCTTTCTCCACAAAGTGATCAGGCTGGGACATATAAATTTCTTCTTCAAGATCATCATGAAGAAATGTTGTCTTCACATCCATTTGTTCAATCTCTAAGTCATATGTTGCTGCAAGTTGTAAGGGAAAATTTAGGACATCTTAGACAAACCTCCAAGAATAGTAGTGCCTATGGTAACTTTAATTTTGATTAGATTGCCTCAAAGACATGTACAACTATGTCCTAAAGAAGAAACAGACACAGTTCATTTCCCACATTAATCCTTCTAAGAGAAGCACATGTAAATTCAACAGCAAGCAATAACAGATTCTCTAAGTAGAACTAACACAAATGAAATAATAAGACAGAAAACCAAAACACACAGATTTACGTAGGGAAAACACTTTCGGGTAAAAAACCCCACACTCCAAAGTTTGAGCCATTATATTATTCAACAACAAAATGTTACAATACAATTTCAGGCTCATAGCCTTTTCAGAGATTACATCTTGTTCATTCTGGATACAACCTGGTAGCAAACTTCAAGAGAGAATTCGGTAGCATAACCCTACCTCTTCTTTTCTCTACTTCGGCCTCATGGCCTTGACCTTCTAGCCAGCCACTCGGCCCTCTCTCTATTGTTCTCTATCTCTCTCTTCAACTTTTTAAAAACTTCCAATGCATACATATATACATTCGTTCTCAACAGCCTTTGTGAATTGGTTCATTTTTCAACTGTCAGATCACAACTGTCAAACATCCAACTCAGTATCACTATCATCCATTGCCCAAACGTAGATGTTTCCATTTCCTCATATAGAATTTTCCCAACACACTATTAGCCTTTTACACAAAAATGGTTGCAACAGTCTCATAGCAAAATGGTTCACATTCTTCCCTCTCTGATAGGTCCAAGTCGCACCATGTAGGATAGTCTTTCACTTGGTCAAAGGCATTCAAAATGTATTCACATTTCGGTGAGACACTAACCATGTCTCCTTGATGCCATAAAGCCAGATCGTCATTATCACCAAGAGTCTTCACTATCGGCAAGATGTTACACCGAGTCTAGAAAGCTATCGCTTAGACTTTTTCATGTCACCAAGACCTCATATTGATGATCATTACTTGTATCGCTATTGCCAAGACTTATCGCTATCAGTGAGACATCATACCAAAGCTCCAAAGTGAAATAGACAATAGAATTCCCATCGGCAAGACTATCATCCTTCGCTAAGAGATCATACCAAGCCTTTATGTTATACCAAAATGTCCAACAGTCGGTAAGACTTACCGCTATTGCTAAGACGTTACTCCAAAGTCTTCAAGTCACACAGCAATGTTCCACAGTCAGTGCGACTTTGTTCGTCACTAAGACTTCATACCAAATCCTCCAGGTTACCCCAAGACCACCTTTCGCCAAGAATCATACTGAACACATCCCAAAACATCGGTGAGACAAACGCCCATCACCAAGAGTTCTTACTGAACCCTTATGTTATCCTGATGACTCGAATGTAACAGTCAGCGAGACATCTCTTATCGCTAAGACTTCATACCAATAGGAGCAAGTCATACCGATTACCACATCGGCTAGACAGACCAAAAGTCATGCTGATATCAGCAAGACTTCCTCCCGTCGTTGAAACATCATTCTGACAGTCTAGGTTACGCCGAAGGTTTTAGGTTATGCCAATCGCCAAGACATTTAGGAGGTCATAGCAACAGTTCAGGATCAACTAGCAAATCGACCAGACATCTCAATAGTCACAACGACCATTCGTTCTCAGAGGTTTTAGCCTGTTAGATTGAGGCAACAATTCCAACAATCTCCCACTTGACGAAGATCACACAGGCACCTCCAAAGCAACGAGAAACTAGGATCACACTAGCTCCACCAATTTAGACTCCGCAATATCAAGACACCCAATCAATAAGATTCCACAGATAACAATCCTCCAAAAAATCTACAACAAAGACTAGGCATCCAACTACAACTCACTTTCCAACAAAGTAATCGAAATGCAACTGATCACAACCTTCTAGGAAACCACATAGACCTCAAACATGCTCTCATGCTCCATCAAGAATTCTACACCAACATCCAAGATGTCCACCATTCAAGCAATAAACCCTGCCATCTTCCAACATGCCACCTGTGGAAGAAAGATACAAGCCAAGGTGAATAAGCGCCATTCCAATGAACAAAAGAAAAAGATCCCAGTGATACCATCAGCTAGATACTGCTACCACTTCACTGTGCTCAAATGCTATACAGAAGCAATATCAACTTCAAAGCCTCAAATAGAACACAACTGTGAAGTCATTCTCCAGAAACAAGACAAAAACACCAGCTAGAACAACAATCAAACTGACTGCTTCCATCCAATTGATAAACCCACGTGACTAAAAATAGCACCCACAACTCGTGCTATTCCATCCAATCTCACATACCTCAAAGGCATCAACATTAGTAAACTCATGCTGCTCCAAAACCAACTTATTAACAGTAAATACAAGCTCCAAGTGCCAACCAGTCTAAGAAGACAAAACACAACAGGAACTCCCACTGCCTGAGTAATCCAAATCTAAAAGATCAAGGGCATCACAAGTCTACTAATAAAAACACATAGAAAATGTAACCATGTAGTACTAAGGTAATATCCACATTGATATGCACAACTTGCAATAAACTGTTACAAGAAACATTTCTCTCACCACAAGTCTTCATAGTTCTCCCAAGATCTCCACCCACAACAAAGGAAAAAAGAAATAAGAACCTCCATGTCATCACCCATGAACATGAGTGAAAAAACATGACCACAAGTAGTGATCACTATAGCTCCAACCAAACTTCAAACCAATGTAATGTGAAAACAAACATCCAGGAGGAAAACCAAGACCAAAGAGAGAGAAACTCTGCACATCATATTCCTATAGAACCTCCTCCTATATACACTTCTAACAACTAGTTGTGTCAAGAATGATTTCCTTCTCATCCCAAAAGAAAATCCTTAACAACATCCAACCGTTCAATCACCAAGATCAAACCAACTTCTAATATCAAGTAATCAACATGGATGTAAGCCTCTCAAAGAAGATCAATCTACTTCATTTCCTATTTTATGAAATCAGCCCATATAGTATCTCCTACCAATTCTCATCAGTAAATAACATAACACAAAAGCTCAAGGATATAAACAAGTTGTACAACTTCCATTATGAATCCTTCAGAACCATTAAACAGTAATTCAAGATCCATATCATGAAAGTGAAAATAAAAAACATTTGAAAAATATAATGGACCAAATACCTCTCAAATAAATTGCTGAGTAGAACAAGAGTGGGAATGAGAATACTCCTTCAAGATATACAATTTATCAAGACTAATCAAGAGAAATCTCCTCATAGGTCTCTATTGAACTTACATTCAACCAAGGTGTAGGCTTCTCGGACTTTTTGTTAAAAACTTCAACAAGAGTAACCATCAACAACACTTCTCTCATAAGAGAAAAACAACCTCACATTATTCTTCATGTATCCATGAGTACTAGTAACCGATCATCTCATGCTAAACTCCAACTGCATTACTGCACTATCACGAATTATCAAGTAGATAATCGAAGCACCCAATACACAAAAAATTACCAGACCACTATCAAAGCTCCAATTATCAAAATCAGGAACTTATCATGACACCATGATCTACATATCCCCTTAGGAGATACCATGCTTCAAGTGACTTCACCATGGTCTCAAGTACAATGCACAATGTAAAAACTCTAGTGCAAAAACACGATTATACCATGACATAAAGCAAACAAACTCAAAACCAACATTACCTGTCAAGCACCACCAACACCTCAGCCAAAGACTCCAAGCGTCCTCCATGGATCCAAGATGTTGCACATCTTCAAATAATGTCCATACAAATGTGAAAGAACCCTTCTGTAACAATAGGATCTAAAATCTCCCCCTTGAAACATTTGCAACACTAAAGAAGACCATTCACCACCATGTGATGAACTCTCAGTCACTGCTAAAGCTCCTACTAAAATGTGACATCCGAGCTCTCCAAGCATCACGACCACTTGCTTCAGGTTCCCATAGACGACTATTCAGGTACTCAAGCAATATCCATCCTCTCATCTCAAAGCAATCTCACCAATGCACAAGTGACCACAGACAAGGCCAACTAACAAGTCTACACCAAGAATGAATCAACCTCGTGGATAAAGACAGTCCACATCCAAGTTATCTCACTATAGCCGATGGGTAGCTAATCCACCAACCACATAACTTGAAGATCACAAACATCGAACATGCAAACCTGTCATCACATTGGAAACTGCAACACTGAGATTTCAAAGAGAATAACCACGTAGACAACATGACTCAAACATCAGATCATGCCAAACTTGATTTTCCAATCATGTCCACAACGAGCACCATAATGAAGGAACCCACAAGCACCACCACAAGAATGTTGAGTGACAAATCATGTACCAACACTCCCATTCACAGAAGAAAACACACCTCCTCAAACCATGCACAAAGCATGCATGCAGAACTGCAACTGTCTCATCCAACAACACCCCAAAGGCCAAGGTCTAGAAAATATCTTAACAACTCCACATAACCACAAGTTTTGCTTAACCGTGTAAACCTACAAAACCACAGAGCCACGCAAGTACAAATCATCTTTAGAAGGAAAACAATAGTTCAAGAAAATCCACGCCCCTTTCAGGCCAATTCTTAAACCACCAACATGTAAATGCATCCGAGAAAGAATGAAAGGCTATTTTAGAAGCTTGCAAATCATCTAATGATTAACTCCATAGCCTTTATGTATTCAAGGTTAACATGAAACAATGCCTTCCAACACCAGGAAACACCACCTAGCATAAGCACACTCTTCCATGGCTGAGAAACAACCTAGGCTTCTCCATATCATCAAGGAGCCTCTCACATAGAAATCCAATATGAAAGCTTTACTACTACATAGCCACAAAGCAAGAAAATCCACCTTATACACAAAGGTTATACCACTACCAACCAAGAGACACATATCACAACAAGACAACATGATCAACTCCCTTTTCTCCATCTTCACAATCCTTCAAGCTATGTGTTGTCTCAGAATATCAAAAGACTTCCACTTACCAAAGGATCAATAAATCAGTTAATTCCTCTACATTTCCTCTAGCCTAACAAACTGAGAAATCTTCACAGGAGAAATACACAGAACCAACAACTAGAAGATGGCTCTGATACCACTTGTAAGGAAAAATTTAGGGCATATCATAGAAACCTCCAAGAATAGTAGTGCCTTTGGTAACTTTAATTTTGATTAGATTGCCTCAAAGACACGTACAACTATGTCCTAAAGTGAAAACATACACAATTCATTTCCCACATTAAACCTTCTGAGAGAAGCACATGTAAATTCAACAACAAGCAATAATAGATTCTCTAAATAGAACCAACACAGATGAAAGAATAAGACAGAAAACAAGAACACACAGATTTACGTGGGGAAAACCCTTTCAGGTAAAAAACCCCACACTCCAAAGTTCAAGCCATTGTATTTTTCAGCAACAAAAGGTTACAATACAATTTTAGGCTCATAGCATTTTTAGAGATTACATCTTGTTTATTTTGGATATAACCTGGTAGCAAACTTCAGGAGAGAATTCGGCAGCATAACCCTGCCTCTCATTTTCTCTACTTTGGCCTCATGGCCTTAGCCTTCGCGCAAGCCACTCGGCCCTCTATTGTTCTCTCTCTCTCTTCAACTTTTTTAGAACATTTGATGCATACATATATATAGTCATTCTCAATAGCCTCTATGAATTGGTTCATTTTTCAATTGTCAGATCACAACTATCGAACATCTAGTTCAGCATCACTGTCATCCATTTCCCAAACGTAGATGTTTCCATTTACTCATATAGAAGTTTCCCAACACACTATTAGCCTTCTACACAGAAATGGTTGCAATGGTCTCACAACAAAACGGTTCACATTCTGCCCTCTCTGATAGGTCCAAGTCGCACCACATAGGATAGTCTTTCACTTAGTCAAAGGCGTTCAAAATGTATTTGCATGTCTGTGAGACATTAACTATGTCTCCTCGATGTCACAAATCTAGATCATCATTATTGCTAAGAGTCTTCACTATCAGTAAGACGTTACACTGAATGTAGAAAGCTATCACCAAGACTTACCGCTATCGGTGAGACATCATACCGAAGCTCAAAAGTCACATAGACAATAGAATTCCCATCGGCAAGACTATCATCCTTTGCTGAGAGATCATACCGAGCTTTTATGTTATACCGAAACATCCAATAGTCGGCAAGACTTACTGCTATCACTGAGACGTTACTCCAAAGTCTTCAAGTCACACCGCAATGTTCCACCATTGGCGAGACTTTTTTCGTCGCAAAGACTTCATACCAAAGGCTCCAGGTTACCCAGAGACCACCTTTTGCTAGGAATCATATCGAACACATCCCATAGCATTGGTGAGACAAACGCCCATCGCCAAGAGTTCTTACCAAACCCTTATGTTATCCCAATGACCCAAATGTAACACTGTTGGTGAGACATCTCTTATCACTAAGACTTCATACTGATAGGAGCAAGTCATACCGATTACCACATTGCCCAGACAAACCAAAGGTCATGCCAATATCGGCAAGACTTCCTCCCATCGCCGAAACATCATTCTGACAGTCTAGGTTACACCGAAGGTTTTAGGTTATGTCGATTGCCAAGAAATTTAGGAGGTCACAGTGATAGTTCAGGATCGACTAGCAGATCAGCCAAACATCTCAACAGTCACAGTGACCATGCTTTCTCAGAGGTTTCAACCTATGAGATTGAGGCAACAATTCCAATACAAGTGACAAAAGAAGTCTGATAGATGTTAGCTTAGGTATAGGAGAAAAAATTTCACCATAATCAATTCCCTCTACTTGGGAATAACCCTTTGCAACCAACCTCACCTTATACTTTTCCACACTGCCATCTAGACCTATTTTCTTTTTAAATACCCATTTGTAGCCCATAGCTTTTCTACCTTCAAGCAAGGGCACCAAACTCCAAGTATCATTCTTTTCTATTGATGCCATTTTTTCATTCAAGGCTTCCAACCAAGAGTTTGAATCAGACATTCTAAATGCCTCTTTCATAGTCCTAGGCTCATCAGTGCTAGAAATTAAAGCATAGGCACAAGTAGAATCTATCAAAGAAAACCCATACCTATCAGGTTACTTTCTTTCATGAGTTGACCTCCTCACTTGCTGAGGCTGAGGTTTTTCTTCTTCTTCAGAACTCTCAGAAATACTTGAGCTCTCCTCAGTTTGAAGTACATTTTAAATTTTCAATTCCTCTTTATTTGGTGTCGGAGGAATTTCAACTACATCCTTTTTGTTTTCTGATTTTTTCTCTGACTATGGATCCAAGGTAGAAGGCTTCAACTCATGAAAGATAACACTTATGTTGTATAGAACTTTCTCTATATCAGGATTCCAAAGCTTATATCCTTTTATGCTAGCACTATAACCAATAAAAATACATTTGACAGCCTTGTTTTCCAATTTAGATCTTTTCTCATTTGGCACATGTGCATATGCCTCATAGCCAAAGACTCGAATGTGTCTCAGAGAGGGCTTCTTTCTAGACCATGCTTCCAAAGGTGTTTTCTCAACAAGAGCAGAATTAGGAGAACCATTTATCAAGTAACATGCTGTAGCAACTACATCATCCCAGAACTTCTCCTCCAAGCCAGCATTGCTCAGCATACTTCGTGCTCTTTCCATCATTGTCCTATTGAACCTGAAGTATTATAAATCTGCACATGAAACCATCTTAAACACTCATTAGGAAGGTTAGTTTAAACATGAAAATCTACAAATACCTCTATGAAATAACATGTCTATGCTCAAGAAATGCCACAAATTTAACAAAAAAGGATCAAGAAGACATTACAAAAGCAAGACAATCACCTATTCCATATTGGATTGGTGTCAAATGTGCAAATGACCCTCTCCCAATCCTTGCTCAAAAGCTAAAATGATGAGACACAATGGAGATGAAGATAAAAATTTATTCTCAAACCAAGAGAGTAACCTTGCATGAAGATGTAGATGGATTTGATGAAGAATGAGGTCTTTATTTATAGATTTTCTTGATGAGAGATTGGCCAAATGGTGAATGTGGGACTAAATGTAAACCAATGAAAGGAGGCCACTTGTCAAGTTGTGATAGGTTGAGGGATGTGCAAGATTTGGGAAATGTGCCCAAGAGAGGGAGTTTCAAATTCAAATTTGTGCAATAAATTTTGAGAGTGGGACACGAAATAAGAAGTTAATGCAATGTTGGAGGGGACAAGTCAACTTGTCATCATTTTCAAACTTGAGGGAATATTCTATTTTTTATGCCAAGTTGAAAGAAAATAAGGGTTTTAATAAATCAATTTATTGATTTATTTGTGCAAGTGGGATTATCTAGAGGATGTGATGGGTGGTTAGGTTAGGCTAATTAGGATTAGGTTAGCTTGATGATGATTAGGATGATTTTGAATTTTATAATTTAAATATTTGATTTATTTAAATAAGAAAAGGATGGAAAATGCATTTGGGATTTAATTAAATGAATGTTTGATTCATTTGGTTAAAAGGCTGATGATAAAGTTTATTTAATTTTAAATTAATGACCTTAGGAGATGGAAATTAATGAGATTACCTGATGGATGGATGAAGGTCAACTTGATTAATTTGCTGAGTGGATAAATGTGAAACCTGGTTTACTTGATGAATGAACCTGATTGAATGCATAATGCTAATTTTGAATTTCTACATTTTTCCCCTCTTTAAAGCAATGTACTTGTTGTGTTTGTTCAAAGAATAAACTTGTCGTGATAGAAATTCAAAAAAAATCTAATTTTTTTGGTTGCCCCAGCGAAAAAGAAGTACACTAGTACAAAACCTTTCTATAACTCCATTTTTCTATGGAGTGTAAGGTGTAGTTTTATGTCTTTTAATCCCATGATCTTTATAGTACCTCTCAAAATCATTAGAACAAAACTCACTGCCATTGTCATTCCTCAAACATCCTATTTTTCTTCTATTCTGATTTTCAACAAGGTTCTTAAATTCCTTAACTTGACTAAACACTTCTGATTTACTTTTCAAAAAAAAGACAAATTCCCTTCTTGAATAATCATCAATAAAAGATATATAGTACCTTGACTTAGACAAAGAAGGAACATTCACTGGACCAAAAACATCAGAATGTATATAATCAAGCAAACTAGAAGATTTGTTAGGACTGGAATAAAATGAAACACAATGTTGTTTACCATATATACAAAGTTCACAAAATTTGAATTCAAGGTTACAATCATCAAGCCCTTCAACCTAGTTTTTATTCTTCAAGGTTTTTAAACCTTTTTCTCCAATATGGCCAAGCCTATGATGGTAGAGCATAGTCTTTTTTGGTGGAAGTTTAACTTCCATAGAGTTTACACTATCAAGAACTTTTACCTTCTTTTCTCCATGAGTAGCTTTTTGTGACTTTACATAGACACTATTGTATTGCACAGCATGTGCATCCAACTTATACAAGGTACAAATACAAGCACCCCTTGCTAGCATCATAGAACCTCTAGTCATCTTGCAGCCATTTCCAGAGAACATGACTTGCACTCCAATATCATTCAACTTACTAACAGAAAGTAGATTTCGAGCCAGACCTGGTATATATATTACATCATTCATTCCCTTCACTCTTCCATTAGGGAATTGAATTCTGACTCTTCCATGACCAACTTTTTCCAAAGATGAATCACTTTCCAAATACACCTTTCCACCATCATAATTTTCATACTTCATGAACCAGTCTCTATGAGATGTCATGTGGAAAGATGCTCTAGAATCAATCAGCCAGACATCATCTGATGCCTGTGTAGCCAAGGCTGCAATGAAAGAGTCTGTATCACTCTAGGAAGAATCATTGTCAGAAGAATTATTCTTGTTCTTATTTTTCTCCTCTTTGCAATCCTTTCAGACATGACTAGGTTGCCCGTAATTCCAACACTTCACCTTTGACTTCTTGCCAAGAGACTTTGATCTCCCTTTTGATTTTGATTTGGACTTCTTGTCCTTCTTCTTACCTTTTTCTTTCGATCTGCCCCTAATAGCAAGAGCCTCCTTCACCATCTCAGAAGATTTCCTTCTCATCTCTTCTGATAGCAAAGAAACAACATCTTCCATCTTAAAAGTGGATGTCATACTCCCAATAGCCATCACCAAGTGATCCCAAGAATCTGGCAAAGAACATAATAATAGAATACAATGATCTTCTTCATCAATATTTACACCCATAGATTCTAATTGTGCAATCAACATGTTGAAAGCACTCAAATGATCAGCAATAGACCCCCCCTCCTATATTCTCAAAGTGTACAACTTCTTCCTCAAGAAAAATTTATTCACCAAGGACTTACCCTGATAAATAGCTGCTAGTCTTTTCCACAAGGAAGATGTAGTTTTTTCTTCATGAACATTCAAAAGAACAAAGTCTACTAAATAGAGTCTTATTAGCCCCTTCGATTTTCTATCTACAAGGTCCCAATCCTCTTGCTTCATTCATGTAGGCTTTATTCTAGACATAGCAAGCCACATATCATGATCAACCAATAGATCTTCCATTTTGAGTTTCCACAACTCAAAATTGTTGCCATTGAATTTCTCAATTTCAATCTTTCTTGACGTGCTTTCCATCTTAACCTATAATTAGAATTACCAAACTTCTACAAGACTCCCACTGAATAGAATTGACACAAAAAACTCAACGTACCCACAAGGATAACACAACTAGCCAGGCTTTGATACCACTTCTAAGGAAAGCTAAGGTGTGGAACAAACTCTCCTAATGCCAAAACCTCAGGGAAGAATGGAGAGGTGTCTTTAAATTTTCAATTACAATCCAATTAAGATATTCATGAAATAAATAATAGGAATAGAGAAATGAACATACACAGATGAACACCAAATTTATGTGGGAAAACCCTTACGGGAGAAAAAACCACCACACCAAGAAAAGTCACTTTGTATTATAGTAAAAAAAATTACATACAGAGTTCAAACTTAACTTTCTGATGTCAATTTACAGTAGGAGATTCAAATGATCAACCTTGTATAGAACATTCCATTTACAATGCTCTCTCGATTGAATTCACACACACTGATCACCCATCGAACCATTTACACCACTGTTCATTGAACCAATCTTCATCATCGATTATAGAATATATCCATGTCATTCATGATCTTTTGATCTTCCTTAGAGGAATGAGCACAACATTCCAACTGCTAGTGGTTCCCATTCTGCTTCTCTAATTGGTCGAAGACAAACCACGTAGGAGAGTCATTTGGTCAAGGCGTTCAAACTGTGTCACATGTCGGTGAGACACTAGGTCGTGTCTCCCTGATGCTAGAATAACCAATTTTTGTTATTTCCTAGACTCATCACCATCGACAAGAGGTTACACCAAGTTCAAAAAACTATGTCACATGTCGGTGAGACACTAGCCATGTCTCCTTGATGCTACAAGACTGATTACACATCCATCGCCATCGGCAAGAGTCGCTGCTATCGGCAAGAGATCAAAATGAGTTCAAAAGTCACAGCGACATCAACACTCCCATTGGAAATACTTACTCTATTGGCAAGATCGGCAAGACCTTTCACCGACATCCTTAGCAGACCCATCACTCGGACAATTGCTTGTTGCTATGAGTCATAATGAGCCCTCAAGTCATACTGATATGAACATCTATCGGAAAGACTTAGATTGTCGCTAAGAGTCACCTCGTAGGTTCCAAGTCACCCCTAGTCCATCCTTCGCCAAGAGTCATACCGACAATAGACTATATGATCGATGAGACAACAACCATCAACAAGAGTTCTTACTGAGCCTTCATTGCACCCCGATGACTTCTAGTGTATAACCATCGGCGAGACATATCTTTTCGGGATGAGTTATACCGAATGTTCATGCCTCTCCCTGATGACTTCTATCGCCACAAGTCTCCCCGATAACCATTAGACACCAACCCGTCGGCAAGAGATTTGCTCGAGCAGAAAGAGATGGGAAACTCAGAATGATCAACATGTCTTGCGGATGACTCTCGTCGGCAAGACATAACCAAAGTCTTGGCGACCTGAGCACTTCAAGGATTTAGAACACTGCTACTAGTCAATAAGACATTTAGAGATTCTCATTGACTTTCCTCTCACAGGAGTTTACATGCCAGTAAGATTGAGGCACATTTTCCAACACTTATTTCGTCATCATCGTATCTTTCAATCATCATCCATTTTCCTCTATCCATACCATAGCTTCTTTGAAATGATGTTACTTGACACAAATCTCATCATCTCAAACATCATCTCAAAGAGGGGCAAAATGTAGACACTAAAAATTGTCCTAGGCTTGCAACTCTTAGATTCATCATTTCCCCTTTCATTCTTTCATTCTTCATAATTAAATAATTTTAATTATTTAATTAATTGATTTCTATCTTTATTCTTCCTTGATTAATTAAATAAATTTTATTTATTTAATTATGTCACTAATTAAGTCTTTTTTTTTCTAAAATTAAATAAATTCTTATTTATTTAATTTTTGTCCACTTTCCACTATAATTAAATAATTATTTTAATTATTTAATTATTCATTAGCCTCTTCTCTCATAAATTAAATGAATATTATTTATTTAATTTGGTCCACTCTCTTGAATTTTGAATTAAATCATTATTTAATTCAAAATGATTCCTTTTGTCACATTCCTCTATAATTAAATAATTATTTTAATTAATTAATTATTCATTGGCCACCTAAATTAAATAATTTTTATTATTTAATTTCTCCTCTCACCTCTTTATCCATGCCAATCTTATCTTCCACATCAAATATTATCCTTTTACATCTCATTTAATCCTAGCCCTTGATTGAATTATCCCATAATTCAATCTCAACCCTTAATCCTTATCATTTCCCTAATTTTTCCTTAAACCTATTTCATACTACAACTTTTAATCTTAGCCATTGATTAAGACATCTTATTGACATCCAATCTCAACCATCAATCCAACTCAGACCTTTTCTATAAATTAGTCCTCTCATAAGCTATTTGGGGGTTGATTCTTCTAGTATCCTTATGCTATCAAAATAATTCTTGAATTATTCACCCATTTCTATCTATCATCATTCATATATCATCTCCATGTCAATATTATGCTACTCAATTGAGCAACCAACATATCAAGTCGATTGAATAATTCTTCCATCATTGCGTCTATTTGAGATCGTATTGAAGATTTGGATTAGGTAATATGCATGTTATTTGTTTTATCATTTTTTATTTTATCCAAATATTTCATATACATTAATCATGGTGAAGTTATATACTATGGAAGAGGTATATCAATATGCTCTAAAATTAAACATGAGAAATTGACAAGAAATCAAGAAGTAGCAAAAGAAAAAGGTGGGTATAGTAGAGATAGAGGACCATAGAAAAATTATAGTCATGATAAGGAGACCAACCCTTCAAAAAATTAAAGGGATAACATTGAAACAAGAGAAACACCATACCATATTAGACATAATAGTACATATGAAAGAGATAAAGGTAGAGGTTTTCAAGGTACCTATTTTACATATGCATAGTCAAGCCATAGGTTTTATGAATGCCCACAAAGTAGACTGGAAGGATGAATAACAGAGCCTTTAAGTGCACACATGGCAAAAGGGGATACAAAATATTTACATATATTAGTTAACTAGATGAACCTAAGAATGGAGAATCACTTATAATAAAAAGGACATTACTAAAACCATCCAAAAGAGAAAATAAACCCAAATATTGTTTAAAACAATATGAAAAAATGTAAAGAATGTTTCAAGGTCATAGTAGGTAGTTGGAGTACTAATAATTTAGTCTTAGTTGGAATGGTGGATAAGTGGGTGTAAATATAAAAAACTCACCCTACTCCTTACAAGGTGTCATGGTTAGAAAAGTAGCACCAAGTCCTTGTGACTGGTAATTTGTATAATGATATTTCAAATAAGCACTTGTGAAGATGAGGTGTGGTGTGATATCTTAACTATGGACATATTTCATTTACTTTTAAGAAGATGTTGCTCATTTGATAAGGAGGAAATTAATTATGGGAGAAAAAAACTTAAACTTTAGAATATGCTCTTACACCATTCATACTATTGAAGAAGTGGAAAATGGCCTAAGAAAATTTTTAGTGATAGGAAAATAATTTATGGAGTTTAGGCATGAAAAAATATGTTTTAAATAGTTTCCAATTTACTTTAGGTAAGTGAAACTATTAATAGTAGTGTAATGCCCTAAAAAATGGGATACTGGAAGAATTTTATGAAAATTTTGTTTAAAAGGTTTCTTGAAGGACTAAAAACCACGAGGAAAATCATCCATCATATTGAATTGATTCTAGGAGAAATTTTAACCAACAATACTGCATATATATCAAGAAACCTACATAAATTCAATACATAAAAATATGTGTAGGATCTATTGGATATATGACCAATTAGAAAAATGATTGCCACATTTGTAGTACTAACTATATTTGTACCAAAAAAGGTTAGTGAATTGAGGATGTGTATGCAATCAAGATCCATTAAAAAATTAACTATCAAGTATTGGTTTCCTTTACCTAGAAAGGATGATATCAAATGTATCTTGAGGAAGGCTAAATATTTGAACACAGGGAAATATGGTTCCAAGGTGGGAAAGGATGAATCCCACCTATCCTTTTGTTTTTCTCTAGTTCATTCAAGGAGACCCTAGGGTTCTCAGCCTATTAATTCAATTGAGAGAGGGGGTTTCTATAAGGTCTCCTTGGGTGTGATTAAATACAAAAGGGGTTTCACCACTAAGAAAAAGGCTTAGAAAGAAGGGAATGTAAATGGCATGCAAGTCTAGCTATATAACCTAGGAAATCAAACTCAAAATTTGAATAATAAACTAAAAATGAATAGAGGTGCACTTAGAAAACTAGATGTTTCTGAAACAAGATCTACAATATGAAAATTAAGAATTTTGATGCACATGAGGATTCATACACCTGGCTGGTCAAGTTAGGCCTAGTGTAGGGTTTCTGGGTAGAAATTGTAATTTCACAATGAAAACTTTGAATCCTCTAAAATATGGAAAAAGTGCTATGCCATGACTCATACACTCAAGGTAATGATCTCTTCCCATTCTGCTTTTTCAAAAGGTTAGGATTTAAATCTATTCTCCTATCTTTGCACTTCCTATGTTTTCCAAGCTTATATTTGGGATCCGAACTTGCTAAAATATGTAGAAAAAAGTATTGTGTGTATTTGCTTATGAGAGATTTGCATTGGTCAAATCCCTAGTTCGGTAATTAAACCTTGATAGAAAGAATAGATCTTAAAATTAAATGTGAGTGAAATCCCTAATCTTAACTACACCTAAGATTAGGTGATCTAAGGTGCTATAAAACCCTACTATAATGTGTTAGAATAGGGTGCATGAATGGAACATAAAGAAAATGAATCACTTTTGGAGATCTCTAATAACCCTAATAAGCCATAATAATCCATGTACCTTCCTTTAGGAAGAAAGTAGAATGATAATGGAGGATGGAATCACTTGGGAAACAAGTAATTAGGCTTGGTTCAATAGCTAGTTCCATCTCCCCAACCTGGAATCCATCATGATTCTCCATAGGCAACCATGAGCAGTCCTTGACAATGTGAGGTCTTGAACTGAAAGTGAGATTGAAGACTTACTAAAACACTATAATGTTGCTCCAAGACTTCAACTTTATTTTCTCCATACTATTGAATGCTTGAAAATCTCTCTTGATGGCTCTTTCTTGAAAATTATAGGATTTCTTAGCTCTTGAAATCACTTGCTAGGTGAAATAATTATTTGAAACCTTATTTTTATAGGCATACCATCTAATTTACTATTTATTAGATCCCAAATGCTAACATTAGTTGAAAATTTTAATTAGAAACCTTAATTTCCCACTCAAACCCTAAAAAGGGTCCCCATGAGACTCATACACCTAGGGTGGCATATGGGTTCTACCTAGGGGGAATCATATGCCCAAGGTTGCATATGAGTCCCACCCTAGCTTTCCAAGGTGAGGAAATATTTGGGTGTTAGAAAATTGAATGAATTTGTTCATTTTGTTGGAATTTCAATTGAAAGAATCATTGGTATTCAAAATAACAGGTCTTAGGGGCCTATTAATAATGATTTAAAGGTTCATGAATGTAAGGGTACTAAAATAGGTCCAAATTAAGTGTGAAATTGTACCATCTCCAAAAAGGGAGTAGAATTTTCTACACTCATGTATGAAAACCCTTTTAGAGAAAAGTCAACCAAGAAGAGGGACCAAGAATTTATTATCTTCAAGAATAAATATTACATATATTCATTCATTTCTCACTCCTTCAACATCTACAAATAGAGTTTTCACTCTAGCTCATAATTCTTTATGTCTATGACCATAACCCATGCTTATATAATATTTTCACCCTATAAAAGGGTCCTTCAAATTGGTTATCATATCCGAATATCTCTTTTTGATTAAATAATGTATTAATGTCCAAATAAAGAGATAATATAGCCTCATAACAAACTCATGGGAAATTGAATGCCCAAAACTACCATATCTTCCTAGAATATTATTTGACTAGTAAATACTAAATCTCTGTTAGTAATAATTAGTTATGATCATTTATAAAAAATGAAATTATCATACTAGTAAAACTTAATTATCATAATTTTAAAATCCTAATGCTCAAAATTAATATTTTTCGATGAATCCCTCATCTCTTATAAATGATTTCAAAATAATATTAATACCATTTTGATGACATAGAATTTAAAAGGTTTTTGACACCTTAATGCTAATAGTACTTGCATGATGATGATGTTAATAAAATATTTTTGTATACAAAATATTGTTTGTCATACGATATGATCTGTACAATTGAGGAGAATAATATTATTTGATTGGCCCAAACAAAAGTGTTTGCTTTTGATAAATTGAAAATTAATCCTTGGGTCCTTGGTCCTTGTAGATATGATGGAATATTTAGACTTGATAAAAAATTGCTTCAAAATTGTAGCTTCCTACTAGATCTAGCAACTACATCCCAACTTCAAAATCTTATAGATTTGTCTTCACATGTCCAATTTTAAAAAAAAATCAAAAGACAATCAATTTTTTCACCACCTTAAACTCAATGGTGAGCTTATATTTGCATCAACACAAACTAATACAAAATTCCAATATAAATCCAAAAAGAGAAATCCCCATATATTTCTATCAATTTTTTGATTTTCTAAATTATTATTTGATGCAAAAGAAGATCATACTCAAATTCTTAAGAAAATAAAAGATTAAAAATATCAATCAAAGACACTCAGCATACTATAATACCATGTAAGATTTGGCTATGGTAGTAACCACCAAAAAAATATTAACATGAAAAGGATAAACTATATTCCTATCAAATTAAAAAAATTGAATAAATATTTGATTGATTTTAATTAATGGGAATAGAAAAAAATCCTTCTATTATATACATGAAGGTGAGACATAGGACTACTTAAAATTATGGCATGTATCTTAATCTTATAACATAAGACAAAGTGATAAATATTCTATGTGTGCCATATGTAAATTTAACTAGACTAGTGTGATAAGACCTACAAGATAAACTAATTAAATAATATCCATGTTCACACCAATGACATAGATACAAAAATCATATCCTCTACTATTGATCTAAACAACAATAAAATATAGTTAGCTTGTAGATTCCAGATTAATCATCTAATTAAATCCTAAAATTTCATTACACTAACAAATCAATTTTATATCTTCAACATCCATTTCTTCTTTCTAAAATTCAACTAAATACTATATTTACTTTACTCATTTGCCTAAACTAATTATATATTTAAGAACCAAATTTATTTCTTTAGTTAAAATAAGTAGACGGAGAGAGAAAGTGATTTATTCCTCTTGCAATACTATACTACATACAGTTAAATTTGGTGGAGGACAGGAGAAACTAACTCTTCTTTTCTAAAGCTAAATCACCAAATTCTTTTAAAATGTCAAATCTATATTCGTTTAGAAAAGCCCTTGGAAACAACCACATTCGTGGACGCTCAGAGGTTATCTACGTTCCAAACTTAATTAACAACTCAGTTAGATCGGTTAGCTTAATTAGAGCCCTATCCAATCCAAACAAAAAGCGAGAACAAGGCCGATGCAACATCATATCAGAGTCGGAAGTAATGATCCAGAGCTTTAGGTATCTCATACTAGGTGACGTTCTGGGTTTGCGGTATGCTTGGGGAATAAAAAACTAACATAGGTCATCTTAAATTTTAAATTCTACTTCGCTCAAATACAGAGAAAACTATACGACGGCCATTGAAGTTCACAGAACGTTAAATAACAGCGTAAAACATGTTCAACCACCGTTCAATTTCTAGTTGACGGTTCAGGTTTGCTGTGAGATGTCAACCCCTGGTTAACATATCATAATCTGAAGAACGTCCGCATACATCTTCCCCAACCATCACTCATTCTCTCGATAGATATTCTCTCTCAAATCATAATTTATGGAGGGTAAGATGGAACACCAACCGAAAAAAAGGGACTTCGAATGCACTCATTTGCTGTTCTTTTGTTTTGGTTATTTATGTTGTTTGCCCATAAGGGAGGGAAATAGGAATGGCACGCTCAATGTTTGAGAAAAGGGTGGTGAAACCTCTCAAAAGAATGTGGAGGTACTTGTATAAGCGATTATGCACAGCCCACAAGAAGAGTAAGCAATCCCATTTCTTATAATTCATTTTTTCTCTCTGTGAAAATTCATTACCAGTATTTGTTTTCGTTGTTTTTGTCTACAGAAAGTGGAATTTCTGTTTTGTATGAGGACGTCAAATCCTGCAATGACGAAGATGTTAACGTCCTGTGGTCGATTCTCATGAACCTTCACAACAATACCCTTTGTGCTGATTCAGTCAGTGGCAGTGTTCCAGGGAACTCCAACCCATAGAATGCCTGATGAGAAAATAACGTAGTTAAGTTCAAGTATGTCTGTAAAAGATTCAGTTTCTGTTATGGAGACCAAATAACTAAACTTGATGCCTTTGTCAATGAGTTTGATTTGTAAAACTATATAGTTAAATTTTGATAGCAATATCACAATTGATATCTTTTTTCATAATTTTTCAAATGATCATTTACATAACTTCGTAGAGATTAAACTTCGATAACCTAAAGACAGATTTGTTTGAGATTACTAAATTCACAACCAATTATGTTTCTACAGCAAACTTCCATGAGAATCTATTATGGTAGTATAATTCAGCTCTTCAATGTCATAAAAAGCCTTAGGTCTTTCATAATGACTGTCAAAATATAAGCAAAGGGAACACACATTATATCCTAATTACATCAAATTACCATATTTGTATTTCCTTATGACAGTAGCGACATGAAAATAGATATTGAAGAGCATAAAGTTGTTTTTATAGTCCATGACATTATGCATGAAGCTTTTTGATATAATTATCTATTTCGATTTTGAATCAATGTTTAGAAACACAGTTTGTAATCCATAATTAGATGAGAAAGAATGCTAGAAAGATTGCAAGTTAATCTAGTAAGTGGTGTTAGGAAGGTTAGGTATTGACAATCAAGATTATCATAAGAAAGAATGTGAAATGATCAATAGAAAAGTAATGCAATAATTATGATTTTAGAAGGATAAAGGTCTTAGACAAGTTGTAACAGTAGCGTAAACAAAATAGTTGAGAAGATAGATTTTTTCATGCAGATTTAAATATATGATTGTTTTAAAATTTAAATAATTATTTACATTATTTTTAGTTTTTTTATATTTATTTTTACATTTAGTAATCATAGTTTAAAAAAAAGACAATCTTTCTCTCATTTCATAGAAGTACATAATTAATTTTAAATTCTAGTGGATAATAATGTTCTTAATTTTTTTTATTTAATATTAATTTTAGTATTAGCATTAATACAAAATTTAGACTAATTTTGTCATATCATATTTAATTTCACTAAAACAAGAACATTCATATAGAGTGCAACACATTTTTTTATAGATCTTTTTGACAATGTTTCTTATTTATATTAGTTTCTTGAGTATAGATAATTGATTATTTATAATGGACCTTGATTTATTATAAAATTTTAGAAATAATATTTGATAAACATAGTATATTAATATAATTTTTAAAATGTTAACATTGAGGTGCATCTGTGAGGAAGATTTTTTCCTCATGCTAACATAAACAACACAATAGATAATTATTCAAGTTTTTAAAACAATAATCAAGCTCCCTATGAAATTCTTAATCACATTAAGACAAGGAAACATGATAAAAAGCATACAAAGAAAGCATAAACATGTAAAATTATCTAAAATGGATCAAACTATCATCTCATAGGGGGATTGGTGCTATTTTGATGTGGAAAATAGCCCTTTCCCAACCCCTTTTTGATAAGCTCCAGATGTGATGTAGATGCCATATGATGAGTGATCAAAATGAAATACTAACTTGGGTGAGTTGTGGAGGATTAATACAATAGAGAAACTCTCTATTTATAGCCAAGAAGGATAAAATAATGCCAAACATGGAGGATGTGGGACTAAAGATCCACCAATAACAAGATGTCACTTGTCAACATGTGAGAGGTTGAGGAATGAGCACAGTTTGGTCAATGTGCCAAAGAGGGGGAGATTTGAAATTTGAATTTGATGACAAGATGAGTTAAATGCTAAGTTTGACCTTTGCAAGAGACATGTAAGAGACATGTAAGAGCTCTTAAATGCTTTGTTGGATGTACATGTCAATTTGGGGGGAAATTTCAAACTTGGAGAATATTCCCCTTTTATGCCAAGTTGAAAGAAAATGATGAATTAATAAATCAATTAAATTGATTTATGTGCAAAAATTGCAAAATCTAGACAAAAGAGGATTTGGATTAGCATTAATCATGGTTTGATTAATTTAAGATGATGATTAGGTGATTTTGACTTTTGACTTAGATACTTGGATTTATTTAAATCAAAAGGGAGTAAATTGATGCACTATCCATTTAATTAAATACATTTGATTTAATTAAATGAAGAAATATTAGGAGATAATTAAATAAAGTGATTTATTTAATTAAAAAGATAATCTTAGGAGATCAATCAAATAAACTTGATTTATTTAATTGATGGGCGAATATGATTTAATTAAATATGACTAATGTCAATTTCATGTGTCTACATTTTCCCCCTTTTTGAAGCAATGTACTTGTTACGTTGGTTCAAAGAATAAACTTGCCGTGATAAAAAATTGATTAGGAAGATTTTCATCAAATTTTGAAATTCTTCATTTTCTCCATTTTTGGTATCATTAGAAAGTGTTTAGGATCTTGACTCCAATACAACTCGAATAGAGTCAATTGGAGTCCTTGAGCTCAAGATATATATGGTCAAGCATCTGGTCAACTCTAAGAATCAGGTCAAAAAAAAGGGCAAAAATCAAATTTAGCACCATTGCGTAGTGCCCATCGTCACGATTCCAGCAGAGTTCATTTCATGAAAAATAGATTTCATATGGCGAAGTTATGGAAGGTCAAAGATTGGGTCAACCTGATGACGACAGCGCCCAATCAGCTCAATTGCCAATCAACCCTTGACATATGGCAATACCTCATCCCTCCATATGGCAAAAAAAATATTGGCAACAAAAAATTTAAAAAGTATAAAATATAAAAAATATATATTTTAAATAAAAATAAAGTATATATTTAAAGAAAAATTAAGATGGGCCCCACCCATCCATAAGGGGCGACCCACATTAAGTGGGGTGCCACCCATGGTATGGGGGGTAACCCACCTTTGAAGGGGAACACATCCCCCTCTTTTAGGAGGAGATAAAGACGAGGGGAGTGTGGTGGGACCACCACCCCCCATTCTCTCTAAAACTTAAATAATTTTTTCCATAAAATGCCTTAAAATAAGGCTATTTCATAAATTTTTAAAACCATGGAATTTTATACCCCTCTATTCAGGAATATTAGGAATATTATTCCTAAATTAAAGAGCCTATTCAAACTACATCCCCAAATTAATAGGGAATAAATCTTGAGAGGATATTATCCTTTCAGGAATCATAAGAAGGGGATATTATTGGAATTTTCTCTATGCAAGGGAGATTGGGTAGTTTATTGGTTTTACACCAATTTTGGCAAAAAATGTAATATAAAAAGAGGTAGAATGGGGATGTGAAGGTAAGTGATTTTGGAAGAATTTTGCAAGTGTGAGATTGTTTTCCTTCGAGAAATTTTGTATTTCCATGCTTTTGGAGAAGCTTGTTTCACGCACTTTGGTAGTGCATTTGTAAATTTCTTTGTAAACCAAGGGGAGGTTCTGCCAATGAATGTAACCGAATTTTTGGAGGAATAATTGGATTAGTCTACTCATTGGAGAGGAGCCCAGAGATGTAGTCATTCTAAATGAAGAACTCCGTTATTAATCTTCATTTGCACTCTCTTTATCTCTCATTCTATTCTTTCTTTAATTACTTGTAATTTCATTATTTAAATTTTGTTTGTGAATTTAATTATAAAAAAGCACTTTTGGTTTGTAATTGTTAATGTAAGCATTCGAAGCAAATGCCATAGATCCTTAAATCAGATCAAATTTGGTATCAAAGTTTTGTTTTGACTAGTATTGTAGATTTGAATGCTTACACACTCGAAGCTTCAATAAGGCAAAGGAAAACTTGAAGAATACAATCCTGAGATTGGCAAATGAAGGACTTCACCAACAATGAATGAAACTAAAGTTGGGAAAATCACGGAGCAAGAGCTTGATGATAAGTCTTTCCAGCGAGTCTTCCTTGAAATGAAGGCTATGGTGGAAGAGTTGTATGTGGAAAAGAAGAAGCACGAAAAGGGAGATTCATCGAAGCGAGAAAAGAAGGAAGATCACAGTAAAAAGGAGGAAAAGATCCAGAAGCTCTATCTCCTCCATCTTCCCCTTCTTCTCCATCTTCCCCTTCTTCTTCCTCTTCTACTATTGTTAATCCTTTCAAAAGAAAGTCTAAGCCTATTATTAAACTTGAGTAAAATTTGAGCTGCCTAAGTATTGTGGCTAGTTAAATGCCAAAAATTTTGATGATTGGATCCAACAGGTAGGAGTCTATTGTAGGATTCAAGGCCTAATAGAAGATGCTTCTATGATCCAATTATCCACTCTCTGATTGGGAGGTACAACTCTCACATGGTGGGAGAGTAGGACTCGGGAGGAAATTGCTCGCCATGGTAAGGTCAATATGACTTGGATGGAATTTATTGCTACCCTTAAAAAACAATTTTATCCTTTAGGTTATATTCAATAATTAACCATGAATTGGAAAACCTTTAGGCAAGGTAAGGGTTAGTTTGTCCAAGATTACACTCATGAGTTTAGAAAATAGGCTATTACTTTAAATTTTCCATTGTATACTCAGGATACATTACTCAAGTACATAGGTGGTTTGAATTCTTACCTAAGACATACTATTCTAATGTTGAGTCTTAATAATTTGGATGAAGTGTCAGTCCAAGCCACTCATTTAGATTCAAGGGGTAAGAACACTTTCAGTGATAATTTCTCAAAGAAACCATCTAAGACTAAGGGGAAACCTAAGGGTAAAGATAAAGGAAAAGGAAAAGGAAAAAAAATAGACATGATAAAGAAAGAGCGTGAAAAACCAACTTGTTCTCATCATAAGAAAGAAGGACACAAAGATTCTAAGTGTTGGAAACTACATCCAGAACTTAGGCCAAAGAGGTATGGTGGAAACAAAGGGAAGCAGAAGACAACTGCTGTAACACAATAAGATCTTGGATCTGATTCTGAGGATGAAATGAAGATACCTGCCACCAGCATTCAAGGTAAAAACAAAGATATATCTCTTGCATCTAAATCAAGTATTTCTACAAGTACAAGTAAGAAACCTAAAGTAGATAAGAAGAGGAATGAACTTTTTCATATCTGTTTGATAACTAAACACACTAAGGTTGATACTTTATTTGACACAGGTTCACAAGTTAATCTCATATCTAAAAAAGTTGTTAAAAAGC
Organism: Sequoia sempervirens; assembly: GCA_007258455.2. Taxonomy (NCBI): domain Eukaryota; kingdom Viridiplantae; phylum Streptophyta; class Pinopsida; order Cupressales; family Cupressaceae; genus Sequoia; species Sequoia sempervirens. The sequence continues at coordinate 88,839,978 of VDFB02379711.1, forward strand.
TAAATCTAACTACAACTCCTCATTCGAAGCCATCCCCTTTGGGATGGGATTGCAATGATGCACAGTTACATGTCACTAAACAATGTAAGGTTATTTTTGCAATCACTGCAAACTTTAAAGATGAGATTGTAGGAGATGTTGTACCTTTAGATATTTGTGGACTTGTGTTAGGAAGTCCACATTTGTACAACCGTAAAGCTATCTTCTTTAAGGAGGAAAACAAGTATCACCTATTTAAGGATGGGATTGAATATATTGTACATGCACACAAAATCAAAACTAGTCTTCCATTAGTTAATGATGGTCAGATGAAAATATTAGTGAACTCCAGTAAAAAAATTGTGTTAATACTTGTTAAGGCCAAATAAGATGAAACATCTGAGGTGTTTAAAGGAAGTGATCCTAAACATAAGGTTGAATTGGTCAAAGTTGTTTCCGCTTATGATGACGTGTTTCAAGAACCAAAAGGATTGCCTACTAAAAGAGATATTCAACATGAAATTCAATTCCAACAGGATGCGCCACTACCTAATATTGGCATGTACCATTTTTATGTGATGCAAAATGAAGAAATCAAAAAGCAAGTTTAGGAGCTCGTCAACAGAGGAGTGATTCGTCCAAGCACATCACCTTGTGGTTCTCTGAATGTTTTGGTTCAAAAGAAAGATGGAACATGGAGGATGTGCATCAAATTTAAGGCACTAAACAAAATCACCATAAAAAATAGGTACCCTCTTCCTAGAATTAATGACTTTCGTGATCAGCTTAAGCATGCAATTTATTTCTCTAAATTAGATTTGTGAAGTGGTTATCATCATATTAGAATTGCAGAGGATGATATTTGAAAAACTGCTTTCAAGACAAAATAGGGACTTTATGAATGGTTGGTTATGCCCTTCAGGCTTACCAATGCACCCACCACATTCATGCGAGTCATGAATGACATCTTCCATCCTTACATTGATGCTTTTGTTATTGTATATCTTGATGATATCCTAGTTTTTAGAAAGTCTTGGGAAGACCATGTAAGTCATATTAAAAAAGTTTTTGATGTACTAAGAAAAGAAAAACTCTATGTAAAGATGTCTAAATGCGAGTTTGCAAAGACATCTCTTGTGTACTTAGGTTATATCGTAGGGAATGGTCAATTGAAAGTCCACCCTGCGAAGGTCGAGGCAATTGTAAACTGGCCTAAGCGAAGTACTGTAACTGAAGTCAAGAGTTTTTTGGGTGTTGTCTAGTATTGGAGGAAGTGTATTGCAAACTTCTCCTACATTGTATCACCATTGCATGCATTAACAAGTAAAAAGATAACTTTTCAGTGGGGAGGACCACAATAGAAGGCCTTTGACACACTGAAGGAAAATTTAAGCACTACACCAATCCTGGATCTACCAAATTTGCACCAACCATTCGAGATTGAAACAAATGTGAGTGTATTCACCATGGGAGTAGTATTGACACAAGGATGTAAGCCAATTTGTTACCACTCTGAAACTTTTTCTGGTGCAGTAAGTAATTATCCAATTTATGATAAAGAACTTTATGCTTTAGTAAAAAGTGTTAAGAAATGGAAACATTATATAATGGGAAACGAAACAATAATCCATACTAATCATCATCCATTGCAATATCTGCATTCACAAACTACGTTGCAACAAAGTAGGAATTTTTGGTGGATGGGATTTTTACATCATTTTCACTAAGTCATTAAGTATAAGAAAGGAGCCCATAACAAAGTAGCTTAGATATGCTTTCTAGACCTCCAGTTTGTAATGCTTTGATAATCCTTAAAAATAGTTCCATGATTCATGCAAGTTTTGAAGAACAATATGCTACTAATGAAAATTTTATGGATCCAAGGAAAAAAAGTAGAAGAAAAGGATTACTATGTGCATGATAAACTCTTGTATCACTTAGGAAAATTATGCATTCTAAAGAATGAACAAGCACATGTAATCAGAGAGGCACACACATCAATAATTGCATGACATTTTGGGGTTAGTAAGACTTTGGCATAGCTTCATAAATATTGCTACTGGCCTTGAATGCAAGAAATTGTAACAAAATATATTAAGGGATGTGCGATGTGTGCAACTAGCAAACAAAGTAACAAGAAATTGGGATTGTACACACCTTTACCTATACCATCCTGACCATGGGAAAGTGTATCTATGGATTTTGTCGGGGGTTTACCTATGTCTAGGAAAGGGCATGACTATTTGTATCTAGTAGTTGATCAGTTCAGCAAGATGTGTATTCTTATGCCATGTAAAAAGAAAGTCACTGCTGAACTGACAACTCATATGTATTTTCAGTTTGTATGGGTTCACTTTGGGTTACCCACTTCCATTGTATCAGATCAAGATTCTCGATTCCTTGGGGAGTTTTGGTCAGTCTTATGGGTACTTATGGATACTAAACTGAAGAAGAGTACAACCTTCCATCCGTAGACCAATGGATAGATAGAGGTAGTCAACAGGATATTCGTGCATCTGCTCAGAGGCTATTGTAACAAGCATCCTAAGTTGTGGGATGAAATTCTTCATTATGTGCAACATGCCTACAACCATGCAACCCATTCTTCTACAAAGAGGTCTCCTTTTGAGACTTGCTTTGGTTACTTGCCAAATACACAAATGGACTTCACTTTTGGAACAAATGATGTTGAAGATGGGCACCTTGGTGCAGAAAGGGCTTTAAAGTTCATCTAGAAGGTCCAAACAATTCATTAGGCAATAGAAGCACAATTGGAAAAGAGTCAAGCAAAGTATAAGGCTCGCCATGATAAGGATCGCAGCGATCATAATTTCCAAATTGGAGACAGAGTTTGGTTACACATAAGCAAGGAAATAATGCAAGGTGAAGGAAGGAAGCTCAAGCCAATCTAATATGGTCCATTCAAAATTCTGGAAAAGATTGGTACAAATTCCTTCTTAACCTTCCTCCATACATGTAGATTTACTCAGTAGTCAATGCTGAGTACTTGAAGTTGTATGAACCTCTGATGATACTAGATGAGGAGGCTAAAGTGCAAGTTCCTTTAGTTCACAACCTTTCACTAGAGTACATGTCATAGTTTCCTGAAGACATCATCCTTGACAAGAACACCAGGACTTCACGAAGAGGAGCGATTGAATACCTCTGAGTGGGGCTAAAACGGATCCATCGAAGTAAGGAAAAGTGGATGGATATTGGTAAAGTGAGGGAACTTTACCCTCACTTACTTTCTGAGTGACCAGCTTTCAAGGGTCCAAAATCTCTCTAGTGGGGAGGACTGATCTGGAGAATTTTCGTCAAAATTTTAAATTTTCCATTTTCTCCAATTTTGGTATCATTAGAAAGTTCTCGGGATCCTGACTCCAACACAACTCGAATAGAGTCAATTGGAGTCCTAGAGCTCAAGATATATATGGTCAAACCTCTAGTCAACTCTTAGAACCAAGCCAAAAAAAAAAGAGAAAAAATAAAAGTCACTAAAACTGGTCAAAGTTAGCACCGTTGCGTATTGCTCATTGTCATGATTCTGGTGGAGTTTGTTTCATGAAAAATGGAGTCTGTATGGCAAAGTTATGGAAGGTCAAAGATTGGGTCAACTCGACGATGTCAGCGCCCAATCAGATCAATGGCCAATTAGCCCTTGACATATGGCAATAACTCATCCATCTATGTGGCAAAAAATTTATTGGCAAAAATTTAAAAATATATATATAACAACATATTAAAAAAAACATTTTAAATAAAAATAAAGTATATATTTAAAGAAAAATTAAGATGGGCCCCACCCATCCATAAGGGGCGGCCCACATTAAGTGGAGCGCCAGCCATGGTATGGGGAGTAACCCACCTTTGAAGGGGAACACATCCCCCTCTTTTAGGAGGAGATAAAGAGGAGGGAAGTGTGGTGGGACCACCACCCCCCATTCTCTCTAAAACTTAAATAATTTTTTGCCATAAAATGCCTTAAAATAAGGCTATTTCATAAATTTTTAAAACCATGGAAATTTTATACCCCTCTATTCAGGAATATTAGGAATATTATTCCTAAATTAAGGAGCCTATTCAAACTACATCCCCAAATTAATAGGGAATAAATCCATTTGTAACCATTCAAATGGAAAAATAAATTATCTTGAGGGGATATTATCCTTTCGAGAATCATAAGGGGATATTATTGGAATTTTCTCTATCTAAGGGAGATTGGGTAGTTAATTGGTTTTACACCAATTTTGGCAAAAAAATTAATATAAAAAGGGGTAGAATGGGGGTGTGAAAGCAAGTGATTTTGGAAAAATTTTGCAAGTGTGAGAGATTGTTTTCCTTGGAGAAATTATTGTATTTCCGTGCTTTTGGAGAAGCTTGTTTCCACCCACTTTGGAATTGCATTTGTAAATTTCTTTCTAAACCAAGGGGAGGTTCTGCCAATGAATGTAACCGAATTTTCGGAGGAATAATTGGATCGGTCCACTCATTGGAGAGGGGCCTAGAGACGTAGTCATTCTAAATGACGAACTCTATTATCAATCTTCATTTGGACTCTCTTTATCTCTCATTCTATTCTTTCTTTAATTACTTTGTAATTCTATCATTTAAATTTCGTTTGTGTATTTAATTGTAATTAAGAACTTTTGGTTTGTAATTGTTAACGTAAGCATTCGAAGAAAATGTCATAGATCCTTAAATCAAATAAAAAATTCAAAAAAAATCTATTTTTTTGGATTTCCAGGCGGAAAGAAGTATATTGGTATATTCCCCCCTCAAGAGATCGAGTGAAAGATTCGATTTGAGGTTCAATCTCACGATAAAGAGGTTCAAAATGGATATATGGATGGTTATGATGATTATGCAAATAAGATGGTTTTAAGATGCTTAGAATAACCAATCTATATTATCCTAAACAACTTAAATGATGATACAATGCTTGTGAAATGGATGACATGGATGATGTGATAATGCTTATATGATTATGCAATGGATGTTTTATGCATTTGCATGAGATGCTTAGACTAATAGATCTATATTATGATAATGATGCAAGTGTGATGTTTTTAAGATGCTTAGAATAACAAATATATATTATCCTAAACAACTTAGATGATTATACAATGTATGTGAGATGGATGATGTGATGATATGTATGCATATGCAGGATGAGTATGCTAACGGTTTGTGGATGCAAGATGGATGCGCTGGAAATGATGATTAACTGATCATGATGTGATGCTAGTGTGGAAAAGAAGAAAGAAGAAATGAGATGATGACAAGAGGATCCAAGAAGTCCATGATCTAATGAGACACTTTTAGAGATGATGATGATGATAGATGATGATATTCTTATCAAGGATTGGGACTTTAAAAGGGCTACCTACCTTATGTTTGATAACACACATAAGCACGATGCATCAAGATATAAACAACCAGGATGGTGTTGTACCTAGTGTGATGGAATTTGAATTGACACACAGATAGAAGTATTCTTGTTCACGCTTGACATATGGAAACCTTGCTAGGATGTACCCAACAAAGCAAGTATTCACCAAGTTATATTACAAGAACATCCAACAACCACAATAGACAAAAGATAATGATCGTTTCCCCATTCCTATCTCTCTAAATCCTTTGTTCAGATATCATCAAGAGGTCCTTGGAATGAGTGCAATAAGATAAATAAAAAGAAAAGATCAAGTGCAAAAAAGCCAATGCTCTTCATACCTTTAGCCAAATGGATGTATTTTGATAGTATAAGAATCCAAAGTGATCCAAAATGATGTCCATTGTCGGAACGATATATCCTAGGACATGCATTGTATAGGATTATAATGGGTTGATAAGTTGGTTGATAGGCTATTAATATAAGGTTGACTGACATGTTTGAAAATGATGAAGGTTTGATTTTGCGTTTAAAGGTTTGTTGTTTCGATTTTGATTTTGTGTTTGAAGTTTGTTTTTGCTGATTGTTGTGATTGTTTCTATTTATGTTTCCAAAGGATGAAGGTGATGATTGTTTGTTATGCGTGATGTTTATTTTGGGTGTAAGCGAGATGGGGATGGATGAATTTTTTGGGTTTTTCCTGATATTTTTGAAAAATGTTTTGAGGTTGTTTTTGGTATTTTCAAGATTTTACATATGTTTTAATTTTTGATTTTTCAAATGTTTTGGGGTTTTCTGAGATTTTATGAATGTTTTTGGATTTTGATGTGATTTTGGATGTTTTCGTATTTTCTTAGTTTTCTTGAATGTTTTTGGATTTTTGTGTCCTGGGTTGATCAAAGATTAGCCCTTGCCTAGGTTTGCTTAGAGACAATGTAGTTTGGATATCATGTTTTAGTGTTTTCCGACTTTTTTATTTTGTTTTGGATTTTGATATTTTTGAATGTTTTTGACTTTGGTATGTGCAGGATCATCATGGAAAAACAGGCCTTTAAGTGGCAAAAATTTAGAAAAATCCTGTTAGGTAAATTGACGTAAAAATTTGAATAAGTTATCTATATTATTTCAAAAATATGTAAGAATAGAATCTATAGAAAATTGAATGTAGTTTCTAAAGTACTAGGTTTATTTAAAAATAAATAAAATCTATTTGGTCAAAATTTAAAATTTCAATGTAGTAGTACTTAAATTTCAGTGGGAAAAATAAGAAGTAGGTGTTTGTCTGACCACCCTAACCATAATAAAATGATAATATTTCTTTTCTTATAATATTTTATATATAAGTAGAGGACTCATGTTCGGATGTGATGCATATTTTTTGTAATTTTTTCCAATTAAATAATTAATTATGATTTTTTATTAAAACTTTTAAAAATATAAAAACTTGTATGTTCGACCACCTTAACTTGGTCAAAACTTCATGAAATTTAATGTTTCTTTTTTAATCATATAGTATGTGAAGCATAGAATGTGACACATGTTTTGGATTCAAAAAATGTGATACCGTTTGAAAGTTATAGATGTTTTCAATCAACCTATCGATCGGGCTTTAGTCATAATTCTAATAGAAAATAAATAATAATTATTTATTAAATTCAAATTAAAGTATAATTTATGTTGGTGGAAAAATTGAGAATCTCCTCTAAAAACCCTTTTCGTTTCATCAATTTTGGGTTAAAAAAAAGTCGTTAGCCACATACCCTACAAATACCCATAATATTGCCACTTTTTGGCCCCTCATGATCCTGCACATACCCTTTTCTTGAATTTTTAAATGTTTCTGGATTTTGATGTCTCAAGGGCTGATCAAAGATTATCCTTTCCTATGTTTAAGCTCAAAGACGATGTAGTTTAGATACCATGTTTTTGATATTTTTTTTAATTTTTTGAGTGTTTTTGGATTTTTCTATTTTTCTGATGTTTTTGGATTTTTTGCATGATTTTGATGATTTGGATATGGATATGTGTGATGATATTAGTGCTTTGTTTAGGATTTTGTTGAAAAACAAGCTAGGGTTCATTGATCTGATTGATGAATTGATTATGATAACATTGTTGAGGATACACAACACAAGGATTAGGATGGATACCCCAAGATGATGAGGAATTGATGATGATAACATTGTTGAGGATACACAAAAATGTAAGGATAGTGTTAAGCAACACAAGGATTAGGATGGATATCCCAAGATGATGATGGATTGATTGGATTTTGAAGCTTGATTTTGAACAAAATCTATTTGAATGATTTGATGTGACATTTGACGTGCAAATTAGATGCAACTGATAGTGATCGTTTGGATTGATTTTCAATGAAAGATAAATCCTGATAGGGAACATATTCTTGTCAAAATATGCCATGGGCTAGTGATTTTGATTTTGGATCACAAATGCTTTGACCAATTTGGTTTCCCATTTTTCAATGTTCAGATCGCCACATAAGTTGGAGGGTATAGATCAAGATTTATTCTCAAAGAAAGATGTAAATATTTTCCCCCAATGTCTAGCAATGTATCAAATGTCAAGGATGGATGCTTGGATAGGTGTACAGATGGATAGATGTGGTAAGAATGCAAAGGATTCCAAGGATTATCTTGTGATAAGATAAGGTGTTCATATAAAGAATGCTCATTCAAATAATGCTTCATGGCTCAGATAATGTTGGATAGGATAGGATCAATAAAAATGACCCATGTCAAGATGTTTATTGTAAGAAAGTGTAAAGTGTGCCCCAAACTTTCATCAAGATCAAGACAATTTGGACTATGGATGTAGATGGATGAAAACACAATGTATAACTAGTTCATGGATGGCTGGAATGTTGGATTTATTATGGATGGGATGAGATGCTTTCTCCCGAAGTAGTACACATAGATGCTCATTTCTACACATGATGCATATTTTCTAGGTTTTCATCATGGTATTTCCCAAAGTGCCACTGTAATGGTTTTCACTAGAGGAGAATTTTTATTTTTACTATTTTCATGATTTTTTTATTTTTTTGGATTTTTTTGGATTTTTTTGAAAGATTTTAAGCTCATGCCAAACCACCTTGTGGTCTTGATGTAGATGCTTCTATCATAATGTTCCATTGATATCCTTCCTGAAGAAGTTGTTTTTCCAAGATACATGCACTTGAAAACAACTTTTGAGATTTATGATCAGCTTCGTCGATACCAGAATTAACTTTGTCTTTGTGTGCACATCGCGATAGAGTGCCTTTTGAATCCTTATGATGAAGGGTCATTGCCAATACATGGTCAATGTGAGAATTTAATATCATGCATGGAGGCATGGATGGAATGTGTTTAGGAATAAAAGATGGATTGGTTGACAACTTGGAATCTTTGACTCTCCAAACTTGGGAAGATGAGAAATAATGGGTGGATATGAAAGTGTGCGTAGAATTAGGATCAACTGCTTGATACACTTTCTATGTCACTAGAAAAGCCTACGTTTTCTTTCGTGGGAATATTTGATGGATACTTTTCCCTTTTTTATTTTTTCCCATAGTTTCTTTCACTAATGGAGTTTGATAGGGATAATCTTTCTTTGTATGTTTTGGTATCCATGCATATTTGATTTTTCCATTATGCTTCTCAGCTTCTCTAGCTTTGATAACGTTCATTGTGCTTTGATTCAAATCTTTCTTTTGATGTTAGTCCCAATTCAAGGATGGGATGATGGGTGGATGAAGATTCGTGGCGTGGCTAGTTGTAGTATTGGAATTAGTTTCACCATAAAGATTCTTCGTGCTCCCTATGTTGATGTTTTCTTGAGACATAGTTGCCCCTAGTATGGTGGTAGTAGCACCTTCATTCCTTGATTCTTCTTGTTTTGAGATGTCTTGTTTAGTAAGTATTCTCTAATAAAAAACCACTGCAGATGACGTTATTTCAATTTTTTTCTCTACTGACTCCATAGGGTCTTGTTCTACCAGACATATTTCCTTGAGTGGATAATGCTAGATGTCTTCATACATGATGTCCTTAGTTTGAATTCAGGATATATCTGATCCTGATGTTGACAATTCAGTTTGACTGAAGGAATCAATAACTTTCTCTTTTTGTGTAATAATATCAGGAGTAAAGGAATCCTACTCTGAATGAAGATCATCTATGTGTCCATCCAAAGAAAGAATCTCATGGGTAGTTGGAGGAGTATGTGCTATGTGGATATGATCATCTTGTATAGATAGGAGAGTGTCCATTATATCATTGTAGTATCTTGAAGATACAAATTCTTGATCTTGAATAATTTTGGAATCACCTTTGACATGCTTTAGATCAAGTTCTTGACATGGGAAAATTTCAAAGGATGGATTGCTTATAAAAGGTTCTTGGATGTCATCATTAGGCATTTGAATTGGCTCAATATCCTCTTCATTTTTTAGTGGACTTGGATCAAATGTTGAGTTGAAAATTCCTTCAATATCTGCAACCATGGGGTCAAAGGATGTCAATATGTCTTGGAAAGGACCATTGCTACACTTCGATGAAATATGTTGATCATGCTTTGGAATGAATTCTTGAGATATGCCCTCTAACTCATTAGGTGATGTAGAGACATTTTCAACATGATTGTTGGTAGATGGGTTGTGGATTATGTCAATAGGATCAAATAACTCTAACACTCCTTGAAATACATCACTAAAAAGTGGCTCTTGATGTATGGTGAGTTGCTCATCGGATGAGGTGGAAACATCCTCCTCAATGGATAGGTCTTGATCATTGTTTTCAACAATTGTGGTGGAGAGATTTTCAATGCTATCATTGTCCCCGATAGTGATTATCCTTTGATCAATAAGGTCTTGGATGAGATTGTTGAGTCGAATACAACTTGATGTTGTGTGTCCCTTTATTTTGTGAAAATCACAATGGTGCTCCTCATTATATCCTGGTGGTTTAACTAGGGGTTCTTGATAGTTCCCATATATGGGAAGCTTGATGAGATTTTCTTGTACCAATTGTTACAAGACTGATTCAATTGGTCTCCCAAGTGGTGTGTATTTTTGTTTGTTCCCTTGTGAGATTTGTACTTTGAATTGACCTTGTGGTGGTTGATTTTGGAGATGTGGTGATTGGGTTTTTTGTTGATGTTGTTGATCTTGGTATCCAACTTCTTGACATTAGAGATATTGTTCTTGACATGGTTGTGGACACAACTCAATGCTTTGATGGAATTTTTTAACCAATGGAAGAGTGTATTGATTTTGGAGTGAAGATATCTCTTGGCTCAATAATTCAATTAGTTTAGCCATGGTGAAGCCAGTTGCTCTAGCGAAATTTGATCTTGATTTTGATATTGACACCCTTGATATAGTTGATTCTCTTGTTCAATAATATTTGGAATGTGTACTTGTTTTTTTTGTATGGGATCATGGAAAAATTGATTTTGGACAATGTTCTGATTTGGGATGATGCTTAGATTTGGCATGATATGTTGAAATTGAACATTGTTGTGGTTGGGAATCACATTGCCCTGATTTAGGTAACTTTGATTTTGCATGGTGTTACCTTGAATTGGACTAATACATGGAGTCGTTAACATCTTGTTTGGACTTTGAACAACATTTGTGTGTTTTGAAAACATATCCATCCCAAAGTTCACCAAATGTGGATTAAAAATGTTCATGTCTAGTAAACTTGTACTTGTCATGTATGGATTTGGTGGAATGATGTTGTTCGCTTGAAGATTCATGCATTGATTGTTTGGTTGATTGATTTGTAAGTTTGGACTTGGATTTAAACCTATCATTGGGAAAGGTGTTCCAAACTTTTGACTGGGCATACTCACATTTGTTGTACCATCGAGGTTTTTAGGAGATAATGATCCCACGTATGGATTGTATAGATGTGAGTGTTAATAATCAATAAAAATTGTAAGGCTTTGAAAGTTCAATTGACTTGGATTACTCATGATGTATGGATCAGGTTTATATTCCATGTTCTTCTTATGTTGAGGTCTAGTTTGGACTGTAAAATAAGGATCAATTTTCAAGAATGTGGGAGGTGACCCTCTAATTATTTGGATTGATCTAAATTCTAGGTATAAAAAATAAAGTCTAAGATTTTAAGGATCAAAAGAATGGTGATGAGATATGAAAGATGGATGATTGGTGAATGATTGGAACTCTTAGGTGTAAGCGGTAGAATGGGGAAAACAATCTAAACAATGCATCTACGCTTCTAAATAGGACATTGCATCTAAGATTAAGAAATTTAAACTAATTTAAACTGCAAATCTACAGAAATTTATCCTATTGCTCTCTAACACTAAAGATTGATCTAATCTACTTAGCTCTCAGATTTGTAAGCTAATTAAACTATTGAAATGACACTTAGAGAATGAGAAAATGAACTAATTCTATTCCTATGTGATTGAATATGCAAATTCTATTGTAATGGCAGCCATGACTGCAAATGCTGGATGCTTGATTGCTACTTGATGGGTGATGGATGGATGCTTGAATGCTTGATTGCTTGGATGCTTGGATGCTTTGGAAACCTGTAGAGTAAGATTGCATAAGTTGGGGATCCTTTTCCTGTACCCAAAGAGCTATATTTATAGCTTTCACGGCAGCACATTTGCATAGGGATACAGGATAAGGGGTTGTGATTCAATCTGGAGAATTGAATGGCCTGGGATGAGAAGATGGAGCTGATCATGGAGGATTGTTCCTCCCCATGAAAACACCAGGCAAGAAGAGAGGGAGGATTGATGGAAGAAGATTGAGAGGACTTCCTGCAAGTTTGTCCTCGAAGCTCTTCCCGTGAATGGAAGTTGCATTAATTAGATTTTAAAAATCTAATTTTATTGGTGAGTGAATAGTGTAAATGATTTATGCATAAATTAAATATTTTTAGTTTATTTAATTTTAGCAAAAGAGGAATAAATAATTTAATAAATCAAACTATAGGATTTGTTTATTAAATTAAAATATTCGGAAAGTGATAATTAAATAAAAGAATTTTAGAATATCTTTATTTAATTAAGAAGAAATGTGATGAGGTAATTAAATAACACAAATTATTGAAGCTGTGTATTTAATTTAAGATAGGATTAATAGATAAAGTATAGAAGAAATATTAATGATAATAATTAAATAAAACAAAGTATTTAATTTTGTTTATTTAATTAAGAGAGAAAATAATATGGTAAAATGATAATTAATTAAATAAAACAAAGTATTTAATTTTGTTTATTCAATTAGGAGAGAAATAGAAGAATTAATAATGAACTTAATATAAATAAATATTTCTATTTATTTACTAAGTAGATGAATTTAAGATTAATTAATCAAATAAGTCATACTTAATTAATTAGATTCTCCAGACCATTTTTAGGTGTCTACATTTTGCCCCTCTTTGAAGTGATGTGTTTACGCATTGCTTCAAAGAATGATTTTGCCTCAGCTGCCAGTATTGACAAAAGGTTTTAAAATATGCCCCTGATTTGCCCCGGATGTTGAATTTTGAAATGATAGCGATATATGCCCCCTAGGGAGATAAATTGATGAATTTTGGATTTTTATGATTTTTCAAAAAAAATTGAATTTTTATGATGATTTGATGATGAATTGGTGAAGAAACAATTTATCTCCCAACAAAATTGTCCAAAATGACCCTATGATAGATAAGAATTAATTCCTCGGAAATAAATAAATAAAAATCCCCCAAAAATAGCCTATAAATACTCAAAAGGTCATTCTCAGAAGTCATTTGTGCATTTGACTTTGACAATCTTGTGATAGAGACCCTCAGAGTGCTAGAGCTGCAGAATGCCGATCCCATACCACACCCACTGACTCGAGTGTGTGCGTCGTCACCAGCGTCTGGCTGACTATGGACCTCCGGTACGTACCTCAAATCCTCCTTGAAATTCATGCTCGTTCTTTTTGTCCTTTTGCACTTGTTTTTAATGTTTTAGCGTGCGGCGGACGCGGTTTAGTGCATTCATGATCTGTTGTAGTGCGCCATAGTTTTAGTGTGCCAATGAAATTTTGTAGCGCGTCCGATCAGTTTTGTAGCGCGTTAGAAATTTTAGCGCGCAGGGTCAAATCTGTAGTGCGTTAGGTATAGATTGATGAAAAATTATGTACTTTACTTTTCGTCGATTTGTTTTTTGATTCCATCTATTTTAGTTTGATCTTTGACTAAAATATATGGTAAACAATCTCATGATGAGCGAGATCTATTGATTGATAATAATTACCCTCATGATAGGCGAGGAATAATTAAACTTTCCGAAGGATTGAACCCGATTGATAGATGAGGGTTCCTTGATAGATTGATAGTTTGATAGGTAAAGCACAATTTTTGAAAATTTGATGATCTCCTGATGTTTGATATTTTGATTAAAATGTTCTGTTTGTATGATAACAGGAGCATTTAGATGTTATCCAGGTGTGAGAGCAGTTCCCCTGGCCTTTTGATATGATACCGAGACTTTCACCTGATGAGAGACAACATATTGCTACTTGCGGTTTAGCGACATTACTTGACATGACCCATATTAGACTTAATAGGGGTCTATTGACAGCCTTAGCGGAGCGGTGGCATAGTGACCACAACACCTTCCACTTACCTACTGGCAAGATGACTGTGACGCCGGAGGATGTATGGCGTATTCTTCGCATTCCTTTTGTCGGAGAGATTGTAGTGCATGATTCAAAGGAGGTTGGTGGGGTAGAGGCTATGCGGAGAGTCTTTCAGGATCCCCACATTGCGGGAGAGTGGATTCCATGGATAGATATGTATGAGTCATATGCTCCCCTTCCTTCAGTTTTGGCCGACTTTATTGGTGGATTCCTTTGTCCTGATAAGAGGTCAAAGGGTCTATCTCTTGGATGGGGTCGGGTGTTTAGAGGGTCTGGTGGCCCATAGGACGAGATATGCTTGGGGCATGTGCATGCTTGCCCAACTCTATCATGATTTGCATTGGATCGTGTACCTCAGCGGTAGCAGTTTATTGGCAGGGGCTACACTTCTTCAGGTATGGGCATGGGAGCATATTGCTGTTACGCGTCCCGTGCCAGTGTTAGCCAGACCAGCGACGAGGTCCTATGTGTTTCGATATAGAGGCAGGCCTACCCAGCATATGATGGGTAAGCTTGATTATTGGAGGTAGATCATTGATGATGTGGAGGCAATTACTTGGCGTCCCTATTTAGACTATGATGACTGGGACGATGATGATATTGAGTTGGGGTTCTTGTCCGATTCGATGTATTTGATCGGGAAGAGCCCCAAGATCTTGGAGCGATTCCTCTTTTATCGCGTCTACCGGCAGTATGGAATTGTGCAGTGTATGCCACAGGGAGTAGCACTTTACGGGCATCGACGGATAGATGTCAGTGATTGGGGTCCCAGTTTTCCCTATGGGGCCCTTGTCGAGGGGTACCATGCTCTACAACCATCAGTGTGGGATGTGTGGCGGGACATTGTTGAGGCACCTATTACTCCCGAGTACGGAGAGTATTTGGCTCTACACCCTCCTCCACGTATTACCATTCTGAATGAGCCAATACCAGCACCAGCAGCAGCACTAGCAGCAGCACCAGCAGGGGGAGTACAGGTTGGTTAGAGATGGGGGAGAGATGATAGTGAGAGTAGCAGTGATGAGAGCAGTGAGAGCAGTGAGGAGAGTAGTGAGGAGGGTAGTGATCATGATGGCGGAGATGGGGGGAGACCGAGCATGGTAGGTACCTCAGAGCCTTCTTCTAGTGTGCCTCGTAAGAGGCAGGCTATTGCTTCCTCTTCAACAGATCCATCAGTGGTTGTAGGTCTACAGGTGCAGGTTCAGACCTTACAGGGACAACTAGCAAAGGTGCAGGGTTTTCTAGCACAGACACAGGCTCAGATGCAGGCACAGCTAGCTACTGTACAGACACAGATTACCTCTCTGATTGGTGAGAGAGATGGGACTCTATAGGTAGTAGCGACCGCATAGGCTCAACTAGCAGGTGTTCGGGCACAGTTGACCACTGCCCAGACACAGATCACATCCTTGACTGTCGAGCAAGATACTATCAGGCAGGCAGTAGAGACTGCACAGGCTATGGCAGAGAGACTACAGAGAGTGGCAGATGGTACATCTGTGGTAGATTATATGAGAGAGGCTATGCGAGCAGGTGTTGAGATTGAGTTCTACAGGAGCCGCTATCATGAGTTTTTCCCCCCAGAGTAGAGAGTCAGTTATGCTCAATCTCGTTCAGAGAGGACCCGTTCGAGGATAGTGAGCAGAGGTGTGACACAGCCTCTTCCAAGAGATCCGAGAGATCTGAGAGATCCTGGGACATCTGGTGGTGGTCCTAATACTGGTGTGAGACCTACTCCTTCTGGTGCGAGTACCACTTGATATCAGTTGTGTACCTTTTGAGAGATATATACAGCCCTTTTTGACATAATGTTATTTTCATTCTTTTCAGACTTCATTGTATACTTGACACTTGATGAGATATATATGTGCAGCGGTTCGATTGATGTATGATATGTTTCACATGATTTATGTGATGGATGCATTGATTTTATGATGTTTCTAAATGTGATGGATGCATTTTAGGTTTTTATGTTTTATGATGATTTATTTTACTAGCTTGTATGGATGCATTAATGATGATGTGATATGATATTGATGATGTATTTCTTTTCCTAATGAGATGCAATGTATGATAAATAAAATGTGATGTTAATGAATGATGTATGGATATTGGATATATGACGTATAAAATGAGATGTAAATGAAATGATGCATGTAATGAAATGATAGATGTGAATAAAATGTGAATGAATGATAAATGTAATGAATGATGAGCGGTAAATGTTTTGAGAAATGAATGATAAATGTTAATGAATGATGAGATGAATGATAAATGTTAATGAATGATGAGATGTAAATGAAATGTGAATGAAAGGATATATATAAATGAAATGTGAATGAAATGATATATATAAATGAAATGTGAATGAAATGATATATGTAAATGAAATGTGAATGAAAGGATATATATAAATGAAAATGTAATGAAAATGATATATATAAATGAAAATGTAATGAAAATGATATATATAAATGAAAATGTAATGAAAATGATATATATAAATGAAATGTAATTGAAAATGTATGATGAAAATGAAAATGTAATGAATGATGATTTTGCCACTACATGATAATGACAATGTGATGAGATGTAAATGCATGATGTAACATAGCGTGTATATGATGCCATGAAATGAGATGTTTATTGTGAAATTTAGGATGAGATGAAGAAATGATTCTATATGCATGTCATTATGAAAATTGCATGTGTCAAGTATACTCAATCTGTGATAAGAAAAAGATAACATTATTTGTAAATGAATCCTTGGAATTTGTGCAACCAATGTGAGCTGCAGGTGTATTATTATGAATGCGATTTACCATGCAAACCTATTTTATCAATGCAAACCTAAGTGTCATTTCAATAATCTTTTTGTTTTGCTTTGTATCATCACTGAGCTTTATTTTAAAATGTTGAAAGCGAATACAAGCATCAATGATATGAGATAGACCAATGATGACCTGAGTATTTCTTTCATGATTTTTGATATTGCAAGCGAACACAAGCATCAAGGTATAAGATAGACCAATGATGACCTGAGTATTTCTTGTGTAAACAAACAAGAATTAATCATTTTCTTAAGTGAATTGGAATGTCATCCATGATACTTGGTAGAGCACTTCCTGCGACAATTCACAAAATAATAATGACTAACTCACAAACAACAAACAAAGAAAAGGTATCATTCTCCTTCCTTGCTTCTCTAGTTCAATACATCATTGAGTAGCTCCAAAGAAATGATAAACAAAATGATAAAATAAAAAGTACAACAATTCAAATTCTACTTAGTGTATTTTCAAATCATTATTCAGATTAGATCATCAATGTTGAAATATGTGTGTTGATGTTTGCATAATATTTCCAGACGTTTGACCAAATGATGTAACTTAAAGACCTATCCTAGGGGTCTCAGGGATTGATCAAAGATTAGTCTTGCCTACGTTATACACGCAGAGATCACGTAGTTCGACTAACACAGACTCTACTCTTGACTGATGTAGACTCTATTTTTGTGTTTTCGATTTTATGAATGTTTTTGGATTTTTGATTTTCTGATGTTTTTGGATTTTTGATTTTCTGATTTTTTGGATTTTTGATTTTCTGATGTTTTTAGATTTTTGATTTTCTGATGTTTTTGGATTTTTGATTTTCTGATGTTTTTGGATTTTTGATTTTCTGATGTTTTTGGATTTTTGATTTTCTGATGTTTTTGGATTTTTGATTTTCTGATGTTTTTGGATTTTGATGGTATTGCCACTTAATGTTGTCATGTTTGACTGCCTTTCCAAGTAAGCTGAAAGTCTATTTGTACCAGATAACACTAGGATGTTGCCCCCAAGCCAGGGTAAATCATGGTATCTCTGGTATGATATGGATAGTGATAATGATTATCCCAAATGATAGATGGAAATGATATGAAGGGAAACAATCGTAACAACACTGTACCCAATAGATAGAGGAGTTTGGTGAAAATCACAAGTAACGCCTATTTGCCAGGTTTTCATCACTTGTTTTTATTGTGTCCTCTTTCTTTTTCTTTTGTATTTTTAATTTTATATATTTTTTGTTTTTCTCTCTTTTATGTCATCATGACGCCTGTTTGCCAGGTTTTCATCAAGACAACTTTATTGACCATGCACTATATATCCTCAAGTGTAGAATCACCTGAGATGAATGCTGTTCATGGGCTCCTCCAACATGTCTCCTTCTGGTGTAGATAGCCAGTATGCTCCTGATCCGTAGACTGATATGATAACATAAGGCCCTATCTAGTTAGGTTCAAAATTTCCCTTCTTTTCTCTATCTGCTTGATTTCAAGGGTTTTCCCGTAGGACCAAGTCTCCGATATGGAAGACTCTAGGCTTAACCCTCTGATTATAGTTCCTAGACAACCTTTGTTGATAGGTTGTCAAATGATTGACAGCTTGTTGTCGACATTCATCAAGTAGCTCTAATTCTTGAAGTCTAGAGATCCTATAATCTTCATCTGTAATGAGTCCCTTTGGTGAAACTCGAAGGGATGGAATTTCTAACTCGATAGGTAATATTGCTTCTGATCCATAGACAAGAGCATATGGTGTAGCTCCTGTTGGTGTTCTGATGCTAGTCCTGTAAGCCCAAAGAGCAGGGTTAAGTTGAACGTGCCAATCACACCCTACCTCATTTACAGTCTTCTTGAGAATCTTTAGGATTGTTTTATTTGAAGCTTCAGCCTGTCCATTACCTTGAGGGTAATACAGGGTTGAAAAGCGATGTTGAATGTGGAACTTTTCACACAGTTCTTGGACGTCTTGGTTCTTGAAAGGCCTGCCATTATCTGTGATGATTGACTGGGGTATACCATATCTACAAATGAGATAATTAAGTAGGAAAGATGATATTTGCTTCCCAGTGATTGTGGTTAAGGGAACTGCCTCCACCCATTTTGTAAAATATTTCGTTGCTGTGATAATGAATTTGTGTCCATTAGATGAAGATGGGTTAATTTTCCCTACCAGGTCTAATCCCCACTGACAGAAAGTCCATGTAGTTGTGAATGGATGGAGCTCCTGTGCCGGTGCATGTATAAGATTGCCATGAATCTGGCATTTTGGACATCTCTTGACAAATTTATAAGAATCTTGCTCCATGTGTGGCCAGTAATACCCCAAACGAAGGAGTTTCTTGGCTAAAGATAATCCACTTGAATGTGTACCACAAATTCCTTCATGGACCTCATGTAAAGTGGAAGCAGATTCGTTATGTTCTAAACAATGCAAAAGAGCACCATCTAGGCCTCGACGGTAAAGGGTGTCAGCAATAATGGTATGTTTGGCGGATTGGCGTATGAAGTTGCGCTTTTGGTTGCAAGAAAGATCTGGCGGTAAGATATTATCTTTTAGATAAGTATAAATGTCTCCATAAATGGAAGATTGGGCACCATCCAAAAGGCTTATGGTTTGGGATTTGGGATTTGCGTATGCAGGATTTGATACTTGTTCTATAATAAATCGATAACGATCTTGCGTTTCAGGCATTTGTAGAAGAGATGCTATTGTGGCCATGGCATCTGCTGCTTTGTTCTCTGATCTTGGTATCTGCTCAAATTTGATTTCTATGAAGTATTTTCTTAGATCATATACTAGTCTCTTATATAAAATTAGTGTGTCATCCTTAGTTTGGTAATCATTGTTGACTTGATAGATGATTAACTGGGAGTCTCCATACACCTGTAGTTCTGTGATTTTCCAGTCAATAGCCACTTTAATTCCAAGGATCAAAGCTTCATATTCTGCCACATTGTTAGTGCAACGGAAGGTAAGCTTGTAAGATCATGGAATGGTGTGCCCAAGAGGTGTGACAAATAAAATTCCCGCCCCTGATCCATGTTGTGTGTAGGATCCATTGAAGTAGAGTTGCCACAGCTGTGTTGTAATGTTGAAGATATCCACATCAGGAAATTCCATGGTCATAGGATGACCGTCTGATAATGGAGCTTCTGCTAATTGGTCGGCGATGACTTGTCCTTTGATAGCTCGCCTTTCAACATACTGAATGTCAAACTCACTGAGGAGCATGACCCACTTTGCCAACCTTCCTGTTAAAGCTACTTTGTTCAGTAAATATTTAAGGGGATCAATTTTTGCAATGAGCTTGACAGTGTGAGTGAGCATATAGTGTCACAATTTTTGTGTTGCAAATACTACTGCTAAGCATGATTTTTCAATGAAGGTGTAGTTTACTTCATGTCCATTGAGTGTCCTATTGATATAGTATATTGCCTGTTCCTTCCCTTCTCTATCTTCTTGTGCTAGCAAGGCTCCTAAAGAGATATATGTTGTTGCAATATATAGCAATAATGGCTTGTCTTCATTGGGTGGCACCAAGATTGGTGGTGTCATCAAATAATGCTTGATTTGATTGAAAGTACTCTCACACTGTTCATCCCATTTAAAAGACACATTTTTATGCAAAAGATGGTTGAATGGATGACACCGATCTACTAGTTGAGAGATGAATCTTCTGATGGACTATAGTCGGCCTTGTAGAGATCTCAATGTGATGATATTCTTAGGAGGTGGCATTTCCATAATGGCTTTAACTTTTGTTGGATCTACTTCAATTCCTTTTGTAGAAACTATGTATCCCAAAAGTTTTGCTGATGTTACTCCAAAGGCACATTTCTTAGGATTCAATCTGACTTTAAATTTCTCCAATCTGTCAAATATTTTGCCTAGTATCTCAAGATGTCCTTCTCTGGTGTAAGATTTGGCTAAGATGTCATCCACATAGTCCTCCATGAAGGTGTGCATCATGTCATGGAAGATTGTTTTCATAGCTCGTTGGTATGTAGCTCCTGCATTCTTTAACCCGAAAGGCATGACATTCCAGCAAAAGGTTCCCCATGGACATGTAAATGTTGTCTTTTCTTGGTCCTCAGGAGCTATTTTGATTTGATTGTATTATGAAAATCCATCCATGAGTGATAGCATGTGATGGCCAGCTGTGAGATCTACAATCATGTCATTGTTTGGCAAAGGAAAATCATCCTTTGGACATGCTTTATTTAAATCCCTGAAATCAGTACATATTCTAATGGTGTGATCTAGCTTTGAAATAGGTACAATGTTGGATATCCATTCCGCATAATCAATAGACCTGATAAATCCAGCATCTAGTAGTTTCTTCAAATCATTTTTTACTAATAATGCAACATGTGGATGCATTTTTCTCAGTTTCTGTTTTACTGGTTTAGTGCCAGCTAGTAAGGATAGGTGATGCGTAATGAGATTTGTGTCTAAGCCTGGCATGTTAGAGTATGACCAAGCAAAATTGATGCATCGTTCTCCAAAGAATTTGATAAAATCTGGTTTTTCTATATCTGTCAGGGATGCTGCCAGGTGTAGTATTCTTGCTTTCTCTGCTGTGCCAATATCAATAGACTGTGTGGGTTCTATTAATACTAATGATCTTTCATGGTAATGTTGTGGGAGGATGTCAAACCTTCCATCCTTTGGTGCCTTAATTAGGTTTTCACCATTGGATGTGATCTTTGTTTTTACTATTTTAGGATCAAATACTGCCAAAGAATGGTTTTCACCATTAGATCCATTTTTTATTTCCATATTTTTGCAACTGGAAGGCTTGGCATCCTCCTGCCTGAAAGCGTCATTAAAAGAAGCATTGGTAGAACAAGTATCAGTTTCCTCACAGCAAAGGTAGTTAATAATAGCGGAGTCATTGTCAAAAACAGGGAGATTGATAGGGTGTTGGGGTTCCCATTTGATAAGCTCGGGATGTAGTAAAGGCAATGAATCATTAGATGGGTTGAAGTCAGCGATAGTGAAAGCTCGGACGAAAATGTCATCCAGGTTGTTAATGGTTATGTCGAGGCCTACGAAGGTATTTTCTTCCACATCATTTATCTCAATCGACGTCCGTTCATCTTCACTTGAGTCATCAAAGTTTTGTGTTTCAAAGACAATAGGATTAAAATTCGAGCTTTGACCCTCCTCATGTTTGGGGGTATACTTTTTGATGACGTCGATTTGAATATCTTCATAGGAAACATCCGATAAGTTATCCCACTTATATTCATTTGAATCTATTTCAGAATTATCTCTCATTTGCAGAATACACTCCATAGTTTTATTGGTGATTTCCACTCTTGCTTCTTCTGTGTATCCCAGTCCAGTTCTGTCATTTTGTTGAATTGTGAGAACTTGGATCGGTTCCGTTACACTTTGTTTCCCTCAGTCAAGAGATCTTTGTTCTGCTGTATATCCTAGTCCAGTCTTATCCTTATGTCAAAGCATGAGTGGCTGGATTGGTTCTGTTATGCCTTCTTTCTTTAACCCAAGAGGTCCCTATCCTGAATATCCCATCTTCTCCAGAATAGTTTTTACCTTTCCATATTGATTTGTTTCTATGATATTACTCGTGGAAGTGGAAGCTTCCTCATCTCTATAAAGCTAATTTAGTATAGCCTTCTCTTCTGATTCTTCATCTAAATTCCCAGCTTTTATAAATCTGCCATCTAACGCTGTTGTAGATTGTGCTAATTTTTGGGTGGTTGTAGATGGTTGTCCATATGTTTGTAAGGAAGGTAACATCTGTGATAAATGAAATGAGTGTCCAACACCATATTCACTTATTCCTTCATCACTTATCTGTACTTCCTTGGTGAATTGATGTGAGAGTGAAGCCAATTGTTCTTCAACTTTTGAAGGGTTAGATTGTTCTATCCTGATCTCTTGTGATTTTTGTTGTTTTGGAAGCCACTTTGATATGAAACTTTGTTGTTTCTCACCACTAGATGAATCTGATGCACCAACTTCCCTATTGTGAGGTATCAATGTATCCTGAGATGTTTTCAATGTATGACAAGCTTGAGTGTCGTTATGGTTTGCTGTGATTGTTACCTCCTATCCATTGACGGGAAATTTTAGGCATGGATGATAGGTGGAAGGTACTGCTTGCATATCATGAATCCAAGGACGTCCCAATAGTATGTTGTATGTCAGTTCTCTATCTAAGACTTGACAAACCACATTTTGGACAATAGGTCCTACTTGAATGGGTAATATGATCAACCCTTTAGAGGACCTTTCTTCTTCATCATATGCTTTGATTGTGATTTTTCTTCTTGTATCAATGGCTTCATCTGAGTATCCTAGTGCACAGATCAACTTTAAGGTACAAATATTTAAACCAGCCCCTCCATCTATCAGGACACGCTTTACACGGTGTTTATGGATAAGGAATTCAATGTGAAGGGCGGAATTATGTGGATGGGTGAGTGATACATCATCATGTTAGGAAAATGAAAGGCAATGAGGTGCAGATAGATGTCCCACCATAGCTTGGAATTGACATACATCCAAATTGTTAGGTACCGTGGTTGATACAAGAGCTTGTTCAAGAACCTCTTTGTGGGATGGGGAAATTTTTAAAAGTTCCAGGATGGATATTTGTGCCGGTATTTTCTGCAATTGATCGATGAGATTATATTGATTAGAGGGAGGATCCACGGATGGGGATGATATTGATGCTCCTTTCAATATAACTTTTGATTGTGCCCTTGTTGTGGCATTAACTGGTTGGTACTCTTGTTTTCCTTTGAGTGTGATTACATTAATTTGGTTCTCAGATTTGTCCATATGTTTTACCAAATTGGTGGATGTAATGTCCTTGTTCCGATTGATTTGATTGCATAACTCTTCATCCTCCTTGGTAGCAGAAAAACAAAGGATCGTTGTGTCATAAACATAACCAACATTCTTACCTTTGGTATTTCCGGAAGAGGATTCTCCCTTCTGATAATTGGGTAGGGGATTTTTGAATGTTGTGTGATCTTTGTTTGTTTGATGCCCCTCTACACATACTTTCTTTTGATCTATGAGGTCTTGTACCGCATGTTTTAACTGCCAACAATTTTTAGTCATGTGGCCTTTATTTTGATGGTAGTGATAGTAATGTAAGTCATTCCACCATGATGGTTTGACTTGAGGGTCCCAATTTCTAGCTTCTTGTACTTGAATGAGTTTTTCATCTAAAAGTTCTTTGAGGACTGATTCCAATGATTGTCCTAATGGTGTAAATTTTTGTTTATTGGATGGTTGTTGGAATGATTGGATTTTTGTTTCTCCACTGTTTTGATTATTTCCTTGATCACTACTTTGTTTGACATTAAGACCATTGTTTTGTTTGTTTGTAGTGGTTGGCATCAAGGTGAATACTAGTTTAGACATGTGTGTATCAATCATGGTATCATTATTCTTGTTCTTTTGCCAAAATCTTGGTTTTTCGTTGTTGTTGTTAGAGGAATTGTTATTGTTTGAACCTTCAATGAAGTGTTTGATTGTTCCTCTTTTGATTAGAGCCTCTTCGATTTTGAGCCCTTTTTCGATAACTTGTTCAAATGTAGATGGACATTGTAAGTCCAATCTGTAATTCATGTCATCCACTAAGTTATCAATGAACATCTCTATCTTCTCCTCTTCAGGAATAGATCTAGGGTATTTAGCAAATAGCCTTCTCCATCGTTGGAGAAAGGAAAGAAACTTTTCACCCTTTGCTTGTTTGGTGTTGTAGAGTTCTTTTAAGGTTACCCCATGTTGGATGTTGAATGAGAAGGGTGTTATGAACCTATTGATCAGTTCTTCAAAAGATTGGATCCCAGGTTCTAATTTAGAAAACCACTCCATGCAAGTGTTTCCTAAGCTTCTCGAAAATAATCGTAGTAAGTAAGAGTCCTCGTGTGCGAACTCTATACTCATGGCTCGAAATTCCCGTACGTGATCAAATGGATCGGTTCTCCTATTGTATTTGTTGTATGTTGGGTACTCACAATACTGTGGAAATGGTATCATGTTAATGCCTGAGTCGAATGGATAAGGGCAAATGTCTTGTAAGGAATATCTTTTTGTTGGCCCTTGTTGGATATTTTGGAACTGCAATTGTAATTGTTGGATTTGTTTCGTCAAAGCATCTATTTGATTTGGATTTTCTATACTAGTTGGGTTAGGTGTGGTTGTTTCCTTAAGTTGATTGACATCAAAGTCTTTAGGAAGCTTAGCACCTTTGTCAGCTAATAGTAGAAGATACTTTTCCATATCTTGTTCTAGCATATTTTCCATAAATTTATGGAAATGAGGATCTTGTTGAACTTTCTCGATTTCTTCTACAGTTATCTCTTTCTCTTGTGAATTAGTGAGAGGATTAGAGTTGCTATATCATCCCCAAGGGTTTTCTTCAGCCATGGCTGCTATTCTTTCATTTTCTTCTTGTTGTTGTCTTTGATAGGCTTCTCGTGTGAAAATAGGCATACAAACATTAAAGTTTTACTCTAGACTTTGATCTTGGGTTGTTTGATTGGATAAGTGTCAAGGTTGTTGATTTAAAATCTAATTTTGTCTTATCTAGTTTCGTGATGGAAGGATGATAAAATCCTTGATAGGGAAACTTTGACAAAAAATCTTAGATTTGGTGATAGTGACACTATGCGAGATGTTTCAAGATCTAGGTGTAAGGGTAAGGCTTTCCTTTTGTGTGACTTAAGTGTTTTGGACTGTGAAAAAAATGTTCTAGACTGATGAAAACCTTGTTATCGATATGGGCAAACTGACAAAATGTCCTACCAACTCTCTATTTTTCTGACTTTATGGCGCGTTAAAACAGAGACACAAAGCATTGAAATAGAGACCAGGTGCACTGTAACAGATACCCAAAGCGCTAAAACAGAGACTGAGCGCGCTGAAACATATCCCCAAAGCGCTGAAACAGAGACCGGGAGCGCTGGAACAGATACCCAATGCGCTAAAACAAATGAGCTATGCGCTGGAACAGATACTTGATGCGCTAAAATAGATGAGCTACACGCTGGAACAGAGACTGGAAGTGCTAAAACAGAACCTTAAGGTGTTTAAGATAGAAAAACTATCTTATTCTATGAAACTCACTTGGTCTGGTGTTGTATTGGATGGCTGGTTGTGGGATGTATTTTGGACGAATTCTTTGACTGTGGTTGTGGTGTTGCCTAAGAGCTCTTCTTTGATAAAATGCTTGTGAATCTAAGGGAGCTACAACATAGTCATCCGTATAACCTCTAGAAAAATCATGATACCTATGAATAAAAGTCCTGTGTTGGAGTAGAACTTTCCTACTTTTGTATAGAAATCGCTGCTTTCTTAAAAGTTGTTTGTATACAAGTGTTTTCTTTGGTTTTCTGATTCGTTTGACAAGAGACTTCTTGACAAACTTGGTGGATACCCAATCTCGAATCATGAGAAATCCACTAGTGCTTTGATTTTGAGGATTTTCTTGTGATGATCTTATCTGAGTTTAATGAGAGAAAACACAGCAAGCAAGAATAGAATGGTTATCTTTTTTTAAAAAAATCCTAGAATCTAAACAGATAGTGTATGTTCTCAAGAATCAATGATTCTTCTTGATTTTCACTGGTTTGATAACAAGATTAAACACTTCAGATTAACTTGATTTTCAATGATTTTGAAGATAAGAAAGTGGCGCGCTAAAACAGTGACTGGGCGCGCTGAAATATAAACCCAGCGTGCTAGAACAGTGATGTGGCACGCTGGAACAGTAACTCGGCGAGCTGTAATAGAAACCCTGCGTGCTGAAACAGACCACCGGCGCGCTGCAAAAACTCACGATTCCGCGAAAACTTTTACGCCTATACCTGTAGGACAATTTTCAAAATTTTAGCAAAATACAGAGTTATGCCCCACGGTGGGCGCCAATCTGTAAGCGGTAGAATGGGGAAAACAATCTAAACAATGCATCTACGCTTCTAAATAGGACATTGCATCTAAGATTAAGATATTTAAACTAATTTAAACTACAAATCTACAGAAATTTATCCTATTGCTCTCTAACTCTAAAGATTGCTCTAATCTACTTAGCTCTCAGATTTGTAAGCTAATTAAACTATTGAAATGACACTTATAGAATGAGAAAATGAACTAATTCTATTCCTATGTGATTGAATATGCAAATTCTATTGTAATGGCAGCCATGACTGCAAATGTTGGATGCTTGATTGCTGCTTGATGGGTGATGGATGGATGCTTGATTGCTTGGATGCTTGGATGCTTTGGAAACCTGTAGAGTAAGATTGCATAATTTGGGGATCCTTTTCCTGTAGCTAAAGAGCTATATTTATAGCTTTCACGGCAGCACATTTGCACAGGGATACAGGATAAGGGGCTGTGATTCAATCTGGAGAATTGAATGGCCTGGGATGAGAAGATGGAGCTGATCATGGAGGATTGTTCCTCCCCATGAAAACACCAGGCAAGAAGAGAGGGAGGATTGATGGAAGAAGATTGAGAGGACTTCCTGCAAGTTTGTCCCCGAAGCTCTTCCCGTGAATGGAAGTTGCATTAATTAGATTTTAAAAATCTAATTTTATTGGTGAGTGAATAGTGTAAATGATTTATGCATAAATTAAATATTTTTAGTTTATTTAATTTTAGCAAAAGAGGAATAAATAATTTAATAAATCAAACTATAGGATTTGTTTATTAAATTAAAATATTGGAAAGTGATAATTAAATAAAAGATTTTTAGAATATCTTTATTTAATTAAGAAGAAATGTGATAAGGTAATTAAATAACACAAATTATTGAAGCTGTGTATTTAATTTAAGATAGAATTAATAGATAAAGTATAGAAGAAATATTAATGATAATAATTAAATAAAACAAAGTATTTAATTTTGTTTATTTAATTAAGAGAGAAAATAATATGATAAAAATGATAATTAATTAAATAAAACAAAGTATTTAATTTTGTTTATTTAATTAGGAGAGAAATAGAAGAATTAATAATGAACTTAATATAAATAAATACTTCTATTTATTTACTAAGTAGATGAATTTAAAATTAATTAATCAAATAAGTCGTACTTAATTAATTAGATTCTCCAGACCATTTTTAGGTGTCTACATTAGAAAATATTGAAGAGGATACTAAACTTTAGGACTTGGATTGATTTTCTGATTTGATTTGGGATTGTTTTTTATTTGATTTGGATAGTGAACTAATAAAATCTAAGAGGTTGGATGTTGTCCTAGAGTAAATTTATCCACAAGATGCTAATTTGACTAAATGTGTAAAGAAGGATTCATCTAGACACACCTAACCAAACAAGATGATGTTTTATTTGATTTGATTTTGGATTTTGGATAGTGAACTCATAAACCACAATATGTTGGATGTTATCAAGGGATAGAGTTGTTCATAAGGATCAATAATTTGACTAAATATGTGGATAAGGATTCATCTACACACATCTAATCAAACAAAATGATTTTGATTTGGTTCAAATGATTTTCCCAAAGTTTAGCATGAGGGATTGTTTCAAGATTTCCAAGAATTTTTTGTGACGTGATTTTCATTTTGATGTTTTGGGGATGGATGAAAGTTTTTATTTTGATCCTAAGAGACTTAGAGATACTTTTTTTTCTAGACCAAGATATTGAAGAGCATGCTTTTCTCTAAGAGTAGTTTAAACCAAAAGACCAATGTTTGCTCGAAAGATGATAAAAAGATAAAATAGAACATGTGTGGGATTCAATTTGAGTTAATCTTGGTTAATGACATGCTTTCACCACAAACACACTCCTTGCTTATGTTTCAAACTGAATGTCCAATGTCACAACTTATTTTCGTCTCACAAAGTGCTATGTGGAAGTTCCAAGAAATCAAGACAATGGTTGCCTATGTTGACCTTAGTAAGAGAGATTAAGATTTAAACCCAATTACTTAGAAACCTCTAGAGATGTAATCCCTAGGGTAAGCAATAGCTCTTTGGTTTTGTCAAAGTTATTTTCTCTAACCAAGGGGTTTGAAATTTGAATTTTCCTGTTAAATGTGTGTTTCCCAATTTTTTTGAACAAGCAAGTGTTTTGTAACAAAAAAAAGTACAACCCTATGGATATGAAAGACTGTATTTTTTGAATCCCCACTTGGAAAATTCCAGCTACGCCTACTTTTAGCGAATGGTTAGATTCTTGACCCCACTAGCTCCCCTCCATGACACTCACTTATACAGGGCAACCAAGTATCAAAACCCATGAAACTCCCATGGAATGCTTTCCATTTCTACTAAAAGCCATAAAAGTGTGGGGTGGCTTTAGAACAACCATTCTTGCACCAACAAATAGATAGGGATTTTGGCCTTTCTACAACATGGGTTTTAATTCAAACTTTCCATTCATAGGAGTTGACCCAACGTGGCCAGAGACCATTTTTTCCCTTCTCATTGGAGTCAACCATGTGATACTAGTGTTTATTCTAATACCCACATTTACATCCCAGCTGGAAATACTCTTGGCTTTAGAGTGTTACCGGTTGATTCATTCCCTTGGGTGAGTACTTTTTCCCCAAGGCAGGCCCTTTAAGATAAAAAAAAGTAGGCAAACATATTCATAGTTCAATCAACCTTCATTTAGAAACAAAGGGAGAACACATGCAATAGGCGTACTCACAATTGCACAATGTTTTGTTTAATTTTAACCCCAAAATGAAATGTGGAGGTGATCACTTTATCCCTCCCTAAGACCATCAAAAAGCCTTTTGATTCTCAAGATCGCCATGAGGCATGAGAAAAGTGCATACGTCTTTTCAATGGCATTACTTTGAGTAAGTTATCACAAAAAAAAGTAGCACATGTTCATTTTAAGACCCTCAAAGAAATAATGAGTTCATTTTAAAGCACCAAGCTAAATGTGAAGTTTTCCTGTTCAATTTTAGCCCAAAAGTCAAATTCTACTAAGTTTCTAATGTTTAATTTTAGCCCAACTTTGAAAAAAATAAAAATAAATAAATGATCGAGTTGTCCTAAAAAAAACAAAAGCAATAAACAAACACTTCAAGCTATAAGTATTTAGAAATGATTTTTTCAAGTTCAATGCTTGATTCTCCAATTCAAACATTAATTCTTCAAAGAGTGTTTTCTATGCTTCAATTTTTTTCAAGTTCCCTGTGCAAGACTCTGCAAGATAAAAACATATGAGAATTCTTTGTAAGAAACAATTCAAGAAATAAATATTGAAATAAGATCAATTTCAAAGATGTGGTCAAATTAATGATGATGTCTAATTGATAATCTTTCAGCATTGGTCAATTCAAGTTCAATGTCCAATGCCCACTTCAAATGTGCTCATGATTCTTTAATTTCAATGCCCTGATTTTTCATGCAAACCTCCTAAACCAAGATTGGGTCTACAATTGAAGTAACAAAAGGAACTCCTACCAAAAATCACAACAAGCATCATATCGATCAACTCCTCAATAACCTGCAATCCCACTTTAAGTTTTGCAAATATAGTTACTCAAAATAGATTTCAAGGTATGGAGATCATAATAAATTTTCAAGAAAGATTGCAATAATCTATCCTCAAGAGAGATTGTGCACAAAATATATCAAATTCATGACTCGAATTAGAGGTTGTTTCATTTATGATTTTTTTTTGACATGAGATAAAGAAATCATTTAATATTCAATAATTGTTGACAAGGAAAATAAAACAGTCAAAGTTTACAACTCTATTCATAAAGTTTGTGACCCACCACATAAAGAGTCACAGTGAAGTCATATCAGATCAATTACCCCAACCAATTAATGATTTTTTCCTTGTAGTGATAAGAGAATATGGTGAGATAGTCGAGTTACAAGAGCATCCAACCAAATGCATATCATTTGAAAACTAGGGACCTTAGTAGTAACATATAAATGCTAAAAAAGCAATGTAAAGTGTAGGCAGGAGTAAATGATACAACAACATCTAGACTCAAAATATTCATTGAAAACAATTTGTATACCTTGAAAGCAATGTTTTAGAAATCACGTAGCCTCCATACTTATTACGCCATGATATCCTACTTACGCTTGGCTGTTGGCATTGTAATATAGAATTTTTCAAACTTCCATGCTTAAAAGAAAATGTATGTTAATGAGGCTTTTACTTGAGTGCTTTTTTTGATGGTAGGTGTGAGATATTTGAGATAATATGATGTACGAATGCTCTTGTTTAAGTTTCAAGGCATGCAAAATTAACTCGTGAAGGCCGTGATCTCAAAACTAGAGCCTCCTCTATGTCCATAACTTTTTGATGCTGAAAGATTTTGTTTTGTAGTGAATCCAATCACAATCCTGGACAAGAGCTTAAATTCAACTAAGATATACAAACAAAGCTATTATTACAAGCAAATAAACCAAATGCGATGAGAGCAGATAAACATCTAAGTCATCAAGGAAGTTTCAAAATTATGGAATTTAATAATTGATAGCATCAACATGCAACTTCATCATAAACGGTTTGTACTGTTTAGGGATTCATGAGGACCCCACTCTATGTAATCAGAGCTCATTTAAACATTTTCCTTGTGTTTTATCAGATTTCCATATCTCTGAGTGTTGCAGTCGTTGTCGATTCACTGTTGCAGCTATCTCAAAATGAACAGTATATTAAGGGGTCTTCTATTCAAGAGTCTCCCATTGCACAACATATTTATCTTCCACCACCTAGTGATTTGAAGTGGGTATAGAATATCTCTACTAAAAGATCAAATAAAATATAGAGGACTTTTGTTAGGCCCAAATCTTAGCGATACCTTTAAAGTGTGATGTTGAGTGAGGTGTGTCAGCCATTATGGATTAATGCACTTAGCTAGTCTATCATTATGACCCATTTTAATGCATGATCAAAACATTGACCACATGAAGAATACCATCTCAGCCAACAACTATGAATACATGATGTTGTAGCAGCAAACCGCAAGTGAATAAAGTACTTAGAGATGGGGTGCAAAGCTTGAAAAATAAGAACAAAGACTTTACTGGTCTGCAAAAGCTTTAAGGATCAGAAACAAATACTTTTGATTCTTATTTAATGCCTGATTTTATTGGTTAGAAACTTTAAGAACTAATGCAAATTGTAGTTCTAAAGCTAGTGAATAAAGAGGAGCATGGAGAGGGCATAGACTGTGTAACAAAATGCCTGACTAAAATGTTTCATGGCCTACAATGGTTGTTGTATATACTCAAAATGGGCTTGCAGAAAGTGCCATAAGGATTAACAAGAAAATGAAATTTTTAGATGTAAGGTCATACACAAGGACCCCTTTCGAGAATACTCAGAGCAATCAAATATGATGAGGTTCTCGCAAAGAGTGAGATGTTGGGAATATCAGAAGCTTCTTGGCATAGTCAGGGTAAGTAGGCCCACAAGGCATGATAAGGATTGATGTTTTGGATACAGGACCAAATAGGGCTATGTCATTTACCATGTGAGAGTTAGACATGGGGGTCATAAAAGATCTATTCCTAAATGTATTGTGTATGGTAAACCAACTAATCAAGGTATCACACACCTCAAAATCTAGCACAACTTGAGATCTGTAGCAGAGGAGTGAGCTGGTTGGAAGCTAGGGGGACTAATAGTTTTGAACTCTTTATTGGATAAATAAAGATTCAACCTACAAATACTTTGAATAATCCTTGTTGATGATGTACACAAGGCTACCCGAAACAACCCTCGAATAAACTTGATATGCAATCCTATTCACAAGCAATAGGAACTTCAAGGACTAACATGCAACCTGAACTAATGAACTCGATGCACATAAACTCTCCTAATCACAAATATTACACAATGTAGGGAGGAATAAAAAAAATAGAGAAATGTACATCTACAAAAGGAATCCAATTTCAATGCCTGAATCAATATGAATTTGCACTAATGCTTCATTTTTTGATATTGAAAACTACGTATTTGACAAGGTGTTTCCTTATGTTAGATTGATATCAATAACAAAGAAACTGGACAACAAAATTTAGCAATAGAAAAAGGAAACAAGATATGCATGATAACTCATTTAAATAAGATTATGAAGAGCATCATAGTGATAAAATTTTCAATGGCAGGAAAACATTAACCGTAAAGTCATGATTTTTTTTTTCTGCCCTCCTTCAAGCGCCATATGTGAGCAATATTTTTACCTCATGCTAACATAAACAACACAACAGATAATTATTCAAGATAGAAAAATAATAATCAAGCTCCCTATGAAATTATTAATCACATTAAGACAAGGAAACATGATAAAAAGAATACAAAGAAAGCATAAACATGTAAACTTATCTAAAATTGATCAAACTATCATCTCATAGGGGGATTGGTGCTATTTTGATGTGGAAAATAGCCCTTTCCCAACCCCTTTTTGATAAGCTCCAAATGTGATGTAGATGCCAGATGACGAGTGATCAAAATGAAATTCTAACTTGGGCGAGTTGTGGAGGATTAATACAATAGAGAAACTCTCTATTTATAGCCAAGAAGGATAAAAGAATGCCAAACATGGAGGATGTGGGACTAAAGATACACCAATGACAAGATGCCACTTGTCAACATGTGAGAGGTTGACGAATGAGCACATTTTGGTCAATGTTCCAAAGAGGGGGAGATTTGAAATTTGAATTTGATGACAAGATGAGTTAAATGCTAAGTTTGACCTTTGCAAGAGACATGTAAGAGCTCTTAAATACTTTGTTGGATGTACATGTCAATTTGGGGGGAGATTTCAAACTTGGAGAATATTCCCCTTTTATGCCAAGTTGAAAGAAAATGATGAATTAATAAATCAATTAAATTGATTTATGTGCACAAGCTGCAAAATCTAGATAAAAGAGGATTAGGATTAGCATTAATCATGGTTTGACTAATTTAAAATGATCATTAGGTGATTTTGTATTTTGACTTATATACTTGGATTTATTTAAATCAAAAGGGAGGAAATTGATGCACTGTCCATTTAATTAAATACATTTTACTTAATTAAATGAAGAAATATTAGGAGATAATTAAATAAAGTGATTTATTTAATTAAAAATATAATCTTAGGATATCAATCAAATAAACTTGATTTATTTAATTGATGGGTGAATATGATTTAATTAAATATGCATGATTTCAATTTCATGTGTCTACAACATCTACTTGTAAAAGGACATGTTTGAGTGATTCAATTTCATTTTCTAAAAGTAGAAGTGAAATTATATTTTTGATATTTTTATAGGTGTGTCGAATATTCTATTAAGGTTTGTTCTGTGTCTAAGGGGACTCTATCCAAGGGGTTTCTATCCAGCTCCCTTAAATTTACCAAGCTTAAATCATGTATATTTTGTAAAAGTAAATAGCTACAACAAAAAAAAATAGAATGTCTGAGGTGTGGGACTCACTACTATGCTTTTACCCATAAATTGTTGTAAATTATGAATAGAATTAAAATAATTATTAGAAAATTATTTTAAATGACCCAAGATAATTAAATCACAAACTAATCACTATATTAGTATAAGTTGTCAATATTTTTATCTTGTATGTCATAGAGTTGAGCTTAATTGGTTAAAGAATTGAGATGTCATTGTTGAGACATATGTTCAAATTCCAAAGGGTCATCTAATATGGATTTCTAAGTTGTCAATTTTGGTCTTCCATATTTTTGTTCAAGTGTGGAGTTTGTTTCTAAATAAGTGAATTTGTATGTTGTGACTCTTAGTATTTCATGGGTTTTTTTCGAGTGGTCACTCAAAAGGTGATAATATTAGTCTCATGGTTATGCTCACAAGAGATCAAGTATTGGTCTCATGTTGATGCTCATATGAGTAGAATATTTGAAAATTATTATCAATAATATATATGTCCTTGTCTACACCTACATAATATATACCATAATAAGAATATAATGTAGTCATCATAGGAAGGTCCAACTAAATATTTTCCAACAATGTAACCTCAAGAAAAAACTAAATAATATACACAACATGATATTGTAAAACAAGAAAATCTTATAAATATGAATTGAAGTTCATGTAATATTCCATAATTAGTATCTCTTCAATACTTTTTGTTACAATACACTTACAACATATTAGACCTTAACCTTATCTTAAAATATAATGTTTATAATTTCAAACAAATTTAATCCCACCCATGGGATTCCTTACATTATTACTAATTATATGTGTTATGCTATGCTCTAGTAGATACTACTTAATTGTCCAATTCATTTGTATCCCTCCATTGAATCTTTATAAACTTACAAGGTATCTTTTTCTACTTAGTATGTTGGTATTCATTAGAAAAATATTAACCTAGTTCCCTTTGGTTTCATCCAATTTCATGTGTATCCCACTATTGATGATTAATCTATGATTTATTTTAGTTGGCCACAATAAAATCCTATTTTTTATGCTTGTGTATCTTTACCCACACCTATATGATTGATCATGAGTTTTAGATGTTGAATTTTGATTTTGGCTAAGATTTTTATTTATTTTAAATGACAACTTATACCTTCACTCAATTATTTAAGATTTAAGGAAATATTGATATTGTGTGCTATGAATGAGATGAAATCAGTTGTGTATTATTTAGTGATGTATTATGTTTTTATCCAGTTATTTGTGCTCCACGATACTAACTATAAATATTTTATGAATGAGTTGTGGACCATTTATTATGTATACTATGTGCTTTGGAAATAGAGATTAAATTGAATATCTATGCTTGGTAAGATTTAATTTATTTTAGTAATAGATAGAATTAGTTATTTTTTGGATCTTCTATGATGATAGTGTTATGCAAAACATTGATATTGTAATTGTAATGTAACTATAGTGTAGAAAAAAGTAACCCCTTTTCACACTTAATTTGGAAATGAATAAGTAATGATAAAATGGACTTAATTGTTCCTTATTTAGGGTGTTGTAAAGTGTATCTTTACAATTTCACACCAATCTAGGGATTTATTAATTAATTGAGGTTAAATTAAGGTTAATTGGCTTGTTTAATTCAAATTCAAGCCTAATTTATTGTAATTTCTAAGGGATTAAGTCTGACACTCTTAAATTTTAAGACCCATTCGCCACCTGGTGAATAGGTCCTCCAATGTCGTATTGCCCCCCTTTTACATATTATTTCACATCGTCAAAGTGTGTCCTAGTTAATTGTGCTAGGATCCATTCACACTATGGAAAATGTATCCTCACTTAACTTATGACCCCCCCTTGGGATTGTTGAATAAGAAAACTAAGACGAGGGGTGAATCAATAGTAACAAATTTATACCTTTAAATTATTCACCGAAATAAATCCTTAACACTGCTTAAAATGATTAAACATTAAGAGCAAGTGAAAAAACTAAAAAACATCACATAAACACAACACCATATTTATGTGGAAAACCCAGTAAGGGAAAAACCACGGTGAGGATTAACTCACACTAAAGATAATATCAAAACCAATTACAAAGGCTCACTTCCTAGGAAACAAGGACTCACTGTTTGTCTAATCAAGACTCACTATCCAATAGGGTTAACCACCCGAAGGGATCACTACCACACAGATATAGAGAAGATAGAAGAGATATGTTACAAAGAGAAGACAATTTGAATGTAACATAGATTTCCACCACAAATTACTCAAACACTTGCAAACATGCATGAATGATAGAGTACACCTTCATCTCACTGCATCTAAAAACTCAACATTTAGACTTCATATTGATTTTCCACAGTCACGTCACACACACCCATTGATTCACATATATTTTGCTTCTATTTACTCTATTTTTTTATTATCTCTTCTCTTCTTTCACCACTAACTCATCCCATATTTATACCATCTTCAACTTTAAAACATATCCAAAGTAGGCCATCCATCAATAAATTCAAATTAGGTCAACACCAAAACATCCTAAGGTAGAATTAGAATGAGGGCTACCCAAACACATGCTTGATGAGGACCCAAATAGGTCCAACACACATCATCAACTTCAAAGACAATGTTCAACACAAGGTCAACCAAACCAATGTAAAACACATAGAACAATTAAGTGTGATCCTTCTAGAGACCGAAATTATCTTCAACATTATCATAACATCTTAACTCTAGAACTACAATCTAGAAGAGTTTACCAAAGATATATCTAGACAAACAATATTTCTCCCAGACCTCAGCCAAAAACATTAAAAACCATAGAACTTCACAACTGATGAACATAGCTCGCACTGTATAATGAATTAGAAGCCAAAAATGTAGTTATAGCAGCTTCCAACAAACATGATCAACATATTTGAACCACACAAACATAAGAGAATATCTTGAAGCAAAACCAAGAGCAGCCACTAAACACTTGCAACCTTTATTCAATACAATTTTCTCAACATCCTCAACATGAATAGCCAATAACCTACAACCATGATATTAATGACAACAACTAGTTGACCAGTTGAAATCAATGACAATGCCTTCATTCTTGTAACAATCTCCCCCTTTTCATTGATGGAAACAAAAGATATGAAAAATTATCAAAGACAACATACTAGCTTTGAATACACTTCTCAATTTTTTTATTTTTTGTTTCTCCCCCTTAGTAGATAGTCTTTTCCACATTCGTCATTTCCTCTTTTTAACATTCTTCCTCTCCCCCTTTGACATCAATCGCAAAGGAAAAGGATATTTTACATTGATTTCACTTTTGACATTAAAAAAAGAATACTCATACAATGACAACACATGTCACTACCCACTCCTCCTAAGAGGTAGCCACCAAAACATCAGTCTAAAAGAATGATAGATCGATAGATTCACTGGACTGATACATCTCCATATGCATCTAGTTCAAGAAAGGATGGGAAATGACCCTTAAATTCTTCTAGAGATACTCAAAAGTATCTTTACGAAGAGCCTCCATAAATATATCAACAATCTAATCCTTTGTAAAGACATACTCAAGCTCTACTTCATTCTCCACAACCTTCTCTCAAGAAATGATACCTGATAGATATATTCGTTATCCTCGAGTGCATTAGTGGATTCTTTAAAATGTTAATTTCACTTGTGTTATCATAGAAGATAGAAATAGGATCATCATACACTACTATGATATCTTTCAATTTCTATTTCATCCATAGAACTTGTGTATAGCAAGATGTAGTAGCAATATACTCAGCTTCAATAGTAGACAAGGAAATTGAATCTTGCTTTTGAATCAACCATTCCACCAATCTACAACGAATAAAGAATACACCACCACTTGTACTCTTTATGTCATCTACACATCTAGCCCAATCTATATTTATATGAGCACTTAGTGTAAAGTTAGCATCCTTAGGATACCATAACCCACAATCTAAAGTGCCATTCAAATATCTGAATATTCTTTTGATAGCAACAACATATGTTTCCATAGTATCTTCTTGAAATCTAACCACAAGATAGACAACATGCAATTACAATAGTCCACCAATCATAGATCTATATTTTCTTTGATCAGCCTTAGGTGAATCATCATCTTTACCTAATTTGCAAGCAGTCACCATAGAAGTGCACACTGGTTTGGAACTATCCATCCCAAAAAATTTCAACATCTCTTTCACATAGTTAGACTATGAAATAAAAATTCCTTTATCTATTTTCTTAACTTGTAGCCCAAGAAATAAATCCATCTCTCCAAACATGGAGATTTCAAATTATTTTTGTATCTCTTCTGCAAACATCTTACACATAGTTTCATTTCCTCTAAAAATAATATCATCAACATATACAACTACAATCAATATTTTGTAATTTTTAATTTTAAAGTACAAATTACTATTTGTTGTACCTTTATTGAAACCTTGCTAAATCAAATACCTTTCTAACCTTGCATATCGATCTCCAAGAGCTTACTTCAATCCATATAAATATTTCTTTAATCTACACACCATACCTGGTTGATTTGAAAACTAAAATTCTTTCGGTTGTTCCATGTAGACCTCTTCTTCTAGCTCACCATTCAAAAATATAGACTTGACATCCATTTAATAGATATTGAAATATTTATCTACTGGAAATGCTAAAATCATCATAACAAAATCCAAGAACATTCTATGGTGCCACAACCAATTGTCATTAATCTGATTAATAAAGAATCATCCATCAATACCCTTAATTTGATAGATGTTTCCTTCAGATTATATCCATCGTTGTTCCGAGTCCTTTCTTGATCTCACATATCTTATCATCAAATACA
The DNA here is from genome assembly GCA_007258455.2 of Sequoia sempervirens. NCBI lineage: Eukaryota > Viridiplantae > Streptophyta > Pinopsida > Cupressales > Cupressaceae > Sequoia > Sequoia sempervirens. The sequence continues at coordinate 88,879,094 of VDFB02379711.1, forward strand.
ATATTATACCCTTTATTGCACATCTATCCAACACTCAAGAGATTATTCCTTAAACCCTTAACATAGTGGACATCATCAATATTATGCTTTCTAGCAAAACTTACTAAACCTATCCCACAAATTTTAGTACTAGTATCATCTCCAATCATAACCAAGCCTCCATCATATTTTTCAAGTTTACCAAACTTACTCTTATCACCAATCATGTGATGTGAAAAACCACTATCAAAAACTCAATAGTTCTTTTCTTGTTTAGCATGTAGGGTAGAGATTACAATACCTTTGATTTTCTCCTTCTTCAGAGGGAATTCCTTCACCTATTTTTCAAAATTAGCAGAAGTAGGTTCATATTTTATAGCCAAGAAAAAGCATTAATTGTCATCAGTGTCTCGATAATCAGATTCCTCATTAGATATACTAGCATCTTCATTCACATAATATGCTATGTCAATCTTCTTACCTTTCTTTTCTTTCTCATATCTTTGTTTATTCCTCTTAGCTCTTTTCAGACACTTTGCAGCATAATGACCTATTCCTCCACAACTAAAGCATTTAAAGGGTAACTTACCTTCATACTTGTAGGAACCTTTCCTCATCCTTCTCAAAAAGTTAGCTTCAACTCCATCAAGATTTTCTTCATCCAAATATTCATCTTTTGTAGCATTAAAAGAAGTCTCTAATTTGAATCCATTTCTCAAGTTTGGTTTGCTCATCTCATAAGATGTCAGAGATCCCAACAAATGATCTTTAGTATAAGTCTTATAATCTATAGTTTGTTAATAGCAAATACCATTATTTTGTAAGCATCAGGGATCATTCTAAGAAATTTCTTTACAATCTTGGTTTCATCTATAGTAGAACCAAGTCCTCGCATTCGAGCTACTTCCTCATCCAATCTTTGTACATAAGCTTTAACATTCTCACCTTCAAACATATGTAGGAGCTCAAATTGTGTCTCCAAATTCTATAATTTTTCCTCTTTAACCATTTCATCATCTTCATGCACCTATTCCAAAGCACCGTATACTTCCTTAGTAGTCTTCAGATTATGAACTTTAATCAACTCGTAATGTACAAGACTATTCTTCAAAATGTATGTCACCTTATTGTTCGCTTCATATGCCTTGATCTCATTAGTTATAATCAAACCATTAGTAGGAGGAATGTAAGGATTATTATAAGATTTCTTCACATCATATCCACTATACTCTAGATATTCTTCCATAATTATTTTCTAGATAGCATAATTAGTTTCATCAAACGTCAAATAATCATGAGTAACTATTCCAACCATCTCAGATCTTCCTTAAGTAGTTAAGATCTTCTCCAAGGAACCTGGATCTAATACCCACTGTTTAATAAGACAATTGAAAGGGGGGGGGTGAATCAATTGTAAGAAATTTATACCCTTAAATTATTCTTGGGAATAGATCCTTAACACTTCTTAAAATGATTAAACATTACATATGTGCAAGTGCAAAAACTGAAAAACCATCATGCAAACACAACACCAGGTTTACATGGAAAACCCAATAAGGGAAAAAAAATGATGAGGATTAACTCACTCTATAGAATATAAAAATTGATTACAAAGGCTCACTGCCTGAGAAAAAAGGCTCACTGCCAAAACAAGTACTCACTATCTGAATCAGGACTCACTATCCAACAAGGAAAACCACCCGAAGGGATCACTACAACAAAGATAGAAAGAACATAGAAGAGATATGTTCCAAGGAGAAGAAAATCTTAATGCAACAGATATTTCCACCACAAATTGCTCAACCACTTGCACACATGCATGAATGATAGAGTAGACCTTCAACTCACTACATCTGAAAACTCAACATTCAAACTTTGCACTAATTTGTAACACTTGCATCATACACACCCACTGATTTGCATGTATTTCACATCTATATGATCTATTTATTTTTCCTCATCTCTTGTCTTCTTTCACCACTAGCTCATCTTGTATTTATACCATCTTCAACTTTGAAACATATCCAAAGCCTGCCATCCATACATAAATTCAAATTAGGTGGGTGCCAAAACATCCTAGGGTGGAATTAGAATGAGGGTGACCAAACACATGCTTGATGAGGACCTAAATAGGTCCAACATGCTTCATCAACTTTGAAGATAGTGAACATCAACACAAGGTCAACCAAACTAGTGTAAAACACAGAAAAATTAAGCGTGTGATCCTTCCAGATACTGAAATTATCTTCAACATGATCATAACAACTTAAATCTAGAAGAAAAAGTCATAATACTTTACCAAAGGGAAATATTGACCAACAACATTTCTCCCAAACCTCAACCAAAAACACATAAAACCATAGTTCACAACTAGTGAACATAACTCACACTGTACAATGAGTTATAATCCAAAAATCTTGATATAGCAGCTTCCAACAAACATGATCAACATATTTGAGCCACACAAACATAAGAGTAAAACTTAGAGCAACCACTGAACACCTGCAACCTTTCTTCAATACAATTTTCTCAATATCATCAACATGAACAACTAATAATATGAAACCATGATATTAATGACAAAAGCAACCAATTGATACATTGACATCAATGAAAACACCTTCATTATTGAAATAGGGATATATTTTTTATGGTATTTTAATGATTTCAAATCCTAAATTTTATGTTGACTTGTGTTATTTGAATTTTTGGAATTAAGAGTAAGATATGTAAAAATACAAGGCTATTTCACATAGTTTTAGCAATTTCAAGTCTTCAAGCATTATACAAAATTTATGAGATCAAGAGTTCACAAGATCATTCAAGAAGGAATTCAAGCGAATAATTATTAGAGTTTATTGGAACAATTGAAGATCAAATCATGTCAAAGGCATAGTACATCATGCATGTTTTTGAGCTAATATGTTGATGTAGCATTGGAGATCCTATTAAAGCTTTGTTTCATATCAAGATTCAAGATCAAGATCTATATCCATTGAGGACACTTCATGCAAGATTTCTGATTTGTACTCCAAGGTTCAATTGAGGATTGGTGAGTTGTGGCATTACATTGTTCATTCATCTTTCCTTTTATGCATTGTTTCATTCCAAGGTGTAATTACCAAATCTATATTTGACCAAGGAAGACCCCTATTCCCTAACAAAACAACATTTTTCTTCTCCTATTATGTGTGATTGTAGGTTTTAGATTAGAGATGAACTGGAGAACAAAAGTTGTCAAAGTTGAAAATTTATCAAAGTTGTCAACTTCCCTGCAAGATCACAAAAACTAATTTACAAAATTTGTTTTTGGGTTTCTGAAAGTGTCCTGCAAGGATTTGGGAGTGTAGACATAGAAGAATAGAACCCAAAAATCATTTTCTAGAACCCTAGTAGGGACCCATTCACCATTTGGAAAATGAATCCTAAGTGACACCTGAAAAAACACTTTTTGCAATAGGTACACATCATTTTACCTTCTTAAAACTTATCCTTTTTATTGTTCTATCAATTAGATTTATTTTTTGATAGTCATCTAGGTGTAATCGAATGAAATAACTAGTGAAATGGGAGGTTAACCATCTTGATCACATCATCATCATTTTTGGGGGTTAATATCCCCCTCCCCCTTTTTTGATGTTTCATTTTGGTAAACCTGACTTCTTGAGAATTGAAGTTTTCTAATTTTGGAGTCTCTTTTCATCTTAGATTAGATCTTGCATTCATTTCCATTGAATTAGATCTCATTTATGGTGTCTATGTTTCCATTCAAATTCACATCTCATCTAGGGTTTTTATGATTTCATTGTTTGCATTCTTTAAATCTGAAAATACTAAAAAACCGAACATTTTGCATATCTTTTTGCATCACATAAACTTGCATTTGAAAATTGAAAAAAAAAATTCATATCAAACTAGGTATTTTAGGGACCATCATTTTGTCATAATTTGCACTCAAATTTCACATTGCATTTACAAAAAATTAAACTTGAAACTTACCATAGCAAATTGAATCTGAAAGTCATTGGAAAAGACCTAAAAAATCACTAAAAAATTGTGTCAAAAACCTAATCTAGGACCCATTCACCATAGGGTGAATGAGTCCTTGATCATGCCTAAATTTGCATTTCTAGAATTTAAAAATTTCATGATTGTGTTTTTGTTTTTTTGTTATTAGATTTCTATTATAGTTTTTTTATTTTTGGTTTGATTCATTTCATCATATCTAGCTTAATTTGGTACATTTAGTGAATTTTCTAAATTCAAATTTTCATTTACAACATTTCATTTTCAGATTGTTATATAGTGTAATCAATAAATTGCCTTGTTTAGAATCTAAAAATTGCATTTGCACATTTCATTCTAGGTGATTATATTGCATTTTTACCCTCTTTCCATTTTTGGTTTGCATACTAAGTTTGTAAAACTTGTATGAGATTTACAACTTGGTGTCCTATTAGCAATACTATTGTGAGATGTAGTTCGAGGCTCGTGTCATCCAATTATAAACCATTCATCATGGATCTTGGGTTTTCTAGCTCTCTTCCTAATAGTGTTGATAATCAATCCCCTATGGATCATAACATGCATACCTCATTTCCCATTGCTTCCCTTCCTACAACCAATGTGCATGATGTTGTTCATATCCCACAAGAAAACATAAAAAGAATGGATGAATGCCTAGAAAAGTTACAATTTTTTTTGCATAGTGAAAACATGGATACTAGTTGTTGGAACACAATAATCTACTAAGAGGGGGTGAATCAATAGATACTAAAAATTTAACCTTCTTATCCTAATTGTAGACACATTGCTTAAATCTAGATGTGAAGATTAATGCATGAAAAGATATCACAAACACAAGCACACAAAAGATAACCATATAACAACAGATATACATGGAAAACTCAAGATGCGGGGAAAAACTGTGCAGTGAGAAAATGTTGCTTATATCTACCATCCTAATCTAGCCTCAAACCTTTTGTTCCAAATTTTAAGGGAACCAACCCTAAGGAGACACCAATCCCCTAAACTGAGCACCAACTCTATTATCTGATGACACGAACCTATTAGATTTACAACTTGATTGATTATTACAATTTGTTCATTAAGAACACAATTCAATGTTATAACTTACCCTACAACTGCTCAATTTTATGTTGTTCTCTTAGCAACTCACTTCTCTACTCAACACCTCATTGGCCCAACTCTATTCTTCTCCTTCTTTAGTGTATTCTTAGTCCACCTCAATGCATAATCATACTTTTATGTAGCTCTCCTTTTCTATTTAGTGTATTCTCTATCCATCTCTAGAGCTTAGAATTACCTACTACACTATACTCAATCTCTCCTCTAGCTGAAAAACTAACTAGATAATCTTCTCGTCATCTATTTTGTGTAGTTTCTAACTAATGATAATTTCCTCGAGATTCTACACCATAATTTTATTTTTTGTTAGTGTTGTGGGATATATTTTCCACTGTCATGCATCTACATTGAGTCACGAAACATTCATTTTGGTGCAAAGAATTTCCCTTCACATTCAAGTCAAACCCTAAGATCGGATATGCAATTAATGCATCCTTTTGATTGTTTGGTTTGATCTCAATCCCAATCTTTATAACTATTTGTGCTAGGTACCATTATATACATCAAATATCATTATAGTTGTTGATGAAGGTAGAACATTTAATTCTTATTCCTATGTCAGTTTGCAGAAAAAAATCCTATTTACATGGAGTTAGCCATTTGACACCTTCATGTTCAAATTTGAGCCATTGATCCCTTGTATTCATGCCACAATCCAACATCCTTTTTTCATCATTACATCTTTGAAACATGAGCATTAGATAAACGGTCTTTAAATCTCCACCATTAATATTTAGCTTCATCGCACATCGCAATATTACTTATGACTTAGTCTTTCATTTCTATGATGTGAATATGATTACCAATCACTATCTGATTGCATACCTTTGATCATGCACCATAGAACATTCATTCTTGTATCACTATTGTAGATATTTCTTTGTTTCTCCATCAACAATCACTATTGGATAACCTACCAATCAATTTGCACCATCACCTACTATCTTTCTAGCACTAATAATGGGCCCACAAAATCTCCACAGGCTAGTGGGATATTGTCATGTGTCCTCTTCTGACGTCATACTCCGCTACCATTCAACAGTCATCACTCATCACTGATATCTTTGTGTCACAAGGATGTGTAAGTTTTATGCACTAATAGCCAGTGATGCAATGACATTCTGACACTTTTATATGTTGACGTCACTTTCCACTAACATCACTCAATCCTCCAAATTCTTTGCTTCACAATAGTGATGTGAAGCGATGGGGTGATATGATGTCATGTTTCAGTACACCCACAAAGGTTATATCCTCCATCATTGTGCATCGTTTGATCAACACTTGTTTGATCTTAGTTGTTCCCTACTTCCCCATGAGGCTTAGCCGAGACCCACCATAGACACAATAGGCTGGTAAGCACCATTTAATCAACATGATTACATATGTTGATGTATCTTCATTACTCATCATAGAACAACAAGCCAATTTCAATAACCTTTCTGTGTTGAATGATATCTTAGTGATAGTTTTTGAATCTTCCAGCTATGAACGTGCAATGTTAGATCTATGAGGGAACATACTGACGACATCAACTAGATGACTATGTAATGGTCCAATCATTGAATGAGCTTAAAGGTATAAGTTTATGACTTAAGTGACCTGCAACCTTCAACAAGCAATCAATAGTAAAATAGAAAGATTGTTAAGGTGCCATGACTACAACCCTAAGGTTTAACTATAAAACCCTAATTCAGGTCAAGAGCACAAATAAATCAATTTTGAGCACAACCTCCATCTCCTAGACCTGCAACATACATTTTTGAGAAGTTTTCCTAAAAACCAATTTCAAATCTAGTCTTTGATTTTATTTCAGATGCCTAGAAGAATTTATTGCAACACCATGAAATAGTTGCATGAAAACAATGCAACATTTTGAGCAAATTTTGCAACCTACATTCCATCTTCTAGAACTAGATTCTCAACATTCAATTTCTCACTTGAACATCCATGACAATTTTTTTACATAAATACCAACACACTCTTCATACAAGATTATTTCTATCTCACACCTAATCCCCTTTTGACATTAATGACAATAATATGCTAACAATATCCCCCTTTGTCATTGATGGAAAAACTAAATTCTCATACTAGATAACTTCAAATGGTTTGATATCAATTGAATTATGCAAAAATTGATCTCTATACCAATTGAACTATTCAAGTAATTCACTCACCTTACTCCTATTCTGAGCAATTTCTCACATTTCTCCCCATGCCCATCATCTTCATCATCTTGCTCACCATTCTCCTAATTTGAGTATTTGCATATCTTTTCTCCCCCTTTGAAAGAAATGGAAAAGGAAACACTCCCCCTAACACTATACTCCCTAGGCTTTGACAAGCAATTCAAAGAGAGTGGGAATTCATGATTATTTCAACCATGAAATTTGGAAAACCATGTTTACTTGACTTGATCTATCCTTTTCATTTCCAGGGATGAATGAAGTAAAAATGAAGCTCCCCCTGGATTCATGTCCTATCACTAGTGTCTAATGATATGGTGTGGGAGAAATGACTCCTAACTTATTCCTTAGATATTCAAATTTTTTCTTGGGAAGAGGGTTGGTGAAAATGTTAGTTACCTATTCTTTAGTAGGAACATACTCCATTCTAACCTCAGTATCTATAACCTTCTCTCTAATGAAGTGATACTTAATAGATATTTGCTTTATTCCATAGTGCATCATTAGATTCTTTGATATGTTTATGGCACTAGAATTATCACAAAGAATTGCTCGATAGGTTCTTTGTACTCTATGTTGATGTCCTCAAGTGTCTGCTTCATCCATAGGACTTGAGTACAACATGCTATCGTTGTTAAATATTTTTCTTTTGAAATGATCTATGTTATGGATCTATGAAAATTGCATTGAATGTGTAACAATTACAATTAAAGTAATCCAAATTACTTAATCAAAACTAACACATGAACATGACTAAATAAACAAAAATAACAAAGTGATGAAATTCAGAATGAGAGAAAAGAGAGAGATAGAATGCAAACATAATTGATAACGAAGTTCATCATAATAATGACTACATCTCTGGGCCCCTCTCGAATGAGTGGACCGATCTGATTCATTCTCCAAAATAACAATTACAAAATTCTAGCATAGGTTCTCCCTGGTACAAAGAAATTTTGAATAACTCCTCCAAACTGCACAAGAACAATCTCCTTGAAAGCATAGGAAAGAGAAAAATTTCACAAATATTATTATCCCAAGTTACCACCACTTAGCCTTCATTCTACCCTTCTACCCCTTTTTATACCACAAATTTACTCAATTTGGTCTTCAACCAAATGATTTTCAAAATCTCCCAATATCCCCTTTACAAGGTAAATATTTTAGAAAATCTCCCCTATTTACATTAAAAATTAATAATTTCCCCACACAATCTCCTTTTAATAATTTTTAATATATTTTATAGCCCATTTAAATCTTGTATTTCTGGTTTTAGGAGAGTTATGTTAATCTTGTTTAACAACTTAGCAGATTTACAATTCCAAATATGTGGGTAAAATGTTAAATATAGGGGATTTTCAGTTTTGGGAGTTGTTTAAAAACAATTTTATCCTTTGCATACATTGAAATAATCGGTGGTCTAATGGTGAGGCATTATTTTAGGGGTGGGGTGGTCAAAGGTTCAACCCTCACCTCCTCATTTCTTATCCTTGGATTTTGGATTTTAATTAATTAAAAAAAACTACCATCAAATATGGGTCAGAGTAAATGTCGTGGTTGAATGGTGGAGGCTTGTGCTTGTGTAGGGGAGGTTGAGCATTCGACCCCGACCTCCTCACATTTTTCAAATAGTTGGAATGGATTCCAAGGGGCTGCTGACTGGGTGCCACATGTTGTTTGTTGGAGATGCCAAGTGTCGTTTTGTTAGAGATGCTACGTGTCAAGTAGTGATTTTTCCACCTCATATGTTGGATAGAATAGTCTGCCATCTGTCTAAGCCACATCAATGCCACGTGCTAGATTCTGAGTGGTCCATGACTACACAATGATGTCATGATGACTTCATCACTATACCTAGTCAACTCTAGTCAACTACAACCTTTGATTGCTTATAACTTGTGCAAACAGACTCCAATTTGTGTGAAACGAATGCCATTGGAAATCTCTCGACGAGCTCTTTGCGTTGAGACTAGTGTTGATCACTTTTGGTGACTTTGATTTTTTTCTTTTTCTCTGACCTGAGCCCTGAGCTGACCAAGGTTTGACCAAGCATAACTTGAGCTTTGTAGCTTTGTTTGACTTTGTTCTAGTTGTGTTGGAGTTAGGATTCCCAGCTCTTTCTGATGATGTCATTTTTGGAGAAAAATGAGGAACTTCAATTTTTGGTGAAGATCCTCCAAATCAGTAGTAGATAGAGTGACTGATACCTACTTCTTTCTCATCTAGGAAACCAACTTGTTTTCAAAAAAGAATGCTCCTTCACCAATGTGTTTCTTGTCATCTACACTTCTTGCCCAACCAATATTTGTATATGTTGTTACAGAGAAATCCCTACTCTTAGGGTACCACATCCTATTGTCAACCGTACTTTCAATGTATCTAAATACTATTTTTACTGTGTTTACATGAGACTCTTTTGGTGTAGCCTAAAACATTGCAACTAAACATAATGCTTGCATAATGTCTGGTCTTGATGCAGTTAAATATAGCAAGCTTACTATCATTGACCTATACATAGTCTAATTTTCTTCAGGTGACTCATCCTATTTGATCTACTTACAATCAGTTATCATGGGGTTACCAACTGGTCTACTATCCTCCATTCCAAATTTCTTAAGCATTTCTTTAGCATACTTGGTTTGACATATGAATATCCCATTATTAGTTTGCACAATTTGTAAACCAAGAAAAATGATAACTCTCCCAACATTGACATTTCAAATTCATCGTGCATGTGCATAGAAAATATTTTACATATTTGTCATTGCTACCTAGGTATGTGTAGGATCATCATGGAAAAAACAGGCCCTTAAGTGGCAAAAAATTCAGAAAAATCAGATTTAGGCAACTTGACGTAAAAATTTGAATACGTTATCTATATTATTTCAAAAATGTGTAAGAATAGAATCTTTAAAAAATTGAATGTAGTTTCTAAACTACTAGGTTTGTTTAAATATATATATATATATATATTTGGTGAAAATTTGAAATTTCAATGTAGTAGTACTTAAATTTTAGGGAAAAAATAAGAAGTAGGTGTCTATCTAACCACCCTAACCACAATAAAATGATAATATTTTTTTTATAATATTTTAGATATAAGTAGAGGACTCATGTCCCGATGTGATGCATTATTTTTTGTAATTTTTTTCCAAGTAAATAATTAGTTGAGCTTTTTATTACAAATTTTATAAAATATAAAAAACCCGTATGTCTAACCACCTTAACTTGGTAAAAACTTCATGAAATTCAATTTTTCTTTACTTAATCTTATAGTATGTGAAGCATAGAATGTGACGCATATTTTGGATTGAAAAAATGTGATACTGTTTGAAAACTATGGATGTTTTTCAATCAGTCTATCAATTAGGACTTTAGTCGTAATTTGAATAGAAAATGAATAATAATTACTTATTAATTTCAAAGTAAAGCATAATTTATATTGGTGGAAAGCTGAGAATCTCCTTTAAAAAACATTTTCGTTTCATCAATTTTGGGTAAAAGAAAAGTCGTCAGCCACATACCCATCATATTACCACTTTTTGGCCCATCATGATTCTACACGTACCCACCTCCAAAAATGATGTCATCTACATATACAACAACTATAATCATATGCTCACCTTTTGAATTGAATTACAATTTGCTATTTGCACATCCAAAAATGATGTCATCGTTGTAGATACTGGTCTAATTTTGAATACCATGCTCTAGCTGCTTGTTTTAGACCATAAATGCCTTTCTTAATCTGCAAACATAATACTCTTCTTCTGATAGTTGAAACCTTTTGGATGTTCAATATATACTTTCTATTCTAGATTTCCATTTAGAAACACAAATTTAACATCCATCTTATATACTTTGAATCCTTTATAGACTAAAAATTCAAGAAACATTATGATTGCTTCTAACCTTGCTACTGACACAAATCTTTCCTCAAATTCAATGCCTTCAACTTGTGCATACCCCTTGCACACTAATATTACTTAATTTCTCACTACAACTCCTTCATTTAGCTTGTTTCTAAACATGCATTTTGTGCCAATGACATTCTTTCTTGGGAGTCTAGGAACCAATTCCCATGTTTTATTCTTCTCAATCTGATTTAAATCCTCTTCCATGGCCTCTATCCAACTCTCATCCTCGGTGGCTTCAATAAAAAAAATAGTTCAATCTGAGACAAGAGAGAAAAATTCACTTATTCTTTGTGCTTTGCAAATCTCCTCTTGGACTAAACTCCTTCATTTTTATCCCCAATTATCTGATCTACTGGATGATCCTTTTGAACATACCTTGTAGGGGCCTTCTCAACATTTACTTAGATTCTTCTTCATCATTTGCTATATTTTCTACATAATCTGAATCATCTTCAAAATTATTCTAATAAGATTTGACATGTTTTATACTTTCATCAATCTTGATATTGATTCTTTCCACAATTTTTTCCAATCTTTTGTTATAGCATTTATATGCTTTTCTTTGAGTGGAATATCCTAAAAATATTCCTACATCACTTATTGATTCAAACTTTCCCAAGTTTCCATCTTCTCTTTTAATGTAGAACTTACTGCCAAACACTTTGAAGTACTTCACATATGTAGGTATGCACTATATCACAACTCATAATGGCTACTATCACTATGTAATCTTATTTGAACTTTATTCATAATGTATATTAGAGTATGTATTGCTTCTTTCCAAAATATATTAGTTGATCTAGCCTCCTTTAACATTGTTTTGGCCGTATCTTTCACCACTCAATTCTTTCTTTCTACAACTCCATTTTGTTGTGGAGTTCTTGGTGTTGAGTATTGTCTCTTGATTCCATGTGTCTCACAATATTCAATGAATTCTCCTCCTCTATTTGGCCTTAAGCACTTGATCCTTCTACCTATCTCCTTTTCAACCATATTTCTGAATATCTTAAATCTCTCAAATGCTTGTGACTTGTCTCTCAAGAATTTTACCCATGTCATTCTCGTGTAGTCATCAAATAACAACATAAAGTACCTTTCTCCTTTTAGTCCTCTTGTTCTCGTGGATCCACACAAATCAGTATGAACCAATTGTAAAGGCTTAGTGGTTGAATACTCCTTAGTTGAAAAACTAGCCTTTGTTTTTTTCCCTATTGACATTCTTTTCATACAATGTTTGAAAGCATAGTTACTTTAGGCATGTGTCTAACCATACCTTTTGAACTTACCTTCACCAAATTATCAAAGTTTATATGGCCTAATCTTCTATTCCATAACCAACTTTCATCCACTTGTCCTATCAAATAGCTTTAACCTTTTATTTCATCAATATTGTAAAGATTGTTGTCAGTTCTCAATCCTTGTGTAAATATCTTTCATTCTTTCTGATTTTGCCACCTTTTTAATCAAATGTGACTTTATAACCATTTTCACACATTTGGCTCACACTTAATAGATCGTGCTTCAATCCTTCAACATACAAAACATCTTTTGTGGGGTTGTTACCATCTAGGCTTAAGATGCCTTTACCACATATCTTGACTACAATGTTATCACCTAGCCTCATAGATCATCCATTACATTTCTTGAGTTTGATGAATTTACTTTTGACTACAGTCATGTGCTTGGAGTAGCCACTGTCTATCACCCATATATTTTTCCTTTTGGCGTGTAGGGTTGTCTGTGCAATAATTGATTGTGTGGAGCTTTCTCCCTTTTCTTTCCACACGTTCTTAGTTTTCTTTTCTATATATTCTACCTTCTCCTCCTTATTTTTAGATAACACTTTGGGCATGTGCAGGATCATGATGGGCCAAAAAGTGGCGATATGATGGGTATGTGTAGGGTATGTAGTTGACGACTTTTTTTTAACCCAAAATTGATGAAACGAAATTTTTTTTTAAAGGAGATTATTAGCTTTCCACCAATATAAATTATGCTTTACTTTTAATTTAATAAATAATTATTATTCATTTTCTATTTGAATTATGACTAAAGTCCTAATTGATAGGCTGATTGAAAAGCATCTATAGCTTTCAAACAGTATCACAGTTTTTGAATCCGAAACATGTGCACATTTTATTCTTCTCATACTATAGGATTAAAAAAAATTGAATTTCATGAAGTTTTGACCAAGTTAAGGTGGTCAGACATACACATTTTTATATTTTTAAAAATTTATAATAAAAAAATCATAATTAATTATTTACTTGTAAAAATTATAAAAAAATATGCATCACATCGGGACATGAGTCCTCTACTTATATCAAAAATATTATAAAAATGTTATATTTTATTAAGGTTAGGGTGTCAAAGGACACCTACTTCTTATTTTTCCACAATTTAAATTACTATTGCATTGAAATTTCAAATTTTCCACCAAATAGATTTTTTAAAGCTAAACCTAGTATTTTAGAAACTACATTCAATTTGCTATAGATTCTATTCTTACATATTTTTGAAATAATATAGATAACTTATTCAAATTTTTATGTCAAGTTACCTAACTCTAATTTTTTTGAATTTTTCGCCACTTAAGGGCCTGTTTTTTCCATGATGATCGTGCAAATTACCCTTTCCTTTTCTCATTCTTAACATTTTTTCTTGTAAACTATTTTCTACAATTTTTAGCTATATGACCAAAGTTATTACAGTTATAAAAAACTACTTTCATATCAAGTAAGGGAGAAAATGGATTTATTCTTTCAAAGTTTTCACTCCTTTTAGGAATAACTCTACATTCTCTATCCTTATGACCAAACTGATTACACGAATAGAAATATCTATAGAAATATGAAGAATACCTGGTCATAGTATTTTGTGCTGGATGAGGGGGTCTTTTGTGCATCTTCCTTCTGGTGTCTCTCACCCTAGTGAATCCATCAGTATTAGTCCTAAAAAATTTCTTTTTTTCTAGTGATCATGATCTGATTAGTTGTTCTTCTTGTCTACAATAGTCTTCTTTTCTTCTTTAGTTTTCTTAGATACCTCTGTATATTTCTCTTTGCAATAATTTCCTTTGCAACCAATTTTGTTGATAGATTTAGACTTTTCTTCTGTACTAAATTTTTCATATAATTTTGTAGAAGTATCAATAAAGGAACTCTATCCTTTTTCCAACCCGATGCCTAATTTTTCTTTATTAGTTGGCTTTTTAGTACTTAGTAGTTCATCCAAAAATTTAAAACCACCTTTGAGCTTCAAACCTTTCTCAACATGCACTTTTTCTTTTTCCAAATCCTTTCTCAAGGAAACAATTTTGGCCTCAAGTTTCATGCATCTTTCAACCTTAGATTTCAACTTAGATTTAATCACCTCCTTTGCTCTCTTAGCCTCCTCTAGATGTAACTTCAAGTCTACCACATTCTGGGTAGATTCTTCTAGTTCCTTTCTTAGTTTATCAGTCTCCTTTTGTGCAAGTTTCTTCTCCTTCATGTCCTCCCTTCCTCAATTTCATCTCTGAGATCATCAATTTCCTCTAGAGCGTAGATGAGTTGTCTTTCTAAGTCAAATACTCCTTCTTCTTCACCTTCTTCATGAAAGTCCTCTGCCTTTTCATTTTTCTATTCCTCATACTTTTTCCTTGAAGAGAAACTTATTTTCTCTTATAAAAAAAGCACAACTTTTTTCATCATTTGAGTTATTGTAGTGATCTGATACAGTTTTAGAGCAACTTACCTTTATATTTTCCAGATCCTCTTCTTAGTATCCTAATGAAGTTTTCCTCTTCTTCATCAGTGTCATCATTCTCGTATGGGATAATTTTTGTCTTGTCTTTCTTAGGAGATACATCCTTCTCCTTGTTAACAATCTTGAAAGAAACTTCTTTCCTAGATCATTCTTCATCTCTCATCCTTATCTCATGAGTTGTGAATATACCATGTTTAGTGTAGAAAATCATGTCCCTTGCTCAATATGTGAATAATTAATAATAAATTAGACTTAATTTCACCTTGATCTAGTGTTGTGAGGTGTTTTACACATCCATATTAGGTCTTTGGCTCGTTTTAAGCTAAATTAACCTAACTATACCTGATTTAATGTTGTAAAATGTATTTATTTATATATTCATAGTAAATTTGGAAGGCATGTAAATCAACTAGATGTAATCTAGTGCTGTAATGTGTTTTACACATTCACATAGGATTTAGGGCCCTTCTAAGCTAAATAGACTTAATTTATCCTTAATTTAGTGTTGTAAAGTGTGTTTATTTACACTTTCACATTGGATTTTGGACCCTCTTACATTTATGACCTTTATATCATCATTAATAGGCCCCTGTGACCCCATATTGTGCATCCCAAGCCATATTTGAAGTAAAAACCTAACAAAATCAACATAAAAACTAAACATATTCACTCCCCGACACTTTAGCATGGAAAACAGCCCCTGTCAGACCCATTCACCACCTTGGGTGAATGATTCCCATCCAAGTGGGACTCATTTAGCCAGGATGGTGGATACGTCACATTTGGCCTATTTTTAAGGCTTTGAGTAGGAAAAGTAGGTTTTTAATTCAAATTTCTCCTATGTCAACCTCGAGGATCAAATTAACGATCATGTGAGTGGATTTCCTATATAAGAAAGCCTTCAAATCCTTATTTCACATAATAATAACAAGAAACATCATACATTCATGTTCTTAAGTCAAGCAAGCAAGAGTTAGGCATTCCAAGTCTTCACAAGGTCATCAAGATAGCTTTCAAGATTAATTCTAAGGCATCAAGCCTCAAGCATGTTAGTGAGCTAGTGTGGTGATGTAGCATTGAAGATCCAAGATCAATCATTTCTCTATTCATGTTATCAAGATCAACAGCTACATCCTTCATGGCCATTTCATTTTGAGTTATAGATTTATAAGACATCATTCAAGGTACCATTTCTCATGTTTCATGTACTATTTTGCATGTTTCATATTCATCTTCCATTATTTCATCATTTGGTTTAAATACGTAAAAGGGGTTTGACCAAGGAAAAACCCTATTCCCTAACAATCAACAAGTTTTCTTCTCTTTTCATGTGATATTGTAGATCTAGGTGTCTTGGAGCATTAAGGATCATTGAAGAGTAGATTAGAAGCTTTTTGGAGTTATCTCCCTATTTACAAGGTTGTCATCTTTACAAAAAGTCACCTACAAGTTTGAAATCGATAGTCTCAGATCTAGGAACATAGAAGAACATAAAGATTAGACTAAGAGGTGCATATCAAAACTGTGAAGTTCCAAAAAATCCAAACTAGACTAATTTTCCAAGAGTGGTGAGTGAGTCCCACTGTGGTGTTTTTCAGAAACTTTTGCATATTTGGATACCCATTTGCCCGAATTGGAACTAATTCACCCAAAATGGCGAATGAGTCCCACTAGCCCAAAAATTCCTATTTTTTAGTATTTCACATCTCCATTCAATCATCTCCAGGTTCCCAACTACATACTTCTTATTTTGTAGCTTTCTATTATGATTTGTATGCATTTCTAGGTCATTTATTCATGTTTTATGCATCACTACATTTTCTCATTAGATCTTGTATTTCATAAATTTTTCCAAGCCCTAGCTTGGTGGCGAACCCCCCTTGTAATTTGAAATCATATGCTCAGACAACCCTTAGCAAGATCTCTTTCTCATTTGCAAAGAGATCTCAAGGGTTACCCTTGAATGAAAATGGAAAAGTATGGGTATGATCTATGTCTAAAACCATATGCTAGCATCTCCCTAACCACTTTTTCATCATTTCATTTTGGTGAACCTTCATTTAGAATACCTTCTTTTCTGATTTGGAGTCCATCATCATCCTAGATTTGGCTTGCTTTAACTTTGCATTAAGGTTTGCATTAGTTATTTGGCATTCTAGGGTTTCTAATTTTGCATTATTACATCTAAAATCATTGAAAATAATATAAAATAATCATTTTCATTTAGTCTTCACGTCATACAAAATAAAAAGCATCAAAATCAATTGAATTTTTTTGAAATTTTTGAAAAAAATGCCCACTTAGAGTCATTCGCCACTTTGGGCGAATCAATCCCATTCCAGATTTTAAACTACTTGTTACAACATCAAAATATTCATTTTTATGCTTCCTAAGCCTCCTAGTAACATATACTATAAGTATGGAAAGTTTTGGGAACATCTATTTTATGCATCTAGGTCAAAAACATCAATTTAGGGTAATCATTTTTGAAATCATTTCAATAACAAGCATCATTAAATCTTAAAATGCTCACATTTTTGAAACTTTGCATCATATGGATAAAAATACTTTTCATTTTTGCATATACAATGTTTACATTCATAAAGCTTTGCATAATTTTGATAAAAAAAATTTGTCATTCTTAAGTACACATTGTTTTCATTCATAAAGTTTTGCATACATTGGATAAAAGTATTGTTCATCTTTGGATACACATTGTTTACATTGCTAAAAAATTGCATAAAATGGTTACAAGTGCTTTTCGTTTTTGTTCAAAAAATGTTTGTACCTTACCTTTCTAGGCATGCTAAGAAAAAATTCATATCCCCTCCCTATAAGAGTGTTTTAGTGAAAGAGAATACAACCTTCGATATTCCTAGAGATCATATTTGTTCTTCTCCTAATATCTCTCCTATTGGCAAAGAAGATATTTTATTGTTAGAAGAACCAATCAATGAGAGTTTTGAAAATCCTAGTTGTTTATCTCCTTTTACCTCTCTTATTAGGCAAGACATAGATGAACAAGATGACACAACCATAGGTAATCATGACAATCACATAACACAACAAGAGACCATTGAAACTTCAACTAGTCTACATTCATCTCCCAAAACCTTCCCCTCTTGTGATAATGTTTTAGAGGCTGAAATTGAATGTGAGGAAGATATGTTGGTGTCAAGTGATCAAATCCTTAGGGTCTATAACAACCCTCTTTATTATAATTCCCTTACCTATCCTATTTTGGAATACATTGGGGAACAAAGGATTGCAATCATAAATGATCATGACAACCACATTTGTTATTCTCCAAGCATCTCTCCTAATTGTGATGGCGATAATTTGATGTTAGAAGATACAATAAATGAAAGTCATTAGAATATTGATTTCCTCTCTTACCCCAGAGAAAAAAATATTGAACAAGAAAACAACATGACAAGAAAGAAAAATCAAGAATCGATCATTCCCCTACTCGCGATGAAGTCATTTTGGAAGAACCAATCCTTGAATGTCAAGAAAATTTGGTTTGTAGTTCTCCTAAAAATATCCTCCTAGGGAGAATATCATGATGCAAGAATATGACAACAATAGTAATGTGTCTTCCTTAGGTGATGGTGAAAAGGTGATTCTATATTTCCCTTTATTAGAAATAAATCAAACCAAGACCACTAGGGTTATGAATGTGCAAGTGTCTGTTGGATCCCCCTTGATTAATGGACCTCCTACATATCCCATGGGACATCCTAAGAATCCTCTAATTATTTATCCCCCCTCACAACGACTGAAAACTCAAAAAAAAACTAAACTTATCCTTTAACCGTCTAAGAATAATGTGTTGCAGCAACCGATTCATAATATCATTGCTCATATATATAACAATGGAAATAATCTGTAACCAAGACAACCAACCCTAAAAATATTACCTTTGCTTAATCACATTTTTCCTAGTACTCCTCATTTAACTTCACATAGTGGGAAGGAGTATGATATTTTTAAACAACTTAAGAATACTCCTTAAAAGATATTCCTATGGGACCTAATTCATAATTCACCTAATTATCACACTATGCTTCAAATAACCTTGCAAAAAGTTGTGGCTCCCTCTAGTACAAGCTTGAATGACATAGCAGCCATGATTCAAGGAATAAATGCTGATATTGTTTTCCACTAAAGTGAACTCCCCTCTTTGTATGTGCAAAAAAAAAATGATGCTTTCATGATCATAGCTCAATACAATAGAAAAGGGATAAAGTGAACCCTCGTTGAAAATGGCTCTGCCCTTAATGTGTGTAGTGTAAACCTTTTGGATAGGCTTCATGTGGATAAATAAAAAATTCAACCTGACTCTTTTTCTATTAAGGGATTTGAAAATGTAGGAAAACAACCGCTTGGTGTAATCACTTTACCTATTACATTTGGAAAGGCCACATTAGAAACATTGATCCATATTATTCCTCACGATCTTTCATATAATCTCCTTTTAAGTAGACCATGGATTCATACAATGAATGGGGTGCCTTCCACTCTTCATCATAAAATGAAGTATTGATACAACAAAAAATTGTACACACTTGAAGCTAACCCCGACAAAAACAATTGTTTGAACCTTGAGAAAAATACTTTGAAAACATTGACACCAACAACACAAGTGGAACCCATGCAACAAAAAGACAAAGAGAAACATATTGAGAAAGTCACAAGGCTATTAGAAGATGGTTGGGGTTCCTTAGATTTCACACAAACACTCATGGTAGAATATAATATTATAAACAAATACTTTGAAAAGGGAAATGAAAAATATGACCCTTCGAAAGCGTCCACCTCAACCACTAAAGACGAAAAATAAAATTATACAACAAAATTTTACAATACTTACTATCAACAACCACTGAATGCAAAAGAAATGAAAAACTTTATGGAAGAGATTATGAGCTTATGAAACAACTCGATTATAATGGAAAAGGATGTGGTGCTAGAGAACAAGGTATTTGTGTCCCTATAGAGCCTAACACGCAAGAAACAACTAATGGTCTTGGTTATTGTCCTTTTATAGAAATAAACAAGCCTTACTTAATATCAAAACTCTTACAAAATATTCCTCTAAGTCGATTTTGACAATAGCACATCTTAAATTGATAGACACTAGTGGTCTTGATTGTTATCATTTGCAAGAAACCAAAAAATATTTTCTTAATTTCAGTGTCATCACACAAAACACTAATGATTTGAGTTTGATATATTTTACACCCTCCTATAAAGGAGAGAAAAAAATATCACAATATAAAGAGTCTTGTGTAGGTATGACATCTTGTACTAAGAAAGAGACATCTTTGTTTCAAAATAATGGAACATCCTCTACCATTGATCAAGAAGGTATCTCCTCATAGATCGTTTGATATACCTCCCTCAAAGAAAACGAAAGAATTTTTACTACAAACATTCATTTTGCACATATCACAGAGTTCATAGTCATTCTACTAATGAATTTAAGGCTTTAAGTAACAAAATTCAACATCTTAAGGACTATGGTGCTCTTCCTTGTGTTGAAGCGCCTAGTTTCTCTAATTGAAACTTATTTTCTTACTATTTGGCTCATCTTGGTCTTACACTAAGTGAGGGAAAGGGGTTAGATAGCCTTGTCCTCGTATGTCACCCTTCGTGGTCACTTTTGGCTAGTTGACTTCCTTTCATGTACATATAAGAGCAAGCTTGGGATGTGGACGACATGCCTTAATTTGAATTGCATGGAACATACTTACTCATGATGTAGCTTATTAGAAACATATGACTTGGCATAGGGCTTTCCAAATAAGCTCTCATGTTTTCTTCTACTTTAAAGCAATTTCTCATAGTAATGGTGTTAGCAATTGCTTTAAAGTGGGGGCATACATCAAATATCATGTTTCATTGTGCGATTCTTGTTTTTCTTGCGACACATCCTTTTCTTGGTGGTGTCATTGGACTTGATTTCCTTTGAGAGCATGATATTTCTTTTTTTTGTCCTCTCTTAGAGACATTAGGCACAATGTTCCCTAAGAGGATACCTTGCATGAACTAAGCAAAATCCCTTTGAACATATCTTACACTATTTCACATTTACAACATTTTTTCTATGGCCACCTTGCATAATACAACTTGTATTCCTATGGATCCATCCTACTTGTTCATGAGCTCCAAGCATATGAGAATTTTTCTTGTCTCATGAAGCTTGAAAATTGTTTTTGTGTGGCACCTTATTAAATTTATCAAGAGGTATAACTTTGGTATGGTTTGAGTGGGATTCCATCTGAGCCATGACTTTCACCATAGCCACTCATGTGTGTGTGAGTGCATATCAGCCATGAGTGTATGTGTCTCACCTTCTTAGGAATTCTCATTCGGTAGATAGCCTGAAGTTTCATCACCTCAGAGTCAGTATGCATTTTTGGAAAAACAACCTAGATCTAATCGACATCATGTTGGACAAATGGTCGAAGCTTGATCCACCTTTTTATTTTTGCTTGTTTTTATTCTTCTTCTAATGATTGACATTACATGATCGTGTATCTTGATGTTGCATACTATACACCTTGTGAATGCCCTCTTGTGCTTATATCGGTTTGAATTAGGATCTTAGACCCTAGGGCTTGACCACCTCCTTGATATTTGTTATCCTAGACCATCCTCATCGGTACACTTGGACCCCTCTTGAATATCTACTTTAATGTGTATTTGAAGTAAGTTAATCCTCTCACTAAAGTGGGGGCTAGATGTAATGTAGAAAAGAGTCCCCCTTTTACTTGCTTGATTTGGGAATAATTAATGACAAATTGAACTTGATATCACCTTGATCTAGTGTTGTGACGGGTTTTACACATCCACATTAGGTCTTGGCACCTTTTTAGTTGGACTAACTTAACTCTACCTTGATTTAATGTTGTAAAATATATTTATTTACATCTTCAAATTAAATTTAGGAGGCTTGTAAACTAAGGTAGACCTAATCTAGTGTTTTAATGTGTTCTATACATTCACATTGGATTTAGGACCTTTCTAAGCTAAATAGACCCAATTTTTCCTTAATTTGGTGTTGTAAAGTGTATTTATTTACAATTTCACATTGGATTTTGGGACCTATTGCATTTATGACCTTTGTATCATCATTAATAGGCCCCTATGACTTCATATTGTGCATCCTAGGGCATATTTTAATCAAAAACCCAACAAGATCAACATATAATCTTAACTTATTGACTCCCTGACACTTTAGCTCTTAAAATAGCCCCTGTGGGACCCATTCTCCACTTTGGGTGAATGAGTCCCATTTGAGCTATTTTCAAAGTTTGAGTAGGAAGAACTAGGTTTTAAGTTTAAATTTCTCCTATGTCAGCCTTAGGGATCAAATTAACGATCATTTAAGTGAATTACCTATATAAGAAAGATTTCAAATCACTATTTCATCAAGCATTAATGTCCTCACTTTTCAAGCAAGCAAGAGTTAAGCACTCCAAGTATTCACATGGTCATCAAGATAGATTTCAAGATAATTTCTAAGGCATTCAAGGGTAGATTCTTCATCAATTGTTGCAGCGATTCAAGATCTATCACCATGTCAAAGATAATCAAGCCTCAAGCACGTTAGTGAGATAGTGTTGTGATGTAGCATTGAATATCCAAGATCAAGCATTGCTTTATTCATGTTATCAAGATCAAGATCTACATCCTTCATGGTCATTTCATGTTGACTTAAAGATTTATAAGACATCATTATAGGTATCATTGCTCATGTTTCATGTTCTATGTTGCATGTTTCATGTTCATATTCCATTATTTCATCATTTGGTTTAATTACCTAAAAGGGCTTTGACCAAGGAAAAACCCTATTCCCTAACAATCAACAAGTATTCTTCTCTTTGCATGTGTGATTATAGATCTAGGTATCTTGGAGCATAAATTATCATTGAAGAATAGACTAAAAACTTATTGGAGTTTTCTCCCCATTTACAAGGTTGTCATCTTAACAAAAACTCACCTACAGGTCTGAAATTGGCAGTTTCAGAACCATGAACATAGAGGGAAAGAAAGAGCAGAATGAGAGGTGCAAATCACAACTTTGAAGTTCTAGAAAATTGAAACTAAAATCATTTTACAAGAGTGGAAAATGAGTCCCACTGTGGGTTTTTTCAGATTTTTTTTTCAAATTCTGATACCCATTTTCTCGAAACCCGCCTCTGTGTAGAAATCTAGAATTGGGACTAATTCGCCCAAAATGGCGAATGAGTCCCACTAGCCCAAAAAGTTAGATTTTTTTAGGATTTTAGAGCTCCATTCAATCATCTCCAGGTTTCTAGGTGCACACTTCTAATTTTGTAGCTTTCTATTATGATTTGTATGCACTTCTAGGTCATTTATTCATGTTTTATGGATCACTAGGTTTTGTCATTAGATCTTGCATTTCATATATTTTTCCAAGCCCTATCTTGGTGGTGAACCCACCTTGTAATCTGAAATAATACCCTAGGACATCCCTTAGCAAGATATATTTCTCCTTTGTAAAGAGATCTCAAGGGTTAGCTTGAATGAAATGGGAAAAGTGTTGGTATGCTCTATGTCTAAAACCATACGCTAGAATATCCCTAACCACTTTTTCACCATTTCACAGCTTAAAATTCCTATGTGCCAACAATAAAAAAAATATGAAGTCGTAATTACTGGATTGCACGCTATTTTAGATTTGGGAGTCCAAAATTTCAAGATATTTGGTGATTCACAGTTAGTCATTAAGAAAATTAATGGGACATATCAAGCTAAGCATGAAAAATTATCAAAATACAAGGATCTCATAATGAATTTGTTAGAGAAGTTTGAATCATTTACCATCAACAATTTAATCCCATGAAAGGATAATCAAAATGTAGATGCAATGGCGAGTGCAACTTCTCTAATATCACCTCAAGATCCTTCAAAGGATTTCACATTTATTATTCACCCAATCATGAAACTATTGATCAATGATAAATCAGAAGAAGTATTAGTGACAGCCAAGGAAGACTCAAGTGAATGGTACGATACAATATTTAACTATTTGAAAGACGGTACCTTTCTCGAGCCAACAACAAAGAACATCTAAACTCGCTTGTGAAAACTTGCAACCAAGTACATCATCCTCGTTGACATATTATATAGAAGATCCTTTAACAACATTCTACGTCGATGTGTTAAAGAATCCAAAATCCCCATAGCACTCAAAGAGGCTCATGTGGGTGCTTCTGGAGGTCATTTTGGAGGGAGATCCTTAGTGCAAAAAATCATTCACATGGGATACTACTACAGATTTATATGGAAAAAGATTGCTTTGAGTATGTTAAGAGATGTCACAAATCTCAGGAACATAGAAATTTGATTCATGCTCCTACTTCTAAGCTTCGGGCCCAAATTCCTATTTGGCCATTCTCGGTGTGGGGACTAGATCTAATTGGAAAAATATCACCACCTTCATCTATTTTACATACATTTATAATCACTACAATGGATTATTTTAAAAAATGGGTAGAAGGTACTCCTCTTCAATCTACAACTGCTGATGTAATATGTCATTTCATATTGGAACACATTATTGCTCCCTGTGGACTTCCTTCCATGTTAGTTTCAGACAATGGGACACGATTTAAGAACAATGACATAAATAAATTCCTTGACACATTTAATAACCAACATCACTTTTCAACACCTTACTACCCACAATTTAATGGTCAAGCTGAATAAACTAATAAAACTCTCAAAAAAATCCTAAGGAAGATAGTAAAAAAACATAACAAGGATTAGCACATGCAACTGGCATATGCATTATGGGCTTACCGTACTAGCATCAGAATATCCACTGGACCAAAAACCTATAACCTTGTCTATGGTACTGAGGAATGCCCTTGGAATTAGAAATCCCCACATTAAGGATTGCTCTTCAAGGATATGTTGATGACAAAACTTATAAAGAACAATGATTACACTAGCTTGAGATGCTTGATGAACAACAATGTATTAACGCTCTTGAGCATCTCCAAGCTTATGCTAGACAATTACAATATAGTTATAGTGATCATGTCATCCATCGTGTATTGAGTAAAGGTTAGTTAGTCTTATATGAAAATCAACGAAATACTAATGTCGGGGCAACTGAAAAAGGAAAATTCAGTCCTAATTGGTTAGGACCTTACATAATTAATGAAAGTTATGGGTCTGGTGCATACACGTTAATAGAAATGGATGGCACACCTCTCAAAGACCCTATAAATGTCACATATCTACACTAGTATTATGTCTAATCCTTTTGAATAGTATCAATGATAAAGCAATGATGTTAGAGGTTATGGATAATACTCCATGTGCTCTTGCATTGCTTCATTCTTGAAAAATAGTTGTTTATGTGTCTCGAACACTAAAGTGATTATTTAATTAATTTTTAAGTGATTACTTTAGGATTCATGCTATTCACATTTATCTTGTTTGTTGTGTTAGATTAGATCCTTATATGCATTTAATTTTCTCTAATTAGATCATAGGTGCATTTAATTTAGTATAACATCCTTAATCAATGTCGCACCTAAGAGAAACTAGAATAAGTTTTAATTAGATCACATAAAGCATGTTAAATCATGAAGACATTCATTAAATAACCTTTCTTACAAAGGTTATTTAATTAATCACATTATCAATTAACACATAAACACAAATAATAAAACATCAAATGATCATATATATTGTATATATTGTTGTACACAAAACTTATATACAGACATATATATATATATATATATATATATATATATATATATATATATATATATATATATATATATATATATATGTCTCAGATATAAGTTTTGTGTACAACAATATATACAATGCCACTAAGTTCTGCGATTGCTAGATCCCTTGGGACCTAGTGCTCATAGTTTTTTGGTAGCAATATGTTGGGAGATGGTGGTGTGCGATCATGATTACAATCCACTAAATGTACTAAGATAAAATTATAAGCCCCGTATCTATCCAAGGGCCTCTCGATGTTCGCTTGCTATCTGATCTCTCTCTGCCTATAGCTTGCCTACCTCTGACTCTATTCTATCAAACTCTACTAGGGTATGAGATGACTGTGCCTCTGGGACAACATCAACTCGATGGGTGCACCTCCTCAGACTCTCATATGCTACATGCAGTTTGATGTATGGCCTAAACAACTCTGGATTCTAATACATGATGGCTTGGGGCACATAGTCTAACTCTGTGGCTTCCTTGTCGATTGGTGGGGGCATTATCTCTACATCCACCTATCGATAGAGATCCTAAAGATCTCTCACATACCCTATAAGATAGAAATCATAAAAACAATCAATACACATCATGATATATATGTATAAACCATTAGTATATGTACAAAGCATAATAGTAAATAAAATATCATCACCTATCTCTCTGGTAGGTTGTGTGAAATCAACCTCCTCCTATGTAGGGGGCATGGAGAATTTTCTAGCTCTCCATGGTTATCGGTACCAGTGCCTGCTACAGTTGTTGCTCGTGATCTAGTCATATGAATGGGAAAGGCTTCTCCCTACTCATGCCCTACTAGATTCTCATCTCCTACCTCACCACCCTCACTCATGGGTCACTCCTCCTCCTCATCCTCCTCCTCGTCCTCCTTGTCATCCACCTCATTTCCTCCCTCCTAGCCATCATAGTCAAGATTTGTAGTCTCATCATACTCATTTATGACATCTGTAAATATGTCTACAACCCTGTAGCATGTCTCCTTGGACCAATCCTCTACCTCTTCCCCCTCATCTAGGATTGGTCTTGCATCACCTATCAACTCCATCATAAATACGGGAGCTGGTTGTGATAACTATCCACCACTCCTCATAGTCATCTTTGACACCAACGTCGTCAGCTTTGGAGAATGAAGGCATATCATGATTTAAATCATCAGAGTCACTATAGACAACATCCTCCATAGTGAACCTTCTAGAATCACTAGGTCTCTAGGTACTCTGCACTGATCTCCTGAAGAAGGGTCATGCCCTAGGTGCTATTTGGACCTACCCAAACTGTTGCATGACATGATCATAACAAAAAGGATGCACTATGTAATCGTGTCTTCCAATAAAAAACTTTTCTATAGTTGTAGTCTCCTCATCTATTGAGTGTGATGTAGCCACTGAAGCACAAGATGATAAGGTCTCCAAAGGATCTCATCCTCCAGTCGTTCAAATTGCACTCAACAAAAGTGAAAATCACCATACTGCCAAAACCGTAATAGAGGATAGCTAAAGGCCCAAGGATACTGGTCACGCCCACAAAAGGATATGAAAATCACAGTAAAATCTTTCCTGGGAATTGGACATTCCAACAGGTGACTAATATCTCTCTATGGATGTTCAATTACTTGTCAAACTAGGGGACGTATACTTTAAATGGGGCAGCACAATATATGCACTAAGAACTGGTTTTGGTCAAAACTTAGCAGAAATAAATACTTGGAAGGAATTCTATCTACGCTACAGGAAGGTAATGCAAAGTTCTTTAACTCAACTATGATTTGATTAAAACAGAAACTATAATAGCTACAACTGAAACACAAACTATGAACTGGCCTTATGTTGTAGGAACAGGCACAAGGATGGATTCCCTATGCTACAGGAGCAATACAAGACTGAGTTTGTATGAAAACTTCAAAGATGAAAGCTAACTGAAGATCAACAAAAAAGAACAGCTAACTAACTAGCTACATATACTTACTAAGTGGGCCCCCTTAGCAAGCATCTACTGATTACACCGGTGCTAAACTCAGAACTTCATCAAACTTTATTCATGAAAACAGAATGGTATACATTGCTTTGTTGATATAAAATAACAACAAACTCTGTCTCTTGTCAAACAAATTCTGCTTTTCATTATCATACTGACTCTTACATGATATCTGCTATCTTTCTATCACTATGCGTCTATCTTACTCTAACTATCATCTCTCTTCTCAGTCGCGCAGGAGGAGTACTTTATTTAAAAATAAGGAGAGCAACTAACTAACTAACCCTATCAAAGAAAGACATGGAAGTAAAGTGTATCCCAGAATCAAGGAAAAAACTTCATAAATGAATTTATGCATTCAACCCGATCCGGAGAGAATCTAGCGCTCCACTCTTTCCAGATTGACTGTCATTAAAAATATTTCCCAATGGTTTCGGTCAAAGAGTCTTTGCCGGAGCTTCCTTGAAGTCATGCAGGAAATGGACTTTACTGCAAGGCCAAGATCGGCTACGCTTGACTCGATCATTCTTCAAAAACCTACGAAACAAAAGGTAACCGATGCGAAAGAAAAGGAGTATGGCACATACACAATATCTGTTCATTAATCACACATTTAAATCTATTTCATCATTCAAAAACTGTATGCGATATACCAGTCATTTAGGGAGTCAACGGGGTAATAAATGTAGTCAAGTCAACACAATAAACTGTAGAAATATGCAAATGTTTTGCTACAGGATATCCCCATAAAAGGTTTCAAAAGAGTTTTAAACAACCACGAATAACAAAAGTAAAGGCATTAAAAGTTCATCATAATATCCAAACTATGAGCATATTTTGGGCTCATCATTGCCCCCTACTTAGCCTAATGCTAGTCCTCCAGGATTAACTTTCCTGGTGGTTTCTCTGAAGTCAGTGGTTGCTGCATGACTCTGAAATGGAGTTCCAAAGCTGTAATAAAATCCTCTAAAAGCCTGGCACCTTTCATACCTACGGTCTTCTAAATCATCATTAAGATTGGTAGCCTGATAAGGATAAAGGGGCCACATTAGCACAGAAGGTCTGAATGTCAATGGTAACCACAGTTCAAATCTCTTTTGAAGTCCCAACTGTATATA
The DNA here is from genome assembly GCA_007258455.2 of Sequoia sempervirens. Classification (NCBI taxonomy): domain Eukaryota; kingdom Viridiplantae; phylum Streptophyta; class Pinopsida; order Cupressales; family Cupressaceae; genus Sequoia; species Sequoia sempervirens. The sequence goes on from VDFB02379711.1 coordinate 88,907,966, forward strand.
TCTACTTGATCGTTTAAGAGCTGTTGTGAAATTTAGGGGACTGTGAGGTTTGGATCTTCTTAGTCCAACAGTTAATCTTTCCCACCTTTTCTCACTTCTGGTGTATGCCAGTCTCCAAAATGAATATGATTGTTCCTGAAATTCATCATATACCTATTTTCTGATATCAAATATCTTATCTCTGGCTGTAATATTATTAATGCCATATGTCAGAGCAAACCAGTCTTTCAACATTGCATGGGAGTTTGAACTTTGAGAGCGTAATGGAACAGGTTCATTTCTCTCAGCTTCCTCATATATTTCCCATTGCCTGCCATAATTCGCTTCATTTTCTGCCCATGACATAAATGATCTCAAATGGATATCACCAATATATAGAAGAGGTTTCCATTCTGTTTCAGATGGAATTAAGAAGCCATGTAAATAAAATTCACATAGAGAATTTCTTAACCAATTAGGGGCTGCCTCGTATGCCTCGTAAAATTCTAAGTTAGCAGTGTGAAGTATAGAATCTTGATTTCTAGAAATTCTCATTAGTTGGAACCATAAGAACTGTTCCTTAAGGCACAGAGCATAAACTTTGGGTGGTGGTCTGCATTCCATAATCTGACCAGTTACTTTTAACATTTCATCCATTTTTGCTTTCAACTCAACAATTTCATGCTTCTGATTTTTAATTTCCTTTTTCAGTTTCTTCCTTTCTACCTCCCATAGACTTTGTTGCATGTCAGTCTAGGCTATGTGCCAGAAAGTCAAGGTTTGCAATGTAACTATTTCCCAGTTAGCTTTGACATATTCCAGAAACTCAATCAAAAACATCTTCTTATAAACAACAATGGATTTACAAGTTGTAGGGTGAAATGTAGCTTCACTAGGAACATTCAATTGTTTAGTCAGTTCCTGCTCTTGCTGCAAGATGAATTCTTGTTGGTGCAGTGGAGAAGACTATGCTTCCTCTGAAAACTGCATAGCAGTGGTAGCCAAGTCATCAAGATTTGGTAACCCTTGCTCATTATGCTCCATTTCCTTTGTCTCAACTTGTTCCTCTTCAGGAACGAATGAACTCTGTGCAGTATTTTTGGATACATTCTGAGAAACATCAAATTCAGACCCTACAGATCCTTCTGAAATTACAATAACCTCTGGTTGAGGTGAAGCAGGGGAGGTCTTATATTGTTTCCTTGTGGAAACTCTTCTTGGCACTGGTGCAGCTGCAGGAGATGTTCTGGTAGCCTTCCTTTTTCTGGTCTGCTTAGAGGGCTCTGCCCTGCCAGAGGATGATGGTGAATTGGTGTTAGCAACAGGTTTTGTTGTAGGAGAGACGACTGTAGGGGAAGATGCTGCAGGAGAAGAGCATTGCCTTTTCCGAGAACGAGGGTCAGACTCTGGGGTTTGTTCTGCCCCAGATGACTCACCTGCCTTTTTTTTTCTCTTCTCTCTCCTAGTGGTAGACCTAGTTTGTACCCAAGCAGAGGATTCCAGTGGGGGAGCTGCAGGACCAGGTGCTACAGGAGTAGATGACCCTTTCCCTGTTCTACTGGTAGACACAATTTTTTTCTTCTTTTTCTGAGGCCGTGGGGTAAGTACCCTAGGGGGTTGTGGAATTTGCAAGCTCTTTTGGGCAATGAATTTTTTCTAGGAAAGAGGTGAGACATCTCTCAAAGAGCATTTAATTAGTAATTTGATAAGGCCATGGTGAGCAACAGAATTATCTTTCCCTTATTGGGTTTCGTGGGCACTTTGTTCTAGAAATTTTAATGGAAAATTTGAAACATTTACAACTAACCCATGCCTCATATGACTTAATAATTTGAAATGATACGAATGCAGGTAGGAGAAACAGCCTTCATAGGTTAAATACCTGATTATGTAAGCGGCATATTCTGAATAAGGAGGAGGCAACGATACCCGCTTGCATCGCTGCTTGGAGACTTCCAAAGGTCCATCAGTGGGCATTGAAAACTCAGCTCTTGCAGTGGTAGCATTTGAAGATAAATTTTCTCCAACGGCTAGAAGCCCAGTTACTTCAGCAATTCTGTCTTCAGTTGCAACAACCGTTAGACCCCATACAGTGGCTTCCCCTTCAGAAAGGGTTCTCAAAAATTCTCCAGTAGCCTCCTCATCAAAAGCATTTAAACTCAATAAATAGTTTAACCATCCACAGATGTTGAATGCGTGGACTGTTTGAGGATTTTGCAATAATAATTCATGAGCTACAGGCTCATGTCGCACCAGCTGACCACCCATGTTCACAGTTTTCCCTTAGCTGAACTCAACTCTTTGCTGAAAATTTAAATTCTCTGTTTCCCTTTCTGCTCTAGTTTTTCTTCTTTCGTGCCGTCAGATTTCTTTCTTTTCCAAAAATGAACTTTTTGAACAAGCAGTTTTAATCGTAATTTACAAAAAAAACATACAATAAAGAAAGACATGCGATCATATTTGGAAAGTACCAGAAAAATAATAAAGAAAGGTTATTTGCAAGGTTATTTGCATAGTTATGGCAGCGGTGAAAAGACATGTTTTAAAAGGTGGATTACCCCGCCCCCTATTTAGAGTATGACATGTGTCCTCACATGTACTAAAGAATAGGCAGAGATTGGGTAATAATGACTGGTACTATCATAGCAGTAAATGAATAGAATAAAATAAATCAAATATGTGATAACAAAAGATATGGTGTACCTTTGATATTTGTATGTATGTGTGAAGAAAGATGATGGCGTCTGCATGAGTTGATAGTTGGGAATGATATCTTAATTAAGGGTGATACGGATGGATGAAGTGGATGAGTGACGTGGGAAGACGAGATGAATGGATGGAATGGATGGATGGGATGGATGGATGGAAGATAAAGAAGTGAGATGGGGTGATAAAGGAGAATGGACAAAAATGGGTTTCCTTTTAAAAATAAAACCTTTATTATGATCATGTTTTTTTCAAAATTACGGTAAAGTTGCAGAAGAAAGGCTAAAGCCTTCGGCTGCAGGAAGAGTAGCAGGAGGAACCTGAATGAACTGCTGCATGAATTCTTCTTTTGAAACTTTTTTATGGTACAACCGGAGTCGGTGGCCATTAACTAGCAATTTGAAATGGAATAAATCAACTGTCACCAGCTGTACAGCTCCATTGTCAAACACATTCTCAACTTCATAGGGGCCAAGCCAGCGTGTTGTGAGCTTACCTTGGTTCTCTTGATATCTGAAATCATATAACAGAGCCCAATCACCAGCAGAAATTTTTTGGTTTTGATGTGTTGATCATGCCATTTCTTCCTTTGTTGTTGGATTGCTTTTGTGTGCTGCAGGGCTGCTTTTCTCATTTCGTCCAAAGCATTTAGCTGTAGGCAATGGTCCTTTTGTGCTTTAGATATTTCCATATTGAGTTCAAGAGCTGTCGTCAAAGTTTTGTGCTCAAAATCTATGGGCAACATGGTTGTTTTCCCATAAAGCAGCTCAAAAGGCGTAAACCCAATTGTTGTCTTCCATGTAGTTTTATAGGCCCAAACTGCTTCAGGAAGTCAATTGCTCCAATCTTTTCTATGGAGCTACACTGTCTTTATTAGGATCACCTCAATTTCCCTATTTGTTACCTCCGCCTGACCATTGGCTTGAGGGTGATAGGGGTTGGACTTCCTATGTTTGATCTTATAGTCATTCATTAGTGTAGTGATCAGATTCGATGTGAATTGAGCTTCCTGATCAGTTACAAGCTCTCTGGGAACTCCAAATCTAGTGAAAATTTATTCATACAGAAATTCAGCAACCTTGTTATCTCGAGCATGAGCCATAGCTTTTACCTCAACCCACTTTGTTACATAGTTCGTGCAAACTAGAATGTATGACTTGCCATTTGATGGTGGATCAATTGGTCCCACAAAATCCATTCCCCATTTATCAAAAGGGGTGACTATTACCTGTGGATATAGTGGCATTTCATCTGACTTGGTTGTTCTTCCCATACGTTGGCATCTGTCACATTTCCTTGTATAGGCCACAACATCCTTGTGTAATGTTGGACAGTAGTACCCTATTGAAAGAATCTTCATTGAGGTTCTTTTTGCTACAAAATGTCCCCCAGATGGTTCATCATGGCAAGCATGCAAGATATCATAAGTCTCATCTTCTCTTACACATCTTTGCATCACTTGATTAGGTCCAGAATAAAACAGACAATTTGCAATCCATGAAAAGTTAAAACTTTTCTCTATTAACAATTTCTTTTCTTTTGGAGAAAAGTGGGCTGGTAATCTGTTTGCTAGATAATTGGCAATGTCTGCATACCATGGTGTATGTGTAGCAATGGAAAACAAGTGTTCATCTAGGAACCTATCATCAATGACCTTGTGTTCAACAGGTGTAGCTGATTGAAGTCTTGATAAAAAGTCAGCTACAGCATTAGCTCTTTTTGGTTTGTCAATTATTATAATGTCAAATTCTTGTAACAACAGGAGCCATCTTGCCAATCTACCAGAAATGGCAGGTTTGTTCATCAAATACTTGATTGCTGCATGGTCAGTATGGATGAATATCTGATAACCTATGACATAATGCCTAAATTTATTCAAAGCATACACTACTGCGAGCAATTCCTTTTCTGTAATAGTATAGTTGAGCTCAGGACCTTGAAGGTTCTTGCTGATAAAGTAGATAGCATGCTCAATTGAATTTTCTTTTTGACCTAAAAATGCTCCTATACCAAAATTAGAGGCATCAACATGTACGTGAAAAGGAAAATTCCATTTTGGACTTTGAAGAACAGGGGCTTGAGTAAGCAAGTCCTTTAATTGCAGGAAAGATTTTTCATAGGCCTCTATCCACTCGAATTGAGAATCCTTAGTTAACAAGGCATAAAGTGGACTGGAAATTTTACTGAAATCTTTTATAAACCTTCTATAATACCCTGCATGGCCAAGGAAACTTCTGACATCTTTTTATTTTGCAGGAGTTTGTAAATTTAGAATAACTTCAATTTTAGCAGGGTCGACCTGAATTCCATTCTTTGAAATATGATGACCTAGAACAATACCTTCTTCCATCATTAGAAAACACTTTTCACTGTTTAGAGACAAATTTTTCTCTCTGCACCTTTTCAATACCTTTTCTAAATTCACCAGTGCTTCTTCAAATGTGACTCCATAGGTAGTGAAATCATCCATATAAATCTCCATACAGTCATGAGATATATCAGCAAAGATACTAATTACTGCTCTCTGAAATGTTGTTGGCGCATTGCATAGACCAAAAGGCAAGACCGAATAAGCAAATGTTCCCCGTGGACAGGTAAAAGTGGTCTTATCTTGATCTTCAGGGGAAATTTTTATCTGATTGTACCCACTGTAACCATCCAAAAAGGAAAAATATCTTTTGCCAGACAGTGAGTCCAGTACTTGGTCTACAAATGGTAGTGGAAAGTGATCTTTTTTAGTGGCAGTATTCAACTCTCTATAATCTACACACACTCTTCATTTTCCACCTTTCTTGGGAACAATAACTAATGGAGAAACCCATTGACTGTCAGAGATTGGATAAATAAAACCAGCATCAAACAATTTTTGAAGCTCACTTTTAACTATTTCTGTAAGTGTTGGATTTACTCTTCTTTGAGGTTGTCTAACTGGTAAACAATCTTCTTTGATATATATTTTGTGAGTACAAACTCGAGGATTTATTCCTTGCATGTCCCCATATTCCCATGCAAAAGCTTTATGCTGATCTTGTAGCATTTTTAATAAGATAGCCTATTGAGATTGTGACAGCTTGCTATTGATATTCAAACAGTGACCTGGAGACAATTCTATCTGCTTAGTGAGATTACTCATAGAATCTATAGGTGATGTTTGTACCTCTTGTGGAAGCAAGTTATTAAAAATTGCTAGAAGTTTAGGCAGTGAACTCTCAGAATTTGGTTGCTGCAGGAAACATTGTAGATGGCTGCCACTTGGATCAGATGAACTACCCATATCAGAGTTGTACTGTAGAATTTGAAAAAGCAAAGCATCATCACTCTGAAGTTGTGAGAATGGATCATTTTGAAGCATCATTAATTAAGTCAAAGAATTGGCTTCTTCAGTTTCTTCCCCCACATCTGGCCAAATAGGTTGGGACAAATCTAGTTGAGGTCTAGTAGGCGGATACAGAGCCAATTTTTTTGTGGACTCTCCATCAGAAATGGTCATATCTCCAGAATGAAATCTTATAAAAGCATCAGCAGTTGCTAACCATGGTCTACCAAGGATAACTAGATACCCTCCTAAAATTTCCTTAACTGATAATATTATGAAATCAGCTGGATACTCCCAAGATTCAAGAGTGACAATTACATCTTCCACCATCCCATTAGGTTTAACTGTGGAGCTATCTGCAAGCTGCAGAACTGTGGGTGTAGACCAAATGTTTGAAATGTTCAAGGGGTCCATAGTATGCTTTGTCATGACATTAATGGTAGCACCTAAGTCAATCAAAACATTTTTTTACAATTTGGCCATTTATATGTATTTGCACTACAGGACTTCCAGGGTCAATATACTTTGGGATGACTACATTTCCCAACATTATATCAGCCAATTTCTCTAAGACATGAATTGTTTGGGGATTATTTTTCTTTCATCCAGGCTTCTTCAAACATGCCTCTTTAATAGCTTTTCCAAAAATAGGAACATCTTTAATAGCCTGAAATAAGGGGATTTGAATTTCTACATTTTTGAGTTGATCCAAAATATCAAAAGTGGTTTCTTCCATGGATTTAAATGCAATACTTTGCAACCTCTGAGGAAAAGGTGGTTTGTCTTGACTTTACAAAACAGGCTCCTTAGAAACCATATCAGGTATAGGCATATGTTCAGTAGGATCAGTAGGTGTAGTAGATTCTTCAAGGGGAGAATCTGGTATTTCAGTAATTAGAGGAGGTTTTGGAGCAAGTAAAGTGGTTCCAGACCTCAAATGGATGTTATTAATGTTTAAGGCATAAGCTTGATATTGGTTGGCTTCGGCAAGATATGTAGGTTGTTGTGGCTACTGCTGTTGCCTATTATTGGGATTTGGCAACGGCTGGGTAGGCATAGGCGTTTGTTTTAGAGGTCCAGTATTTGTGGCAGTTGCTGCAGGAGGTGGCATAAGGGCCTGTGGTTGCGGCTGTGGAAGCTGTAAAAATCCAGGGGACTAGTTTTTCCATTGCTGAGGACCCCTTCATTGAGGATTTTGCTACCAATTACCTGAAGGTGGGGTCCATTGTCCTTATGGCTACTGCCAACCTCCTTAAGGAGATTTTCATTGCGGGGTCTGATAATTAGGCCAACTTGGTTGAGGTGGATTCCAGGGTGGTGGTGGTCCATATGCATGTTGCCATTGGTTATTATAGCCAAAATAAGGATTACCAAAAGTTAAAGGATCTTGAGGCATACCTTGTCTTTGGGCCCATGGTCTCCTTTGTGCAACAAAGAATACTTGATCATCATCACCTTCTACTGGCTTGAAGTCAGTAGGTAGTTGCTTAGCTTTCAAATTAGCCACCATCTTGCATTTGCAATCACGCTTCTTTTGTCTGCAATATGGACAAAACTCGGCTAAAACTGCCACAACTTCCTCATGTTTCTTCCGAGCTTGCATAGTGTCCAGTTGTGTAGCCATATTATTAATGATGTCTTGCTTGAAGTGAGACAACAAATTTGTTATCTCCATCTGAGAAACTCCACTAGAAGAAGACTTCTCCACTATAGCATGATGACCTCGACCTTTCTTAACTATTGCTCGGGAATAGTTAAGACATATTTTCTTTATATCATCCTAAGGTAGTTGGGTTATATCACCTCCTCCCATCAGGTCCAGAGCGTCTATACAGGCATCACTGATTCTCCTTAGAAAGAGTAGTTTCTGAGAGTCCTCGTTGAGAGTATGGTTTGAGTTCCTCTTTAGTGAAAACAAAAATCAGGAAATATAATCTTCCAAACTTTCATCCTCCTTCTGCTGAATTCAGAATATTCCATCACCTTTGCTAGCACTCTTACAATATTCTTTATACTTCTCAAGGAATTTCATTTGCATGGCTACCAAACTATCAACAACGCCTCTTCCCAGACTCATGAACCATCTGAGAGCTCCCTCCTTCAAGGTGGAAGGAAATAACTTCAGTTTATGAGCATCTGAGTTGTAGTCATAACTGCGACAGAGGACATTAAACTCAAACAAAAAAGTTTCAGAGTCCTCTGTGACTAGGCCATAGAATTTTGGAAGTAGTGAAGAAGGTATATTCTTAAGATTGTTAGTATCTCATTGGGGAACAATGGGAAACTCAAAAGCAGGAGGTGGATTATTAGGTGGATTATTTGACATGTTTGCTTGCTCGAATAATAGAGTGAATGGATTTTTCTCAGGTTTGTTGTCAGCTGGGTCAAATGGTAGTTCAACAAACAGGTTTTTAGGGAGGAACCTTCCCAGTGCGTCTCTTCTTCTTCTATGCATGCAATATGATGAATAGTCGTTTGAAAGATTTTGAAATTTTTTGACTAACAAACTAAACTAATACTAAAAATGACTTCTGACAAATCCTTAGCTTAACACCATCCCCGGCAATGGCGCCAAAAATGGTCGCGCCCACAAAAGGATATGAAAATCATAGTAAAACCTTTCCTAGGAATTGGACATTCCAACAGTTGACTAATATCTCTCTATGGATGTTCATTTACTTGTCAAACCAGGGGACGTATACTTTAAATGGCATAGAAAAATATATGCACTAAGAACTGGTTTCAATCAAAACTTAGCAGAAATAAATACTTGGAAGGAATTCTATCTATGCTACAGGAAGGTAATGCAAAGTTTTTTAACTCAACTATGATTTGATTAAAATAGAAACCATAACAGCTACAACTGAAACACAAAATATGAACTGGCCTTATGCTGCAGGAGCAATACAAGACTAAGTTTGTATGAAAACTTCAAAGATGAAAGCTAACTGAAGATCAACAGAAAAGAATAGCTAACTAACTAGCTACAGATACTTACTAAGTGGGCCCCCTTAGCAAGCATCTACTGATTACGCAGGTGCTGAACTCAGAACTTCATCAAACTTTATTCATGAAAACAGAATGGTATACATTGCTTTGTTGATATAAACTAATAACAAACTCTATCTCTTGTCAAACAGATTTTTCTTTTCATTATCATACTGACTCTTACATGATATATGCTATCTTTCTATCACTATGCGTCTATCTTACTCTAACTATCATCTCTCTTCTCACTCGCATAGGAGGAGTACTTTATTTCCTGAAAGTTTGGAAGATTCTCTCCGGATCAAGGAACAAACTTCATAAATGAATTTATGTATTCAACCCGATCCGGAGAGAATCTAGCACTCCACTCTTTCCAGATTGACTATCATTAAAAATCTTTCCCAACGGTTTCGGTCAAAGAGTCTTCGCCAGAGCTTCCTCAAAGTCGTGCAGGAAATGGACTTTACTACAAGGTCAAGATCAGTTGTGCTTGACTCGATCATTCTTCAACAACCTGTGAAACAAAAGGTAACAGATGCGAAAGAAAAGGTGTATGGCACATACATAATATCTGTTCATTAATCACACATTTAAATCTATTTCATCATTCAAAAACTGTATGCGATATACCAGTCATTTATGGAGTCAACGGGGTAATAAATGTAGTCAAGTCAACACAATAAGCTACAGGAATATGCAAATGTTTTGCTACAGGATATTCCCATAAAAGGTTTCAAAAGAGTTTTAAACAACCACGAATAACAAAAGTAAAGGCATTAAAAGTTCATCATAATATCCAAACTATGAGCATATTTTGGGCTCATCAGATACCCCAAGCCTATTAGACATGGGAAGTTAGTAGGTGTGGTACAAGTAATATGCTCAAGGCACCCAACCTGTAGAAGTGTATAGTGTACCATATTTTCCACCTCTTGAAATAAAAATCACCCAAGAGCATAGTAGAGGTGTGCTAGGATATTGCACCTCCAAGCATAGACTATCATATGCCTTGTGATCGTGTGAATCATATGCACTAGTCCTCCCTCCAAATGTGCTCTCCAACCATCAGGGACAAGTACTAATGCTACTGTAATCATCATAATCCTCTCAACTAATCAAGCCCATTAGTATAGTAGCATTGCTAAGTCTATCTGCAGTCTCAGCCTATCATCATGTACTAGTCCACAAAGGTAGAATTGCATGTTGTATTTTATCTTGTGAAATGACCACTCCACTTGGAAATTCACTTGCTCACTCCAAATAGGAACTTGGAGTATGTGGTGCAAATCCTCCAACATGATGGTCATCTCATTGGTAGGTAGATGAAAAGTACATGTATCGACATCCCAACGCTCTACTAGTGCCATCATCATAAGATCATGGTACCTCATGGGGGGCATGAGGTATGCCTAGTATAACCCTATAGTCTACAAAAGCTCTACATCTAGTTATATTCTTAGCAAATCAAGTTATATTCTATTATGTAGGTGTTTTGGCATATTCAAATCTAAAACTCAGGTTGGAAGGAAAGAGCAGGTGTTGAAGTGCAAATCAAAACTTTTAATTCCTAAAAAATCACAATAGTATTGATTCACCAAGAGTGGCATATGAGTCCCACTATATCTTTTATAGATTTCGATACCCTTTTTCCCGAGATAGACTTCCAGAAAAAAATCTAGATCTAGGACTATAGTATTTTTACTAGGATTTTCAAAAATTAAAATTTTAATATCTCTCAACTAACAAATGGTATTGAATCAATTTTTTCACCATTGGCTTCAATTTACCATTTTGGAGGTCTATGTAATATTTAGTTTCCAACTATGTATAAATGAAAACTTACAAAAATAGTAACCCTACAAAAAAATTAGCCCTTATTGATATGAATAAGTTTGTACAAAGTTGTAGAGTATGTCAGATGGTGAAAGGAACAAGTTAGAATACTGGATTGTATCAGTGATTACCTATACCTAAGATTCCTTGGGAGGACATTAGTATGGATTTTGTCCTTGGATTGTTGAGGACACAAAGAGGGCATGATTCCATATTTGTGGTGGTGGATACATTTTCAAAGATGGAAAATTTCATTCTCTGTCATAAGACTAGTGATGTTGTTCATGTTGCGGAGTTATTTTCCAGAGAGGTGGTGAGACTGCATGGTCTATCGAAGAGTATAGTTTTAGATAGACATACCAAATTTGTTGGTTATTTTTGGAGAACATTATGCAAGAAGTTGAAGATAGATTTGAAGTTTAGTTCTGCTCACCATCCACAGATTGATGGACAAATAAAGGTGGTCAATAGGAGCTTGGGTAACCTGATAAAATGCTTAGTAGGAGATAAAATGAAGGGATGGGATTTGATTTTACCACAATAAGAATTTTCTTATAACAATTTTGTCAACAGGAGCACTGGTAAATCACCATTCCATATTGTATATGGGAGTATTATGAGGAATGCTTATGAACTGAGAAATATGGATAAAGGAGAGAAGAGTAGTGTTGAGGCTGAAGATTTTGCTGAACACTTGAAGAATTTACATGACAAGGTGAAGAAGCATATCAATAAGATGAACTCCTAGTATAAGGCTAAGTTAAATCAGAAAAGAAGTATAAGGAGTTACAGGTAGGAGATGAAGTCATGGTTCATTTGTGAAAGGAAAGGTTTCCAGTTGGTACATACAAAAAGTTGAAGATGAATAATTTTGGACCATGTAAGATCCCAAAGAAGCATGATTCAAGAAATGCATATGAGGTAGAGTTTCTTGATGGAATTCATATTTCACCTGTGTTTAACATTTCAGATTTAATAGAATATCATGAGGGTGGAATTGATGAAGAAATAATAGAGGTGCAGGGAATATTCTAGAACCTACTTTAGAAAAGGAGGAGATATAACACATTTTGGATAGCCGTGTGGGAAGAAGCACAAGAAATAGGAAATATGCAGAGTACTTGATGAAATGGAGTGGAAGGAATGTTGAAGATTCATCATGGCTATCTGAGTCTCAAGTTAACAGTCTTGGCTTCCCTCTAACTCCCAAGAAGTGATAGGGTCATGTTTCAAATTACCCCGTGTGTCTAATTTAGGAGCATCTAGGGTGTAACAACAATCTTGTCTCACCCAAAAAAAGTGTTGTTTCTTTTCAATAAGGGCTAATTGTTGGTAGGGTTACTATTTTTGTAAGTTTGTATTTATACATAGTTGGACACAAAATCTTACACAAAACCTCCAGAATGGTAAATTGAAGCAAATGGAAAAGAAATCACTTCAATAACATTTATCATTTGAGAGATATTGAAATTTTAATTTTTAAAAATCTGAAAAGGTATTATAATAGAAAATCCAATGGTCAAATCAAAAGTTATGACCCCACAAAGTTGTAATACCAAAATTAATAAAATTTAAAAATATATTTTTGAGGAAGTTACACTTTACAAAAGATTCTAGGGAAGTTACACCTTCCAAATAAAGGATATAACCTCAGAGGGACTACAGAGAGGAGGGGCGCAGTGTAGATCATGGCTCTAATTTGCATACTTGTCAATTTATGTAATTAGAAAGCCAATGTGATGGAAAATATAATTTTTTAATTTCATTTTCATTTCAGTGATAATAAAAAAATATTTTCTTTCCTTCTTGCATTTTGTTTGTGCCATTATCTATTGTTTTTGTGAGTTTTAGATTGTAAGGGGAGTATCCTTCATCAGATTGAATTAATAATTTTCCTTTGGTGAGTACTTAGGAAGAAACCTAAGGAAGGGTTTAACCAAGTTTCATGAATTAAAATAGTGGAAACATAATTTATGATTTTTTTCTCCCATTGGAAACCCTACATTAACAACAGGGCAATCAATAGCAATTTTTCCATATCTAGCTCAAAACCTAATGAAATTTAATGAAACCAAAAGAATTTGAGCTTGAAAAAACAACAGTATCATTTCATCCATTTGTAGATTTGATGGAATCCTACAAGGCCATACAAAAATTCTTTCAAACTAAAACTACAAAAAATTATGAAAAATAATGAAGAAACGGGGCTATTTTGATCAAAAAGCTCCTTCAACCATTTTTTGGACCACTCTTCTTAATTGCTTCAATGTGAATTGTTAGGGTAAATAGGATATTTACCCATGCTTAAGTTTACTTAGGCATGATTATGCACTTAATATCCTGGGTGGTTTTTTCTCCTGTGGGTAGTTTTGCCACCCGTCACATAATTTCTTGCAATTTTATCTATCTCATTTATTCACTCTTTTTATGGTGAAATAGCTTGTGTGCTCTCATTTTTCAGGAAGGTTATTTTTTGCATATGGTTCCCCTGGGAGCTTGATGAAACCAACATGGTATTAGACCCAACAATTTTGCTATCCTTCCTGTTGATATTTTTCATCACAAAGTGTTGAGATCACTATTTTCTGAATACATTCAGAAGAATGTTCATCTTTATTATTTTCCTTTTTTTCTATTGGATCTTCTCAAAGGCCACCATTAATTTCTAGAGGTGTTTGATCTTCCAAAAGTGAGACAAATTGTTTTTTGACATTAGATCATGTTTTTCCTTCAGGCACTTACCATTTTTCTAGGTGATTATACATTGTGTGGTCGCTACATAGTCTCTCTCTTTCCCTCTTATGGGGGGCATTGATTGTATATACATGATGTACGTATTCCTTGGGGGGTGTGATTGATTCCTCTATCCATGTATCATTTTTATTTTATTTTCTCTCTTTTAGAGAGGGGTTTTTTCCCATAGGGTTTTTCTCCTTTTCTGTGGTTGTGAGAGATTGCTTGTAAATGGGTACCTAACATAGTTGTCTAGCTAGGACCCATATTGCATTTTCATTTTTACATAATAATCTCCCTAAGTTGCACTTAAGGGAGGGTGTTAGGGTAAATAGGATATTTACCCATGCTTAAGTTTACTTAGGCATGAATATGTACTTAATCTCCCAAGTGGTTTTTTCCTGTGTGGGTATTTTTCCCAGTCAACACATAATTTCTTTCCTTTTAAAGGCTATATCATATGCAATCTTATCTATCTCATTTATTCACTCTTTTTATGGTGAAATAGCCTATGCTCTTCTCTTGTTTTCCATGAAGGTTATTTTATGTAGATGGTGCTCCTGGGAGGTGGATGAAACCAACATTAACGATGATCAAGAATAGTTACATTTAAAATTACATGCCTTTTATTGAAACTTTAAGTCCCAATGTGCTTTTTGTAGCATTTAAACTTGTAAAATATGCACTTTTACACAACCGAAACTAAAAGAAACATGTAAACTGGCCTTATAAGGTTAGTTATGGTCTTATTATATCATATTAGACTCAACAAACAAAAAAGCAAGAGTCGAGGAACAAACCCCAACGATGCAACAAGCCAAAAACACCCTAGAAATTCAAGTTAGCATTTTTGTAGGAAAACCAATATTTGAATTCCTAGGTCTATTTAAGCTACCCAAACCATTGGACATGATCCCAATGGACCTTAAAAAATCTACACCAACTCAAATAAAACTCCTAACATCAAATTAAAGTATAAAAATATCATGATAGTGATGGTCCTACATCAAGTTGTTAGTCTCAAAGTCGACATAACACATTATGATCATTAAATTCATAATCATTTTTCTTGCATCCATATTTTAATATGTTTCCATCCACCATTTTCCGTCTTTCATATAACACTTTCTTCTCTTCTTTTGAGAGATCAGTTATGCACTTTATGCACATGTAATCTCTTGAGGGGGCATCATCAATCATCTAATATTTTCTAATTTTTATTTCTCACCTAGATAGGGTAGGTCATCATCTTCATCTCTTCTAATTTTTCTTCTAAGATACTTTTCTTTTCTTTGAAATAATATTACTTTGAACATTGATCAAAGAGGGGAAAATTGTAGACACCTAAATTAGTCCACCTAACACTAATTGTCATAATGTCATCACTAGTTCCATCTATTCATCATCTATCACCTAATTAATTAATAATAATTAATCAAATCACATTTTATTATTTATTAAATAATAATATTTCTTATTTAAGCCCATTAATTAAATTAGATGTTGGTTACCTAAAATAATCAAGAGGATGGTGTGCTCTACTACAATGCCCTTCTTGTGTTCCTCTTTTTCCATCATTGTTGACTTGGCTCCTCTCCCAAGTACACATAGTTTAAAACCACCCAAGAATGTAGAAACCATGCTTGGTGGGGGTGCACTGGTGGGCTCTATTGACTATTCCATTGGAAAAAATTCAAACCCTACCTTTGACCAGTCTCCAATTTCATGCTATGCTTTGTCTCTCACAAAATCATGTGATCATTATGATGGAAATCACTATTATAACAAGGTGTCTTTCATAGGTGTCACGACTTGAGGAATGGACTTTGTGCAAGTAGTTAGGGATTCATATTTTCAATATGCACATGTGAGTAACCTCTTATTGCGACACCATTTCCATTGGAGTTCTAAAGGGTTAGGGCATGAATTAACTAACACATCTGGTGGTGGGGGTCCTCATTCGAATTCACATCATGTCGCCACTTCTATAATGGTGCCTTTTCTAAACATTGGTTGCATTTCCCTATATGTCCCTCCACATAAATTTTGAAAGTCTATTTGGATATTTTTGGCTTTGGATAGGGAAGCTCTTTTTTTGATCATGCACTAATTTAGTGGTTTTTGAAGACTTGTCCAAAGCTATGTGATTTACATGCTTGGGGCTTGGACAAATGGAAGGAATTTATGGAAGGAGAAAGCAACAAATACCCCTTGTGGACACGGAAAAAAGTAACCTTTCTAATTTTTCTCATGTTCAGGCCCTCCTAGTGGACTTTGGCTTGATTTTTCCTAGATTTAATGTTGTAATGTGGTCAACACATTCACATTAAGTCTTGGACCCTTGAGAATCATTAAGAATTCTAGGATGTCTTGTAAAAGTGTTGTGAAGTGTTCCAACCAACTTTCACAATTTTCTAGGACTTTTTCATTATAATTCACTTAAATGACCTCTTTTTATCACTTACCAAGTCTTATTTCAAAGTGTTGTAAAGAGTTGTAACAAACTCTAATGCTTTTCTAGACTCGTCATCACTTATTCAACCCTTTCTTATGTTTCAATGACCCCTTAATGCACTTTCCAACCACACTTAAGTGTATTTTTGAGAATATTCATGTTAAACAACATTTAATACACTTTAATCTCTAAAACCCAATGAAATTTCCCTAGTAGGACCAAGTCACCACCTAGGGCGACTTAGTCCCAATAGGCACAAAAATCCAAATAATTTTAATTTCTTGATGGGATTTTATTCTCTTACCGTTGAGGTCGGCCTGTGATATGTTATTTTCAAGAAATAATTGTAAAATCAAGTATAAATAAAGGGTTTTTCTTCTCATTTTAACCCCAATTCATTCAAGCACTCATTTATGTAATCATTTAAGCAATTAAGCACTCTAAGCATAATCAAGTCATCCATTGGAGCACTTAATTGCATATCTTCAAAATTTCACATCAAGGGTTTGGTAAGTTTATGATATTACATGTTTATTTATCATTCTCTTAATATTCCATTTCATTATCTAGGGTTTGATTACCAAAGTTGGGTTTGACCAAGGAAAACCCCTATACTCTAACCCTTAACCCTTTTTCCCCTCTTTGCATGTGTAAGTGTAGGTATTTTATGTATATTTGTCAAAGAGAAAGGTGTTTTAAATCCATAAAATTCATCCAAGTCGACAAAGTCCTAGTTCAAGCTTGGAGACTCTTTTCAACCCATTTTCTGCAGATTCGGGATTAGACACCTGTCAAAAAAGCAAGTGTAGATCGAAAGCCATAGAATCTTGTCTCGAATTTCCAAAAATTCCTAGGTGGACTAAGTCACCATCTATGGAAAATTAGTCCCACTACTAGGCCTAAAAATTGATTTTCACATTTCTGGATACCCATTTGGTAGATTTTCCCCAAAATTGGACTAAGTCACCTAGCTTGGCATAAGCATCCCAGTCAACTCTACAAGATTTCTAGATCTTATTTGCATCAAATTCTAGATTCCAGGTGTACCTCCTTAGTTCTATTTAATTCTTTCATCATTTACTTGCATTCTTAGGTGTTTTTGCATACAACACTATGCTTTTGAGCACTTTGCATTTCTTAGGTTTAGCATCAATAAATCACCTTTCTTTCAAATTTTTGCATTCAAACATCATATTTAGGCATATTACATCCATATCACATCTATCTTTAAATGTGAAAATTGCATTTTGTCCCCAATCTTTCTCCTTTTAGGTGAAAAACCCTAGAAGGAGCTTAAAGCATTCAGGTGCCAAAATCTTTGTTTACATTTTTGGTGAACTTGAATTTTGAACATTTTTCTTCTGATTTCATTTCCATCCTAGGTTTCACTTGCATTGACATTATGTTATATTTTTCATTATTTAAATTGCATCCAACTGTTTTAAAATCTTGCATTAGTGGAAGGCTCATATAGCTTGCATTTTTGCATCACATTTCATTAGAAAACAAAAAAAAATTGCCTTCTTATCCTATAACTACATCTGTGCATCTAAAAACCATAAAATTAGATTCAAAATTTTTGAAAATCATAAAAAAACCCTCACTAGGACTAATTGGCCACACTAGGTAACTTAGTTCTTCTACAGATTTTGCACTGTAATGTCTGGCATTTTCTGGGAATTTTCTAAATTTTTGTTTTTTGTTATTGCATCTTTATTACAGTTTCTAGAATTTTTGTTATTAGCATTTTATTGTTCCTAGTTTGTATTCTACCTTGATTTTAGTAGCCCTTGTATGAGTGTTTGGTGCCCTATTGCTAATACTTTAGTGAGAATAAGTTAACGACTCATGGCATCCCGCAATAATACACTCATTGTGGACCTTAGGTTGTCCCGAGCTACTACTCCTAGTACTGATAACAACACATTAGGCATGGATCCTACCTTTAGCAATACTTTTCCTTCCAATAACATGCAAGTTGAAACATAAAAAAATTACATTCTGCAAGAAAAATTCATTAACATTCTTGAGGACTTAGCACATCTACAACGAAACATGTGTCTTGAAAAAATTTCAACCACTACAATTCCTGTAATAGACAACATCCAACATTTTCTTGAATGTAACGAAGGCTTAGATGTTTTTAAGCAAATTGTTGAGATATACCATAAACATATTCCTTCCACCTCTCATACGTCTCAACCAATAAACACTGTGGTTAGTCAAGGAGGACATACCACTCCTCCTCCTTCCACCATAGCATCCATACCTACTTACACCACTCCCCAAGTCACAACCACAATGCAACAGGTTAGCAATGTGATTCCTTCCTTGACTATTCCTACTAGCATTCCAAATTTTTCTATGACATCGTTCATGTTTTCTACTCTTCCACCATACCATCTATTATTATTCCATTCACTTTCCCTACCACTACATACATTCCATCACCAATTTCCCTTCCACCTCAAACCACTCACACTGATCCCCTCTTTCCAAACTGTCTCCTCCATGCAAAAATAAATATCCACCATCAACCAAAACCAAAATGGACCACCTACCTATTATGCTCATAGCAGCCCACTATCTCTTGAAATCTTAAGAACACCGATGCCACAAGGAATTGAAATGCCTCAATTTGAGAAGTATGGAGGGAAGGGTGATCCTACTAATCATGTTAATGATTACACAACCTTATGCAGTGACTTTTTCCTTG
Organism: Sequoia sempervirens; assembly: GCA_007258455.2. Taxonomy (NCBI): domain Eukaryota; kingdom Viridiplantae; phylum Streptophyta; class Pinopsida; order Cupressales; family Cupressaceae; genus Sequoia; species Sequoia sempervirens. The sequence continues at coordinate 88,926,692 of VDFB02379711.1, forward strand.
ACGATAAACTATTAGCCAAACTGTTTCCTTGGACTTTAAAAGACACTGCCTTAGAGTGGTTTTCATCCTTACCAAATAATTCAATTTGTTCATTCAACGGACTAGTCAATGAATTCATAAGCCATTTTCAAGTCCACATGACTCCAAAAAATATATTCACTGATTTAATGTGATGCAAACAAAATTAAGAAGAAAAGGTAACCAATTTCATCTCACGCTATCAGTCACTTTATGCCCAACTTGATGTCAAGATTCTTGATCTGCATCTCCAAAAGATGTTTACTAAAAATTTACAAAGTCACATCCAAGATAAATTGGCCTTGATGAAATTTCCTTCTTCATGCATCTATGTACAACCCTTTGTGACTATCACAATTTGATTGGTATTTGTGATTCCAAGTCCACTATTAACCAAACTAAAAAATTTGAACCTAACACTTCAAACACACAATCGTTTCAAAAACCAAACAAAGGATTTTTAGAATTCAACCCCCCTCATCAACAACCACCTCATCCTGTCAACAACAAAGTAAGAGTTGTTAAAGTTGTGATACATTTTACTTATGGTGATCTAAAGAGATATTTTACACCTTTACCAAACACTCTTGATAACACCATGACTGGACTAAATTGCACCAACAGGTGATTACTTTAACTACTATTAAACCATTGGATCCAACTAAAAAATTTCCTCCGACCTTTCAACCCAACACTTATTGCCATTATCATAGATAAAATGGACATGACACAAAATAGTGTAAGCATCTTAAACACATAGTGCAAGACCTCATTGATTTTGGTTATCTATTTGTTTCAAATATTAATGATAAAGGCAACCCGTATATTGCCCCACCCAATAAAAAATTTCAAATTTTTACCAATCTGATGCCTAAACATAATGTGTCATTCGTCAAATCTAGTGAAACTCAAAACAACGATTTGATGATTGTTCATAAAAATAGTGATTTTTCATAGCCTATTCTACATACCACTTCTATTAATCCTATTGAAGATTTGGTAGGAGTGATAGATTTCATCCCTCATAAGGGCCAACCTAAGAATGCTCTTGATATTACTTTTTCTTCTAAAGATATTCCTCTAAATCTTCCTGATGGTCCTCTTTACATAGCCAACCATATTTATGATAAGCCCGCTAATGGGATACTCATAGATCCCGCTTGTGGTGAGAATGTGATCATTGAGGAATTTTTGGTATTACATGATATTTATCAAGATAACTATGATAAACCAAGAGCATGGATCAAAATAGACAACGGTTTTACTTTCCCTACAATAGGATTGATCATTCTTCCATTACAAATAGGACCTAAGATAGTGGATGTAACATTCTCCATCATCCCACATTTGGATTGTTTTTGTTTATGGCTAGGCCATCCATGGCTTTGCTCGATGAGAGCTATTCCTTCAGTCATACACAAATGTTTAAAGCTTTTGCACAACAATGACATATTCATTGTTAACCATAGTCCCTTCACCCCTTTGTCTTCTAAAGGAAACTTCTCCTTAGAAGCCTTTTGGCCCAAGCCCATGGAACCCATAACACCTTGCAAAGATTTAATTTTCATTGTTTACCAAAAGTTTAAAGAAAATAAAATTGTTGAATTGTCCCTCCATAATAATTCCCCATCCACCTCTAACACTCCTATCCTAGATGAGACAATGCTTCAACCTGAACCTAAACCAACAACTCAAGATCAACCAAAAATAAACACTTCACCTTCCTCCTCCAAATGCCCAAGAGATAATGAAACCAAACCCTTCATGCCCCTCACCTCAAACAATTTTATAAAGTAAAAGAGAAAGTGAGTGAACCACCTCCTATGGTTCCTTTTTTCCATCCCCTTAGGGAAGAAAAGGAGCCTATGGTGGATCAATCCCCTCTTACACCAACACAACTTCAAAATAGAATAAAAAGAAACTGAGGCATTAGGGAGTGTAGGCGTCAATGTCATCTCCTTGCTCATCAATTACAAACTGCAAAAAACAAAGAAAGTCAACCTTTGCCCTTGATAGAAGCACTTCCCAATGACCCTCCTCCCCAATCACAACAAAACAATCTGATACAACAACCATAACTCCTGATACACCCTTCATTGGAAATTACCATCTGTCCTCCTATCATGACTAATCTAGATGACGATGGTGATATTACTAAAATAGACAAAGAGGTACATAATGATATGAATACATTATTTTCCTCTTCCATGAGCTTAAATGAAAAATATCCTACAACAAGTATAGAACCTGGTACTTCCCCTATTTTGGCATTTGCAATTGTCCCTTTGGATAGTCAACTGCCCTCACAAGACACTAAACATGATTGGGAGGCAGATGAATTGTTCGTCGGTTGAATTGCATCTACCTTACTAGTCTTTTGCATTTTATTTTCTTGCATTTTCATATTGTGTTCCCCCATGATGTGACATTTGATGCTCTCCTCTCTTTGTGATATTCTTTAATTTGTACCATTATTCTTCTCTATGGTGTACATCACTTTTTCCATTTCACTTTTTTTTGTGTGTTCTTTTTGGGGATGATGCAAAGTGATGAGATGCTCTATGTCTCTTCCATGTTGACCCGAAAGGTCATCTTCTTTTTTGCTTTTGTTTTGTGTTGTTCCTTTTGGGGATGATGCAAGGCATTGAGACCGCAATGTCTCTTACATGTTGACCCAAAATCTTTTCCTTTTTCTTTCGCATTTTCCATTTTCATTTTTCTTGTGTTTTCCTTTGGGGATGATGCAAAGTGTTGAGACATCCTATGTCTCTTCTATGTTGACCCAAAATGGATTTTTCTTTTGTTTTCACTCTCTTTGTGTCATTCTTCCAATTCTATGTATTCAGGGAATGATGACAGTTCCAAGCTCTTTAATCAAAACATTGTAGCAACAAACATACTAACCCCAAATCCATAGATCCCTTGTGTGTTTTTTGTGTTTCTTTTTGGGGGAAACCCTTTATTTTATTTCTATTTTCTTCCTTTCACATGATGTAGCCTTACTCGGAAACATATGACTTGGCATAGGTTATTTCCAAGTTGGATCTCATGTCTTGTTTCTTTTTGAATTTTTCATTTGCTACTTTAAACTAATTGCTCACAAAATGGTGTGTATCAATTCCTTTAAAGTGGGGGAATACATTGAGATTATCCATTTTTATTTTCCCTTTTCTTGGTTCTTAGTGCAGCCTTGTTACTTTATACGATGTGTTTGTCAATTTATGGATGACATTGGGTATAGTTTCCTTCATGAGCATGATCTCTCTTAGCATAGTACATTCCTCTTAGTGGCTTGATGCAATGCACTTCATCCCCTAAGTTGTGAATTTTCTATTCTTTGACTGGTCCTCTCTTGGAGACATTAGACACAATGTTCCATAAGTTAAAGACCTCACATGAACTAAAAAAACTCCTTTGAATATCTTTTACATTTTTCATTTTTCATTTTTTATATGGCTACCTTGCATAACACAGCTTGCATGCCTGTAGTGTCATTGCATTTGTTCATGAGTTCTAAGAATACAAATATTTCCTTGTCTCATGAAGCATGAAACAACATTTTCCTTTGTGGCACCTTATTAAAGTTATCAGGAGGCATAACTTTGATATGGTTGAGTGGGAAAGCCCATTCTGAGGCATGACTTTTCCCCATAGCCACCTTTTAGATTTTTCATCTTGCAGACAACTAGAAGTTTCATGGCCCCAGAGTGAGTATACTTGAGCCTTCACACCTGGAAAATAGTCATAAGTTTCATCAGCCTAGAGTGAGTACACACTTCCAAACAAACAACCTAGATCTGATCCACAATGAGTTGGTCAAATGATCGAAGCTTGATCTAACTTCCCTTTATTCTTTTTCATCAATTTCATGTGTGTTCCTTTGTGCTTATGATTGGTTTTCCATGGGAACTTGATCCTGGGGCTTTGATTATTCCTCTTGATTATTTTTTTCTCATCTTACCAAGCATTAGTGCATTCAAACCCCTCTTGGTTGCATGATCAACTACTTTAGTGAGAATTTGAAGAAAGTTCATCATCTCACTAAAGTGGGGGCTAACTGTGGACATGGAGAAAGTAACCCTTCTAATTTTTCTCATGTTTAGGCCCTCCTAGTGGACTTTGTCTTGATTTTTCCTAGATTTAATGTTGTAATGTGGTCAACACATTCACATTAGGTCTTGGACCCTTGAGAATCATTAAGACTTCTAAGATGTCTTGTAAAACTATTGTGAAGTGTTGTAACCCACTTCACACTTTTATAGGACCCTTTCATTATAATTCACTTAAATAACATATGTTTATCACTTACCAAGTCTTATTTCAAAGTGTTGTAAGGAGTTGTAACAAACTCTCATGCTTTTCTAGACTTGTCATCACTAATTCAACCCTTTCTTATGTTTAAATGACCCCTTAATGCACTTTTTGGCCATACTTAAGTTTATTTTTGAGAATATTCTCATAAAAGAAAATTTAATACACTTTAATCTCCAAAACCCAGTGAAATTTCCCTAGTGGGACTAAGTCACCACCTGGGGCAACTTAGTCCCACTAGGCACACAAATCAAAATAATTTTAATTTCTTGGAAGGATTTTACTCTCTTACGGGCTTGTGGTGAGCCTACAATGTGTTATTTTTAGGAAATATTGTAAAATCAAGTATAAATAAAGGGTTTTTCCTCTCATTTTAACCCCCATTCATTCAAGCACTCATTTATCTAATCATTTAGGTGATTAAGCACTATAAGCATAATCAAGCCATCCCTTGGAGCACTTCACTACATATCTTTGGAATTTCACATGAAGGTTTTGGTAAGTTTATGAGATTACATGTTTATTTATCATTCTTTTCATATTTCATTTCATTATCTAGGGTTTTAAACCGTTGATTTTTGGCTCTTAAGACTTCTCTTACTCTTCTAGGGGTTTTCACCTAAAAGGAGAGAGTTAGGCAAAAAATGCTAAGGGTTCATTCAAATTATGTCATGTATGATGTTGTCTAAGCTAAATGAAGTAAAATAAATTCAATTAAATGATTTAAGAAGCTAAGATATGAATGCAAAACTAAGATTTAAACTATGTTTAAAAACATGCTATGATATGCAAACAATGAACTAAATGATGAAATAATGCAGAATAGGAAGAAATAGGATGAAACAGAGTGCACCTAGGAAATGTTTGATGAATTTGGAATGTTGTGAATGTTGACTGGAATTACTGAAATTTCACAATGGGACTCATTCACCCAAGGTGCCAAATTAGTTCTCCTGCTGGTGAAAAAGTGTCAAAAACAAGTTTCTAACTGTCAGGAACCAAAATCTGACAAAATTCAGATTTTTAGTCCTAAGGTGGGACTCATTCACCACTAGTGGTGAATCATTCCTCTCCCAAAATTTTGAAAAATCAAGAGACAACTCTACAACACTAGATCTAGAAATCTCTGATTGTCGAGTTGTTGAAGTCAATTGTATAGGAAACGAATAGAAAACCTTATCCAAGCTTGAAATATGAATGACCGGACTTGAAGCACCTAGTTGAATTGTTGACCAATCTTCAACACCAAAAAGCTTGTTAAATCTACACACAAAATTCTACAAACACACATGCAATAGTGGAAAAATGGTTGAGGGTTAGCAAATTGGGATTTGCCTTGGTCAAACCCCACTTTTGATAATCAAACCCTTAATGAAACAATGAAATGCAAGAGAATGATAAAATAACATGTAATAGCTATAAACTTACCAAACCATTGATAATGTAAATCTGAAGTAATGTCAATGAGTGCTTCAAAGTGCTTGAGTAATTGCTTGAATTGATGTTGTAAAATGCTTGAATGATTGAGATGTGAGATGGAATTCTTGAATGAATTAGGAGATGTAAAATGAGGTGAAAATCACTTATTCATACAATCTTGTGCCTTAGTTACCCATTCATACCTCATCATAGGCTAACGTCAAGTGTTTTTGAATAAAAACTTGAAAGGAAATTTTAAAAAATAATAATTTGGACCCAAGGGGGACTCATTCACAACCCATGGCGAATGGATCCCACCTAGGACCTGAAAATGGGTGTTGGGAATTATCTTTTCTTTAATTTTGTTTGTCGGGCTTACATCAAAAACACAGTTAATTAAAGCATATGAGGGCATAAAGGGGCCAAATAAAGAATGAGAAAGGGATAAATAGTGAAGTTCTACCTAGAAAAGCGTGAAATCTTGTTACAAGACTTTACAACACTTCAAAATAGGACTTGTTTAGTGATGAAAAGTTGATTTTTAGGTAAATTGCAATGAATAGAGTCTAGAATAATGTATAAATTACTTACAACACTTCACAACACCTTCACAAGGCATCGTTATTTGAATTTTAGTACCTAAATATGCATGTTCAAGCCATGTTACAACATAAAATTAGAGAAAAATAGATCAAACACCATGAAAAAATACCTAAAAGGCCATGAAAATGACAAGGGACCATTTTTATATGGGATAGGTTTGATTACCAAAGTGGGGTTTGACCAAGGCAAACCCCTATACTCTAACCCTTAACCCTTTTTCCCCTCTTTGCATGTGTAATTACAAGTATTGTATGTATATTTTTCAAAAAGAAAGGTGTTAAAAATATTTTTTCAATTCATCAAAGTCATTAGAGTCAAAAAAGTCCTAGTTGAAGCTTGGAGACTCTTTTCAGCCTATTTTCTATAGATTCAAGATCAGACACTTGTCAAAAAAGCAAGTGCAGAACAAGAGCCACATAATCCTACCCCAAATTTCCAAAAATTCCCAAGTGGCCTAAGTCACCATTTGTGGCGAATTAGTCTCACTACCAGGCCTAAAAAATTGATTTTCACATTTCTGGATACCCATTTGGTAGATTCTCGTTCTGGCATATTTTCCCCGAAACTGGACTAAGTCACCCAACTTGATGTAAGTGTCCTAGTCAACATTTCTAGTCAACTTTGTAGGATTCCAAAGCCTCTATACATCACATTCCAAATTCTAGGTGTACCTCTCTAGTTCTCTTTAATTCTTTCATCATTTACTTGCATTCTTAGGTGTTTTTGCATACAACACTGTGTTTTCCAGCACTTTGTATTTATAAGGTTTAGCATTGATAAATCATATTATTTTAAAATTAATACATTTAGACATCATATTTAGGCATATTAAATCCATATCACATCTATCTTTGAATGCAAACATTGCATTTTGGCCTAATCTTTCTCCTTTTAGGTGAAAAACCCTAGAAGGAACCTAAAGCATTTGGGTGCCAAAATCTTTGTTAGACCCCTATGCAAAGAGGTTCTTATTATTATAATTTTATTAACAAGAATACAATGATTTGGTAATGGAAAATGGCCCATGGATCTATGAAAGATATTTTTTGTGCATGAAACCATGGTTTCTGAATTTCAACCTATGTATAGAAATTTTCAACACTACACTTTTATGGGTAAGAATTTTTTATCTTCCTATTTATTTTTTAGAATTAGATTGCTTGATGGCTATTGGAAATAGATTAGGAAGGTATCATTTCTCTTTTGAAGAAACTATCAACTATCAAAATTCTACTTGTACTCGTATCTGTGTCGAAATGGATTTTGCAAATGGTCTCCCTATCGATATTTTACTGAAGGTGGGAAACAAATGTAGGAGACAACCAATTGACTATGAAAAAACTACTTTATTATGTAGGAAATGCTTCTCTACAAAATATTTCTTATCCCATTGTCATAAGCATCATGATATGTGGAACCTAAACTCAAGTAAACCGACATGGTGGATCAGAGCCGAATCCCAACACTATATCATTCCTCCCAATCCACCCAAGGATTTTGTACACCCTTCAATATCTCCAAGAGAAGTAATGCCTCCATCCCCTCCCCCTCCTGAGGATCAAACTTTGGTCTCACCTGCAAAGACGATAGCTCCTACAATTTTTTCCAAGGGTAGTGAAGCATCCACAATATCAATAGAACATAGCAATGATTTTCCCCGACCCTTGAAACAAAAAAATAATGGACAGAGGTTAAGAGGAAGAAAACACCATCAGTAAAACAAAAGCATTTTATGATATTAATATCTTCTAAGAAAATAACAAATCTAGATATGTAATATGCTACATGTAATCTAGGGCCAATTTGAAATATATGTGAAAATTATATAATCTAGTGCTTTAAAATAATAGAAAGAGTGTTATCCTCCTTGATAGCAATTTAACCAAAATAATAAATAAATAAATTGGATGTTATTATCCATTTATGAAATAAATTTTTTTTTATTAAATAATAATTCCTATTATCCATTTAATTAAATAATATTTAATATTTAATCAAATGTGAGAAAATTTCCCTTTTAAAATCATTTCCATTTTCACTCATCACTTAATTCCTCCTACTCTTCTATCAATTCTTCCTTTCATCATTAGTTAAATATTTTTCATATTATAAACTCTATCTTCTCTCACAAGTTAACTATTCTTCATTTTAGAAACCTCTCCAGTCTTTATCAATTAACTAAACATGAAAATGGAAGCTTCATGTATATAATTATCCATCATTTTAATTACAAAATTAGATATTTTCCTCTCATGAATTGAATTAGAAAATTTATAAATTCAATTGAGTTACTGACTCTACTACTTTTCTAGTTAACTTAGGTGTTAATCCTCATCTACATCTCCTATATCTAAAAATTAGGTTAATTTCTTCATCATTTGGATCCATCAAACATCTAAGCAAGTATATTATGTCAAATCTATAACTTATTTTCTTATTGGTGCTTTGCTATTTGGGATTGCATCCACACACTCTTATACCTATTTTACTATTAGTGTTATTTGTCAAATCTATCACTTTTATAGCTATTTCTTTATTACAACTACTACTTATTTGATAATTCATCTCTAAATTTAATCAATTTAGATTTGAGATATAATTTCATACCACCCACAATTTTCTTAAAATTAAATGTATTTTTTATTTTTTATTTTAACCTGTATTCTACTTCAATTATAAAACAATCACTTTTTCCTTTTCATTGTAGATAGAAATGCTTAGAAAACTTTCCACTACTTCTAGTGTCTTAAGGCTTAATGAATGTCTTTATCAATAACTAAAATCTAGCACCATTAACTAAAATTTATGTTTTTTTTTGTTTTCTTGAAACGTTCCATGTTTGTTTCCTAAACTTTTGTTCTTCTTTTGACTATTCCAATCAGGCCATACCTATCATTTTACGTTTTATGAAAAAATTTAACTGTCAAAAAAAAAATTTAAAGTACCTAAAAAAATTAATATATTAGTAATCTATGAAATATTATTTTATAAAATAATTATGTTAGAAAATTTACAAATTTTAGAAACCATGCATGTACTCAATTAGTAAATCCAATTTCATATAATAAATTTTATTGATAATTAAATAATTATATATATAATTTACATTTTGACAATATATAGAGTATTAGATTAAGAATAATTATATTGCACAATATGATTGTTTTTTCCATATATTTATTCTCTAATTTACAAAATTTTATTACTATTTTGACTATAAATTAATTTATTGATTTCATATGTGTAAATATCATAAAAATACATTTAAATATCAATTTCAAATCAAATCTAGCAAGAAATAATTATATAAAATTAAAAATAGTTCAATCCACAAATTGATCTATCTAAAATCATATTTAAATATCAATTTCAAACCTATTAAATGTTGTTGAAAACACAATGCTATAAAGTGAAATTAGTTGCTATTGTTTAATTTTTTTTATAGTTTAATCTTAAATTCATTTATCTAAAAATATAAACTATTTGTAAAAGGCAAACAAAATTTCAACATCTCACCAATAAAACCAAATGCTCTATTGAAGAAAATCAAAGCTAAGAATCACTGTACACAAAATGCTATAAAATAAATGCTTTGAAAATACAATGAAAATTTGTGCTATGTTGTTATTCATAAGAATATCCTATATATATATATATATATATTAAAAAACTGTAAAATTAGAAAATATTGATAATTAGAAATAAATCTTAAATCTTAAATTTATTGTTAATTGTAACAAGAAGTTTCTAAATTATGTAGAAAATAAATCTTGTTAAAATATTCAAAAAGTTAAAAATCAATTATATTCTATTTTGAAAAGATTTTGAATTAATATATATTTTTATAATAAATATTATAAATCATATATATTAATATAAAGCAATGATAATTATTAGTAAAAAAGTCAAAATCTTTAAAAAATTAGAAAGAACTATATTTAATCTTGAAAAGATTCTATTCTCAACAGATTTTGAATTAATAAATATATTTATAATAAATCATATATATTAATATAAAGCGAAATTAGAAAGAATTATTCCAATTTTCAATTATAAACTAATTTATATTTTTATTATAAACATTATTATATACATATATATATATGCCTACAATAAATTTTTACGGTTTAATAATAATTTCAAGTGTCATATTTACAGTTATATAAAAATATAGCAAGTCAAATGATACGGTCTAATAATTTTTTAGGTTGTAATATATGGTCTAAAATACAAAAAACAGTCAAATAGACCATCAAATTCCACGCCTGATTCCAATCTATTATTTGAGCCTTGTGTGTTTTCATCCTCTTTCAGTTTTATCTAGATAAAACTACTTCTGGAAGTACCCATCTATTTTTGGTGCCTTTCTAATCATCTGTCCCACCCAAGTCATTGCACGAGCATTATAAAATACCTAACAAAGAACATATTAAGTTGCAGGATTTTCAAGTTGGGATAGTTTAGCCGTTGCCAACAAGTTAGGATTGTTTAGTTTTAGAGTTTTATCTGTGATCTGGATATATTTCAATAGCCTATTTTTCGAACAAGATTTGTTTTCGAAACCCATCTTATGACGTGTGTATTCTAAAGGAGGTGTGTGCTTTGGAGACCCAACATCATCCAACTTCCTGACAGTATTCAAACTGTAAAGAAACTGAGAGGAAGTGCAATCCTTAGATTAATAAAGCAGAGAAAAGATACCAAATCTATGTATTAGATATCTACTAGATTCAATTCATTCTTATCTGACAAACTTTCTGATTTTTGTGGCATTCATTATGGGCTTCATAAATATTCTGACACTACCCATAAGAAAACTATGGAAGAGCATGCACAGGCAATCAAACAATAAAAAACACAGGAAAGGTGTGAATTTCCATTCTTTTCTGGATATGATTGATGGGCTTTTGTGGGCTTGTCATGCTAATCACATATTGTCTTTGTTTTCTTTCCTCAGGTTCCAATCATGGTATTAGTATCTTGTATGAGGAAGTGAAATTCTGCCATTACCAGGATGTGGAGGTTATGTGGTCACTTGTAACTGGCAATCATGATAATCCTGCACTACGAGAGTCTTTAATCCAGAACTGAACGGCAAACCTCTGAACAGTGTATATGTTGTCTTTTGCCCCTTGCTAATTTCGGTTGGGATATGAGTTCTTGTATGCCAGAGTGCTGGAACTAATAACAATATCACAAACATTTATGAATAACAATTTCATTTATATTATTTTTCTTTCTCTGTTGAAGTTTTCACTGTTCGCTTGCAAATGATCAATGATTATGGACAATGGGCTTTAAAAGTTTGACTAAATAGGAATGTGGGTTCGTCCTCAAGAATCACGGTGAACGAAACTGCAGAGAATGGTGTGAAATTTATTTTCAGTATCACGTGTTTTTCTTTTTATAAACAGCCATGAGATCAGAACTGTAAGTGGGAGAATATTCCACTGATGGAACACAAACAAAAAATATTTTCATGTAATCTATGGTAGTAAGTATTTCCTGAGTATCAAACATTGTAATAACAATGATCTCAACAATATATTATGTGGTCGGATTGCTTTAAATGATAAAAAAAATATTTTCATGTAATCTATGGTAGTAAGCATTTCCTGAGTATCAAGCATTGTAATAACAATGATCTCAACAATATATTATGTGGTCGGATTGCTTTAAATGATAAATTTTTCCCTACCTGAGGTTTTGGGCATTAGAGTTGTATTTGTATTAATACCAACTGTGACAGGCCCTGCATGCCTCCATATCAACTGTAGGGACAATGACTCCTTGGACTAGTATATATTTATGCATAGCTAATAGATGTTTAGATTCTAAATTTTGTACACTTCCATTTAATTTTTAAAGTTGTGCTCATCAGTAACATGGAGGCAGAATGCATTTCCATTTAAAAACTGTATAATATAAAGTAATTAAGAATTTTAATATTCAAAAAATTGAAATGATTTTTCTACAGTTTATGAAATTGTTGTTGCAAGCTTTTGAATTCAACTGTGTATCTTTTTGCATCAACGTTTCAGACTACACTCAGTGATCAATCATCAGAAAGAAGAACAATTGAAATCCAAAATGTCCATGCAAAAACATACACAGTGGAGTCCTAAAGCTTGCAACAACTAACTAAAAAAATTATTATATTTTTATTTTTTATAAGAATTTTATTTGACTTTTTTTTCATTATAGAAAAAAATAAAAAGTATTTATCATTTATTATTGAATATTCGATCAAATCCAAAGAGATGCCTTACCTCATGTCCCCATGCAGTTGCTTAACTCTATTTTCTATTAAGCAACAGAGTGTTCCCATGCATAAATTTTATTGTTGGGAAAGGATAATTTGAAATCTTTTCCTATTTTAATGGAGCGACTATTTAGGAATTGAAAATAAGCTCTTGAAAAAAAGGGGGCCTTGAAATAAGCAACAACTACATATTGTTAAAAATCCACGTGGCTCCACAAATTTATTTCCCTCTTTTTTAAGATTTGCTTTTATTTTTTATTTTTCTAGATTTTTTTGTTGTACAAATTATTATTAATATTGTTAATACAAGTTTAAGTTGGTTGCTAAAAAATAAGCAAAAAAATTAAGCATTCATGGGCCATCAGCTCTACAAATAACTCCTAAATAAATTGAGCAGTGGGTGCTAGACAAAATAAACTAAGCAGCTGCATGGGGACCTGCTCTTATACACCCTCTTTGCTCTCCTTAAAGAATATGATATAAAGTGAAATATTGAAACCCCAAAAGCAGGCCTGGAATTTGACGGTAACCCATACCTGTCATATGAAAATTTTAGACAAAATAAACTAAGCAGCCGCATGGGACCTGCTCTTATACACCCTATTTTCTCTCCTTAAAGAATACGATATAAGGTGAAATATTGAAACCCCAAAAGCAGACCTGGAATTTGACGGTGACCCCTACCTGTCATATGAAAAATTTATGACATTTTTATGATGGTTTGGTCACCTGTCATATGAAAAATTTATGACGTTTTTATGATGGTTTGGTCATTTAAATGCCTGTCAAAAAATTGTTTAATTTATAAATTTTTATATAAAATCTTAAATATAAATGCAATATCTTGAAAAATTAGAAAACAATGATAACTAACAAAATTTCTAAATTGATATTTAAAAAAAATCTTGTTCAATCTATTCTAAAAGTTAAAAATAATTATATTCTATTTTGAAAATTTTCTAAATTAATATATATTTTTATAATATATTATAAATCACATATATTAATATAAAAAAATGATAACTATTATAAAAATGTTTAAGTTTCTAAATTCATATTAAAAAATATTCAAAAAAGTTATATTCTATTTTAAATTAATTTAACTTTTTATAATAAAAATTGTCAAATGATATATATTATAAATTATAATACTATATTATATTTTTCTTATAATAATTTTTTATGGTTTAATAAAAATATAGCAAGTCAAACTATACGGTCTAATAAATTTTATAGCTATATAAAATTTTATAGCTGTAATATACGGTCTAAAATTGAAAAAACAATCAAATAGACCATCAAATTGCAGGCCTGCCCAAATGAATCAAACTAAGGTCAGCCATTTGATAACACTTAGTCACAACCAATAAGCTTATCCTTCAAGGACCTTTCTTTAAAATATTTTAACTCTAAAAATATTTAAATCATCATAAAATTATCTCTAACTAAGTAGATTACTAAAAAAAAATAGATATTTTTTCATGTTTTACTAAGAATAAAGAATTCAATTTAATGAAGAGCTTTTCAAGATAAATGCACCTATTTGTTTTTTCCTTGTAATAGAGAATAATTCTTTAGTATTTAAAATTATTTTTATATGATAATTTAATTTGAATAGCTAGTTTGTAGTTATAATATTTATGAACATTAAAAATATAAATTCAATTGATGAGAAATGAATTTTGTCACCTCCTTCTAAATCCTATAATTTATCTTTGCTTGGAAGCAATCCTTACAATATTACATGCCTAGATTCCTTCTCTACCATATTTAATGGTCTTTGATACTTCTACGATAGAACATCATTATCTTGAGATTTATTGATAAAGCATCTCTCATAGGATGAAAAAGACTTTTTCCTGTGTCATCTAAAATGGAAGGCTCAAAGAGATGGAAGTTTTCAACAAACAATAGAATATAGCATCATATATGTAGATAAGTCTGATCTAAATGTATATTTTCTCTTGTTCAAGGATCTCAAATAGACCACATCTACATTGTTTCAACTTCTTTAAATCATCTTCAAAGAAAATTGGGATGTTTTTTTTTTCTAAACTCAAATTATACTAAGAATTATGTTGATCATTTTTCACCTTCATCTTAGTTCATAATTTTATCAACCATGCTTACACTTGGGAGGTGTTTTTGATCAATATTTTTGATGAAGATATTTTCTTTGTGACTTTCTAAATGCATTTTTTCTTTCTTTCATAGGTATTTTCTATGATTTCGTGAAAAGTTAAGAAAATGATAACTAACCAAAATAAATCTCAAAATCATAGAATTTTTATATTTTCAAAAAATATCTAATTATAGAAATTGCATACACTTATAATTTTATATTATGTTATGAACTTTCTTTTAGTTTTTTGTCCATTTTACTATGCTTGTAGGTCATTTTATCTCTTTATTTTAACTTTTTTTTGACATAGTGTCAAGGCGTAGCCTCTCATAGTCTTATTTATCAAAACTAATGCTATAGTTTTATTTACCATGTCATTTCCTAGTTATTGGACCTTCATTGAGGGATTTTTTGGACACTATCTCGATGCATAGACAACTACATGGAATAATATTATCCTAAAATAGTTCATGATTCTTTGATAATTTTTGAGTAATTATTTACTTGTCACCTACCTAGTTTATAGGTAACCATTATAGAGATAGTTCCAATGGCTACTTAGCTCCCTTATCTCCCTCAATTTTTTTTATTTTGAATTTATTTCATTTCATTTTTTCTCTCTTAATCTCTAAATATTACTCTCTTACTAACATTCTACACCATTATTTCTAACACTTTAAGTAGTTTACCATTATTTGTGAGGTGTTTGTGAAGACTCTAAATTACTATTTTATTCTTGATGAGTTAAGTAGAATATAGTGGCAACACTCTTATATCCATTGGTATTTTCAATATTGAAAAGTGATTTGCATTCTTATTTTTATCTAGCTTCATATTTTATCTTTCATTTTATCAAATATAAAATATTATTGTTGTTGGCTTTAGCACTAAGGTTTTTACTTCCTTTTCTATCAAGGTTCTTATTTCAAATTTCAATTTACTTACATTTTGAACTACTATATATCAACTCCTAGCAACAAATAGGATAGGATCACACACTTTATTTTGATATTTCATTATTTGGCTAATTATTTAGATTAGAAAATTGAATTAGTGGCTTGACCATCCATCAAAATATATTTTCTAGCCGAAAACATTCATCTCAATTAACTTGCATGCTATTTTTTGAGATACCTTTAGCTTCTCTTTATTTATTTTTATTTAAATCCTTATTTTAGATTATTTTTTCTTTTTTTCAAGCATACCTAGAATCTCTTAGATTTTCTCAATTTTCCTATGTTTAATTTGAAAATAGATCTATTTGTCAAGATGAGCTTTCTAGGAAGCTTATTTATGAAGTTTGAATGAACAAAAACATACCACATAGGTGCATAGGTTAGAGAGCTTCTTATTTATATCCTGAGATCCTTTTTTAATCCTCTTTATTGTTATAGTTGTAAATACCTAAAATTGACCACTCAAGTTTGGTCAGTTTTACCCTGTCATTTCATATAATCCCCTCCTATCCACATTAATTAAATATCATTTTAGCTATTTAATTAATATTGCCAATTTCTTCTAATTCTTCTATGGTCATAAGGTGATCAATTAATCAATTGTTTACCTTACCTTTCCTCCTACTTCATCATTAAATTAAATAAATGTTTTTATATTTATTTAATTTAACATTTTATTTCCTCTTAGGAATTGAATAAATAATTTAATTCCAATCTTTCTCTCTCTCATTGTCACATTCTACACCATTTCTCATTATCATCTAATCCTAATCCTAATCCCAATCCTAAGCATGTGCATCCACTTAGTCAAGGATTAAGAGGTGTCACATCCTCCAACTTTTCCCACTTGCATCCTAAGCATTCCTCATTAAGCCTAACCCTCAACTAATCCATCCTTTAATCACTTGCACATTCCTAATCTCCTAATTAGGAAAGGGGTGATCTCCTTTCCATTTATTTTCATCCACCTTGTCCTCTCATCTTTATTAGCTTTGCCATTTTGGAGAAGCAACCCCACATGGGTCCTTTCTCCAAAGTACATCCAAGGAATTTTAAATTCCCCTATTTCCCTCCACCTCATAATTTTCATAGTGTTGGACAAGGAAGACCTTTATGTAAAAGATCTTTTCCTTCCACCAAGGTACCCTCCAAGTGCCAATCTCCTTCTTAAGCCTCCACATAGTGACACTTGTCACCATCCTAGGCCTTGAGAGGTAAAATATCGTACATCTCCTCCCATGATGCCACCTAGCATCACCTCATGAATTGAGATGCCTCAACCTCTACTAACCATTGATATTCCTTAATTTAATCCTAGCCCTCTATTCATCTCTCATCTCATAAAATGTTAAACTCTTAGCCATTTTTGAGAATCCTCCATTTTTTGAGCAAATATGTAATGTTATGCTACCAAAATTCCATTGATCAAACATCAAATCTAATCACCCAAGAACAATTTATATATTGAGAGATTTGAAATACTAGGTCTTCATCGAATTCCTATAATTTTTGAGCTTCCTATGCCCTAATCTTGAAGGTTGCTTGATTTTGTATTATTTTTAAGACTTACATTGCATTTTTTTTTAAAGCACATTTTCACTGCATAATTTTTGGCATTCTTGATGGGACCCTTGTAATAATTTTGCTAACATTTTTTTCTAGTTTTCCATGAAGTTTTTGTTTGTAGGTTTTTACACAGAGGAAGTTACACTTTAGGCAGACGAATCCATTTTACAAATGAGCGGCTCCAATATTACTAAAACATATCTATTTCAAGTATGATGGTGTTGTCATTCATGTCAATGGGAAGACTACTGATTGATGTTGTCATTGATTTTAACTATGGGATGAAGATATTGAGGATATTAAGGAGATTGTGAAAAAGAGGAAAATAGGTTGATGCAGGTTGCACATGTATAGTTGAGACCTTGAGGAACTGTTGTGAGTATATGGAGCTATCCTTTTGTTGCACTGTCTGAAGATGAGTTAGAATGATGAAATGAGTTTAGATGTTGTCTTTGGTACTCGGTTTTCAACTGCTTTTGAGGAAATTTGATAAACAAATTAAATTATGTTGTGCAAGTGTTCATAGTATGCCCCAGTGTTGTGCTCCATGTTTCTTCTATGTTGATGCTATACCTGTGTAGATCTTATAGGTTATTCAAGGTTATTCAAGGTTTCTATATTTAGAATTTGAGTTTCTAGATCATTGTACAATGCAAGATATTTTCACCAATGTGTGACCCAGTTGTTCAATGATGTTTTATGTCACCTAGGAGAAATGTATTTTCTCCACGTTTCTCTGCTATTTGGCTTTAGGTTGTGTAGATTTTGCAAGTTTCTTATAAATCTTATATCTTTCTATATTCAAGGCTTTATTTGATTTGATGTTGTACATAGTGAGTTTCATTTATCAGTATGCAAGTGAGGGTTACAAATTGTTTTGAGTTGAAGTATTTGAATGATGTGAGGTTGATAAAGGATTTAATGAATCTCAAGTAGTTCATGAATGACTCTAGATCATGTTCAAGTGAATTATATTGTCTTGAACTTTTGTCTTTTAGACTAATTTTAGGAAGCGTGTACTTAATGTTTTATTGTGTTTAACACTAGTATTGGACGACCCTATGTTTAACACTACATGTGAGCTTATGAAAGTGTGTTGAGGTGTGTTTGGATCTATTTGGGTCCTAATTAAGGATTTCTTGTAGTTCACCTTTATTCCTATCCACTGTGAGAATGTTTAGGTGCTGACCTATTTTGAATTTGTATGTATAACAGATAGTTACCAACCTTCTCTGATGGTTTACAAGGTTTTTGAGGTGTAGATTGATATAAACATGTGTGGTATTGTTGTAAGTTGGGGTATACATGAAATGTGAAGAAAGATAGATGCAAGATTAATTAAATTGAAGTGTGTGATGTGAATTTGAGTAGAGTAGTGTAAATTTTTCATGTTAGGGTTCCTAAAGGTAGTGAGATGAAGGCATCCAAAATCATTCAAGCAAGGCTATGAGATTGTTGGAGATTGTGGTGGATTTCTTTATTGGATTGAGATTTTTTCTCTATGTAGCATTATTCTTCTATATTCTTGTATTTCCTTATCTGGTAGTGAGCTTTGGTTGTGAGCCCTTCTGGACAATGTGTCCTATTTTGACAATGAGCCCTTGTATCAGTTTTGCAATTACTTCTATTGTGAGCTAATCCTCACCATGGTTTTATTCCCATTGGGTTTTCCACATAAAATCTAGTGTTATCATATGTATGGTGTTTCTATTTCTATTTTTATTTTTTGTATTCAATATTTAATCATACTAACAGAATAAGGGTTTAATGAATGCATGTGGATCTAATTATTGTAGAGGATTTTGAAGGTTTGATTTCTTACAACTGATTCACTCCCCTCTCAATTGTCTTGTTCATTTCAACAATTGGTATCAAAGAAAGGTTCCTTGGAGAAGATATTAACCACTTAAGGTAAATCCGGGATGGCGAACATGATTTCTTTGGAGTATCCTAGATTCAATGGCTCAGATTATGTATTCTTGAAGACGAAGATGGAAGGATTTATGTCTTCTCATGGATATGAGATTGAGAAGGCTTATCCGGCTACGTACACTCCACCTCCAAATGGTCCAAGTATAAATGAAGAAATCAAGGTCCATGAGATCAATGCTAAGACAAGATTTATTATTATGAATTGTCTTTCAAATATTGAATTAGTTAATTTTATGAGTTTGAGGACTACTAAAGAAGTTTGGGATAAGCTAGAAAGCATCAATGAAGGTGATTTGAAGGTCAAACAAGAAAAGTTGTAAAACTTGAAGGAAAAGTTTGAAATGATGCAAATGTCTGAAGAAGAAAAAATTAAAGGCTACATACAAAGAGTTGATGAGTTGGTAGATGTTATGAGAGTCCTTGGTGCAACAATTAAGAATATAAAGTATTGAAGAAAGTTATTAGATCACTTCTAGATTTTTAAAGTGAAAAGGTATCTACTTTTGAGGAAACTATTTATTTTGACAATTATTCCATAGGTCAATTTATTGGTACTCTAATTGCATTTGAAATGAGCAAATTGAAGAAACATACAAAGGATGAGACTACTTTCAAGGTTGGTAAATCATAAAAGTTTGAAGATTTAGGAGAAGAAGATCTTGATGATTTGGAAGCTATAATGGCAATGATAAGTATAAATGTAAATTACCTTACAAATGTTTTAGCTATGGTGATATAGGTCATTATGCTTCAAGATGTCCAAAAAGAGCTCTAAACAATAACAACAAGGAAAATAAAGGAAATATGATTAAGAGAGCCTACTATGTGAGAGAAGATGTTAGTATTTCTAATGATGAATCTGATTATGGAGATTTTAATGATGATGAATGCTGAAACATAGATTTTAGGACCCAATGGACTCTCTAACTCTTATATTGTTTTTCACTCAACAGGAGAGAGATTAGATCCTAAAATGTCAGAATGTTCATTCAAATTAGGACACATGTGATGTGATATAATGTAAATGAGCTAAAGTAAATGTTGTTAAACTATGAAATTGATCAAACATGCATGTAAAACCTAAGAATTATAACTTGTTTGAAAACACATTTTGAACTGCAATAACTATGAAATATGTAGAAATTGAAAGAAATATGCAAAACATAAAGTATAGGGTCAAATCTAAGTGTATATAGATGTTGTGTGAGATTTTTGGAATGTCTGGAATACTGATCAAAATTTCTAATTTTTCACAGTGGGACTCATTCGTCAAGGGTGGTAAATCAGTCCTCCAACTATTGAAAAAGTGTTAGGAACTGATTTTTCATAGTCGGGAAGTGATTTCTAACAAAATGCAGACTTTCGGGTTTTAGGTGGAGCTCATTCACCAAGGGTAGTGAATCAGTCCTCACCAAGATCTCTGAAAAAGTCAAAGGTCAGCATTGCTTCTCCAGATTTGTAAATGACTGAATATGAGATATCAGGTTGTTGAGGTCAACTCTGCAGAAAATGGGCTACAAGTCACTCAAATTACTTGAATAGATGATGAAATGATTTGAAGAGCCTAGTTGACTTGAAATCCACTTTTCAACACCTTTAAACCTATCAAATTTTCAAAACAAAGGCTACAAAGACACATGCAAAGGGGGAAAATGTTGGGGGATTAGTGAATATGAGTTTTCCTTGGTCAAACCCCACTTTAGTAATTAAACCCAATTAAAATCAATGACATGAAAGGGAAGTGACAAATGAATAGCATGAATATTACAAACTTACCACATCCTTGAATATGAAAATATGAAGTGATATCAATGGCTACTCCAAAGTGCTTGAAAGTGATTGGATTGAAGATGCAAAAATGATTGATTGCTTGGATGAATTGGTGTTGTAGGAGATTACTTGAATTAGGAGATGTAAAATGAGGTGAAAAATTCCTATTTATACAAATATTTTTCCTTAGTATCCGTTGATACCTCATCACAGGGAAACATGAAGTGAATTTTAAGTAAAATCCTAAAAGAATTTTGAAAATTTTTGAATTTGGGGCCAAGGGGGACTCATTCGCCACCCTTGGTGAATGAGTGCCACCTGGGACCCATAGCCAAGTGTCAGAAATAATTTTTTGTTTAATTTTGTTTGTTGGGATATGACCCAAAAATACATTTAATATAAGCATATGAGCACATAAAAAGACAAAATAAAGCATGAGAAGGGTGTAAATAGGGAAAATATGCCTAGAAAAGTGTGAAACCTTGTTACAAGACTTTACAACACTTTAAAATATGACTTTTTGATGAGTGAAAAGGTGGCTTTTAGGTGAATTGCATTAAATAGATTCTAGAAGAATGTAGAAATGTATTACACACTTCACAACACTTTCACAAGACATCATTCTTTGAGTTTTAGCACCAAAATAAGAATGATCAAACCAAGACACATCATAAAATTAAAGAAACATAGCTCCAACACTATGAAACAAGGCCTAAAAGTCTATGAAAATGGGAAGGGTCCATTTTTTGATGGTACATTTAGCCCCCACTTTAGTGAGAGAAACTTGCTTCCTCACAGTAAAGTAGCCATGAACACCAAAGAGAAGGGTTCAAATGCACTTATGCTAGCAAGATGGAATACAACAAAAAAGGAGGATGATCAAACCCCCAGGATGAAGATCCCATGACAAAATAAACATAAGGACAAAGGAACACACAAGTTGTGAAAGGAATTGAGTGAAGCTTCGATCATCAATCCAACTAGTTATGGAAAGAGATCTAGTTTGATTGTTTGAAAAGAGAATGTGTACTCACTCTAGGGCCACATAACTAGTCGATTGGGTGAGAAGGCCCAAAAAGTAAGATACACACACTAGTTGGTATGAAACACAAAAGTGGCTATGTGGAAAATTCATGCCACTAGTTGGGCTTCTCGCTCAACCATGCTAAAGCTATACCCATTTGATAACTTTAACAAGGTGCCACAAAGCCAAAGAAAATGCAAATGTCGATTTAAGGTTTATAAAACAATCAAAATAGGATGGAACCATAGGCATGCAAGTTGTGTTATGAAAGGTGGCAAAACAGATAAGACAACTCCACAGGCATGCAAGTTGTGTTATGCAAGGTGGCTGAATGAGAATGTAGTATGTAAAAATGTTCAAAGGAGTCTTGTTCAATTTATGCAAGTTCAATCACTTAGGGAACATTGTGTCTAATGTCTCTAAAAGAGGACCAATCAAAGAATAGTATATTCACCATTTAGGGGATGCAGTGTGTTGCATCAAACCACAAAGAGGAATGCAATATACTAAGAAAGATCACACTTATGAAGGACATTACACCCAATGTCATCCACAAAGTGACAAACGCATCATAGAAATGACAAAGCTTCACTAAGACTGCAAATTAAATAATTTTAATGTATTCCCCCACTTTAAAGGAAATGCTACACATCATTTTGTGAGCAATTACTTGAAAGTAGAGAAGAAAATAAAATGCCAAAAAAAAGAAAACAAGACATGAGAGCCGACTTGGAAAGATCTATGCTAAGTTATATATTTCAAATTTAATTTGCGTCGTGTCAAGATGGAGGAAAAAAAGAAAGGAAAGAAGGGAGTTTCCCCCCAGAAAAGAAAGAACACCAAACACATAAGGGATCTATGGATTTGGGGTCAGTATGTTCATTTCTACAATGTTTTTGTATGAAAGAGCTCAAAAATGTCATCATTCCCCATATACACATAGAACTAGAAGAATGACACAAAGAGAGAAAAAAAGAAAAGGAAAAAGAAAGTTCATTTTGAGTCAACATGGAAGATACATTGCGGTCTTGATGCTTTGCATCACCCCCAAAAGGAAAACACAAGAAAAAAGACAAAAAATGAGAAAAATGAAAAAGATTTTAGGTCAACATGAAGGAAACATTTCAGTCTCAATGCCTTGTGTCATCCCCAAAAGGAAAAACACAAGAAAAGATAAAGAAAAAAAAGGAAAATAAATAGGGGGTTTTGGGTCAACATGGAAGAAACATAGGGCATCTCAACACTTTGCGTCATCCCCAAAGGAAAACACAAAACAAAAATGAAAAAGACAAGGACCGTTTGGGTCAACATGGAAGAGACATAGGATGCTCTATGCTTTGCATCATCCCCAAAGGAAAACACAAAAAAAAAATGAAAAAGATAAGGACCATTTGGGTCAACATGGAAGAGACATAGGGCATCTCTATGCTTTGCATCATCCCCAAAGGAAAACACAAAACAAAAATGAAAAAAAAAAGGACAAGGAAGAATAGAGATACACATAGAAGAAGTGTACAAAGAGAGAGAAACATCAAATTCACAATATGAGGGAACACGATACACACATGAAAAGAAAAAAGGAAAATGCAAAAGATAAGAAATGAAAATGTAAGTCAACCATTAAAACTAAGTTACTATTTTCTTAGTCTTGGATGAATAAGCGGAAAAAGGAATAACAAGGTTAAGAGACAAGCATGTGCATTTCAAGGACAAGGCTAGCAATGTCTTTCCTCCCATAAAATGTGAAAGCAAGAATGAGCTGAGATGAGTGATGGGAGAGGATCATGCAATAGTGAGAATGGGAAATTCTACAACTAAGGCATGAAAGGATGATGGCATTTTAAGGGATGAGGAGAAAATAGTTAGTGTCTGTGAAGTGATATTTGTTCAGTATTTCATTTAAAGTTCAACATTCTTTAGTTTGATGTCCAAGAACATGATGGTATTTGCAATATGGTATGTTGGAGTCGTGAGTGCAAATAACCAACCTATGCGAACATGGTAAATGTATAAGACCTTTGTTTAAAATCAATTGAATTCTTCGCTCACATTCAAGAGGAGGATGTGTAGGAAACTTTATCTTCTTCATTTTGTAAAATCATTTGCATTTACTAGGTTCTCCTTTCTCATGAATTGAAGAAGGAAGGGGACCCATAGGGATCCTAACATCCTTGTTGTGAGAAGGAGAGAATGGTTGTTCATAGGGAAGAAGAATGTTTAAGTTAGGAGGGGAATTCAAGATCACTGTACTAGCATAATCTTTAAGTCTCATAGGTTGAAAAGGATTTCTATCAAGATGATAAGGATCTTGATATCCTAGTCTTGTTGTATGTGCTTCAGCTGGTTGTTGTTTGAAAATTTAATGGATGTTATGTTCATGTTTTGTGTCACAACCTTGTTTACTTAATATAATGAATCCTCTACCATATGTTTCTTCAAGGTTGATAGGATTGTTCGTGACTTTATGCTCATAGAATGGTTGGGATTGTGGTGGTTGAGAGGAACTAGGTTCATTTACAGGAGGAATAATAGGTCATTTGCTGACTTCAGGATGTAAATACGCAAAGTGCTTAGGAGGTGGAACAGAAGGAAGGTCTTGTGATCTCATAGAGGGATACAAGGTTGTATTGGATTTGAGGTTGTTAAGGAAATCATTGTAGAACTTTTTCATGCTAACATCATCTTCTCCAATTATGTCTACTTCATGAGGAGGAAAACCATGAGGAGTTAAAGGAGCATGAGATTGTACAATGTCATTAAGGTCACAGTAAAAGGTACAATTGGACATGTCTACCAATGATTTCAAGGAATGCCAAAACTTATTGAAAGAAAATGCCATGATGTAGATAAAAAAAGATGCAATAAATGAAGAAAAATAGAGAATCTATTACTAGAAACAAAATGTAGAAGCAAGGGATAGAAGTGCAAAAGAATGGTAAAAATAGTGCAAATTTGATGTCTAAAATATGCAAAGGGACTGATTCGCCCTGGGTGGTGAATGAGTCTTGGGATGTAATTTTTTTCTATTTTTCAAAATTCTAAGGATGATTTAAATGATTTTTAAAATGCAAAATCAGGAACAAAATGCAGAGTTTTAGTTTCTTTACTGAAATTGAATGCAAGAATGAAAACTAAATGAATTTTTCACTAATGTAAAATGGAAAGTCCTAGAATGCAATAACAAATCAATCTCCTAATTGAATTCCAATGCAATTCAAGCCTAGGATGCAATGTATGGATGTAATTATAAGTTTAAAATTTTTCAAAAGTCAGGCTCACCAAAATGAAACATAGATTTTAGGACCCAATAGACTCTCTAACTCTTATAGGGTTTTTCACCCAAAAGGAGAGAGATTACATCCTAAAATGCTAGAATGTTCATTCAATTAGGACACATGTGATGTGATATGATGTAAATAAGCTAAAATAAATGTTTTTAAACTATGAAATTGATAAAACATGCACGTAAAACCTAAGAATTATGACTTGTTTGAAAACACATTGTGAATTGCAACAACTATGAAATATGTAGAAATTGAAAGAAATATGCAGAACAAAAAGTACAGGGTGAAATCTAAGTGTACATGGATGTTGTGTGAGCTTTCTGGAATGTATGGAATGCTGATCAATTTTTTTAATTTTTCACAGTGGGACTCTTTCACCAAGGGTGGCGAATCAGTCCTCCCCAAGATCTCTAATAAGTCAAAGGTCAACATTGCTTCTCCAAATCTAGAAATGATTGAATATTAGGTTGTCAGGGTCACCTCTATAGAAAATGGGCTAGAAATCACTCAAATTTCTTGAATAGATGATGAATTGATTTGAAGAGCCTAGTTGACTTGAAATCCACTTTTCAACACCTTTAAACCTGTCAAATTTACAAAACAAAGGCTGCAAAGACACATACAAAGGGGAAAAATGTTGGGGGATTAGTGAATAGGGGTTTTCCTTGGTCAAACCCCACTTTACTAATTAAACCCAATTGATATGAAGGACATGCAAGGGAAGTGCCAAATGAATAACATTAAAGTATTACAAACTTACCACATCCTTGAATATGGAAATCTGAAGTGATGTCAATGGCTGCTCCAAAGTGCTTGAAAGTGCTTGGATTGAAGATGCAAAAATGCTTAATTTCTTGGATGAATTGGTGTTGTAAGAGATTACTTGAGTTAGGATGTGTAAAATGAGGTGAAAATTTCCTATTTATACAAATCTTGTGCCTTAGTAGCCATTCATACCTCATCACAGGGTGACATGAAGTGAATTTTTAGTAAAATCCCAGAAGAATTTTGAAATATTTTCAATTTGGGGCCAAGGGGGACTCATTCGCCACCCTTGGTGAATGAGTCCCACCTGGGACACATAGCCAAGTGTCAAAAATAAATTTGTGTTTAATGTTGTTTGGCAGGATAGGACCCAAAAATACACTTAATATAAGCATATGAGAGTATAAAAAGACAAAATAAAGAATGAGAAGGGTGTAAATAGGGAAAATGTGCCTAGAAAAGTGTGAAACATTGTTACAATACTTTACAACACTTCAAAATAGGACTTTTTGATGAGTGAAAAGGTGGTTTTTAGGTAAGTTACCTTAAATAGAGTCTAGAAGAATGTAGAAATTTCTTACAACACTTCACAACACTTTCACAAGACATCTTTCTTTGAGTTTTAGCTCCAAAATAAGCAAGATCAAGCCAAGATACATTATAAAATTAAAGCAACATAGCTACAACACTATGAAACAAGGCCTAAAAAACTATTAAAATGGGAAGGGTCCACTTTTTGATAGTACAAATGTATGCTTGTTTATGGCTATAAAAGAAGAATCTAGTTCTACTAACCTTGAGAGGTTTCTGAAGGAAAGTATTCTAGAGACAAAGGAATATGTTGATGACCTACTTTGGTATCTACTTTTCATCTCAAAGATGACAATAATTACTAGGTTGTTGATAGTAGATGCTCTAAACATATGACTAGAGATAAAAGTAAGTTTGTTAAGCTTGAAAATTATGATGGAGGATTAGCTAAATTTGGAGATGATTCATGAGCTAATATTTATGGAATAGGATCAATTAGTTTTGATGGCAAGTATAGCACTGGAAATGTTTTTTTTTAAGGGTTTAAGGCATAACCTTTTGAGCGTTGGACTGTAAATGTGTAGAAAAGGATATGATCTCATTCTTAAGGTTGAAATATTTGAGATCAAAAAAGGGTTTGGAAGTGTGATTACTATTGGTAAGAGAATAGATGGAAACATCTATCAACTTAAGGGTGTTGATGGTCATTTCTTAATGTCTTAGATTAATGATACTTGGTTATGGCACTGGAGGGTGTGTCACATGAATTTTGATAATTTGGCAAGAATTAGTTCGATTCATGCAATGAGAGATCTACCAAGAATCACAAAGCCTATCAATGTTTTTTATGAAAGCTACCAAATTGGAAAACAAACAAGGAGTAGTTTCAAGGGAAAGGAACAATCTACTACTAAAATACTAGAATTAGTACATATAGATCTTTATGGTCCTACAAGGGTGAGAATTCTACAAGGTGACAGGTACTTTATGCTTTTAATTGATGATTATTCTAGAATGACATGGGTTGCTTTTCTTAGTGAAAACTATGATGCAATAGATAAATTCAAGGCATTTTAAGATATGGTTGAGAATGAAATGGATTTAAAAA
Organism: Sequoia sempervirens; assembly: GCA_007258455.2. Lineage (NCBI taxonomy): Eukaryota > Viridiplantae > Streptophyta > Pinopsida > Cupressales > Cupressaceae > Sequoia > Sequoia sempervirens. The sequence continues at coordinate 88,954,363 of VDFB02379711.1, forward strand.
TAAAAATTTTAAGGTCTAAAAAGGTGGTGAGTTCACCTCCAATGAGTTTAACATATGTTTTGAAGTTCATAGAATAAAGAGGCATTTGTCTGCCCCTAGAACTCCTCAACAAAATGGAGTTGTTGAAAGGAAAAACTAGACTATTCAAGAAGCTACAAGAACTATGATGAAAGAGGAAAATATTCTAGAAGTCTACTAGAGAGAAGCTATTCATACTATTGTTTACATACTTAACAGAGTTAAAGCTAAAGCTAACAACACAAATAATCCCTATGAGCTATTGTATGGAAGGATTCTTACTATGAAGTACTTTAGAGTGTTTGGAAGGAAATGTTATATCAAAAGAGAAGAATAAAACTTAGGAAAGTTTGATGCTAGATCTAATGAATGTATCTTCCTTAGATATTATACTAGAATCAAAGCTTACAAATGTTACAACAAAAGGATAAGAAATATATTTGAAAGTACAAATGATAAAGTTGATGAAACTTTTCCAAATTCAATTGTAGTAGATGGATATATGTCAGATGAACCTGATTATAGAGAAGTTGAGGAATTAAAGGTTGATGAACAACAATTTTAGAATGAAGAGGAAGAAGCTTCAGAGAAGACCCCTAAAACCCCTAAATATGTGCAAAATAATCGTTTTGAAGATCAAATCATTGGAGATAAGAGGAAAGGTGTACTGACAAGAAGCAAAGCTATTGAAGTTGAGGTAAATCTATGTCTACTTTCTAAAGTTGAAACTAAAATGGTAAGTGAAGCATGAAAGGATGAACATTGATGAAGGAAATGGAAGAAATTATGCAGATAGAAAAGAATCAAACTTGGGAATTGGTCCCCAAACCAAAAAACAAGAACATAATTGGTACTAAGTGGGTATTTAGAAACACATTGAATGAGAATGAGGAGCTAGTAAGAAATAAAGAAATACCTATGTGTAAGGGTTACTCACAAGTAGAAGGTATAGAATTTGAGGAGACTTTTTCTTCTATGGCTAGGATATAGAATATTTTGTATGCATCCCTCTTCCGACATCACGAGCCTGATATAGAAGCATTTTAGGTAGATTCACAACATAATTTTGAGGTATAAAAGAGGAGATATGAAAGATGGAAAATTCCTCAGACACAAGCTTTTAAGATTAAGGAAGATATACCTAAAGGAATGTTCAACAATTGCTTCACTCTTGACCCCTAGTATGATCAAGACCAAGTAGGGACTAAGGCATTATACTCCATCAACTAGATGGAAAAAGAGAAATTCAGTATTGATAAAATATATGTAGTTGTGGTAGAAGGGAGCTTGAAATGGATTAACATTCACCTCAGTAGTTATCAAGAGAAAGCTAATAGGAAGAGAAAAGATGCAAAAGGACAAATCTCTTCCTCCTCTCCACCCAAGGACTATAAATGGCTCATGAAGAAGACATGGGTAGTAGAAGAGGACCACCCAATACTAAAGATTTGTTAGAAGCAATACAAAAAGCTTCTATAACATACATTGCTATGCCAGCAGGAATAATATCCAGGTTAGGCATGGAACCCATAACCATTGTACATCAAGTAGAGGAAATTGATACAGAGGCTACTGAACTACTGGTCCTTCACAAACAACTAATGTAGCTACTAAGGAAGAAGAAAGAACTCCAATGATTGAAGTTGAAGAATCTACCCTCCCTTTGAATTTTGAAAAGAGTCCTCTAGAAGGAGAACATGAAAAAGAAGAGAAAGAACATGAGGCCAAAGATAGGGAAATAGAAGAAGTCAATAATCAAGAGGACGATGAAAAACATGTTCTTACAAAAGAAAAACAAAGGGAGATCATTGAAAGTGTTGAGAGAGAGGTAGATTTGCAAAAGGCTAAGGAAGAGGAGGCCTGAAAGGAGGAAATGGAATAGGAGAAGGCCTGAAAGCAACATGCAAACCAAGAGAGCGAGAAGGTTGAACAAGAAAATGCTTCTTTAATAGAGGTAACTGATACTAGTAAACAATTTGAAGGGCATTCAAGAGTAATTCCATAGTATAAACAACAAGTGGAAACATCAATGCGATCCCCAACCTGGTTAGGGTATGTGCAAGATCATCATGGAAAAAATAGGCCCTTAAGTGGCAAAAAATTATGAAAAAATCAGTGTTAGGCAACTTGACGTAAAAATTTGAATAAGTTATCTATATTATTTCAAAAATATGTAAGAATAGAATCTATAGAAAATTGAATGTAGTTTCTAAAATACTAGGTTTATTTAAAAATAAATAAAATCTATTTGGTGAAAATTTGAAATTTCAATGCAGTAGTACTTAAATTTCAGGGAAAAAATAAGAAGTAGGTGTCTGTCTAACCACCCTAACCATAATAAAATATTAATATTCTTTTATAATATTTTATATATAAGTAGTGGACTCATGTCAGGATGTGATGCATATTTTTTTTTAATTAGTTTCCAAGTAAATTATTAATTACAAATTTTTTATTACAACTTTTAAAAAATATAAAAAATCGTATGTCTGACCACCTTAACTTGGTCAAAACTTCATGAAATTTAATTTTTCTTTTTTAAATCCTATAGTATGTGAAGCATAGAATATGATTCATGTTTCGGATTCAAAAAATGTGATACCGTTTGAAAGTTATAGATGATTTTCAATCAACCTATCGATCAAGACTTTAGTTGTAATTCTAATAGAAAATGAATAATAATTAGTTATTAATTTCAAATTAAAGCATAATTTATATTGGTGGAAAGCTGAGAATCTCCTCTAAAAACCCTTTTCGTTTCATCAATTTTGGGTTAAAAAAAATTCATCAACCACATACCCTACAAATACCCATAATATTGCCACTTTTTGGCCCATCATGATCCTGCACATACCTGTTAAAGTTGAATTTGGAGAAATGGAGACAAGTGGTGGAACAACCTTTAAGTTGGCAAGAAATGATGAAGGAAGTTGAAAATGTGAAGCCAAAGAAATATTTGAAGACCATAAACTCAACTTCTGTGAATTATGATGGAGAGTTGGTTGTGGATATTTCCATGCTAGTGGTACATAAAGATGACCATGAGATTTAGGAATTAGAATACCAACTGAAGATGGTCAATTTGGGTAAACAGACCCACAACCAATAGATATCAATACTTATTTGGAAACTTTCTCTATAAAGTTGAGAATGGAAAAGGATAAACAAGTCATATATGAATTGAAAGCCCAGATTGAGAAAATGAAGAATTTCATAAGGTATCTTTCCTCTCCCACTTTAGAATAGCCATCCTCTTCTGAAGTGCTAGTGTTAATGAGTAGAAAGGAGGTTGATTACCTCACTAGGTTAAAGATGAAGGCCAACATTTTTGATAAATCAGTTAGAAAGTTTAGGGATGAGATGGATGAATTTTTAGTTTTAAGATACAAACAATATAAAGAGTCTTTCTAATTAGAAGATTGTTGATGGAGTACAACAACAATCTAAGAGATGAAGAAGAAAAATGTACAGTGTAAACTTAGGGAAATTAAAGGATTTAAGAAAGATGAGTATTGAAGAGCTCTCATCAAATCAGCCATCTTGGGTGATGAGGATGTTATTTTTATTAAGAAGTGTAAGAAAATTATCTTGTTTCATAGGAATTGATAATGGAACACATATTAATTTTGTTGAGACAACTGATAAACTTGGAGGATGATTATTCTTTCTTCAATAATTTTATTGTGATCATAACTGATTTTGTTTTTCAATTTCTAGGGATGTCCACATAAGTTAGAATGTCGACAGGCTATTAAAGATGCTTGGATTAATAAAATTCAAGCAAAGATCAATGCAGAGGATGGTAAGAAAGCAACAACGTTGGACAAGTTAATGAACATGAAGATGGATATCAAGTTTTCCAAGGGTGATTTACAATAATTGGAAAATATTATGGGAACAATAGTTACCCATAATGAGAAGAAATTTTTTAGACGTAATTGGATGCATGAGCCTGATTAGGAGGTGCTAACCCAAATTTTAGCTAATTTCAAATAATATCAACAACATAAGTCATTATAAGTTTCAATTTTTGAATATGGGATATGTTATTTTTACTTGATTAAAGTCAAAGATGCCACTTTTGGATCAGTTCCTATAAAATAGGAGGATGTTGCAATTACACTGAAGAGCATCTCTAGCACATTTAGAAATGGGTGCCACTTTCCTTTGTAGCCAATTTTCACCAAGTGTCTACTCTAGTTCTGCCTAGGCATGCCTATATTTTGGATTTGCATGTTGGGTGCCCTGATTTTTAAGCTACATGTTATAAGTTTTCAAGGGAAATTTAATTTATAAAGTTATAAATATTGTATAATTCTCCTCATTGTAAAGGTTGACGAATTGTAGTATGACTTTTAGTCCTTAGGCATGAACTATGTTATGATTTTTTGTAGTTATAATTTTTTTGAGTTACTTAGTTTTAGAAGTGATACCAAAGACAATGGTTTTTTGTCCACCAATGGAGTTTGCTAGGTATAATTGCTGCTTATTTGAATAAAATGAGTAGAATGATCTGAATTCAAAACCATCTTTGGTGTCACTATGAATGGTATTTTCTTATTTTCCATTAATCTGCAATTCTATGATGAGTTAATTAATGTATCTTTCTATTGGGTTTATTTAGGTGAAAATAATTTGAAATATGCTAATTAAATCTACACTATGAATGAATGTAATTACATAATCATTATGATTTTTTTATTTATTAGTGTGGACACGGAAAACATATCCCTTCTACTTTTTCTTTTTTTGTCCCTCCTTGTGCTTAATTGAGTCAAATTTTCCTTGATTTAATGTTGCAATTTGGCCAACTAATTCACATTAGGTCTTGAATCTTTATAAATCATTAAGACTTTATGATGTCTTGTAAAAGTGTTGTGAAGTGTTGTAACACATTTTCACACTTTTCTAGACTCTTCTTATTATAATTTACCTACATACCCCATTTTTATCACATACCAAGTATTATTTTAAAGTGTTGTAAAGTTTTGTAACAAACTTTCACACTTTTCTAGGCTTTTTATTAATAAATACACCTTTTGTATGCTTTATTTGGCCCCTTTATGCACTTACAGGCCTTAATTAAGTGTATTTTTAAATATAAATGTAACAAACATCATTAAGACAACTTAATTCCTAAAACCCTTTCACATTCCTTGAGTGGGACCCATTCGCCACTAGGGGCGTATGAGTCCCTCTTGGAACAAAAATCAAAATAAATTCAAATTACTGGCGGGTTTTTATTTCTTAAGACCTAAGGTTGGCTTGTGATGTTTTTTCAGGAAATTAGGGCATAATTGTGTACAAATATAGAATTTTCTATTCATTTTAGGCCCCCCCTCATTCATTCAAGTATTCATTCATGCATTCAATCCATCATAAAATTCAAGCATTCTAGCATCCTTAATCATTTAATTAAGCATTCAAGTATCTTGGAGCAACATTTCTTCAGGCTTTAACATCAAGGGTATGGTGAGTTTATGACATTGCATGTTATTTTTTCATCATTCTCTCTTTATTTTATTTCATTTTTAAGGGTTTGATTACCAAACTATGATTTGACCAAGGAAAAACCCTATACTCTAAACCTTAACACTTTTTCCCCTCTTTGCATGTGTGTTTTGTTGGTCTTGTATGCAGATTTGTCAAAGAGATAGGTCTTAAAAGTGTCATCAAATTGTCAAAGATCATTCAAAGTCAACAAAACCCTATTTGAAGCTTGGAGAACACTTTCCCATCAAATTTTCTAGATTCGGATCCGACAACCTGTCAGGCTGAAAAGTGTAGATCAGGACCCATAGAGTTGACCCTTGACTTTTCAGAAATTTGCAAGTGGACTAATTTTCCATCTGTGGTGAATGAGTCCCACTACTAGGCTAGAAAAAGTATTTTATGAAGTTTTTTGTTCCTAGCATCCTGAATTTTTTTTTGGTAGTCTTCACCAAAAACATAACTAATTTAACTGCTATTGCATTGAAATTTCAAATTTTCACCAAATAATTTTTTTTTTTTAAATAAACCTAGTATTTTAGAAACTACATTCAATTTTCTACAGATTCTATTCTTACATATTTTTGAAATAATATAGATAACCTATTCAAATTTTTATGTCAAGTTGCCTAACTCTTTTTTTTTTGAATTTTTCGCCACTTAAGGGCTTGTTTTTCCATGATGATCCTACACACACCCTCATTAAGTTTTGTTAAATTGTTTGTTTATATTTTTAGTTCCTTTTTCATATATCACAACATTTTTTCAAACACTTTGCATTTCTTAGTTTTGCAGACAAAAACAATCTATTTTATCAATTCTTTGCATTTAGATCATCTCATCTAGGCATATTTCATTCATTTTACATTAATCTTGAGTGTGAACATAGCCCGTTTTTACCCTATTCCTTTCCTTTTAAGTTAAAGACCATAGAAGTGAAATAGAACATTAGGGTACCAAAACCCATGTTTACATTTTGGTGAACCCATCTTTAGAACATTTTTACTTCTAGTTTCAAGTGCATTTATATTCTAGTGCTAGCTTGCATCAACATTGCATTACGTTTTGCATTGTTTTGCATCCTAGGGTTTTCAAAATTGCATTAGTGAAAAGATCATATAGATTTCATTTTTTCATTTTCAATCATTTGAAAACACAATAATTCAGCATCTGCATCATAGTTTTGCACCAGAAAATCTAAAAAGTATAAAATTCATCTTAAATTTTTTGAAAATTTTCAAGAAAATTCATCCCTGGACTCATTCGCCACCCTGGGTGAATTAGTCCAGTTGCACGGTTTGCACTGTAATTTCTGTCATTTTTAGAACATTTTTTGCATCCCTATTTTCTGTTATTGCATATCTGTTCTTATTTCCAGATTAGTTTTTTTATTCCATTTCTTGCATTTAGTTTTCTTTCATGCATTTGCATCATGGATTTTTTATTTAATAAGTTTTGGATGTCATTAAAATATCTAGTAGACATGTCAAGTTGTTCCTTTGGAACTGATCTTAATGACCTTGATCTTCCTTATGCTCCTTCAACTCCTCATGAATTTCCTCCTCATGATGTTGACATTATTGGAGAAGATGATGACAACATGAATAAGTTCTTAAATGAATGCCTTGACAACCTTGAATCCAATGCATCCTTTTATCCATCCATGAAACAATCAGAACTTCCTACTATATCTCCTCCTGATATGTTTGGGTATTTACATCTTGAAACAAATGAAGGACTTAAGTTCCCCCCCTCAGGTGGACCTAGTTCTTCTACACAACCAACTCCTCAACCATTCTATGATAACAAAGTCACTAATACTCCAATCAACCTTGAAGAAACTTATGGAAAAGGTTTTACTATCTTAAGCAAGAAAGGATGTGACATAACAATTACTCATTAAATCCATCATCTTTTTGAGCAAGTGACAATTGAAGAAAACACAAAGGGGATAGGTTATCAAGATCCCCCTCATGCCCATAAGCCTCCTATAGAGCATCTCAGGCTTCGTAATGATGGCACAATGATATTTGAGTCTCCCCCTCACATGAACATCCTTCTTCCTCCTAAACAACCCTTGAATAATAACAATCATAAGGATACAAGGATCCCCATGGGTCCTCTTCCTCCTTCAATTCATGAAAAGGGTGAATCTAGTAAACACAAATGACTTTACAACTTGAAAAAACTAAAGTTTCCTCTCCATCCACCACCTGAATGTGAAAGGAAATTGCAAATGCTTTTAAATAGAGGTCTCATCATATTACCACCTATGAATAGGCTGGTAATATGTTCTAAATATTCGAGCATTCCCTATTTGAACCATTGATTTTTGGTTCCTATGGAGTTCTCTAGCTCTTCTAGGGACTTTCACCTAAAAGGAGAGACATAGGGCCAAAAAATGCTAAGGGTTCATTCAAATTATGTTATGTGAGATGTTTTCTAAGGTAAATGAAGTAAAATAAATGCAATTAAGTGATCTATATGATTGAATTTGAATGCAAAACAAATATTTATACTATGATTCAAAACAAATTGTGATATGCAAACAATGAACTAAAAGATGAAATAATGCAGAATAGAAAGAAATGGGATGAAAGAGAGTGTACCTGGGAAAGAATTAAGGAATTTGGAATGTTGTGAATGTTGTTTGAAGTTACTAAAATTCTATAGGGGGACTCATTCACCCAGAGTGGCGAATTAGTCCTACTATTGGTGAAAAAGTGTCGAAAACAAGTTTCTGACTGTCGAAATCCAAAATCTAAAAAAAATTAGATTTTTCAGTCTTAAGGAAGGACTCATTCACCACTGGTAGTGAATCATTCCTCTCCCAAAATTTTGAGAAATCAGGAGACAACTCTGCAACACCAAATTTGGAAATATCTGCTTGTCAGGTTGCCGAAGTCAGTTCTGCAGGAAATTGATAGAAAACCTTCTCCAAGCTGGAAATAGAGTTGATTTGACTTGAAACATCTAGTGGAATTGTTGACGAATCTTCAACACCAAAATGCTTGTTAAATCTGCATACCTAGGTTTGCAAACATACATGCAAGAGGGGAAAAATGGTTGAGGGTTAGCAAATAGGGGTTTGCCTTGGTGAAACCCCACTTTGGTAATCAAAACCTTGATAAAATAATGAAATGAAAGAGAATGATAAACTAACAACATGCAAATGCTATCAACTTACCAAACCCTTGATGATGCAAATCTGAAGTGATGCCCATGGATGCTTCAAAGTGCTTGAATAATGCTTGATAAGATGTTGTAAGATGCTTGAATGCTTGAGATTGCTTGAATATGATATGTGAATGTTGGAGGATCTAAAATGAGGGGAAAATAACTTATGTATACAATCTTGTGCCTTAGTAACCCATGCATACCTCATCACAAGACAACATCAAATTTTTTTTAATAAAAACCCAAAAGGAAATTTTAAAAAATTTGAATTTGGAGTCAAGGGGGATTCATTCACCACCCATGGAAAATGGGTCCCACTGATCTGTATAGGATCTAGACTAATTGCGTATTTGAATGCTTAATTATAACAACTTAATGGAAATATAATTCATGCATACATTATAGAAATTATGCATAAAAATTGAAAACTTAAATTGAAAATTAGAACATGAGAGAGGAGAGAAGAAGTGCAAACAATCTGATAATGGAGTTCGTCACAAACATGACTATGTCTCCAGGTCCGCTCCAATAGAGAGACCGATCCAATTAATATCCAAAAAAAATTGCAAATGCACCAAGACCATTCCTTCTAGCACTCTGGCAGCATAACAATACTTTGTCATACAAAAATGGCTCAAAAATCTCCACAAGACCTCTCTTTCTTATCACCTGTATTTTCTCCACTAAATCACTTGCATTCACTGAACTCCTAAGAGCTTACACTTCCCCCCTTTTATACATAAAATTAGCCTAAAAGGCTAAAAACTCCTTAATTACAAAAAAACAATATACCCCCCTATAAAAAATTCGTACATTGGCATATTTTTGTTTTAGACCACTTTTTGTTTTAGTGGTTAGGGGGTTATAATAAAAAAATAGACCATTTGTTATGGCCTCGGCCGAAACATACAACAAAACAAAACAAGCTCCTCCCATATTTCAATGGGTGACAATGGCCTATTGGTGGTACACCATTTTAGTAGCCATGTGGTCAGGGGTTCAAAACCCGCCTGCCACATTTTAATACCAACCTCTGCCAAATAATGCATAAAAACAAAACTCATGTTGTTTTATATTGAATGTTCATTGGCGGGTGCACGGTAGAAGGTGGCAGTTGTTACAAGGTAGGTCACGGGGTCGAGCCTTCTAATAGACCTTTTGCCAAACAAAAAAAATTTCCAACCAAAGTGGGGGGAAGAAACCAAGCCACGTGTCACACCAGGAGGGTGCCACGTGGCAGATGCTCATTCGCCAAGTCTAACACGTCATCATGCTGACTATGTTGCCAACTGTGCTATGGACTGCTGACTGGACCGATGACTTTGCTACCACATGGATGCTGACATCATTGTATGGATGACATGTGTCAACCACGGATTAGTCCACTTTTGATCTACATAGATGCTGACATCATCACTGTACCTTCAAGTCAACAGAAACTTTGACCGGCCGTATCTCCCACGTACGAGCTCCTTTTTCATTAAAACGAACTTCGTCGGAATCATCTCGATGAGCACTTTGTGATGAAACCATTTTTGGTGAATTCCATGATGATGAATTTTTTTGCTTCCTGTCGGCCCCTGGTACACAGTTTGACCAAAACTTTGACTAGCCATAACTTGTGCAAACAGACTCCTTTTCGCTCCGTTCAAGTTGCGTTGAAATCAGGACACTGAGATCTTTTTGATGGTGTTGAAATCTAGAGCATTGGAGACACTTCAATTTTCACTGAAAATATCCCCTGGATCACCCACTTAGGACCTGGAAATGGGTGTCAAGAATTATCTTGTATTTAATGTTGTTTTTAGGCTTATATTAAAAAATTCACTTAATTAAAGCATATGGGGGCTTAAAGGGGTCAAATAAAGCATAAGAAAGTGATAAATAGTGAAATTGTGCCTAGAAAATCCTAAAATCTTGTTCCAAGACTTTACAATGTTTCAAAATAGGACTTGATGAGTGATGAAAAGGTGATTTCTAGGTAAATTGTAATAAATAGAGTCTAGAAGAGTGTAGAAATATTTTACAACAGTTCACAACACCTTCACAAGACACCATTATTTAAATTTTAGTACCTAAATATGCATGTTCAAGCCATATTACATCATGAAATCAGAGAAAAATAGATCAAACACCATGAAACAAGACCTAAAATGCCATGATAATGACAAGGGCCATTTTTATACAACACATTTAGCCCCCACTTTAATGAGAGGATGAACTTGCTTCAAACTCACACTAAAGTAGCCATGAATATCGAGAGGAGGGTCCAAATGCACTTATGTTGGCAAGATGGAATGATAAAGATCAAGAGGGATGATCAAGCCCCTAGGATGAAGATCCCATGGAAAACTAAGCATATGAACAAAGGAACACACAAGTGTTGAGAATTAGATGAAGCTTTGATCATTAGTCCAACTAGTTGTGGATTAGATCTAGGCTAAAAGAGAATGTATACTCACTCTAGGGTGATAGAACACATGACGGTCCATCGGGTGAGAAGGCCCAAATGTACTCACTCTAGGGCCACAAAACTTTTGATTATCCATGGGGTGAGAAAACCCAAGAGGTAAGATACATATGCTAGTTGGTATGCACTCACAAACACAAAGGTGGTATGGGGAAGAGTCATGCTGCTAGGTGGGCTTCCCACTCAACCATATCAAAGTTATACCTCCTGATAACTTTAACAGGGCACCACAAGGAAAAAGAATGTTCATGAACAAAAAGAAAGGGTGCCATAGACATGCAAGCTATATTATGCAAGGTGGCAAAAAGTGAAAAATGTAAAATGCAAAAATGTAAAATGTAAAATGTAATGCAGATTGCGAGAGATGTTCGAAGAATTGTTAATTTCATGCAAGGTTAGTTACTTAGGGAACATTGTGTGTAATTTCTCCAAGAGAGGACCAATCAAAGAATAGTATATTCACTACTTATGGGATGCAATGCATTTCATCGGGCCACCAAGAGGAATGTAATATGCTAAGATAGATCACACTTATGAAGGAAATTACACCCAATGTCATCCACAAAGTGACAAACACATCACATAAATGACAAGGCTACACTAAGAATCAAGAATGCAAATGAATTATGGTAATGTATGCCCCCCACATTAAAGGAATTGCTACACATCATTTTGTGAGCAATTAATTTAAAGTAGAAAAGGAAAGAAAATGCAAGACATGAGAGACAACTAAGAAAGCCTTATGCCAAGTTATATGTTTTGAATTTAGGTTGTCATGTCAATGAAACTTGAAAGAAAAATAAAGGGAGCTGCCCCCCAGAAAAGAAAGCACACCAAACACATAAGGGATCTATGGAGTTGGGGTCAGTATGTTTGTTGTTGCAATGATTTTTATGAAAGAGCTAAGAACTGTCATCATTCCCCAAAGAACATAGAACTAGAAGAATGAGAGAAAGAAAGAAAAAGAAAAAGAAAACAAAAGTCTGTTTTGGGTCAACATGGAAGAGAAACTGCAGTCTCAATGCCTTGCATCGTCCCCAAAAGGAGAAACACAAGTGAAAAAGGAAAAGAAATGAAAAGGAAAATGAAAATGAAAAATATTTTGGGTCAACATAAAGGAGACATTTTGGTCTCAATGCTTGTGTCATCCCCAAAAGGAAAACAAAAAAAAGAGAAAAATACAAGGACCTTTTGGGTCAACATGGAAGAGGTGTAGGGAATCTCTATGCTTTGTGTCATCCCCAATAGGAAAACACAAAACAAAAAGACAAAAGGACAAGGACCTTTTGGTCGATATGGAAGAGACATAGGGTGTCTCTATGCTTTGCATCATCCCCAAGAGGAAAACACAAAAAAAAAAGTGAAAAAGGACTATGCACAACAAATAGAAGAATAGAGGTACAAATAGAAGAAGTGTACAAAGAGAGGGAACATCAAATGTACATTACAGGGAAACATGATACATGCACGAAAGAAAAATCAAAAGAAAAGAAACATGCAAAATGATAGCATGGTGAATGCAAGTCAACTATCTAACAAGTCATCCGCCTCCCAATCATGTTTAGTGTAATGCGAGGGTGGTTGACTATCCAAAGGAAGAATTACGAGTGCCAAACTAAGATTCGTACGGGTCTGTGCAGGATCATGATGGGCCAAAAAGTAGCAATATGATGGCTATGTGGCTGATGACCTTTTTTTACCCAAAACTCATGAAATGAAAAGGGTTTTTAAAGGAGATTCTCAACTTTCCACAAATATAAATTATGCTTTACTTTGAATTTAATAAGTAATTATTATTCATTTTCTATTCAAATTATGACTAAAGTTCTGATTGATAGACTGATTGAAAAATATCTATAGCTTTCAAATGGTATCATATTTTTTTAATCCAAAACATCCGTCACATTATATGCTTCACATGCTATAGGATTAAAAAAAGAAAAATTGAATTTCATGAATTTTGGCCAAGTTAAGGTGGTCAGACATATGATTTTTTTATATTTTTTAAAAGTTGTAAAAAATTCATAATTAATTATTTACTTGGAAAAAAAATACAAAAAAATATGCATCACATTGGGATAGGAGTCCTTTACATATATCTAAAATATTATAAAAAAAATATTATCATTTTATTGTAGTTACGGTGGTCAGACAGACACCCACTTCTTATTTTTTCCCATAAATTTAAGTACTACTACATTGATATTTCAAATTTTCACCAAATAGATTCTTTGTTTTTAAAACAAACCTAGTAGTTTAGAAACTACATATAATTTTCTACAAATCCTATTCTTACATATTTTTTAAATAATATAGATAACTTATTCAAATTTTTACGTCAAGTTTCCTAACTCTAATTTTTTTGATTTTTTTGCCACTTAAGGGCATGTTTTTTCCATGATAAGCCTGAACATACGCGTACCATGTTCTTCACTTGGTTGAGAGGATATATCATTTAAGCGCATTGTAGATGAAAATAAAGAATTGAGATAATTGTGCACTTCTTCATCTATTTTGGCAATCTCTGCATCATCATCATCATCAAGATTGATGACAACGGGAGGACGTTCAGGGTGATTTCTAAGGATGAATGTATCAAAAGTTGTGGCTCTTGAATTGGTTCAATTTGTTGTGAAGGTTGTAATTGACTATCATGTGGCAGGTCACGAGAAGGAAGGTGATCATCTATTACTTTTGTCAAAGGTAGAGTTTTATTTTCTTTATTTTCTTCTATGCTAGATGGATGAGCAAGGAGATGATGATGAAACCTACGTTCCCTAGCACCGTGGTTTCATTTAATTTGATTTTGAAGTTGTTGTGGTGTAAGAGAAGATTGATTCAGCATAGGTTCTTCTACTTCTAAAGAGGTAAGAACAAAATAAACTGAAGAATATGGGTCAACCACTTTCTCTTTTTCTTTATACACTTGTTTAATGCAAGGAGGTATGACATGATTTGTTTCATTTTCCCTTGGTCATTTAAATGGTCGCAGGGAAGTGTCTAAGGGTGGTTGGTCATGAGGTTGTATGGTTTGTTTGATTTTTAACTCAGGTTGAAGCATGGTTTCATCTATGATAAGAGGTGCAAAAGTGGATGGGGACATGCCACGAAGAGACAATTCAGTTTTTTTTTTGGCTTTGACCTTTTGATAGGCTATGAAAAAGAAGTCCTTTTGAGGTGTGATGGGTTTCATGGGTTCAGGCCAAAAGGCTTCTAAGGAAAAATCTCCTTTAGAGGATAGGCGATTAAATCCACTATGCTATATAGTAAACATTTCATTTCCATGTGGGAACTTCAAACACTTATGAACCATTGATGGGACCACTTTCATTGACTGAAGCCAAGGGTGGGTTATTTGCAAACAAAATTGGTTGGATTATGGAATAATTGAAAATGTTACATCCTAATTTTTAGGTCCTATCTAGAAGGGGAGTACAATCGATCTGATCGTAGGGCATGCAAAACCATTGTGTCTTAATCCATGCAATTAGTTTATTATAATTATCTTGATGTAACTCATGTGATACTAGAATCTCCTTTGTGATCACGTTCTCGCCACAAACGAGATCTATTAATATCCCATTAGTGGGCTTATCATAGATTCTTCTAGCTATGTAAAGAGGACCATCAGTAAGCTTGTGTAGTATGTTTATAGTAGAAAAAAGTGATATCAATAGTTTTAGTGTTTTGGCCCTTACGAGGGATAATGTCTATCACACCCACAAATTTATCCGTAGGAGTATCTTGGGTAACAATTTGAGTGATATCTAGTTGTTCATTATTTGTATCAACATTCATTACATCAGTATTTGAAGGTTTGCTAGCCTTGACAAAGAAAATATTATGTTTAGGCATGGGGTTTGTGAAGATTTGTAAATTTTGGTTAGGAGGTGCAACAAACTTATTGCCTTGATCATTGACACCCACAATGGACAAATGACCTGAATCAATGAGGTCTTGAACTAGATTTTTCAGACACTTGTAGTGTTCAGTGTCATATCCATTTTGTCAATGAAAATGACAATAATAATTAGGTTTGAAGGTGCATGGTAATGGTTGGTTTGAATCAAGTGGTCTAACAGGTGGAAAAGTGAGCATGCCTTGTTGAAGTAATTGGTTCATTATATTATGTAGGGTATCGGGTAAGGGAGTAAATTATCTCTTCAAGTCCCCATAGGTATAAGGAACCATTACTTTAACATTTTCCACTTGATTTGGAACTAGTTGAGTTGGTTGTGGTTGTGGTTGAGGAGGTGGATTGAACTATAAAAAGCCTCTATTTGGTTTGCGAAAGTTCTAATTGTTGTGTTCAAGATTTTCAGCTCGGTTAGACGTGGATTTTGAATCATGACTTGAAACCAAGTTATGGTATTCACACAAGGTTGTACATAAATGCATGAATGAAGGGAATTTCATCATAGTTAATTTATCCTAAAGGTTTGTGTGCAAATTTTTAATAAACATCTTTTGCAGATGTGCATCAGGAATCTTGACATCTATTTGAGCATACAAGGATTGGTAGCATGAGATAAAATCAATTTTTTTTCATTTTTGTTTTGTCTACATCTCATAAGGTCAGCCATTGTATTTTTAGGTGTCATGTGAAGGGTATGTCCAGGACCATAAAGGAAAAAATAGGCCCTTAAGTGGCAAAAAATTCAGAAAAAATCAGAGTTAAGAAAATTGACATAAAATTTTGAATAAGCTATCTATATTATTTCAAAAATATGTAACAATAGAATCTGTAGCAAATTGAATATAGTTTCTAAACTACTAGGTTTATTTCATTTTTTTAAATCTATTTGGTGAAAATTTGAAATTTCAATGCAGTAGTACTTAAATTTCAGGGAAAAATAAGTAGGTGTCTGTTTTACCACCCTAACCACAATAAAATGATAATATTTTTTATAAGATTTTAGATATAAGTAGAGGACTCATGTATGGATGTGACTTATATTTTGGTATTTTTTTCCAAGTAAATAATTAATTATGAATTTTTTATTACAACTTTTAAAAATTATAAAAACTTGTATGTTTGACCACCTTAACTTGGTCAAAACTTCATGAAATTCAATTTTTTTTTAATCCTATAGTATGCGAAGCATAGAATGTGACAGATGTTTCGGATTCAAAAAATGTGATACCATTTGAAAGCTATAGATGTTTCTCAATTAGCCTATCAATCAAGACTTTACTAGTAATTCAAATAGAAAATGAATAATAATTATTTATTAACTTTGAAGTAAAGAATGCTTTATTTTTGTGGAAAGCTAAGAATTTCCTTTAAAAACCCTTTTCGTTTCATCAATTTTGGGTAAAAAAAAGTTATCAGCCACATACCCTACAAATACCCATCAGATCACCACTTTTTGGCCTATCATGATCCTACACATACCCTGAACTTGAAAGTTACTTATAAAAGTATCCAAAATTTCATTAAAGGAGCAGATGGAATGATTGGGCAAGTTGTAAAAACTCTCTAATGCAGTATCTTTCAAGGTCCCTAGAAAATTTTTGGCTAAAAGTTTCTCATCAAGGACAAAATCACTAAATAAAGTTGTATAAGCATTAACATGGTTGATAGGGTCTCCTTTACCTCCGTATTTCTGAAATCAAGGCATTTCCATCCCTTGTGGCATTGGGGTGCATAAGATTTCTAAGGATAAGGAGTTGCTACAACATGATATGTGGGTGGAGTAGATTGACCTTGGCTAATGGTGGAAAGTTGGTGTTGCATGGAAGAAATGATGTTAAGGAGTTGTGTAAGAATAGGGTCGGGGTAAGTGTTTTGAGGTGGAAGGGAAAATGGTGATGGAGTGTAGGTGATGTTAGGGGAAGTGAAAGGAATACTAAGGGGGGTGAAGATGGTAGAGGGGACTTGTGATGCCACAAAAGAATTAGGAATGCTAGTTGGAATTGCAAAAGAAGGAGCCACATGACTAACCTGGTGCATAGTTGTAGTGACTTGTGGATTGGTATAAGTTTGTATGAATGATATGGTTGAAGGGGGAGGAACTAGAGGTCCTCCTTGGATTACATGAATGTTTTTGGATTGGATATTAGAAGAGGCATGCTTATTTTAAATCTCAGAAATTTTCTTCATAACTTGCAAGTCATCATCACTTTCAATCAAACGATGAAGGTTTTCAGTGGCGGGTATGGTAGTTGTTGAAATTTTTTCAAGTGACAAGTCTTGTTGTAAATGTGCAAAATCCACATGAATATTAATGACCTTTTCTTGTAGGAGGGAGTTGTTTTGGGTGTCAAAATTCATTGGATGGAAAGGTGAAGGAATATAAGTGGTATTTTCAATGCGTAATGCACCATTGTCCATACTAGGAGTAGGAGCTCTTGAGATCCCAAGGTCCACAACAAAAGTGCTATCATGGGAGGCCATGAGTCTAGAACTTCGTCTCAATAAAGTATTATCAATGGGGCGCCAAACACTCATACAAGTACCACAAAGATAGGGTGAATGCAAATGAAAAGTAATCTAGGAGTTCAAAATGCAAATAATAGGAATTTTGGTAACTGTAACCAATAAGTAACTAAAAAAAAATAGAAATGCTAGAAAATGCTAGAAAAATGCTTGAAAATGCAGTATGAACAGTGCAGGTGGACTAATTCGCCTAGGGTGGAAAATGAGTCCCAGTATGAATTTTTTTTACATTTTTCAAAAATTTTAAAATGAGTCTAATGCTTTCTAGAATGCAATTAAGCATGAAAAATGTATATTTTTTGTTTTGTCAATGATATGTGATGCAAAAATGAAACCTAAATGAAGTTTTCACTAATGCAATATGAAGTCCTATAATGCAAAAGTAAAACAATGTCCTAATTTAATTTTGATGCAAGAGTAATCTAGGATGAAATATGCAAATAAAATAAGAAATGAAAAGTGTTCAAAATGCATGTTCACCAAAATGAACCATTGATTTTTGGTTCCTATGGATTTCTCTAGCTCTTCTAAGGTTTTCCACCTAAAAGGAGCAAGATATGGCCCAAAACTGCTAAGGATTCATTCAAATTATGTTATGTGAGATGTTTTCTAAGCTAAATGAAGTACACTAAATGCAATTAAGTGACCTATATGATTGAATTTGAATGCAAAACTAAGATTTACGCTATGTTTGAAAACACATTGTGATATGAAAATAATGAACTAAAAGATGAAATAATGCATAATAGAAAGAAATGGGATGAAATAGAGTGCACCTGGGCAAGAATTGAGGAATCTAGAATGTTGTGAATGTTGTTTGAAGTTACTAAAATTCTATCATGGGACCCATTTGCCCAGGGTGGTGAATTAGTCTTGCTATTGGTGAAAAAGTGTCAGAAACAAGTTTCTGACTGTCGAGATCCGAAATCTGAGAAAATATAGATTTTTAGTCTTAAGGTGGGACTCATTCACCACTGGTGGTGAATCAATCCTCTCCAAAAATTATGAGAAATTAGGAGACAACTCTGCAACACCATATTTGGAAGTA
This sequence comes from Sequoia sempervirens, assembly GCA_007258455.2. Classification (NCBI taxonomy): domain Eukaryota; kingdom Viridiplantae; phylum Streptophyta; class Pinopsida; order Cupressales; family Cupressaceae; genus Sequoia; species Sequoia sempervirens. The sequence goes on from VDFB02379711.1 coordinate 88,973,005, forward strand.
TCTACTTGTTGGGTTGTCGAAGTCAATTCTATAGGAAACAAACATAAAACCTTCTCCAAGCTTGAAATAGAGTTGATTTTACTTGAAGCACCTAGTTGACTTGTTGACCAATCTTCAACACCGAAATGCTTGATAAATCTTTATACCTAGGTCTGCAAACACACATGCAAGAGGGGAAAAATGGTTGAGGGTTAGCAAATAGGGGTTTTCCTTGGTCAAACCCCACTTTGATAATCAAACCCTTGATAAAATAATGAAATGAAAGAGAATGATAAAATAACAACATGAAAATTCTATCAACTTACCAAACCCTTGATGATGCAAATCTAAGGTAATGTCAATGGATGCTTCAAAGTGCTTGAATAATGCTTGATAAGATGTTGTAAGATGCTTCAATGCTTGAGATTTCTTGAATATGATATGTGAATATTCAAGGATCTAAAATGAGGTGCAAATCACTTATTTATACAATCTTGTGCCTTAGTAACCCATTCATACCTCATCACAGGCCGACATGAAGTGTTTTTGAATAAAAACCTGAAAGAAAAGTTTTAAAATTTTGAATTTGGAGCCAAGAGGGACTCATTCACCACCCATGGTGAATGGGTCCCACCTAGGACCTAAAAATGGGTATCGGGAATTATCTTTTATTTAATGTTTTTTATTGGGCTTACATTCAAAAACACACTTAATTAAAGCATATGAGGACATAAAGGGGTCAAATAAAGAATAAGAAAGGGATAGATAGTTAAATTGTGCCTAGAAAAGCGTGAATTCTTGTTACAAGACTTTACAACACTTAAAATAGGATTTGATGAGTGATTAAAAAGTGATTTTTAGGTAAATTGTAGTAAATAGAGTCTAGAAGAGTGTAGAAATGATCTGTAAGTAGAGGTTTACAAATTAACTTGTAAATTAAATCTAATTACAGTAATTTCTTGATCTAATGTAGACTTGCGTGATTATGCTTTTTTAACCGTTGAAATTACAATAAGGTACACTTTAAAATCAATCATTGAAAAATAAACTAAATTGAGCTAGAGAGAAAATTAGACAGAAGAGAGGAGAATAATAAGATAAGAGACAAAACAATCACACGCAAGTTGATAACGGATTTCATCCAATGAGGACTACGTCTCCGGGTCCACTTCTTAATGTTGGGACCGCTTTATTAATTTTTCCAAGCAATGATTTTGCCTTGTTACAATTTTCAAGCTTCAAAAACCTACATGAAATTCCTCACAATCTCGCTCACTTTACAATTTTTGGTGTAAACCAACACCTTGTAAATCTCCTCCAAAAATCCTCACACTCAATATTCCCTCCAAGTAATTTTTCCTTTGACAAAATTCTATCTCCCAAGTCGCTTCTAAATCCCTTAGCTTTTCCAATTCCCAAACACCCCATTTTATATCATTTTACATGCTTATTATGGTTGAAACCCATAATATTACAAATCTTCTAAAATCAAAGTTAGGAAACTTGAGGTAAAAAATTATCTATATTATTTCAAAGATATGTAAGAATAGAATCTATAGAAAATTGAATGTAGTTTCTAAACTACTAGGTTTTAAAAAAAAAAAATCTATTTGGTAAAAATTGGAAATTTCAATGTAGTGCTATAACCTAACCACAATAAAATGATAATGTTTTTTTATAAGGCTTTATATATAAGTAGAGGACTCATGCGCCGATGTGATGCATATTTTTTTGTTATTTTTTTCCAAATAAATAATTAATTATGGATTTTTTATTACAATTTTTTTAAAAAAATAAAAATTGTATGTTTGACCACCTTAACTTGGTCAAAACTTTATGAAATTCAATTTTTATTTTTTTAATCCTATAGTATGTGAAGTATATAATGTGGCACAAGTTTTGGATTCAAAAAGTGTGATACCATTTAAAAGCTATAGATGTTTTTCAATCAGCCTATCAATCAGGACTTTAGTTGTAATTTGAATAAAAAATGAATAATAATTACTTATTAAATTCAAAGTAAGCCATAATTTATATCAATGGAAAGCTGAGAATATCCTTTAAAAACCCTTTTCGTTTCATCAAATTTGGGTAAAAAAATAGTCATCAGCCACATACCCACCATATTGCCACTTTTTGGCCCATCATGATCCTACACATACCCTTAGCACCCATCTATATCAAAGTGTTTTTGTGGTCTAATGGTGGGGCATGATCATTGTAAAGAGTAGGTTGTGTTTTCAAAGTCTCAATCAACATTTTGACCAAACATTCATGTTGACTGTACCTACAGACCGAAGGGTGCCACGTCATCGCCACGTGTCACTTGTTGATTTGTTGACATTGTTGTGTACACTTACCATGTGTCACCATAGGATTGGTCCACATCATCACATTTTGAACCTGCCACGTGCCAATTTTAGTGTTGCCATATCAGCATGATGATGTCATCATTTGACTTGGTCAACCCATTTTTTAGCAACTTTGACCAGCCATAACTCACTCATATAGACTCTATTTCGATGAAACAAACATCGTTGGAAATCTCTCACTGAGTTCTTCACAATGATACCAATTTTGAACACTTTTGACAACTTTAGATTTTTGACCTTTTTCAGGCCTCCTGAATTGCTTGTTGACTGGATCTTTGACCGCTCATAACTTCTGCATATAGACTCCTTTTGATGTGGTTCAAGTTGCCCCAATATTGTGTTGGTGAGCTCTACACAATGATGTCATTTTCATGATATTTTGAGACTATGATTTTTTAGGTTTTCTGGATCCTTCTGGACCAAGAGATGTTTTACAACACTTCACAACACCTTCACAAGACGTCATTATTTAAATTTTAGTACCTAAATATGCATGTTCAAGCCATGTTACATCATAAAATTAGAGAAAAATAGATCAAACACCATGAAACAAGATGTAAAAGGCCATGAAAATGTCAAGGGGACATTTTTCTAGGACACACTATTGTAAATACCACGTGTTCTTGGAGACCACAATGATGAGTGTCAGACATTGAATGAAATACTAAGTAAGTACCACTTCAATGACATTGACTACTATCCCATAATCCCATAGTACACTTTCTAACTCCTTAACATGCAATAGTTATAGAATCTTCCATTCTCGCTATTGCATGGCCTTTCCCATCACTTACCTTGGCTCATTCTTGCCTTGCACTCAGTGGGGGCAAGAATTTTTTAGCCTTGTCCTAGTAATGCATTTTTCCTTGTCCCCTAGCTATGTTTTTCACCTTCTGCTTATCTTGACTGAGACTGGAAGGTGGATGACTTGTTTGATGGTTGTCTTGCCTTTGCATTCCTACTATTTTTCTTTCTTTTTGGTGTGATTGCATGTGCGTAATGTGATCCCTCATGACATTTTGTTTGATGTTCTCTCTCTCTTTGTGCAATTCCTCTATTTTTCCCTTCATTCTTTTATATGTCGTACATTTATTTTTCTTTTCTCTTTTTCCTTTTGTTTTGTGTTTTCCTTTTCGGAATGATGCAAAGCATTGATACATCTTATGTCTCTTCCATGTTGGCCCAACATGTCTTTCTATTTTCTTTTTTGCTTTTGTTTTGTGTTTTCCTTTTGGGGATGACACAAGGCATGGAGGCCAAAATTTTTCCTTCATGTTGATCCACAAGGCTTTCTTTTTCATTTCGCATTTTCCTTTTCTCTTTTCTCCTTTTTTTTGTGTTTTCCTTTTGGGAACAATGCAAAGCATTGAGACATCCTATGTCTCTTCCATGTGACCCAAAACATAATCTTTTTCTTTTGTTTTCACTCTCTTTATGTCATTCTTCCAGTTCTATGTATTTAGGGAATGATGACAGTTCTGAGTTCTTTAATCAAAAAATTGCAGCAATGAACATACTGACCCCAAATCCATAGATCCCTTATGTGTTTGGTGTGTTCCTTTTTGGGGGAAACCCCTCTTTATTTTCTTCCTTTTTCATTTGCATGATGTATCCTTACTTGAAAACATATGACTTGGCATATGGATTTCAAAGTTGGCTCTCATGTCTTATTTCTTTTTGCACTTTTCATCCACTACTTTAAAGTAATTTCTCAGAGAATGGTCTATAGCAATTCCTTTAAAGTTGCCCAGACATACATTGGAATTATCCATTTTGCATTTTTCTTTTTCTTGGTTCTTAGTGCAACCTTCTTGCTTCATATGATGTGGTTGTCACTTTGTGGATGACATTGGGTATAGTGTCCTTCATGAGGATGATCTATCTTATCATATTACATTCCTCTTGGTGACTTGATGTGATGCACTACATCCCCTAAGTTGTGAATCTTCTATTCTTTGATTGGTCCTCTCTTGGAGACATTAGACACAATGTTCCCTAGGTTATAGACCTCACATGAACTAAGAAAGACTCCTTTGAACATATTTTACATGTTTCATTTTGCATTTGTTATATGGCCACCTTGCATAACACAACCTGCATGCCTATGGTACCATCATGTTTATTCATGAGTTCTACCTAGCATACAAATCTTTTTTTCTCTCATGAAGAACGAAACAACATTTTCCTTTGTGGTGCCTTATTAAAGTTATCAGGAGGTATAACTTTGGTATGGTTGAGTGGGAAGCCCATTCTAAGGCACAAATTTCCCCATAGCCACCTACGTATTTGTGATTGCATACCAACCATGAGTGTCTATTTCTCACCTTTTGGGATTTCTCACCCGAAGGAAAACAATGAGTTTCATCACCCCAGAGAAAGTATGCATTTTATTTCCAAACAAATAGTCTAGATCTTATCCACAATGGGTTGGACAAACAATCAAAGCTCAATCTGATTCATTTCTTTCGTCTTTCTCTTTCCTTTTCCTCTCTTTCTCTTTCATGTGCATTCTTTGTGGTTATGTTTAGTTTTCCATGGGATTTTCATCCTTGGGGATTGATCATCCCTTTTGATCATTGTTGTCTCATCTTGCTAACCATTAGTTCAATGGAACCCCTTTTGAGATGCATTGCTCTACTTTAGTGTGATTTTGAAACAAGTTCATCCTCTCACTAAAGTGGGGGCTAAATGTGGACACGTAAAAAGTAACCCTTCTACTTTTTCTTGTTTTTCCCTCCTTGTGCTTAACTGGCTTGATTTTTCCTTGATTTAATGTTGCAATGTGGCCCACATATTCACATTAGGTCTTGAATCTTTATGAATCATTAAGACTTTATGATGTCTTGTAAAAGTGTTGTGAAGTGTTGTACATAACAAATTTTCACACTTTTCTAAACTCTTCTTATTATAATTCACCTACATACTCCCTTTTTATCACTTACCAAGTGTTATTTTTAAGTGTTGTAAAGTTTTGTAACAAAGGCTTGTGCTTTTCTAGGCTTTTCATCAACAAATACACCTTTCTTATGCTTTATTTGGCCCCTTTATACACTTACAGGCCTTAAATAAGTGTATTTTTAAATATAAATCTGACAAAAATCATTTAAGACAACTTAATTCCTGACACCCATTCACATGCCTTGAGTGGGACCCATTCACCATTAGGGGCGAATGAGTTCCTCTTGGCACCGATTTAATCAAAATAAATTCAAATTACTAGCGGGATTTTATTTCTTAAGACCTAAGGTCGAATTGTGATGTATTTTTGAGAAATTAGGGCATAATTGTGTATAAATATATAATTTTCTATTCATTTTAGCTCCCTCCATTCATTCAAGTATTCCTTCATTCATTTATTACATCATAGTATTCAAGCATTCTAGTATCCTTAATCATTCAATCAAGCATTCGATCATCTTGGAGTAGCATATCTTCAGACTTCAACATCAGGGGTATGGTGAGTTTATGACATTGCATGTTATTTTTTCATCATCCTCTCTTTATTTTATTTCATTTTTAATGGTTTCACCAAGGAAAACCCCTATACTCTAACTCTTAACACTGTTTCCCCTCTTTGCATGTGTGTTTTGTAGGTCTTGTATGCAGATTTGTCAAAGAGATAGGTCTCAAAAGTGTCATAAAATTGTCAATGATCATTCAAAGTCAACAAAACCCTATTTGAACCTGGAGAACACTTTCCCATCATATTTTCTAGATTCGGATCTGACAACCTGTCAGGTAGAAAAGTGTAGATCAAGACCCATAGAGTTGACCCTTGCCTTTTCAAAAATCTGTAGGTGGACTAATTCACCTTATGTGGTGAATGATTCCCACTGGTAGGCTGGATAAAGTGTTTTCTAAAGTTTTTGTTGCCAACATCCTAAAATCTATTATGGCAGTCTTCACTAGAAGCATGACTAATTCACCATCTATGACGAATGAGTCTGAGTGGGCTTCAACAGTAAACTTTGCAACATTCAAGAACCTCTCCACATCAACTTTTAGCCTCGAGGTGCACCTCATTTAGTTTCATTAAGTTCTGTTATTGTTTGTTTATATTTTTTGTTCCTTTTGCATATCATAACGTGTTTTCAAAGACTTTGCATTTCTTAGTTTTGCATACAAAATCAATCTATTTTATCAATTCTTTGCATTTAGATCATTTCATCTAGGCATATTTCATTAATTTTACATTAATATTGAGTGTGAACATAGACACTTTTTACCCTATTCCTTTCCTTTTAGGTGAAAGACCCTAGAAGTGAAAGAGAACATTAGGGTACCAAAACCCATGTTTACAATTAGTTTAAATTTTAAAATATTTTTAGAGGATTGCATATCTAGATAAAGGGGTAATAATTTTTCATGTTTTCTATTTTGAAATCCTCATAATAGATTTTGTTGTTTATTTAAAATTCAATGTTAATTTAGATCTTTGAAATCAACATACCTAGTTTGTTACCATCAACCAATAGGCACCTTGAACATTATAGTCATATTGACCACTAAGTAAACTAGAAGTTGCATATAGTGACATGCAATGATGAGATGATAGGCAGAGCAAAGTACACATGGCTAGAATGCAATTTAAGAGAGAGTAAAGGGTGTCTAGATATGTCAACATAGCAAATGGCAGCATATATTGTAAGTTTTAGTTGGAACATTCATTTTATTACCCCTATGTATAGATTTGTATGTATGCTAATGCCAAACATAATAAAGTTATCTGAAAGGTTATTATATCATTGATTTGCAATAGGAGATATAATTGTCAAATAAGTATACATTTGCACAAATCATGGAGAACCAAAAACAAGAAAAAGATAATAGCATCCATATCTTTCTATTGATATTAATTGTGTACTATTTTTTTTATTTTTAAAGGGAGTTTGACTTCACATGCGATTGGAATATCTCTCAAAACATTATATGCAAACATTTTCAGTGCAAGATATGAAATTAGGGATTGTTGTATGAATGTAATCAATGTTCAAAGAAATATTTAATAATATACCAAACATAAACTCTACAACATTAACTATTTTATTTTGTTCCAACCATAACCAAGAAATGAAGGTCATAAATCAACTAACATTGGTTTCAATAGTGACCCAAATAGAGAAACCTAGAAAATTGTAGCCACAAAACCTATGCAAAACGATAGCTACATAATGCAACCATAAAGGAAACAAAATTTTTGTTAACAAACAATATAGTCTTTTCTTAAAAACCCTGTAGAGAATTGAAACAATATAGCCTTTTGAACAGAAGCTTATCGAAAATGAGACAATATAGCGTGAGCTAGACAATAACAATTGACAAACTCTGTATAACATCAACAATCTTATTCGATTGCAAACATAACCACAAGTTGCAAGCCATGAAGAGAGACCCATAGGAAATTGACAACAACTAACCCATAGAAAAATATACTCTTCTCTCAACACAATCTTATCAAAAATTGAAACAATATAGCCTTTTTAATAATGCCTTCTTGAAAATGAAACAATATAGCTTAAGCAAGAGAACAATAATCAACAATTCCCAATGGAATATAACACAAAGTGTATAAGATTAACTATTTTATTCTATTGCAACCATAACCTAAAACATATAAATTTTATCTAAATCTTATGTCAGAAACATAGAGATTTGTACATAAAAAATATAAAATAAACCACAACAAATGAAGTCTTCTCTCCACCCTACCATATTGGGTCTTGGAGCTTCATGGACTCTCACCAAACCCCCGAGCAAGAATATATATCTTCCACCACTCTAATCAATGGAAAAATGAATATTGCTTATTACAATAAAAATAGAGTATATTAGGATCTAATTGTCTATTTGACCACTGTTACCGATCTTGCAGTCACAATCATTATTCTGAAAGGTCATTCAAAACACATTAGCTCATCAAATTTTGGATTATGGCTAGAATATACTCTACATGTTGAGAATAACAAAAATGTGAAGTTTAGTGTGGTGATCATCTGTATTTGATAGATAATATGTAAATCAAGAGATATAAAGAGTTTTATCATTTATAATACATAATATGTAATGCACCTGTAATGCAAGGGATGAAATAAATAAAATATAGCCATATGTGTGCACGTGGCGGATTGCAGTATGAAGACAAGAAAAGAAGGCCTAATCTCTACCCTACCATATTGGGTCATGGAGTGCCATGCACTCTCACCAAACCCCTAAGCAAAAAAATAAATTTTCCACCACTGTGATCAATGGTAAAAGCAATGTTTTGGCCCTTGATGATTTTATACAAGATCATTAAATCCACATTATGGTTGGAGTATGCTCTAGAAGAATAACAACAAAGTGTGAATTTTAGTGGAGTGATCATCTCTAATTTGTAGACAATATGTAAATCGAGGGATATCAAAGTTGTGTATTTTATAATACATAATTTGCTATGTACTTGTAATGGGAGGAATGAAGTAATTATAATTTAGGCATACTTGGTGCACGTGGTGGAATGCAGTATGAACACAAGAAAAAAAGGCCCAATGTCCAACCTACCATATTGGCTCATGGAGTGTAGTGCGTTCTCACCAAACCATTGAGCAAAACAATAAATTTTCCACCACTATGATCAATGGTGAAAGTAATGTTTAAGTTGATGTTGACTTAATACAAGATCTAATGGTATCAAAAGGTCTATGAAGGATGATTATTTCGGTTGAGTATAGCTACAAACATGAAAGGATAATCTAAAGTTTAGTGTAATAAACACATACCATTGGTAGACAATAAATAAATCAGAAAATATAAAGACTTGTACAATTAATAACAAATAATATGCAATGTAGTTGTAGTAGAATGAAGTAGCCTAATAAAATATAGGCATACCTTGTGCACATAATGGATTGGAGTATGGACACAAAAATGGAGGCTTGCTCTCCACCCTACCATATTGGGTTAGGGAGCCTCATGGGCTGTCACCAAACCTCTGAGAAGAAATGCTAATTGTCCACCATTTTGATCAATGGTGAAAGAAATTCTTTGGCACCTAAGAAAAAAATTTTAGTGGAAATCAATGCTATACATTTTTAATAAATTGACATGGAGTTGTGAAATAAGAAATGAAAAAAAAGATATACAGGCTCACATTGTATACATATGGAATGTAGGTGAAGTCCATACACCATGCAAATGTGGAATTGTAAAGCTATTTAACATTTTGGAGATCTCTACACCATGTATATGAATAGAATGTAATTGCAATCTAAAATGGTTTGACTAGAATATAGCTACAAAGAAGGGAAATGTGAACTTTGGTGAGGTGAACATGTTTTATTGGTAAGGAATATGTAAATTATGAAATTTAAAAGTTTCTATAATTTACAAGCGAAATATATGTAATACCACAATTACATGTTACATATAAAAAATGATAAGGAAGTGAATTTAGACATGGTGGAGATTCTATATGCATAGAAATCAAGAGGAAAGTGGAAGAAGTACACTTACCATAAGGAATAACAACATTTGATGATGATGGAAATGACTAGTATTGTTGGAGACGATCAACTTGTTTGATTTATAGTGCACTCCAATTGTTGGTATGTATCCTATAGTATCTATCAAAATACAAAGTTAGATCTACACGTAATCGCAAAAAATTCAGTTCAAGTGAAATCAATGTTCATGAATGGTGAAATCAATGTTCCTTATTAGACTTCATATACAATTTATCATTCAAATAATTTATTTTTTGAGGCTATAAGGAATAATAACATAGATACATATATGCACATAGGAAAACTAAAATAAAATGAAACACAACAAAGGAAAGCTTCCTACCCACACTAACAAATTTGGCCATGGAGCATCATAGGTTGTTACAAAAATATACCCATAAGTAGTCTTCAAACATATGAAGGAATATTGATGCCATGATTGTTCACAGTGGTGGACATTGTATTTTCCCTATGTACAAGTCTGTATGCATATCATAACAAATGCAAATGCTATTGATACATATTGATCCGTATGTCTACTTTATGTGACATTCTTGGAATGATAAATTTTATTTTCAAGTATTATATACAAGATTCATTCCTGTAAGAAATGGGAAAATAATTATCACAACCAAAAATTTTGTAGAGCTTTTGCAACCATCGCCCCATGCAAAGAACACAAAGTGACATCCAACCAACTTCACATAAGCTAAACAATGCTTGTTCAAACTTGTATCTTAGGATTAATTGTTGTATTATTTCCATGTAGTTGTCATGGTTGTAAGTAATAGCTTATTTTAAAGCCTTGGAAAACATAGTGAATTCCTACACAAACCCCAAATGAAACAATATTGTAAAGGGGTTTTTTGATATACTCCTGTTGTCACTTGCTTCAAACACATATCTCCCCGCTAGCTTATGTGAAAAATAGTTGGGGGAAAATTATCATAGGTGACACTTTTCTTTTTCTTTTACAAGAACCACCCCATGTAAAAGACACAAAATAACCTCCAAGCATTTTCACAGAAGCTGAGGAATGCTTGTTCGAACTTGGACCTTTCGGGAATTTCACAGATGCTCACTATGTTTCCTAGGTTTTAAAAATATGTGGGAAAATGTGATTTCACACATGTCATGGATTATGTCCCCCCTTTTTTATGGCAATATAGAACTTGAAAATGCTAAGCCTGAGCCAATTAATTTACAGAAGAATAGGTACTGCATGTTTTAGTTGAGAAAATAAATTTCAATAAATGCATGATGAGGGTCTCGAACAAAAAAGCTGCAACTGTTAATTGAAACATGGGTACCCATTCTTTTGTTCCATGTGATGACAACTCTCAACAAATAGATAGAAGGCTACATGATAGGAAGCACCAATAAATTTATGTGCAGAAGTTTAACAATAGAGATAAAAAAAAAAGAGGCAACCACTCTTTGTAAAGAATAAACATAAGGAATATATATGAATGTTATCTACATGGGTGATCCCACAATATTGGTTTACAGTTTTTGGCCAAACTAGACACTAAAATATTTATTTCTAGCTAAATCTTCAGTTTCGGGCACCTATAGTGGCTAAACCATGAGGAATTTGAAGGTGATGCAAACTAGTGATTTGTGAAATTTTGTCTATAGATTCTAAATATATTTTCCAAAATTTTTGGAATCAGATTGCACTTATTTTTCCATCTTCAAAAACTAGCTTTTTTCAGTAAACAACATTTTTAAGGAGTGACGCTCACCGTATAAGGCATAACTTATTTTCCATGAAGGATAATTTTATTTTATTTTAATTTAGATTTGTAACTATGATATCTAGTGCATCTAGTTGGTTTCATAGTGTTTTATTGAATTTTTTTACTTAATCAAGTTTCGAAGTCAAACCAATTACAATTCAGACAGAGGCAGACTGTATAATGCATAACTTTTTGTGTATGTATCGAAATTCATTTTTTCATCTTTTGTTGGATCAAGGACTTCAATATCTGGTGCACTCATATTTTTCAAAAAAAAAAAATTGATAATCTGCTATTTTTCCACATGTATAGAACTGAGAGCCTATTTTTCAGTGAAAAACCTACATTCACAAGAAATAAAAAATAAATATAATAATCAAATTAAATTTACTTAAAATTATACTTTTTGGGAAGCTTATAATAAGGAATACATACTTATAATAAAATAAATTTTAAATTAATTCATTTGATCCCCCAAAACATAAATCAAATGTGGTTTTTTATCAGCATTTTGATAGGTGTAAAGGAGACTTCGTTATAGGTATGGTTTAAATTTAGTGAGGTTCTATCCAAAGGGGTTTGATATAAGGTAGTTTGATCACACCCTCTTTAATTGGAATCCTTTAAATGGAAATTTTCAAGCCTTAAATTATTATACTTTCTAAAAATATGTGATTTCAACAAAAATCAAGATCTCCTAGAAAGTGTAAACCACTTTTGTGGCAGCACCCACATATCTACACATAGTGGTGAATACTAGTTGCAAAGTACAAAAGATGGGCATGAAATTATCTTTTCTGATTTTCCTGTCTGTATAACTGTTGATACTAATATTGTTTCATCTATGCCTTTTGTTGTGTGCTGATGACTGTAATTCCTTAGCTTAAGCTATATTGTTTCATTTATGGCTAACACACTTTTGTAATGCTTTTGCAACCATCATCCAATGCAAAAAGCATAAAATAACCTCCAACCACCTTCACAAAAATTCCACAGCTGATGATCACACTTGCACCTTCACAGAAGCTTACCCTCCTCACTGACAGCTTTGTTGGAGAACAATAGAAACCCAGAGAATGCCATCCAACAATGCATTATCAAATATTGTGCAGACATTTGCTATGTTTTCAGAGGATTTTACAGGTAGGTGTTACTTACAACCATCACCACTACTGCATTGTAACCCATCACCACAAAACTGATCCATAAATAAAACAATATTGGTTGCAACAATGGCCCAAATGGAAAAACCCACAAAACACAAAAGAAATCACACTAACATATAGCAATGGTACGAAATCCAACAATGCTTGATTGAAAATTTCATAGGTATTCACTATGTTTCCCAAGGCTTTAAACGATAGGTGTTATTACAATCAATAAAAAAATGAGAAGTATATGTTGCTTACAACTAATTTGACATACATACATATCTGCATACAGATAAAGGAAAATGATATGCAAGAGAAGAAGTACATGTAAATTTTTATGGCATGTTATTTCAAAGCAACAAATTCCTATCTATGCATTGGACGCATGAAATTGATAAAGATGTATGTGGAAAACAAAATGTACACCAATATATATGGTTGTGGAGGAAAATGCAAATATATATGCATTGTTGATTGTTTTTGGGAAGCTTTAAAATAGGTAACTTGGCTGACAAAAATTCCATCCAAAGTTCACACATATAACCTATTGGGTAAAAGTTTCCATATGGAGGCAATCATTGCAAAGCAATAAAGACTATTTCATTTATCATTTCCATATAGGGGTGATCATTGCAAAGCAATAAAAATAGACCAATTGATAACAACATTGTTTCATATATGCATTCCATAGACTGGCAATGGGCACAATAATATTTGGAGTTCTAAAGTTACCAAAGCAATTAAATAGTTTATGTTACTTTCCATAGGGAATTGTTGATTGTTGTTATGTAGCTTTAGCTGCTATGAAAATTGTGTGCCACCATAGTGACGGTTGTTTCTACAAATGACATATATACATATGCATACCCAAAGTTGTTGATACATGCTAAAGAAATATAGATAAGTTTAAATGCACATATATGTGTATGTTGCTTGCATAGAGGAAAAAAAAAATCACTTGGCACAACTTTCCATGGTAGCATTGTTGCATGTATGTGCTACATATATTGGCGATGGTTGCAATAATACCTTGCATTTAAAACTTACCAAAGTAATTGAGTAATTTATGGTATTTCAATAAGGAATTTTTCAATGTTGGGTTGTAGATTGAGCTGCACAACATACACAACAAACATTATAGCCAAGAACCAGATGACATCCATATCCAACATGAAATTATCATTAGAGATTGCAAAGCAGTAGCGAGAACATTTGAAAAGAATTAGATGCATACACAAACATACACACTTACATAGACAAATACATCATAGACACATATATCTACACAAAAGTTTGTTAAGACATTTTATGCACAGAGAGAATTGAAAACAAGATGAGAACAATATTCTATTTAAAACAACTCACATATACCTCTAAATATTGAATTGTGCATGCATATACACATAGACATCCATTAGAGACACATATATCTACACACATCTATATCAAAAAGTTGTATGCACTGAGAAATTTGAATTACATGCATGTATATTTATCTATACGCATTTGTAAATGTATACATGCACACAACAATGTCCACAAGTATATATACAAATGGATGTAAATACTGATGCATCTCTTAAATAGGACAACAACTCTAGAGATAAATAAACAACATAAAATAAAATCAGAAATATACACTTAAAATGGAACAAAATTATAAGCAACATAAAGAATAGAAAAGAAAAAAAGTTTATCTTTTTTCTTAAACATTATAAGTTATACTTCATTGTTTTAATATATAACTAGTTAAATGAACAACAAAGAAATAGCAGTAGAAAGGAAATTTCTTCTGATGTGACAAGCACTACAAAGGAAGAAAAGGAAATAAATGTACAGTCAACATGAGCTATACAAAATATGCAAAGTCACAATTAGGAATGGTTGTTTAGGTGTTCAAGGCAGTACAAAAACTATCTCTAAAGATTCTTGTACAACAGGGGAAATAGTAGACAAATCTATAGTAACACCTTGCAATTAGCTTCAAAGTTAACCCTTGCAACTTTCACTATCGTTATTTTGAGCCTTGTTTTTGATTTATAAGTCTGAGTTTTAATAAGAATAGTGAAAAAAAAATGAGGTGTAGGTGACAAAATTGATAACAGACTCAGCAGTCATTGCAGTGGAAGACTCATATTGCAACATGTAAAGTTTTTTGTTGACATCTCCAATAAGCTTGTTGTAGCCTCATCAAAAGCAATTTCCAAAATCTCGCCTGTGTGGTCTTCCATCTTTAGTTGCAATAAATATCAAAAGTCACAATCAGCTATTGTTGTCTAGCATTTAGGGCATAACCATGTATTTTTCTCAGATTGTTCACAATTTTTCTTGCATCATCTACCATTGGCCTGCAATGGACATGCAGTGTAATAGAATGCATCATTTTTTATTTATTTTACTGTTGCCTTGGGGTATGTGTAGGATCATGATGTGTCAAAAGTGGCGATATGATGGGTATGTGTAGGGTATGTTTCTGATGACTTTTTCTTTACCCAAAATTGATGAAACAAAAAGGGTTTTTAAAGGAGATTCTCAGCTTTCCACCAATATAAATTATGATTTACTTTGAATTTAATAAATAATTATTATTCATTTTCTATTTGAATTACGACTAAAGTCCTAATTGATAGGTTGATTGAAAAACATCTATAGCTTTCAAATGGTATCACATTTTTTGAATTTGAAACATGTGTCACTTTCTATGCTTCGCATACTATAGGACTTTTTTTTTTTAAATCATGAAGTTTTGACCAAGTTAAGGTGGTCAAACATACGAGTTTTAATATTTTTAAAATTTGTAATAAAAAAATCATAATTAATTATTTACTTGGAAAAAAATTACAAAAAATATGCATGGCATCCGGAAATAAGTCCTCTACTTATATCTAAAATTTTATAAAAAATAATTATCATTTTATTGTGCTTAGGGTGGTTAGATAGACACTTCTTTTTTTTTCTTGAAATTTAAGTACTACTGCATTGAAATTTCAAATTTTCACCAAATAGATTTTTTTTTTAAAATAAGCCTAGTAGTTTAGAAACTACATTCAATTTGCTACATATTCTATTCTTACATATTTTTGAAATAATATAGATAACTTATTCAAATTTTTACGTCAAGTTGCCTAACTCTGATTTTTCTAAATTTTTTGCCACTTAAGGGCCTATTTTTTCCATGATGATCCTACACATACCCCTTGATAGTAGCTTGTAAAGTTTCTGGCAAGCCAAGGTAGTGATCTAAGATATATGCACTAGTGACTCTCCCATTTTCCAAAACAACCTTTCGAGGCACTGTCTAGGGGTCACAAGAATAGGTGGATCAATATGTCCTTGTTGGATCAAGGGTTGTGCTTGTGGTATGTTAGGATTTATATATGCAAGAGTTCATGTGGATGTATTCAGAATTGGTCCATTGAAGTACCCAACACATGCATTTTTAACAGCAAGGATGAGAGCCGAACGAGGGGTGTACCTCTCCAGTTCATCACCCTTTGCTTCCCAATTTGAGCCCCACAAATTAACATCAATTGAAAAGGATGAAAAATCATTAAGTTTAATTGTCCTCTGAATTGTTTAGGACTGATCCTTTCTTTGTATAGTTGATACCATTCCTACATGCACCACAATGCCAATAATATCAATCAAACCGTTATTAGTACAATTTGCAATTTCATTTATCGAGATGAATTTAAATACTTTCTCTAGCACAAAGGCTTTATTGTCACAACATTTTAAATTTGAGTTTTGATCCAAAATGATTTCCATCTGACTATTTAACTTATTAAATTTCCTTTCTACTTGTCTCACCGAGCCCTTTGACACATAATAAGTATGACCCACCTCAACCCTATCATAATGCAATTTTGCTATGTCATTAAAGCAAGTAATTCATATTTATGTTCCCTCATTGTCAATAATGTCAAAGCTTAATACTTGGACCTCGCACCCCTTTCTGTTGTAATGATGCATATCCCTTTTTGTTGATACCTAACCTTTTATTGTCCATTTGGTTTGGTAAACATTCAATGCTTTAATAGGCTTGATATTCGTAGGAGCGTCATGTTGTCTTGGGGATGTATTAATTCCAAATGTTGAGGATCATTTGGATGGGGAGGGCGAGTCGCAGCCAACTATTTGTTCCTCTTGATCTCTAAACAAATATCTAGGTTTTCCAATTAGTTGGAAATTTGACATTTTGACATCTAAGGATAGTATGACAATCATGCTGGAACAAAATGAACATCAAATACTTTAAAAGGAATTCCACACAAACAAGGAAGCATAAAACTACAAGTACGAGTAAGGTAGAACTATATCTAACCTTGATTTCTGCAACTTTCTACATAGATACTTTGTCAAGCACAAAATGAAACCTATTTTTAATGCCCCTATAAACAAATGGTCATTGCATTTTGTAGGAAGAGTTCCCATCTACATGTGGGTTCCATAAGAGAGAATGAATTCTTACCGGTCAACTAGGCTTTGATTGCCTCCTATTTTTTGGAAAGACATTAGTTGGAGGATTGGAGATGGACAACATCTCCAACATCTATAGATCATATCACATTTGTTGTTAAGGTTGGATTTACATTTGTATCCTACAAGGTAATTAAACTCAGCATAGTGGAAGCAATGAGATATTTATGACTGTGACTCAACTCTTAAAGCAAACAACAATATTGACACATTTTGAAACTGTAACATTTTCCCCTCTAACACATAGGTAACTCCCAAATGGCCAAAAAAATGAAAGGGAAAACAAAGAAAAAGAGTTCAAATATAAATTAGTTAGAACATATATCATAACTATTAATTCAAATGAAGTATATTCTCATTTTGTTTGGTGCACTTGAGAAAGTATCAATATAATTGGTAGCAACAAAAATCTAAAGAAGAAACAAACCTACAAGACCGATGCTCAAGGATTTTTCACCAGCCTTAGTAGAGCTAGAGGCCACCGAAATTGTTGGGGCTGCTCTTTTGTACGATGAGAGTTGCAATGCTAACAAATGACTGCAAAGTCTATGACTTCAAAACACAACATGGGTTCTCAATTTTTTTGCATAGGCATTAAGAATGTGACAACAAAATATTAATAAAAATAAAGGCTTCAATGATTCATATAATGCTTAACATACAATTTGTTATTCCAATTTTATTGTTTCATTTTTAAAATCTCTCCTTTTTTTCCTAGAGACATCAAGAATAGGAAGGAAAAGAAATAATTAGGTAAAAGGCTTCAATGCTATATATAACAATTAATATAAAGTATATCATTTAAAGTATGCACTGTCAAGGTTTAGACAAACAACTATTTTTTAGAAAATAATAAACATTGGGAAGAGTAGGTATGTACATTTCTCACATCCACTTTGACATACATACAAATATACACATAGGAAAATTCAATATTGTCTCATTTATGGCTTTTGTTTTGTGCAATTGGTTGTAATATATTAAAATAGTCTATGTTTTTTTCTATAACGCAATGTTAATTGTTGTTCTCTAGCTTTGGCTATATCCTTTCATTTGCAATGCATAATAAAATAGTTAATATTATAGAGTTTATGTTTTTATCCAAAAGGAATTCTTGACTATCATAGTGACTGATTTCATTTTGACTATCCACAAAAATCTACATATACGATATTATATATGCGAAAAAAAATTATTATAAAATAGTGAAAAGAGACGTTATGATTCCGAAGATGTCCCAACAAAATAAAGTTAGGGATTACTATATATCAATGTTCTTTGCATCCACTATGAGATACATACATTCCCACAAATAGGTGAAACACATTGTCCATCAGTGCAATCAAATGTTTGTACAATTTTCAACCAACCATTGTTGACTGTCATTATGTGGCTTCACTATTTATCACAAGTATAAGCAAGGGGAGCAAGCTTGTGTAAGTGTGCAATTTTGATCATGCCATGTGAAGATGCTATGAAGGTAGCAACAGGTTTTTTTTTGCATTTTGCTACATTGGGCGATAGTTGGAAAATCATTACAAAAGTATTGGCTCTGATAATTTATTGTGCATTTGTTGCAGATACTGAAGAAAGCAAGAAGCAAAGAGAAATCAAGCAGGAAGAGGTACACTTGAACCAAGGAGGAAGAGGAGGAATTTGAAAAATCTATTTATATTTCCAGTTGTTCTTATATATACTTATGGATATGGTTCTATGCATGTATATATCTACATATGCATATATACAAACATCTATCCATGCAATTCAATGTTCCTAGTGCATACATCTTCATACAATTTTGTGTAGGAAAATATGTTTGTAATAAATTTGTGTGTCTAGAAAAACACTAAAGTATAGGTTTCTTTTGTTGCATTTGATTGTTATTTTCTCTGTGCACATATGTATGTGTGCAAAATAAGATGTAGACAACATTCATATAAATCGCCCCCTTGTTTATTGCTTTGCTAGGATAGTTCTTATATGTTTTGGCCTCAAGGGGAAATTTTTCAATAATAGGCTTCATATTAAGCATAATAAGAAAGATCACTTCCCACATTCAATGTGCTGAAAAGCTCGTGGAAGTTAGGAGAATAGCATAAACTATTTAGTGACTTGAGCTCTCACAATATCCATTCATATTTGACTCGCAATCTAATAGTAAATGGTATAGAATTTATGATGTTGTCCATAAGGTCTTGCTGGTTGTTGGTCTATAGATGTGGCTATATTATTTCGTTCCCGATAAGATGCTATTGAGAAATAAAATTTACTAGGTTGGTGTCGAAACTAATATTGTTTTATTTAAGGACTGAGTCTATATGTCTGTATATGCAGTTTCTACATGTATCTTTGAGGCTATACGTATAACTTATGAATATTTGAGCTATTTATCTATCGTTCACCTTTTTTTTTTTTGGTAGCCAAATCTAATTTTGTTTGTTTCTACATTGTTGGAACTATAAACCAGATATCCTCTACTATATCAAACATTGATGCCACCATCTCTATAGAGCTTCTTCCTTGAATAACTTCTAAGAGCTTTTCAACACATTGTACATACGAAAATTGTTTCTTCTTATGCTTACAATAAACCCGAGTATATATGAATGTTGTATACATCTAATTTTATATACATACATATGTGCATGCAAGAAAAGTATAATGAAGCACTACATTAGATGGGAACACCTGAACAATACAAAAATTCATAGCAACAAAACCATCCAAAACCAATGGTGCATTATTCTTTTATTTTTAAATAAAGAATGTTTGGCACGTTGATAGAGAAGGCCAACAAAATGGCATGACCATTAATCGTTGTGTGGTTTGCATGTAATGTTGATAGCTGTAAGGAACACTTTCCCTTAAAGCCCTCAGAAAACACAACGAATGCTTGTGCAATTTTTGATAAGGCATTGTTGGGAAATCAAACAATATAGCCTGCCACAAACATATATATATTTACAAACTACATTGTTTCATTTATGGCTTGTGTTTTGTGCCAATGGTTGAAAAATAGTTAATCTCATGTGTTTTTTGTGAGTTTTCCATCTTGGTTGTTGTTGAAACCAATATTGATTCATTTATGGTTTGTTTTTTGTGGTGAGGGCTTTGAATCAATATGTTACTACAAGCTTTTTTTGTGTTTTGTGGGTGTTTCATCTAGGTCACTGTTTGGAGCAATATTTTTTGTGGTCATGGTTGCAATGCAATGAAATAGTTAATGTTATACAAGCTATGTTGTTTTCTTTAAGGCAGTGTTGATTGTCATTCTCTACCTTAGGGTATATTGTTTCCTTTTTGGTAAGGTTTTATTGGGAAAAGACTATATAGTTTATTCAAACCAATTATATTGTTTGATTTACGGTTCAGATTTTGCAGCATTGGTTTTGCATGGGTTTGTTACTATGATTTTTAGTGTTATTATGGTTTCCCCATCTAGCTAACTATTGATACCAATATTTTTTCATTTATGGCTTTCATTTTGTGGCAATGGCTACAATGCAATGCAATAGTCAATGTTATGCAATTGATATTTTTTTTCATAACACATTGTTGACTGTTGTTGTCTATGCTAGGCTATATTATGTAATTTTTGGAATCCATTTAGCGTGGCTAGGAAAGGAAGGTGGCAGATTTTTTTATTTTTTTTTGAAATTAAAATCATTTTTTGCATCAATAGAGAAGGCCAGTGAAGCGACATCAGCATTAATTGTTGCATGGTTTCCATGTAGTGGAAATGGCTATAAGTAATAACCTCCTTTTTAAGCATTGGAGAATATAGCGAATGCTTACGCAATTTTTGAAAGGAAATTTCCCTATTGCTATATTTTTTTGTTTCTGAAAGGGTGTTGTTGGAAAAAAGGCTATATTGTTTCCATTTTTGATAAGGCATTCTCAACTGTCGTTATTTGGGTCTAGCTTGTTGTTCACCATAGTTGTGAGTGAGGAGGGAAATCTTCTCTAGAGGTCCAAGTATGATCATCAACTGTGGAATTTTTTTCAAGGTGGTTGGAGGTTATTTTGTGTTTTGTTGGATGTGGCAATGGTTGCAAAGCAACACAAAAGTGTCGGTTGTGATAATTCTTTACCCATTTTTTTGCAGATAGTGGAGAAAGAAGTGAGTGGGGAGAAAGTAGCAAGTAATAGGGGAACTTAAAGTATGCAAGAAGAGCTATGGGAAGTGGTGCAAGGGAAAAGGTGGTGAGTTGTTTTTTTGGTTTTGGTGAACTTCGATTAGAATATTCGCTAGCCTTCCCAATTTTTTAGCTCTCCAACGTCGGGGAAAGGGTGACAATTTTTTTTTATTTTTTTTATAAAAAGCATTTGGCGTGATGGTGGAGAAGGCCAATGAAATGGCATCAACATCAATTATTATATGGTTTTTGTGTAGTGGTGACAAACCCACAAAATTGTAGCCACAAAACCCATGCAAAATGATAGCCACATAACGCAACCATAAACAAAATGATATTTCTTTTAACAAACAATATAATCTTTTCTTAATAGCACCCTATCATAAATTGAAACAATATAGCCTTTTGAACAGAGCCTTATAAAAAATGAGACAATATAGGCAGAGCTAGACAACAACAATTGGTCTATATTGTTTGGTCTATTGTTTTCGTCTAGTCACAGTGGGCAGGAGGGAATATTGTTTGTTTGTGCATTGGTTTGTTACTATGAATTCGTGTATTTTTTTGTGGGTTTTACCGTGTTTCTCTCATCTGTCTTTTGTACACTACAATCAACAATGCATATATATGCATTGCATGCATTAAATAGACCTTCTTAGTTATTATTTCTTTGAGCCTCAAAAAAGGAGTTTTTCAAATGATAGACTCTATAGTAAGTGTCATAAGGAAGATTAATTTGACCATTGATGATAGTGGTGAACAATGTATGTTCTTGCTCAAGGGTTTGGTGAGAGCCCATCATGCTCAATGACCCAATGTGATAGGGTTGAGAGTAAGCCCCTTTTTTTTCTATTTGATTTTATATTTCCTATCTGCGGGTTTGTGTGTTGTTGACATTAGAGGGTATGTTCAAGATCATGATGGGCCAAAAAGTGGTGATATGATGGGTATGTGTAGGGTATGTGGCTAACGAATTTTTTTTACCCAAAATTGATGAAACAAAAAGGGTTTTTAAAGGAGATTCTTAGCTTTCCACCAATATAAATTATGCTTTACTTTGAATTTAATAAATAAATATTATTAATTTTCTATTTGAATTACGACTAAAGTCTTGATTGTTAGGTTGATTGAAAAACATCTATAGCTTTCAAACTGTATCACATTTCTTGAATCTGAAACATGTGTCACATTCTATGCTTCAAATACTATAGAATTTTTTTAAAAAATGAATTTCATGAAGTTTTGACCAAGTTAAGGAGGTCAAACATACTAGTTTTTATATTTTTTAAAAGTTGTAGTAAAAAAATTCATAATTAATTATTTACTTGGAAAAAATTACAAAAAAATATGCATCACATTGGGACATGAGTCCTCTACTTATATCTAAAACATTATAAAAAAATATTATCATTTTATTGTGTTTAGGGTGGTCAGATAGACACCTACTTCTTATTTTTTCCCTGAAATTTAAGTGCTACTACATTGAAATTTCAAATTTTCATCCAATAGATTTTTTAAAAAATAAACCTAGTAGTTTAAAAACTACATTCGATTTGCTATAGATTCTATTCTTACATATTTTTCAAATAATATAGATAACTTATTTAAATTTTTACGTCAAGTTACCTAACTCTATTTTCTAAATTTTCATCACCACTTAAGAGCCTATTTTTTCCATGATGATCCTGCACATACCCTCGATGCACACAGTATTTTATTGTTTGAAGACCACCTATGGATATATTTGTATAATAGACACTTCTGTGTAGGTGGTTAGAGGTTAGTTTGTGTTTTGTGTACGAGACGATGTTTGCAAAAGCAAAAGGAAAGTGTCACTTGTGATAATTTTTTGCCAATTATTTTTTGCAAAAAAGCTAGAATTTGCATGGGTTTATTACTGTGATTTTTTTTTGTGAGATTCTTTCTATGGCTTCCGTTTTCTAGCTATGCCTGCAACATAATAAAATTGTCAATATAATACAGTTTTTTGTCACTTGTTGTTCGCTAGCTTGGGTTATTTTTATCCATTGGTTTTCCACTCATAATTTGTTTGTGCTTTGTACAAATAATCAACAATGCATATATATGTGCACCTAACTTCATATATATATATGTGTGTGTGTGTGTGTGTGTGTGTGTGTGTATTCAACAACACCTTATTGAAAATAAAACAATATAGCCTAACCTAGAGAACCTAGAGATCAATAATAAATAGTGCACAATGGAATCAAATATCAATTGTATAACATCAACTATTTTATTCCAATGCAACCATAACCATCAAACAGAAGCCATAAATCAAACAATATTGGTTTAAACAACAACTGAGATATATATATACATATATACACACACATATATATACATATATATACATATATATAAATATAAAAATACATACATACATATATGTATGTATATATATATACATACACACACATATATATATACATATATATATATATGTATGTATATATATGTATATGTATATATATATATATGTATATGTATATATATATGTATATGTATATATATATATATGTATATATATATATATATATATATATATATATATCTGACATTTGTATATTTCCAAATAGCAAATTCCTAGATATGCATCCAATGCATGATGTTGGATTGTATTTTTATGTGTCTGTACAAAATTAGATGCAAACAACATTTGTATGCACATGAGCACGTACATCAAGTATAATAAAAAGTAAGACCCATGTTTCATCTCACACTTAATATATAGACTGCTAATCTAACAAATCCTTATTAAGGCCTAGACAAATAAGAACCATCTATAAACACATAGGAAAATAGCTAAGAATGCCTTATCAAGAAGAACATGAACTGATTTATTACTTTGCAACCATTGGGACAACAAAGAAACAATAAATGAAATAATTTATTCAAGGAAATAGAAGAACAATCAACAATGCCCTATGGAAAATAGCACAAAGTGTTTTACTGCTTCAACAAGTATTAAATACAAGGTCAACAAAAGTGGAATGCAACATATCAACCAACAAGAGAAACATATATGCACCTTTCAGTCATTCTATTTTCCAATAATTGAATTCTAAACATATTATTATAAGCAAAACTACCAAAATCATCTTCATTGAAACTTAAGGTCTTTATTGTTGAATTTCATCACTAAATATTTGACTCTTAGTAGCTTGTTATGCCAATTAATGATCATATGAACCATAAATCAAATTCATTTCAATAAGACACATATTAAACAAAACATTCATACAATTATGTTGCAAGTATAAGCACAAAATAGAAGGCACAAATGAATAAACAACAACTGTTAATACAACCATTTCCATCACATGCAAACCATACATCAACTAATGTTGGTACCATCGAGCATTCAAGAGAGCAATTATCCACACAACAATTTCCCTCAATTGACTGGCTGAGAAGGCTACAAATTCAAACCTTTTGTTGGCTATAATAATGCTTTGCTTCAGACTAGGCAATATATTATAGGAAACAAAATATTTGAATTCATAGCCTTTTCATTCAGGAAAATGAGGGAAAATTCAATCTAGATGTTTTATCTCTTTATAATTTTGAACAAGCCAATTGAATGTCTAGAAAAAAAAATGGTATACACATCTATTTAGATATAGCAGTCTCTATATAAATAGATTATTACATGTGTATATATATATCTGGCTATACGTGTGTGCTCTTGATTGACCCTTAAGGTGTTTATTCTGAGGTTCAGTGGGAAAATTCTTTTACTCTCAAAACCTTGTTATCCTAATTAAGTACCATATGAACCATTCCTACAACTCATTTTAATAAAAATCATATATTAAACAAAACATTATTTAAAAGGGGAACAAAACATTCAAATTTATTGTGTTGAGAAAGTTATTTATTTCGAAACAAATTTGTTATTTCTTACATTCTTAAAAAATAATTCTTACAACAATAGGATTTATATTAAACATAAGAAAGAACACTGGTTGCCACATACATGTGCTCAACACCTTTTTGAAGCTATTAAAGGGACAATTCAAATACTTATCCCAAGACTGCACAAAAAAAATGAAACAACCTAGCCAACGCTAGAGAGGAAATCGTGACAATGCCTTATGGAAAATAACATAAGCTACATAGGATTAACTATTTGGCCACATTGTAACCATCACCACTAAATGGAAGTGACAAATTAATAAATGACAAGTGTTATCACAACCATCGAAAGCATATAGAAAGCATACAACAATCAATGTTGGTGTGAGCCAACATTTAATTTCGGTAGCCTTCTCTATCCACATAGCGGGAAATACACCACCCTATTCCCAAAGACATCCAACAACCGCCTCTACCACCTTTCTCATGGCCATCTGAAGGCTAAAATATTGGGAGGTTGACAAAAATTCTAGCCAAAGTTTTTTTAAAACAAAAAAACCATCCGCCACCTTTTACACGACTGCCAGAAGCTCAAAAACCAAGAAGGTTCATGGGAATTCCAACCAAAGTACACACAAACAGTCTATTGGCTAACAATATAGGGAACAACATTCAACATAGATTGTATAACAATGAATGTTTCATTGCATTGCAACCATAACGGCTAAATGAAAAACCATAAATCGAACAATACTAGTTTCAAAGTTACAAAGCCATGCAAAAAAATAATCTTTTCTCAACACCACCTTATTGCAATTTGAAAATGATAAATCCTTTTCAACAAAACCCTATAAAAAATGTAACAATGTAGATCAAGGAAAACAACAACAATCGACAATCGCTATCAAAATTAAAATGAATTGTATAACATTAACTCTATTAAAGCTGGACAACAACAATCAACAAGGCCTCATGGAAATTAACACAAACTGCATAAGGTTAACAATTTTATTGCATTACAACCCCACATATATATATACATATATACATATATATACACATGTATACATATTTATACATATATAAATATATATATACATGTTATACATATATATATACATAAGTTGTATATGGCATGGCTTTTGTGTGGATAGTTTTGAATGGGACTATAACTGTGCTTTTATAGCATTCTATGGTGATGGTTGCGATGTATATATACATATGCATATATATATACATATCTACATTAATAGATACATATACAAATACATATATATGTATACACATAAGTTGTACATGGCCTGACTTTTGTGGCCAAGGTTTTGCATTAGACTGTAACTGTGATTTTTAGCATTTTGTGGCGATGGATGCAATGGAATAAAATAGTTAATGTTATGCAATTCATGTTGTTTTCATAAGGCATTGTTGCTTGTTGATGTCTGCCTTAGGCCATATTGTTTCATTTTTGGCTTCTATTTACCATGAATAGTTGCAACGCAACAAAATAGTCAATGTTATGGACTTTATATATGTAGATACATATACATACATATATATACATACATATACATATATATATACATATATATACATATATATATGTACATATATGTATATACATATATATAAATATACATATATATTTGAAGTTAGATGCACATATATACACATTGTTCATTGCACAAAGTAGAGAAAAATACAGATTAACAAACCAATGAAAAAATATAACCCAAGCCACCCAACAATAATGAACAAAATCTACATCATCTTAAAAAATTTATTCTGTTGCAGACATAGGCAGAAAATGGAAGCTATTAGAAGAAGCCCACAAAAAACCATACTAACAAACCCATGCAAATAATATACTCTTTTCAAGGCAGGACCTTATCAAAAATCAAAAGAATCTACCCTTCTCAACAACACTATATCAAAAATTTAAATGTAGCTTCTAAGGCTATATGGTTTTATATTCGATAAGGTGCTCTTGAAGAGGCTATATTAATTCAATTTTTGAAAAGGTGGATTCTTTTATTTTCGATAAGGTGTTGATGTATATCTGAACTTCGATGTGCATATATACTCATTGTTGATTGCAAAAAGCACAAAAAATCCACAATAACAAACCAATGCAAAAATACAAGCCAAGCCAGTTGACAACAATTGCAAAAACTACAGCACCTTAACCAAAATTGAAACAATTCTCAACAGGACCTTTTGGAGGATGAAACAATATAGCCCAAGATAGACAACAACAACAAACAAAAGTTGCATAACATTAACAATTTTATTTTGTTCCAAACATAGCTACAAAATGGAAGCCATAAAGAGAAACAATATAGCTTTCTCAACAACACCTTCTCAAAAATTAACAATGACAAACCCATCTAAAAATATACTCCTTCCCGAATGGAAGCATATCAAAAATTGAAACAATATAGCCTTTTAAATACCACCTTATCAAAAGTGAAACAATATAACATAAGATAGAAAACTATAATCAACAATACCTAATGTAACCAAACATAAAGTTTACAACATTAACCATTTTATTCTATTCCAACCATTACCACAAAACGAAAGCCATAAATATATAAATATACATATATATGCATATATATACACATATATACATAGATACACACACACACACACACACATATATATACATATATATACATATATAAATGTACATATATATAATAGTTGTGAGTGAGGAGGGAAAGCTTTTGTGAAGGTGCAAGTGCAATCATCGGTTGTGGAATTCTGGTGAAGGTGGTTGAAGGTTATTTTGTGTTTTTTGCATGGCTTGATGGCTGCAAAAGTAGTACAAAAGTCTTAGATGAGATAATTTTGTGCCCTTTTTTTGCAAATGGTGGATAAAGTACAAAGCACAGAGAAGGCAAGAAGGCAAGCAGGAAGAGGCATATTTGAAGGAAGTGGGGAGAGGTGTGGCAAGAGTTGCATATTGGAAAAACCATTCCTTGAGTATCTCTAAAATAGTCTATATTATTTTACAAAAATATACTCCTTTCAAATAGAGCCTTATCAAAAATTGAAAAAATATAGCCTTTTCAACAACACCTTATCGAAAATGAAACAATATAGCATAAGACAAAGAACATTAATCAACAATACCCAATGTAACCAAACATACAGTGTACAACATTAACTATTTTATTATGTTCCAACCATAACCAAAAAATGGAAGCCATAAATTAAAGAACATTGGTTTCAACAACAATACAGTTAGAAAAACCCACAAAAATATAGCCACAAAACCCATGCAAAATGATAGCCACATAATGCAACCATAAAAAAAACAATATATTTATTTTAACAAACAATATAGTCTTTTCTCAATACCTTATCGAAAATTGAAACAATATAGCCTTTTGAATAGAACCTTATATTGAAAATGAGACAATATAGCCTGAGCCAGACAACAACAATTGACAAAAATTGTATAATGTCAACAATTTTATTATGTTGCCAATATAGCCACAAAACACAAGCCATAAAGAGAAACCCACAAAAAATTTACATATACATAAATATATGTATATACATACATATATATAAATATATGTATATATATACATATATATATATATATATATATATATATATATATATATATATATATGTTTGATGTTGTGGTTGTGTTGCTGATATGTGGTTGTCATTGATGTCAACACTATTAGCATTATTGTATTGAAGGCTATATATGTCAAGGATATTGAGAAATTGTTAAAAGAAGAGTTCCAGGTCGCTAGTGAAACAATGAAGATCGTGAAGGTGTCTTGTTTTGTACATTGAAGATAAGTTGTTGTGGACTAAATGGTTTATTGTTGAGAGTATCTAGTTCATCTACCGAAAGTTTTAGAGGTCCACGTGAAGATTTGATCGTGCTATGAACAGTTGTGTTCTGTTAGTATTTTTGTGGTTTCTATCATTGTTCTTGATTGAAGTTTATATGTTTTTGGTAATTTATATTGTTGTGGATGATTCTCTATTAGTTCTTGTTTTTTAGGGATGCTTCTAGATCATTCTTTATCCTTGTTGTACGTCCATGTTGATTGATGTGCTTGTGGTCAAAGATGTTTCTCGATATGTTCAAGTTTTCATCTTCTTGGCCGACACGATGGTTGTAACATGTTGTGAATCCTTGAATATTTAAATTTGAATGTTTGGCATGCTCGAGGATATTGTTTTGGGTCACATCATGATACTAGCTGACAGTATTTGATCCACATTGAAAAGTTATTTGTAAATTTGGGCCAACATTGTGAATATGTTTTATATTTTTGGTTGACTAAGTTGTTGATGTAATTTCATGTTGCTGATATATAAGAGCGATTTTTTGAGCAAAGTTAGTGTGCATAAGAGCGTATGTATGACAAAGAAAGTGCAGATGTGTGAATAGTGTCCTAATCATACGATTGCAAAGCAGAGTGAGAAGAAGTTTGAGTGAAGTGTGAAGAAATTTTTTTGTGCATAATTAGAACTGTAATCAGGCTTATGAAGAAGCTATTTTCTCAGTTCATACCATGTGGATCTAATGTGTGTTGTTGTGTATTTTTTATACAGTGAGCCCTCTTGTATTTGAGCAGTGAGCTCTAGGAAGTGTGCCTGAATGCATGTGCATTCCCATTATTTTTCTTATAATTTTAATAGGATATAATATTGTGGACTAACATCCACCATGGTTTTTCCCCTAATAGGGTTTCTGCATAAAAAATCTTGGTGTTCTCTGTGTTTCTGATGTGTTGATTGTTTATGTTTTATTGTTCATTCATCAAATTTGAGATTAAGTTAAGTAAATTTTGAAAATTCTTAATATTCTATGACAACTGATTCACCCACCCTCTCATTTTTTTGTCCTTTTTTTTCCAACAATTGGTATTAGAGCAGTTTCCTTTGAAGAATTTTAAAAGCTTGAGGAAATTTGAGATGGCATCATAGAAGAAGGATAATCCTAGATTTGATGGAACAAACTACTCATTGTGGAAAAGTAGGATGGAGTGTCACTTGAGGTGTATTGGTGAACCCTTCTAGAAGATTACAAAAAATAGATATGTTATTCCTCAGCATGGTCCTTCCACTACTGATGACATTAAAGAGGATGAGAATAATTCTAGGGCTATGGAAGCTTTGTTGAGTGCTCTAACAGATTCATAAATGAAAAATGTGATAGGTCTGAAGATAGCTCATGAGATGTGGATGAAGTTGGAAAATTTGTATGAAGGAGATGTACATGTGAAGATGGCTAAGCTACAGAGTTTGAAAGGAAAGTATGAAAATTTGAAGACGGGTGAAGATGAAAATATTTCTTCCTTTATGCAAAGAGTAAATAAAATAGTGATGGGTATTAGATGTGTCAGTGGTACCCTAGATGAGGAAGAAATTGTAGCTAAAGTGCTCAGATCATTTCCTCCCAACTACAAAGAAAAGGCTCATGCTATTGAAGAAATCGAATCTTTGATGAATATGACAAGGGATACACTAATTGGTAAACTTCTTGCCTTTGAGTTGAGGGAATTTGGTAAATCTGTTCCCAAGAATGAAACTACATTTAAGGCTAATGTATCCAAAAGAAACAAGCAAAGATATGATCTGAGAGAGAGTTCTACAAAGAAATGAAATAACTTGAAGATGAAGAAAGAGAAGTAGAAGAGTTGGAAGCACTAATTGTATAGAATGAAAGTAGAGGACAAGGTAAGTATAAAGGAAATATTTCTATCAATTTTTTTTCTTGTAGTAAAATAGGTCATTTTGCATCAAGGTGTCCTAAAAGAGTTCCTATATTTAAGCCTTATAAACCGAGGTTTCAAAAGAAATGCTATTTTGCTAAAGAAGGAGTGACTGATGAAGAATCTGATAAAGAAAATGGAAATGAAGATGATTGGGTTTTCATTGCTATCAAGGAAAATAGTCTAGTGGCTACTAAATCTACTAAAGTTGAGAAAGCTCTTGCAACCCAAATTGAAGAAAAGGATGAGTGGGTCATTGAGAGCAGATGTTCACATAATATGACTTGTGAGAAAAGAAAAATTTAAGTATAGAGAATTATGATGGTGGGGTTGTAAGATTTGGAGATAACAATGCTTGTGTGATTCATGGCAGATGATCTATTTGTCTTGGTGGTAAGAATAACACTAATGATGTTCTTCATGTTGAAGAATTGAAGCACAACTTGTTGAGTGTTGGAAAAATGGTGGACAAGGGTTATGATCTTCAGTTCAAAGATGGAAGATACAAGATATTTGGAAGTTCTAGAAATGTAATTCCTTCATGTAAATAGATAAAAGGTAATATTTTTCACTTGAATGTTGCTAGTGAAAGATGTTTATTTGCTCAAGTAGATGAAAGCTGGTTATGGCATAGAAGGTTGTGTTATGTGAATTTTGATAACATTGTCAAAATAAGTTCCACTCAAGTAGTAAGAGATCTACCTAAGCTAGTGAAGCCTGCTAACACAATTTGCAAGGAGTGTTAGATGGGAAAACATACTAGAGTCTCTTTTTGGAGAAAAAAACATCATTCAAATGGGTTACTAAAGCTAGTGCATATTGATCTATGTGTTCCCTCTAGAGCCAGAAGTCTCAATGGAGAAAGGTACTTTATGCTACTTATTGATGATTATTATAGGATGATTCTTAAGAGAAAAAAGTGAAGCATTTGAGAAGTTCAAAAGTTTCAAAGCTATGGTAGAGAATGAGAAAGGTCTGAAAATAAAATGCTTAAGGTCAAAAAGAGGTGGTGAGTTCACCTCAAGGGATTTTAACTCTTTCTGTGAAGAGCATGGAATCAGAAGATATTTATCTACTCCCTAAACTCCTCAATAAAATGAAATTACAAAGAGGAAGAATAGAACAATTCTCGATGTTTCCAGAACAATTATAATTAAAGGAAATGTGCCTCACATCTACTGGAGTGAAGCTGTAAGCACTGCTATGGACACTTTAAATTCAGGTAAATGTAAATGGCAATTCTAGTAAGACTCCTTTCGAACTATGGTTTTGTTATAAGTCTACTATTAAATATTTCAAGATCTTTGGAGGCAAGTGTTATATCAAGAGAGATGAGGATATAGGAAAGCTTGATGCAAGAAGTGATGAAGGAATCTTTCTAGGTTACTCTACTAAAAGCAATACCTACTAGTGCTTTAACAGAATACTAAGAAAAATGGTTGAGAATGCAAATTCCAGAGTTGAGGACTATGCTAAATCATCCAGATACTATGGATATGATTTGGATGAATAGGAAGACAACACAAATAAAGGGAAGAATTCTCAGACATAGAATCAACTGCAAATTGTGCTATATGTTCCGGTAAAACAACTTCAATTTGTTTCGGTAAATCAAGGTAGCCAAGAAGGAGAGACAAGTACAAGTACAAAAGAAAGGACAAAGGAACTAGAAGTCCAAGAAAATCCTAAAACTCTAAGGTATGTGAAGCTAAATCATTCTGAAAATCAAATTATAGGAGACAAGAATAAAGGTGTGCAAACTAGAAGAAAGAATGTAAAAGAGTATTGCCTGATTTCCATGATTGAGCCTAAAGATGTCAATGAAGCTTGCAATGATGAACACTGGATGGAAGCTATGAAGGAAGAAGTAATGCAGATTGAAAAGAATGATACATGGATACTTGTTCCAAAACCTAAAGATAAAAATGTGATTGGTACTAAATGGGTCTTTTAGAATAAGCTGAATGAACAAGCTGAAGTGATCTAAAATAAAACAAGATTGGTATGTAAAGGGTATTCACAAATGGAAGTTATTGATTTTGAAGAAACCTTTATCCATGTTGCTAGAATTAAAGTTGTAAGGTTATTTATTGCTTATGCTGCATATAATAATTGTAAAGTCTATCAAATGGATGTGAAGTCAGCTTTTTTGAATTGTGAACTAGAAGAAGTAGATATTGAACAACTAGATGGATTTCAACTAACTGATCAGGAAAACATGGTTTTCTAGTTGAAGAAAGCTCTATATGGACTCAAGCAAGCCTCCAGAGCTTGGTATGCTAGACTGGACAAATACTTACTAAATCTTGGATTCAATAAAAGTATTGTTGACAACAACTTATATTTCAAATTGGATCATGACAAAGAGTTAATTATTGAGGTCTTTGTTGATGACATTGTTTTTGGAGAAAATGGCAATCTATGTATGAAGTTTGCTGATGAAATGAAGAGTGAATTGGAAATGAGCATGATTGGAGAGATGAAATTATTTTTTGGATTGCAAGTTACTTAGTTAGACAAGGGGATCTTCATATCTCAATCCAAATATGTGAGAGAATTGTTGAAGAAGTTTGGCATGGAAGACTCAAAGCTTTTTGGTACACCCATGGTAACCAGATGTAAGTTAACATAGAATGATGATTCTCCCAAGGAAAATCAAACAAGATATAGCTCAATTATTAGTGGATTTCTCTACTTAACTCGGACTAGACCAGACATTATGAATGTTGTATGTATGGCTACTAGATTTTAGGCTAATCCAAAAGAGTCTCATGTGAATGCTATAAAGAGAATCTTTAGGTATCTAAAAGGAATAGTTGACTTTGGGCTTTGGTATCCTAAGGATGATCATCTTACTTTGAATGGATACACTGATGTAGATTGGGAATGAGATGTAGATGATAGGAAGAGTACTAGTGGGTATGTGCAAGATCATGGTGGGCCAAAAAGTGGCAATAAGATGGGTATGTGGCTAATGACTATTTTTTTACCCAAAATTGATGAAACGAAAAGGGTTTTTAAAGGAGATTCTCATATTTCCACCAATATAAATTATGCTTTACTTTGAATTTAATATGTAATTTTTATTCATTTTCTATTCAAATTACAACTAAAGTCCTAATTAATAGGCTGATTGAAAAACATCTATAGCTTTCAAAAGGTATCACATTTTTTGAATCCAAAATATGCGTCACATTTTATGCTTTGCATACTATAGGATTAAAAAAAGAAAAATTTAATTTCATGAAGTTTTGACCAAGTTAAGGTGGTCAGACATACGAGTTTTTATATTTTTTTAGAATTTGTAATAAAAAATTCATAATTAATTATTTGCTTGGAAAAAATTTACAAAAAAATATTCATCACATCGGGGCATGAGTCATCTACTTATATCTAAAATCTTATAAAAAAAATATTATCATTTTATTGTGGTTATGGTGGTGGTCTGACAGACACCTACTTCTTATTTTTACCCGAAATTTAAGTACTACTTCATTGAAATTTCAAATTTTCACCAAATAGATTTTTTTTTTAAAAAAAAACCTAGTAGTTTAGAAACTACATTCAATTTGTTATATTCTTACATATTTTTGAAAAACTATAGATAACTTATTTAAATTTTTATGTCAAGCTGCTTAACTCTGATTTTTCATAATTTTTGGCCACTTAAGGGCTTGTTTTTACCATGATGATCCTGCACATACCCTAGTGGTGGTGCCTTCTTCCTAGGGAAGAATCTAGTGTCTTGGTTGAGGAAAAAGAAAAATTCCATTTCTCTATCTACTATTGAGGTAGAGTATATTGCTACTACAAATAACTATACTCAAGTGATGTGGATGAAATAGATGTTGAAAGATATCAGAGTAGTATATGATGAACCTATTGCCATATACTGTGACAACTCAAGTGTAATTAACATATCAAAGAATTTGGTGCTATACTCTAAGACCAACCATATGTCAATCAAGCTTCACTTCTTGGGGGAAAAAGTGAGTGAGAAAGAAGTCAGACTACAATATGTGCCAACCAAAGAAGAGATTGAAGACATTTCACCAAGTCATTGTTGAAGGATACTTTTGATTATATTAGAGGGATGTTAGGGGTGATTACCCCTCCTGATATGAACTAAAGATGTATTTTCTTGCATCAATCTGTGTGCTTCATAGATATTTCCTGATCCAGATTGATGTTTTTGTGGCTGCTACTCATGGGGAGTAGTCAGATGTGTAGATATGTGGTTTAGAGCTTGTATGTGGGAAGATAATGCTTATCTTTTCCATTTATTTCAAAAGGGTAGAAGAGTCATGTGAAAAAATGTTGCTTATCTAGAGTGAAGAGTCTCATGGAGAAGATCATGTAGAAGAGGTTAAGGAAGAATCTAAGGGGGAGTAAGTGTTGTTTGATAGTTGGGTTGATGGTGTTTTTCACATGATGTGTTTCCATCAATGCCAAAGGGAGATATTGTTGGATGTTGTGGCTATGTTGCTAATATGTGGTTGTCATTGATGTCAACACTATTAGCATTATTGTATTGAAGGATGTATATGTCGAGGATATTGAGAAAATTGTTAAAAGAAGAGTTCCAGGTTGCCAGTGGAACAGTGAAGATCATGAAGGTGTCTTGTTTTGTACATTGAAGATCATTTGTTGTGGACTAAATGGTTTATTTCTGAGAGTAGCTAGTTCATCTACTAGAATTTTTAGAGGTCCATGTCAAGATTTGATCGTGCTATGAATAGTAGTGTTCCGACAGTATTTATGTGGGTTATGTTAGTGTTCTTAATTGAAGTTTATGTGTTTCTGGTAATTTTTGTTGCTGCAAATGATTCTCTATTAGTTCTTGTTGTTTTTGGATGCTTCTAGATCATTCTCTATCATTTTTGTACATCCACATTGATTGGTGTACTCTTAGTCAAATATTTTTCTCGATATGTTCAGGTTTTCATGTTCTTGGCCGACATGATGGTTGTAACGTGTTGCGGATCCTTTAAGATTTAAATTTGAATGTTTGGTGCACTCGAGGATATTGTTTTGGGTTGCATCATGATACTAGCCAATAGTGTTTGATCCACATTGAAATTTTATTTGTAAATTTGGGCCGACATTGCGAATATGTTTTATATTTTTTGCTAACTAAGTTTTTGATGTAATTTCATGTTGTGGATATATAAGAGTGATATTTTAAGCAAATTTAGTGTGCATAAGAGTGTATGTATTCTAGAGAAAGTGTAGATGTGTGAATAGTGTTCTAATCATTCGATTGTAGAGTAGAGTGAGAAGAAGTTTTAGCGAAGAGTGAAGAAGGTTTTCTTTGCTTAACTAGAATTGTAATCATTCTTGTGAAGAAGCTATTTTCTTAGTTCATACCCTACGGATCTAATTCATGTTGTTGTGTATTGTTGGGTAGTGAGCCCTCTTGTATTTGAGTAGTGAGATCTAGGCAGTGTTCCTGAATGCATGTGCATTCCCATTTATTTTCTTATACTTTTAATAGGGTATAATATTGTGGACTAACATCCACTATGGTTTTTCCCCTAACAGGGTTTCCACATAAAAAATCTTGGTATTCTCTATGTTTCTAACGTGTTGGTTGTTTATGGTTTATTGTTAATTCATCAGATCTGAGATTAAGTTAAGTAAAGTTTGAAAAGTCTTAATATTTTGTGACAACTGATTCACCCCCCCTCTTAGTTGTCTATCCTTGTTTTTCCAATAATATATATACATATATATTAATATTAAAATATACTCTTTTCTGAATGGAACCTTATTAAAAATTGAGAGAATCTAGCATTTTCAATAGCACCCTATCAAATATTGAAATAATATAGCCTCTTCAACAACACCCTATCAAAAATAAAACAATATAGCCTAAGCCAAAGAACAATAATTAACAATGCATAATGGAATCAAACATAAACTGTATAATTTCAACACATTGTTGATTGCACAAAGCACAAAAAAATGGATAGTAACAAACCAATGCAAAAATATAACCCAAGGTAGCATATTTTTTTCCCAACAGCACCTTAACGAGAATTCAAACACTTCTCAACAACACCTTTTCAAGAATGAAACAATATAGCCCAAGATAGACAACAATAACCAACAAAAACTACATAATGTTAACAATTTTATTTCATTCCAAACATAGCCACAAAATGGAAGCCATAAAGAGAAACCCACAAAGATTCATAGTAACCAACCCAAGTAAAAATATACTTATTTCTCAAAAAAACATTATAAAAAATAGAAACAATATAGCCTTCTCAACAACACCCTCTCGAAAATTAACAATGACAAACCCATAAAAAAATATACTCCTTTCCGAACAAGACCTTATTGAAAATTGAAACAATATATCCTTTTAAGCAACACCTTATCAAAAATGAAACAATATAGCCTAACACAAGAACAATAATCAACAATAGGTAACTAATGTAACTAAACATGAAGTATACAACATTAAATATTTCATTTTGTTCCAACCATAACCACAAAACGGAAGCCATAAATCAACCAACATTGATTTCAACAGTGACCCACATAGAGAAACCCACAAAACCGTAGCCACAAAATCCATGAAAAATGATAGCCACATAACGCAACAATAAACAAAACAATATTTCTTTTAACAAACAATATAGCCTTTCCTCAATAGCACCCTATCCAAAACTAAAACAACATAGCTTTTTGAACAGAACCTTATCAAAAATGAGACAATATAGCCCGAGCTATACAATAACAATTGACAAAAACTGAATAGTGTCAACAATTTTATTTTGTTTCCACAAAATGAAAACATTAAAAAGAAACCCACAAAAAATTGATAGTAACAAACCCATACAAAAATATACTCTTTTCTCAACATAACCTTATCGAAAATTGAAACAATACAACCTTTTCAACAACACCTTCCCGAAAAATGAAACAATATACCTTAAGCAAGAGAACAATAATAAACAATTCCCAATGGAATCTAACACAATGTGTATAAGATTAACTATTTTATTTCGTTGCAACCATAACCACAAAATGGAAGCCATAAATCAAACAATATTGGCTTGAACACTAACCCAGATGGAGAAACCCACAAAACACAAAAAATCACAGTTACAAACCCATGCAAAACCATAGCCACAAAATGTAGACCTTAAACCAAACAAGATAGTATTTTCTCAACAACACCTTATCAAAATTTGAAACAATCAACAATACCTTATCACAAATAAAACAATATAGGCTCTCAAAAAATGTGAACCACAAATGAAACAATATGACAAATGCTTTTTGGATATGCACCTCTTCCTGCTTGCTTCAAAAAAACCTCTTTCTGCTAGCTTTCTCTAGGCTTCCTTGTTTCTCCAAGCCTGCAAACATAGCTAGAAAATGGAAACCATAAATAGAAACCCATAAAAATTCATAATATCAAATCCATGCAAAACCATAGACACAAAACGCGAACCATAAATGAGATAATATTTCCGTTTTAGAAACTATATAGTATTTTCTCAAGAACAACTTATCAAAATTTGAAACAATCAATAGTATCGTATCGCAAATTAAACAATATTGTCTCACAAAAACCGTGAACCACAAATGAAACAATATCAAAAAGGGTTTTTTTGACATGCACCTCTTCCTACTCACTTCAAACACACCTCTTCCCACTAGCTTCCTGCACAGAAAATGGGCAAAAACTTATCACTGGCAATACTTTTCTTTTTCTTTTACAACCATCTCCCCATGAAAAAAACACAAAATAACCTTAACGCACCTTTGTAGAAGCACACAAGGCTTGATTGAGCTTGTGCCCTCATAGAAGCTTACCCTCCTTGCTCACAACTCTGATAGCAGCTATAGCAATAGAATGACACCAAACAATGCCTTATCAAAAATTTCCCAAATATTCATTATGTTCCCCGAGGCGTTAAACGACAGGTGTTATTACAACCATCACCAGTACATGTAAACCATACAAGAATTAATGTTGATGCAAACTAGCATTTAATTTCAGCGGCCTACTCTATCTACATGGAAAGAAATATGCCATGGGTATGTGTAGGATCATGATGGGCCAAAAAGTGGCAATATGATGGGTATGTGTAGGGTATGTGGCTAATGACTTTTTTTTACCCAAAATTGATGAAACAAAAAGGGTTTTTAAAGAATATTCTTAGATTTCCACTAATATAAATTATTCTTTACTTTAAATTTAATAAATAATTATTATTCATTTTCTATTTGAATTACGACTAAAGTCCTAATTGATAGGTCGATTGAAAAAAATCTATAGCTTTCAAATGGTATCACATTTTTTGAATCTAAAACATGTGTTACATTCTATGCTTCACATACTATAGGATTAAAAAACTAAAATTGAATTTCATGAAGTTTTGACCAAGTTAAGGTGGTTAAACCTACAATATTTTATATTTTTTAAAATTTGTAATAAAAAATTCATAATTAATTATTTACTTGGAAAAAAATTACAAAAAAATATCCATCGCATCCATACATGATTCCTCTACTTATATCTAAAATATTATAAAAAAATAGTATCATTTTATTGTGGTTAGGGTGGTTAGACAGACACCTACTTATTTTTTCCCTAAAATTTAAGTACTACTGCATTGAAACTTCAAATTTTCACCAAATAGATATATATATATATATATTTAAATAAACCTAGTAGTTTAGAAACTAAATTCAATTTTCTATAGATTCTATTCTTACATATTTTTTAAATAATATAGATAATTTATTCAAATTTTTACATCAAGTTGCCTAACTCAATTTTTTCTAAATTTTTTGCCACTTAAGGGCCTATTTTTTCCATGATGATCCTGCACATACCCCCACCTTATTCCCAAGACATCCAAAAACTACCTCTGCCACCTTTTTCACGGCCATCAGAAGGCTAAAAATTTGGGAGGCTGATGAAAATTCTGACCAAACTTATTTTAAACAAAAAACCCATCTGCCACCTTTTTCCCAACTGTCGGAAGACTAAAAAATAGGGAGGATGACAAAAATTTTGACCAAAGTTCACACGAATAGCCTATCAGCTAAATAGCACAATTATGAACGAACCCATGAGACCTTGGAATAAAATTTATTTTATTGTTAGTTATCTTTTTTAGGAGAAGTAAGGTAGTTATATCTTGCTCGCATGTTGCTATGTCAATTTGGAAATCAACACCTCTCAATCCTACAGCCCAAGAAAGAATAATCTCTTGCATCCACCTCATGAATCCAAAAAGTTAGTTAGTCTAATAATATACAAAATCATCAAAATAACCCATTAAACACAAAATTTGACATTTCTTATCATCTTTATGAAACCAATCTTCATATTGAAATTAATAAAACTATATCAACTTAATAGAATAATGAATGGTCACATATTCTAATTCTTTAAAATTATTTTTTGTCAGGTTCATAATCAAAATATTAAACATAATAACATAGTCTAGAGGGTTCCAAAATTGGGATGTGACATCTTCTCCCCCTCAAATATCATTTTCCTTGATGATTTATTTTTTTGAACATAAAATAAAAATAGTAGAAATGTTTTATTTGAACAAGTATGGAAGATTTTGGTAAAATTATTCATAATTCTCCCAAGTGGCACCATGCTTTGAATATTGGTCCCACTAGACTTTGTATTCAACAATCTCTCAATTATCCAAGTGGATCTTGTGAACCTTGAATGCTTTGAGAGGATTGATTATGACCACTCTTGATCCTAAACCTATGAGGTATTCTAATCAAGAAGATGATAAAAATAAGAAACATGGAATACATCATGCATATGAGCTACAGTTCGAGGTAGAGCTATTTTATAAGAAACTAGGTTAATGAATTTTAAAATTTTGAATAGGCCTACATATTTTGGTGCCAATTTAGCAGTCTTGCTAGAATTTATTGGGATCTTCTAGGGTTTAACTCATAAGAGTACATATCTCCTATAGAGAAAATTTGGGGTTTACATTATGTATCAACATAGATTTTATTCCTGTCACTCGCTCAATCCAATCTCTTTTTGATCAACTTAATTTTCTCTTCCATTTCTGATAGAATTTTGAGCCCAATATTTATCCTATCTTCTTGTTTATCCTAATGAAGAGGAGTTCAACATTTCATACTATACAATTATTTGAAAGGATCCATTTTAATTACAAAATGGTAGGAATTATTGTAAGAAACTTTAG
This sequence comes from Sequoia sempervirens, assembly GCA_007258455.2. NCBI lineage: Eukaryota > Viridiplantae > Streptophyta > Pinopsida > Cupressales > Cupressaceae > Sequoia > Sequoia sempervirens. The sequence goes on from VDFB02379711.1 coordinate 89,014,185, forward strand.
CTATTGGTAGGTACTCCTTCCATTTATATTGATGATCCATGTAATACATGCTCAACAAATCTTCCAGTACCTAGTTAACTATTTCAGTTTGGTTATATTTATCTAGAAATCAAGAAAAAATTATATATATGTTGGTTCCTAATGTTGAAAATAAGGCTTTCCAAAACCTTGAAGTAACCACACATCTCTACCTATAATTATTTTCTCTGCAACACTATGCAATATAAATATTTCTTGCATAAACTTTCCTGCTATTACATGCAATCTATTCATAAGGTTTCATGGTTTAAAGTGAGCCACTTTTGTAGTTTTTCCCACTATAATAGAATTGTATCATGTTTATTCCTTCTCAAAAGTAGACCTTGGAAAAAATCCATGATAATTACTTGTCATTTCAACTATAGTATTTCATGAGGATAGTATGATCCTACTTGGTGTTGATTTTTATCTTTGACCCATTCGCATTGAAGATACACTACGACAAATTTTGATTCATATTTCTTCATTCCCTTACCAAAGTATAGTGGCTTCACATTCACAACTAATTTTCGCTTCTAGATGATTGAAATATAGGGAACATTGTGATTCAATCAATGCAAAAGTTCTCAAGTTTTTCTAGTCTAGAACAAACATTCTTCCATCAAATTTCAAAACTCCATCAGATTCAGATGATATCCTACATATATCTTATCCCAATAATTTTCTAAGGATTACTTTATATGCTCATAAAAATGATCTCCTACAAAACTTATTAACACTTGATCTCAAAAATTAGAGTGAAATAAGATAATTATTGATATATGCCTTCGATGACTTAATGCATCACAAACTCTGTTCTCCTTTCCTTTGATGTAATTTATCTCAAACTTGTAATTAGATGTTAGTTCCTATAGTGTAGAAAATTGTACAATCGTCTTAGAAATTGTATAATTTCACACTTAATTTGGACTTATTTTAGTATCCTTGCATTTATGACCCTTTAAATCATCAACAATGGGCCCTTAAGTCCCTCTATTTCGAATCTCAAGGCTTATTTTAGTTGAAATCCCGACAAAATCAACATAGGCATTCAATTTTCTAACAACCCAACATTTACTCACCCCAAAAAGCTAGTGTGGGACTCATGTGCCACCTTGGGCTTAGGTGATCCCACAAAGCTGGTTTACAATTTTTGGGAGATTTTGATTTTTGTTAAAATCGCATATTTTTAGAAAATATAATGATTTAAGCCTTAAAATTTTCCATTTAAAGCATTCCAATTGAAGAGGGTTTGGTCAAACTACCTTAGATCAAGCCCTTTGGATAGAACCCTGCTAGTTTTAAACCATACCTATAACAAAGTCTCCTTTACACTTATTAAAATGCTGATAAAAAACCACTTTGATTTACCTTTTGGGGGATCAAATGATTTTTTTTTGTATGTAGTCCTTCTTATAAGCTTCCCAAAAAGTATAATTTTAAATAAATTTAATTTTATTATTATATTTATTTTTTATTTTTTGTGAATGTAAGTTTTTCACCAACAATCAAGCTCTTTGTTTTGCACATGTGTAAAAATAGAAGATTATCGAAAAAAATGAAAAATATGAGTGCACAAGATATTGAAGTCCTTGATCCAACAAAAAAAAAAAGAATTTTGATACATACAAAAAAAGTTGTGTTATACAGTCCGCCTATGTCTGAATTGTAATTGGTTTGACTTTGAAACTTGACTAAGGAAAAAGTATTCAATAAAACACTATGAAACCAATTGGAAGCACTAGATATCATAGTTACAAATCTAAATTCAAAAAAATTATAATTTTATCCTTCATGGAAAAAAAATTATGTGTTATACGATGAGCATCACTCCTTAAAAACAATGTTTACTAAGAAAAACTAGTTTTCGAAGGAGATGGAAAAATAAGTGCAATCTGATTCCAAAAATTTTGAAAAAAAATATATTTAGAATCTACAAACAAAATTTCACAAATCACTAGTTTACATCATCTTCAAATTCCTCATGGTTTAGCCGCTATAGGTGCCCAAAAGTGAAGATGTAGTTAGAAAAAATTAGTTCAATGTCCAGTTTGTCCAAAAATTGTAAACCAATATTGTGGGATCACCTGATTATGAGTCCCTCTAGGTGGGACCCATATGCCCCAAATGGCATATCTGTCTCGTGTGGCTCCTTTTAGGGTTTGAGTGGGAAGTTAAGGTTTTTAATTCAAAATTTTGGTTGATGTCAACATTTGAGATCTAATAAACAATTATAAATTAGATGAAGTGCCTATATAAAAAAGGTTTCAAATCATTATTTTCATCTAGAAAATCAATTTAAGATCTAAGCATTCACAAGCAATCAATCATCCTTTCACAAGAGCATTCAAGAGCAAGTAGCAAGCAAAGTTGAAGTATTCGAGTAGCATTATAGTGTTTTTGTAGGTCTTTAAGCTCACTTTAATTCAAGATCTAACATTGTCAAGGATTGATGATGGTTGTCTATGGTAAATCATGATGGATTCTAGGTTGGGGAGATACAACTAGCCATTGAACCAAGCCTAATGACTTCTTTTATAGTTGATTGCATCCTCCATTATCACTCTTCTTTCTACCTAAAGTAAGGTACATGCATTTTTATGACTTATTAGGGTGATTAGAGATCTCCCAAAGTGAGTCATCATCTCTATGTTTCATTCATGCATCTTATTCTAGCACATTAGAATAGGTTTCATTGCATTTAAGATCTCCTAATCTTAGATACACTTAAGATTAGGGCTTGCACTCAAATTTAATTTCAAGAGCCATTATTTCTATCAAGGTTTAACTATCAAACTAGGGGTTTAACCGAGGCAAACCCCCCATAAAAAAATTAGCACTATATTCCATTTTGCAAGTCTTTTTAGTAGGTTCAGATCTAGAAACAAAGTCAAAAAGGAAGAGAAGAGATAGAAGAATAGATTTAGAATTTAACTTGCTAAAAAAGTCGAGTGGGATTGATACACCACTTATGGTGTATGAGTCATAGTATAGTAATTTTTTTGGGTTTTGGAGGATTCAAACTTCTCACTGCTAGATTCTATCTACTTTTCTACCCATAAACCCTAATCTAGGACTAAATCACCAAACCTAGCATATGAGTCCCAATAGGCATTAACATCAACATTTTCAAGATTTCAGATCTTCATTCAAGCCTCTTGAGTTTTTAGGTGCACCTTTGTACTTTCTCAATCATTTATTCTCGATTTCAGTTTCATAATTTAGGTCATATTGTTAGGTCTTGCATATCATTTACATTTCTTGCCTTTCCAAGCCTAGCTTGGTGGTGAACCCCCTTTATAATTTTAATCACACCCTAGGACACCTTATTGTAGATGTCTTTCCCTCATTCTACCTTTGGATTGAGAATATTATTTGAAAAATCTTTGAGTGAATGTGAAAATATAACATGAGGTTGAATTCAAAAATGTGTCTTTGGCATAGATAGTGGAAAACTTTTAGGTTCTATAGTATCTCACAGAGGCATTGAGATGGACACAAAGAAAATTGATGTTATAGTTAGCATTCCAACTCCTAGAAACATTTCTCAATTGTGCACGTTACAAGGAAGAATTAAGGCTATCCGTAGTTTTGTAGCATCCCTAGTAGACCAAACATTACCATTTACGCATCTTCTTAAGAAGGAGGTTCAATTTAACTAGAATAAGGATTGTAAATATGATTTTGAGAGTTTGAAATGTAACCTTGCTACTCCACCTTTTTTTACAATCCACTATACAAGACAAACCATTCATCCATTATACAACAACATCAACCCATGCTCTTGCAGCATTGTTGGATCAACAAGAAAAAAATTGTAAAAAGCATCTTGTTGATTACATTAGTCGAACTCTTATTGATTATGAAACATGATACACAATGATAGAAAAATAATTTTTGGCTCTTGTATTTTCTACTAGTAAATTTAGACATAGCAGTTTACTAAATGTTGAAATACATGTGATAATGAAATTCAATCCTTTAAAACATCTTTTCACTAAAACATATTTGTCGGGACGCCTAGCTAAATGGGTTATGTTATTAATCGAGTTTGACCTTAAGTTTGTCTCACAAAAGGAAATTAAAGGACAAGCTTTGATCGACCAACTAGCTAACATTCCCTCTCCCCTTGCATTACCTAGTAATAATTCATTCTCCGATGATAATGTGTTGACAATTGAACCTTGTATAATAGTCCCACCTGTAGGAAAGCCTATTCCCTTGTCCTATCGATTAAACTTCCTATGTAAAAACAACACAACTGAATATGAAGCGTTAATTGTTGGATTACACACCACTTTAACATTGAGAGCTCAAGACATTAAAATATTTAGTAATTAAGAATTATTCATTAAGAAAATAAATGGATCGCATTAGGAAAAGAACAATAAATTATCAAAATATATAAGGATCTCACAATAACACTGTTAGAAATTTTTGATTCATTTATCATTAACAATATCGAATGAAAAGACAATCTACATGTGGATGCAATGGAAAGTGTTGCTTCCCTAATATCCCCTCAAGATCCTTCAAGAGATTTCACATTTATTATCTATCCAATTATGAAACTGTCAATAGAGGAAAAAATTGAGGAAGTATTATCAACTCTCACGGAAGGCTCTATTCAATGGTATACACCGATATTTAAGTATTTAAAATAAGGTACCTTTCTTGAGCTGACAAATAAGAATAGTCAAGACTACCTCCAAAAACTAGCATCTAGATATATAATACTTCCTAACGTACTATATCAAAGGTCCTTTGATGGTCTCTTATTTAGATGCCTTAAACAATCTGAACTCCCCATGGCACTTGTGAAGGATCGTGAAAGTTCTTGTGGGGGCCATTTTGGAGGAAGATCATTAGTTCAAAAGCTAATCCACATAGGATAATATCAGAGACATATGGAAAAATATTGCTTTGAATACGTTAAGAAATGTCACAAGTGTCAAGAACATAGAAACTTGATTCATGCTCCTACTTCCTAGCTCCATGCCCAAACTCCTATTTAGCCTTTCTTGGTATAGGGTTTGGATCTTATTGGAAAAAATTTAACACCATCTTCCACCGAGCATACATTCATAATTACCATGATAGAATATTTCATGAAATGGGTAGAATTTATTCTCTTGTGTTCAACAATTGTCGATGTGATATGTCGTTTCATATTGGAACACATTATTGCTCACAAATTTGATGAAAAATTTCTTAGAATTTTTTAGCATTCAACATCATTTTTCAACACCATACTACCCACAATGCAATGTCAAGTTGAATCAAATAATAGAACCCTTGAGAAAATATTACGAAAAACACTAAGCAAACATAATAAAGATTGGCACATGTGGTTGAAATATACGTTATGGGCTTATCATACTAGCGTAAGAACATCAACTAGGAATACTCCTTATAAACTTGTCTATGGTACTAACACAATAATTCCCTTGGAACTAGATATTCCTTCATTAAGAATCACTCTTCAAGGACTTATTGATGATAATACTTATAAAGAACAACAATTGCATCAGCTTGAAATGCTTGATGAGCGGCACATTAACACTCTTGAGCATCTCCAAGCTTATTTTATAAAATTGCAATGTATTTACAATGATCTTTTCATCCCTCATCTATTTACTAAAGGTGATATGGTATTATTTGACAATCAATAAGCTGGTTTACAATTTCTAGGAGATTCTGATTTTTGTTGAAATCACATATTTTTAGAAAATATAATGATTTAATCATTTAAAAGTTTCATTTAAAGCATTTCAATTGAAGAGGGTTTGATCAAACTACCTTAGATCAAACCCCCTTGGATAGAACCCCGCTAGTTTCAAACCATACCTATAACAGAGTCTCCTTTACACCTATCAAAATGCTAATAAAAAACAACTTCTGATTTACCTTTTGGGGGATCAAATGAATTCGTTTAAAATTTATTTTTGTAAGTATGTATTCCTTATTATAATCTTCCCAAAAAGTATACTTTTAAATAAATTTAATTTAATTATTATATTTTTTTTATTTCTTCTAAATGTAGGTTTTTCACCAAATATCAAACTCTTTGTTCTGCACATGTGGAAAAATAGAAGATTGTAATTTTTTTTTTTGAAAAATATGAGTACACCAGATATTGAAGTCCTTGATCCAACAAAAAAATAAAATTGAATTTCGATACATACAAAAAAAATTACGCGTTATACGGTCGCACTATGTCTTAATTGTAATTAGTTTGACTTCGAAACTTGATTAAAGAAAAAATATTCAATAAAATACTATCTAACCAAGTGGAAGCACTAGATATTGGAGTTACAAATCAAAATTTGAAAGAATTATCATTTTATCCTGCATGAAAAAAAGTTATGTGTTATACGGTGAGTGTCACTTTTTAAAAATGTTGTTTTATGAAAAAAACTAGTTTTCGAGGGAGATGGAAAAAGAAGTGCAATATAATTCCAAAAAAATTATATTTAGAATCTACAGAAAAAATGTCACGAAACTCTAGTTTTCATCACCTTCAAATTCTTCATGGTTTAGCCGATATAGGTGCCCAAAAGTGAAGATTTAGTTAAAAATATATATTTCAATGTCCAGTTTGGCCAAAAATTGTAAACCACTGTTGTGGGATCACTAACATAATGTCAATTTTTTCCTGAATGAAAGAGGAAACTTCAGCCCAAATTGGTTAGGACCTTACATAATTGATGAAAGTTATGGGTTTGGAGTATACATGTTAACAGAAATGGATGGTACACCTCTTAAAGAACCTATTAATGTCATGCACTTGTGTCGGTATTATGTTTAGTCTCCTTGAATATTGTGAATGATAAAGTAGTGGTGTTAAAGTTAGTAGATGACATTCTATACTCTCGTGAGCATTGCTTTGTTCTTAACAAACAATCATTTTTCTGTCTTGAATATTAAAGTAATTATTTAAATTAATTTTAGGTAGTTTCTTTAGGTTTCATACTATTCAAGTTAATCTTGTATATTGTGTTAAATTATATCCTTATATGCGTTTAATTTTCTATAATTAAATCATAAGCAAAAGTATATCATACTCAATCATAATGTTGCATATAAAAGAAAATAGGATAGTTTTAATTAGATCACATACCACATGTTAGATCATGGAGACATTTATTAAATAGTTTTACAAAGAATATTTGATAAATCACATTGTCATCTTAAAAAAATAAGCACAAATAATCAAACATAAATGATCATATATATGTATATATATATATATATATATATATATATATATATATATATATATATATATATATATATATATATATATATATATATATATATATATATATATATATATGTATATATATATATATATATATATATGTATATATATATATATATATATGTATATATATATATATTTATATATCAAAAGTTCTAGTACATTTCATAAAATATACAATGCTAGTGTGGCTTGTGGCTACTAGATCCCTCGAGACCTAGTGATCACATCCGCTGGAGACACAATCCTTTGAGAGAATTATGCATAGTGTAGGCCCCCTAGTCATCCAACAGTCATGGTCTCTTGTGCAATGGCCTCTATGTGCTCTCACTCTATGCAGTCTCTATCTACCTATAGCCTAGCAATCTCTACTTTAAGTCTCTCAACCTCTACTAGATCTTGAGATGATTGAAGCTCCTCATATGCAACCTCAACTCAATCAACGTGGCTAGTAGTGCCCTCGTATGTTGCTCTCAATATAACATAAGGCTCAAATAGCTTTGGATGTTATTCCAGAATAGGTGGTCGAATGTAGTTTGTGCCGATAGCTTGATCTAAGACTAAAGGATGTACTATCTTTGTAGTTGCTTATTGGTAGAGATCATGCAACTCTCTCACAGACCCTGCAAGATAAAAATCATAAAGCTAATTAGTACACATCATGACACACATATATAAATGAAAAGCATGAGTTCATAAGCGTAATCATAAATAGTATGTCATCACCTAGACCTCTAGCCAGCTATCTGAAAACAACCTCATCCTATGCATGAGGAATAGAAGATGTGCTAGCCTCTCCATGCTCTTAAGTGTTGGTGCATGCTATAGTTGTTGACTATGATCTAGTAACACAAGTGTGAGATAGATCTCTCCACTCGTGGGCAACTAGACCCTCATCCATTGTGTCACTTCCCTCACTCATTAGTTGGTCATACTTCTCATTCTCCTCCTCCTCCTTGTAGTCTGAGTTTTCCTCCTCTACCTCATCCACAAATAGGTCTATTGCCCTAATCCCTGTATACTCACCTGTCTCCTCCTCCTCATCCCTCTGATCTTGAAGATTCCTCACAAATCCTATAGGTTGGTCCATAGGAAACACTAAATTTGGTCGTATTGGGGCCCACCACTATGCATATGCAGCTGTAGCACCGCCATCAACATCAAAAACTAGGCACATGTTCAGATCTGATTCATATGAATCACTTGTACAACATCATCCACTTTCAGGCATCTCGTATCTCCTGGCCTCTGGGAACTCCATACTGATCAGTTGTAGAATGGTCATGCTACTGGTGACACCTATACCTATCTAAATTGTCTCATGACACTATCGTACTAGAATGGTCTTACTATGTCATCATGCCTCCCTAGTAGAAGTTTGTCCCTCTGTATCTACATCAACTATCAGGTCTCATCTCACCACCATGGTATTAGCTGGTAAGGTCTCCACAAGATCTCCTCGTAATCAAGGCAGTAAAATTAGACTCTCCAGAATAGCATGTTTCCATACTTCCATGATTACCTCAATGGATAACTAAATGAACATGGATACCCTAGGGCACATATAGATGGAAATCATGTCATCTGGGTACATGTGATATGCTTTAGGAACAAAACCTATAGAAGTGTACAATGTGCCATGCTTTCAATCTCATGACATGAAAATCATCCAAGATCATATTAAAAATGTGCAAGCATGCTACAACCCCATGCATAAATGGTCTTGTGGCACTCCATCTCCTATATCATGTTAACTATGAATCCATCAAGGTGGGCTCCATGGCCATCTGGAACTAGTACTAGTGTTATGGTGAAGATCATAATCCATCTCAAAATTGGTGATTGTGCATAGAGCAGCCATTGAAGATCGATGTGTGGCCCCATGATCTCCTCTCGAATTAGTCCTCTAAGGAAATATCCTATGTCTACTCTCATCTACCCATATGAATGATCCTCTGCAAAATAGACTCTATCGCCTTGAATGAGAAATCGAAGGATTTGATGAACATCCTCTAGAGTGATCATCATATTGCATGTAGGTAGATGAAAGATGCAGGTGTTTGCATCCCATCTCTCTGCTAGTTCCATTAGCATGGAATCATGGTACCTCATGGGAGTCATGAGGTACACCCAATATATACCTATGGCCTATAAATTTTGGGTATCTGCCTTTGATAGTGTCGAGATGAGGTCTTGTAGATGGTAGAATAGTCTGTCACCGAGATGCTTTTGTGATTGTGGAGGAATCTAACAAAAAAGAGCAAAAGCATCTCCTATAAGCATTCTAAAATCTTAAATCTATACATCAACAATCGAAAAGTGTGCTAAAGTTGCTCTAGGGTACTTTTCTAAGGGTCTTAGACATTTTATTCCCTTTTGGGGCACTTTGCAAAGAAATGAGACACTTTGCAAAAAAGTGGGACACTTCATGAAAATGTGGGATACTTTGCAAAAAAAGGGGACACTTTACGAAAAAAAGGGACACTTTGCGATTTTTTCTTCTAGGGTCCTAAATATATCTAGAAATTCATAACAAATAAAGTAAATGCATAAAAAAAAAAGCTAAGGCATAGAAGAATACACTCACCATATGTTGAAGGTTTCCTCGTGCTACCCCCCTCATGCAAGCTATTGAGTCTTAGAGGGACGAATGCTCGTATGCTCAGCATCCTCACTCACTCTCCACTGAAATAAAACTACAAGAAGGAAAAAGAAAAAATTATTACAAATTACTTCACTTTTACTCCTATACACGTTAAATTAGGTCATTTGTGTATTAGGGTTAAAAGTTATTTTTCAAAGACAAAATTATTACAAATTACTTCACTTTTACTCCTATACATGTTAAATTAGGTCATTTGTGTATTAGGGTTAAAAGTGATTTTTCATTCAAAATAGCATACCTAGGGCTAGAGAGCTCCATTTTTGATGTTGTTTGTTGTGTTGGATTCATGATTATTGTCTCATTCTCATCAAATGTCTATCATTATGTGGTATGGTACTTAGAAATACCCTATGATATGACTTATCCAATTTGATGTGGTTAAATTGCTACCTTGATTCCACATTCGTAAAGCAAGAGGAATCAAGGGGCAATACATCTACCCTCGAATTTGATTTCGTTAAGAAGTTAGATAAGAGGATTTTGGAATGACTAATGAATTAGTTTTGTAGAATGTGGTTCCTACTATTGTGGTTTTGTAGATAGCTACAATGGTGGATTCATTCTCCCATGCTCACAAATGAATCCATATGAGTATCCTTTTATAAAATGAAGTTCATTATTCAAATTCCTTTAGCTTACATATGCAGGTAGAGTCATATGACTACTAAAGTGGGGGCTAAATGTAGCATAGAAAATTGTATGCTCTTCTCGAAGATGGTACAATTTCACACTTAATTTGGACCTATTTTAGTACCCCTACATTTATGACTCTTTAAATCATCAATAATAGGCCCCTAAGACCCTTTATTTTGGATCTCAAAGCTTATTTCAGTTTAAATCCTAACAAAATCAACAAAGGAATTCAATTTTCTAACAACCAGGTGACATTTACTCACCCCAAAAAGCTAGGGTGGGACTCATATGCCACCTTGGGCTTATGAGTCGCCCTAGGTGGGATCCATATGCCACAAGTGGCATATGAGTCCCATGTGGCTCCTTTTTAGGGTTTGAGCAAGAAATTAGGGTTTTTAGTTTGATTTTTTGGTTGACGAATTGGAATTTGAGATCTAATAAACAGTAAATTAGATGAAGAACCTATATAAACAAGGTTTTAAATCATTATTTTCATTAGAAAAGCAATTCAAGATCTAAGCATTCACAAGCACTAAAGCATACTTTCACAAGATCATTCAAGAGAAAGTAGCAAGCAAAGTTGAAGTCTTGGAGTAGTATTATAGTCTTTTTGCAAGTCTTCAAGCTCACTTTCATTCAACATCTAGCATTTTCAATGATTGATGATGGTTTTCTATGGTGCATCATGATGGATTCTAGGTTGGGGAGATGCAACTAGCCATTGAACCAAGCCTAATGACTTGTTTTCCAAGTGATTCCATCCTACATTATCACTCTACTTTTTTTTGAAAGGAAGGTACATACATTTTTTATGACTTATTAGGGTGATTAGAGATCTCTTAAAGTGAGTCATCATCTCTATGTTTCATTCATTCACCTTATTATAGGGCATTAGAATAAGGTTTCATTTCATTTGAGATCTCCTAACCTTAGATACACTTATGATTAGGGCTTGCACTCACATTTACTTTCAAGATCCATTATTTCTATTAAGGTTTAACTACCGAACTAGGGGTTTGACAGAGACAAATCCACCATAAGAAACTCAACACTAGATATTATGTTTTGTAGGCCTTTTTAGCAAGTTCATATATGGAAACAAAATTAGAAAGGAAGAGAAAAGATAGAAGAACAGATTCAAACTTTAATTTTTTGAAAAAGCAGAGTGGGACTAATATGCCACCTATGGCATATGATTCCTAGTATAACAGATTTCCTAGGTTTCAGAGGATTCAAATTTTCCACTGCCAGATTCCATTTTCTACCCAAAAACCCTAATCTAGGACTAAATTGCTCAACCTAGTGTATGAGTCCCAATAGGCATTAAGATCAAGATTTTTAGGATTGTAGATCTTCATTCAAGCCTCTTTAGTTTCTAGGTGCACCTTTGAACTTTCTCAATCGTTTATTCTACAGTTTAGTTTCATAATTTAGATCATATTCTTAGGTCTTGCAGATCATTTAAATTTCTTGTCTTTCCAAGCCCTAGCTTGGTTGTGAAGCCCCTTTATACTTCTAATCACAGCTGAGGACACCTTATTGTAGATCTCTTTCCCTTATTCTACCTTTGGATTGAGATCTCTAGTGTTTCCTTGAATGAAACTTGGAGAAAATTGTTGTCCTATCTGATAAAACCTAGGACAATAATTTTCAACATTTCAATTCCAACCAACATCTTTGACAATATTTAGGATTCGACAAGATGAAAATATATTTAAATCCTTGATTATCTAATTTTATCTTGAAAGGATTTCCTATAAGATAATGTCTCCACACTTGGAGATCATGGATAATTACTATTAGCTCCAAATCTTGTGAAGCATAATTCTACTCATAAGGTCACAATTTCCTAGACTCATAGGCTACTACTTGACCTTCTTGGAGTAACGAACCTTCACAACCTTCACTTGAAACATTAGTGACAATTATAAAGTAACATTTTGGGCTAGGAACACTGAGAATTAGTGCAATAGTCAACTTCTCAGGAACATGAAAATCCTTCTCACATTTTTCTAACCACTCAAACCATTTCTCTTTTCTTTTGAGAGATGTAATGGGGTTGGATATATTTTAAAAACTTAATACAAATTTTCTATAGTACTCAACCAATCCCATTAATCTACACACTTAATACACATTTTTAGGAGAGAAACATTAAGGAATAGCCTTTGTCTTTGAAGGATCTACAACATTTCCTTTCATGGAGATGGTATGACCAAAAGATTGTGCTCATATTTTAAATAAAGTATAGTATGGTAGCTTTGCAAATATTTTATGTTCTCTTAAGTTTTGTAAGACTTCTCAAATGTTGTTTATGCTATTTTCTTGCAATGGATTTATTGTTGTGACAAAATATTGATTTGTTAACGCCCGATACAAATGCTAGACATATACAAGATCTATGAAAGGTAGTTAAGCCATGTTATGAATCTGCAACAGGCTAGACACACACCAAACTATCCAACGGGATGAAGGCACCAACCTTCAAACATTTATGTGGACAAATATTTTTGCACCCTAATGCTCTCTAACACTTCTAGGGTTTTTCACCTAAAAGGAGAGAGATGGGCTAAAATGGGCAATGTCCTCTTTCAAGATGAATGTAATGAGGGATGTAATATGCTTAAATGAGATGATATTAATTCAGTAAACTAATGAATGCTATTGATTTTTTTAATACAAAACTATTGAAATACAACTTGTTGGAAAACACATTATGATATGCAAAGATGAACTAAATGACCTAGAAATGACCATGAAACAAAACAAAGAGCTGTAAAACTAAATGTGTGTACCTGGAGGATGGAATGGTGGTCTAGTGTCATGATATAATTGATGTAGAATCCAACTGGGACACTTGTTCCAATCTGGGTGACTTAGTCCCAATTCTAGAAAAACTGCTCAGAAACCTGTTTCAGCCAAATGGGTATCCAAATCTACAAAAACCTCTGAAAATTCAGTTTAGTGGGACTAATTCGCCACTATTGGTGACTTAGTCCAATTTTGAATTTCTAGAAATTTGAAAATGGAAATGAAAGTCCTCAGTCTACATTCTAGATTCTGACAGGTGTCTACTTTTCAAACTCTAATTTTCGAGCCTGAAAGTGACTTTTTGTTGATATTTTGGCTTGGTCAATAAGGAGATATCTTCAAAAAGCCTTCAACCTAATCTTAAATGATCTTCAAACCCTCAAAGTGCCTAAATATGCAAACACACAATGAAAGATAAATAAATGGTGAATGTTAGGGCATGGGGGTTTGCCTTGGTCAAACCCCTTTTAGGTAATTAAACAAAAATGAAGAAATAATTAAATGAAACATGTGGCAATGGAGTAAGATACTTTCCATGAGGTTTGATATTGAATTTATGTAACACTAGTTGAAGAATCTTCCCTTAAATGTGCTAGGAAGCTATCTTGGTGACTTGGAATGACAAAACCCTAGCTTGCTTGACTTGAAAACATGATTAGTGATGAATGAATGATAAGAGATGTGAATTAGGGTTTTGAGACTTGATTTTTTAGGAAATTAACCTTAATTAGCTATAAATTGGATCCCTAAGGCTGATATGAAGAAAGAATAAACTTAAATTCCAAGATTTCCTGCTCAAACTTCGAAAATAGGTCAAATTGAACTAAGTCACCATGTTAGGTGACTTAGCCCCACCTGGTAGGGACTAATTCACCTAGATGGGTGACTTAGTCCCAGAGGAGCCCTTTTCACAACAAGAATGTTGGGGAATGAGGAATTTCAATCGTTATGTTGATTTCATTAGGTATTTGATTAATTCAATCCTCGGGATGCACAATATGGGGCCATAGAGGCCTATTAATGATTATGTAAAGGTCAATTAGAGATTGGTACATAGAATTCAATGTGAAAGTGTGATTAGATACACTTTTCAACATTAAAATGAGGTCCACATAGCCTAGAAAGGCACAACATCCAATGTGAATGTGTAGGACACATTTCATCACTAGATTAAAGTCAGATTCAATTTACAAGCCTTCTAGATTGATGTGATAATGTGATTAAATACATTTTACATTGTTGAATTAAGGGGAAATGGGATCATCAAGTCTAGAGAAGCATGAAAGTCTTTTACAACACTTTACAACACCTTCACAAGACATCATTAAATGCATTTTATTTAGTTTTCAAGGGTCCAAGACCTAGTGTGGATGTGAAAAACACCTCACAATACCAAATCAAGGCCTTATTAAGTCCAATTCATCATCAATTATTCCCCAAATTAAGCAAAAAAAAGGGATACTTTTTTCATTTCCACAGTTAGCCCCCACTTTAGTGAGAGGATGAGCATGTTTCAAACTCATACTAAAGTAGACATTCAAGAGGAGTCCAATCGTACCAATGTAGATGGTATAGGATAACAAAGATCGAGTAGGCAGTCAGGCCTCTAGGATCTAGGATCCTAAATCAAGCCAACATGAGTGCAAAAGAACACACACAATGTGATTGATTTTCAACAAAACAAGATACATGATCATATAATGGTGAGAACTAGAAGGAAATTAAAATGGGGTGGATCAAGCTTTGACTTTTCTTCCAACATGTTGTGGATTAGATATAGGATTGTTTGATCAGAAAAAAGAAATGTATACTCACTCTGGGATGACGGAACTCATGGTTGTCTGCTAGGTTTGAAATCCCAAGTATACTCACTCTAGGGCCATGGAACTTTTGGTTGTCCATGAGGTGAGAAAGCCCAAAAGTTGAGACACATATGGATAATATGTGCTCACAAAAACACAGGTGGCTATAGGGAAAATTCATGCCTTGGAATGGGGTTTCCCACTAAACCATACTAAAGTTATACCTCCTGATAACTTTAATAAGATGCCACAAAGAAAAATGATTTTTGAGCTCTATGAGGTAAGCAAAACTTTGTATGCTTGACACTCATAGACATTGTAAATGAAAAATAGTGCAAGGACTATTCAAAGGGATTTTTCTTAATTCATGCAAGGTCTCGTCTTAGGGAACATCATGTTTGATGCTTCCAAGAGAGGATGTGTCAAAAGAAGTATCACGCTCTTGGAGGGAATCAAGCCCAATGACTTCACCAAGAAAAGGACGCATCACAAGAAGAAAGAAATCTCACACTGAAATGTAAGTGTCAATGTATGCCACTTTAAAGCGGTTGCAAACACTAGTACTATGAGAAATTTCTTTAAAGTAGAAGGAGATAGGAGAACTTACTTGAAAATCCCTATGCCAAGTCATATGTTTCCTATAAGTTGCATCATGAAAAAGGTAGTATGTCACATGTGAGTCAACTTAAGGCATGTTGTCCACATCCCAAGCTTGCTCTTATATGTTTATGAAAGTTTAACAACTAGCCAAAAGAGGCAACAAGTGACATATTAGGACAAGGCTATGAAACCCCATGCCCCCACTTAGTGCAAGACAAGGGTAAGCTGAATTGATTGATGAAATGTATGCTAGAATGAAAATCAGTATCAATTAGAGGAATTAGGTGCCCCCATAGAAGGAATAATACCGAACTCTTGAAAATATTGTATTTTACTACTCAAAGCCTTACATTGATTAGTGCAGTGACCATGAACTCTATGATATGCACAAAATGAAGTCTTGCAATAAAATTTCTTTTGAGTTCTTGGAGAAGTCATGACAAGATACCCTCTTGATCAACGGGAGAAGGTGGTCATGTAGTTTGTGACAAAGAAACTTCTTGCTTAGTACAAGATGCCATACCTACACAAGACTGTTTAGATTGCAATATTTTGGGCTCTCCTTGGTAGGAGGTTGTAAAATTTAATGAATTCAATTCATTAGTGTTTTGTGTGATGACATTGACATTAAGTGAAGATTTTGTTATTTGTTTCATTTTTTGGAAAGGATGACATTCAAGACCATTAGTTTCAATGAGTTCAAGATGTTTTGTAGTTAAAGTTGGATTAGAAGAATGTTGTGTGAGAGTGTTGATGTTGAGTGAAGGACAATAACCAAGACTGTGAGTTGTTTTTTGTGTGATAGGATTGATAGTGTTGCAAATACCTTGTTCACTAGCACCACATCCTTTTCCACTGTATCCAAGTTGTTTTGAATAAGCTCATATCCTCGTCCATAAATATTTTTCATTGCTTTTGGATTGGGTTGTTGTTCATTGTTGTGTTCGTCAAATGATGTTGTGTAATTGGTTGTGTTTTGTTCTAAAGTGGTTGAGGTAGATGCTTTCGAAGGATCATGCATGAGGGGTGGTGTGAATTCTAAGGAACCCCAATCATTGTCTAATATCTTCGTGACTTGTTCAATATGTTGTTGGTTGTTTGTTTCTTGGATAGGTTTTACTTGTGTAGTTGGTGTTAATGTGTTTAAATGATACACATTGTTTTTCTCAATGTGAAAATGACTATTTCGATTGGAGTCAGCATCAAGGATATGTATGGTGTTGTTGTAGATGTATTTCATTTTGTGATGAAGATTGGAAGGTGCTGAATTCATTTCATGTATCCATGGTCTTCCTAGAAGGAGATTATATGAAATTTCATGAGGCATAACATGAATTTTTGTATCCAATGTGGCCACTCCAACTGTAATGGGCAAAGTAATCACACCAAGCGGTTTCTTTTCTTCATTGTCAAAGCCCTTAATAGATAAAGAATTGGGTTGAATTTTTTATTTATCCACACAAAGCCTATCCAAGAGGTTTATGCTACATACATTAAGGGTTGAAGCATTGTCAACAAGGGTTCTCTTTATCCCTATGGTCTTGTGTTGAGCTATGATCATGAAAGCTTCATTTTTTTTTGCACTTACAAAGTGAGGATTTCACTTTGATGGAAAACAATGTCAGCATTTAATCCTTGAATGATGGCTGCTATGTCATTTGGTTGTACATTAGAAGGGATGGGAACTTGTTGTAAGGTTGTTTGAAGCATAGTGTGGTAGGTAGGTGAATTTTGGAGTAAATCCCATAGTGATATCTTTGTGGGAGTACTCTTAAGTTTCTCAATGAGATCATACTCCTTTAATCAAGGAGGAGGAAAATTAGGCAAAGGTAGGGAATTTGGGGTTGGTTACTGTGGTAGCGGATTGTTTCTAGTGTAGTGTGTGAGTAGAAACATCATGAGTAGGTGGGTAAAGGGTAAACTCGGGTTTAGGTAGAAGCAGAGGTGTATGTGATGATGGCTAAAGGATGAGGTTAGGTTGGCGTTGAGTTTGTTCTTTGTATGAAGGTGGGTAGAGAATTAGAGGGTTCTTAGGATGTACCATGGGGTATGTATGAGGTCCATTGATTAAGTGGGATCTAATGGACACTTGCGCATTCATAACCTGAGTGGTCATAGTTTGATGTATCTCTATGGAAGGGAAATCTAGAGTCACCTTTTTATCTAAGGAAGACACATTACTATTGTTTTCATTGCCTTGCACCATGATATTCTCCCTAGGAGGATAGGTTTTAGGAGAACTAAAAATCAAATGTTCTTGACATTCATGGATTGGTTTGTCTAAAATGACTTCATCGCAAGTAGGGGAATGATCAATGATTGAATTTTCTTGTTCAATAAGTGTTTTCCTAGGTGAAGGGAGAAAACTAAGATTCTCATGACCAGCATTAATTGTGTTTTCTAACATCAAAGTATCTTCTTCACAACTAGGAGAGATACTAGGAGAAGAACAAATGTGATTGTCATGATGACCTATGGTTGTGTTATCTTGTTCATCAATGTCTTGTCTAGTAAGAGAAGTAAGAGGAGAGAAATAACTAGGATTCTCAAAACTCTCATTAATTGATTCTTCTACCAAAATATCTTCATCACCAATAGGAGAGATATTAGAAGAAGAACAATTATGATCATGAGGAATGTCCAACGTTGTAGTCTCTTTCACAAAAACACTCTCATAGGGAGGAGATAGGAAATGTTTCTTAACATGTCGAAAGATGTAAAATATGAACATTTTTTGAACAAAAATGAAGAGCACATGTAACCATTTCATGCAATTTGTTGTAGCAATATAAATAATGTATATCCAAAGATGCAAAACATTTTAATCCAATATATGCAAAGTTTTAAGAATGCAAACAAGGTATATGCAAGAATGAAAATTACTTTTATCAAACATATGTAAAGTTTTATGAATAGCAACATTGTGTATGAAAAAGTGAAAAGTACTTGTATCCATGTTATGGAAAATTTCAAAAATGTAAGCATTTTCAGATCTAATGATGCTTGTAATTAAAAATGATTTAAAAAATGACTACCTTTAAATGATGTTTTTGACCTAGATGCATAAAACAACTATTCCTAAAACTTTTTAGACTTATAGTACATGATACGAAGAGGCCTAGGAAGCACAAAAATGAGGTTTTTGTCACTATATCAGACAATGAAAAATTTGGACTGGGACTAAGTCACCTAGAATGGCGAATTAGTCCTAGTTAGGGTTTCTTCAAGATTCTCAAAAAAAATCAATTGGTTTTGATGCTTTTTAGTTTGTATGATGCAACCCTAAGATGTAAATGCAGAATTTCATAAATTTTTAAGGAAATTATATGCAACAAAACAAGCTAATTGAGCTTTTTACTAGTGCAAGTTTTTGAAATCCTATAACGCAAAACCTAATGCAATGTTGATGCAACCTAAATATACGATGATAAAGGACTCCAAATTAGTAAAGAAGATTATTCAAAAGTGGGGTTCACCAAAATGTGGATAAAGATTTTGGCACCCTAATGCTCTCTAACACTTCTAGGGTTTTTCACTTAAAAGGAGAGAGATGCGCCAAAATGAGCAATGTCCTCATTCAAGATTAATGAAATGAGGCATATGTTATGCTTAAATGAGATGATCTGAATGCAGTAAACTAATGAATTCTATTGATTTTTTTAATACAGAACTATTGAAATATAACTTGTTGGAAAACACATTATGATATGCAAACATGAACTAAATGACCTAGAAATGACCATGAAACAAAAAAAAGAGCTATAAAATTGAATGTGTGCACCTAGAGAATGGAATGAGAGTCTAGAATCTTGATAGAATTGATGCAGAATTTGACTGGGACTCTTGTACCAATCTGGGTGACATAGTCGCAGTTTTGGAAAAACTACTGAGAAACAAGTGTCATCCAAATGGGTATCCAAATCTATAAAAACCTCCAAAAAATAGGTTTGAAGTGGGAATAATTCACCACTATTGGTGACTTAGTCCACTTTTGAATTTCTAAAAGTTTGAAAGTGGAAATGGAAGCCCTCGGTCTGCACTTTGGTTTTTGATAGGTGTCCACTTCTGAAACTTTGATTTTTGGGCCTGAAAGTGATTTTTTGTTGATATTTGGCTTGGTCAGAAAGAAGATGTCTTCAAAAATTCTTCAACCTAATCTTCAATGATCTTTAAACCCTAAAAGTGCCTAAATCTACAAACACACAATGAAAGAGAAAGAAATGTTGAATGTTAGGGCATGGGGGTTTGCCTTGATCAAACCCCTTTTAGATAATTAAACCAACATAGAGAAATAAGGAAATGAAGCATGAGACAATGGAGCTAGATACTTTCCATGAGGTTTTATCTTGAATTTCTACAACAACAGTTAAAGAATCTATCCTTAAATGTCTTAGGAAGCTATCTCAAGGTGACTTGGAATGCCAAAACCCTAGCTTTCTTGACTTGAGAACATGATGAGTGATGAAGGAATGATAAGAGATGTGAATTATGGCTTTGAGATTGTATTTTATAATCAATTCACCTTATTTACCTGCAAATTGGATCCTTAAGGTTGACATGAAGAAAGAATAAACTTAAATTCTAAAATTTCCTACTCAAACCTCAAAAATAGGCCAAATTGGACTAAGTCACCATGCTAGGTGACTTAGTCCACCTGGCAAGGACTATTTTTCCCAAATGGGTGACTTAGTCCCAAAGGAGCCCTTTTGACAAATGGAATGTTGGGGAATAAGGAATTTCAATCCTTGTATTGATTTTATTGGGTATTTGATCAATTCAAGCCTCGAGATGCACAATATGGGGCCATAGGGGCCTATTAATGATGATGTAAAGGTCAATTAGGGCTTGGGACACAAAATTCAATATGAAAGTGTGATTAGATACACTTTTCAACATTAAAATGAGGTCAACATAGCCTAGAATGGAACAACATCCAATGTGAATGTGTAGGACACATTTCATCACTAGATTAAAGTCATATTATATTTACAAGCCTTCTAGATTGATGTGATAATGTGATTAAATACATTTTACATTTTTAAATTAAGGGGAAATGGATTCATTAAGTATAGATAAGCATGAAATTATTTTACAACACTTTACAACACCTTCACAAGACATCATTAAAAGCATTTTATTTAGTTTGCAAGGGTCCAAGACCTAGTGTGGATGTGAAAAACACCTCACAACACCAAATCAAGGCCTTATTAAGTCCAATTCATGATTAATTATTGCCTAAATCAAGCAAGCAAAAATGGATACTTTTTCCATGTCCACAATTTATATGCATGGAATAAATAAAAAAGGTTATACAAGAATAATAATACAAACTTATCAAGACAATCCCTGAAGACACTATTCATTAAATTTTGGAAAGATGTTAGAGTATTCCTTGATCGAAAGAGTAGATCTCTGAATTCATAATGTCTATATCTTGTCCTAAAGATAGTTTTATGAATTTATTCTTATTTTAGCCTTAATTGATGGTATCTTGTGTTGGAAGAATGAAGAAGAACATTTCATTATGCAGCGTTTATGTTGTCATTGATGTTACCATGTTATATGAGTTGAAATTGCATCACCTTAAGTTCAAGTTTGATCCAGTATTCAAAACCAGTATGACAGTCATTATCCTTTGGTATTTTGGTCTACAATCCTCCGCTGATGAATATCTTAACTTGCAGCTTTGGGAAATGGTTCTTGGATGCTAGAAGTTTGTATATTCATAATTTCATGTGCTTAGTTGATCGTATGGTGAGTTGGCATTATTTTGTTGTTGTATTTTGTTATTAGTTCTATCCCTAGCAGACCTAATCAATTGTTGATGTTGTAATGAATTTATTTAGTGTTTTGGATGTATTTGTGACCTATTTTAGGTCCATGTTGACATGTTGTAGAGTACTACATGTTTGAATATTTTTTGGAAAAGTCTTGTACAAGCTTGAACTCGACAGTTAATCTTTTTGGTGAATAAGGGTTGCATCTAATTAGGCCAACCTAATTGATGCTTGTGGATGAGTCAGATATATATATTGGATAGTTTTTTAGTTCGAGTGTGACACAAAAGATAGACAAGTATGTGAATATGATGAAGTGTGTAAAGTCAATTCACTGAGCATCAAAGGAACTGAATGAACACTTGTTGGGTGTAACTTTATCAATTCATTTTTCTAGCTGTAAATCATTTCTAGATTGTACCTTTGTAGGCAATGAGCCTCCCATTTTGGATAGTGAGTCCTAACAGTGAGCCATCCTTTGTAATATCTTATAATAGGTTATATTATATTGTGAGCTAATCCTCATCGTGGGTTTTCCTATTTTGGGTTTTCCACGTAAAAATCTTGGTGTTCATGTGTTGTGTGATTTTATGTTCTACTAATGCTCTTGCTCTTTTTTACTATTATATGCATTGGTGTGTTTGGATGGTTCTTGTTAAATAAGTTTAAGAAGATATTGATTCACCCTTACCAATTCACCCCTCCACCCCCCTCTCAGTATCTTGTGTATTCCACATCTTGATTTAATATTAATCATTAAGAAGGTTGTAGCATTGCACATATGATCAAAGAGATCATCAATGTGAGGTAAGGGATACTTATTCTTTATTGATGTTTTAGGCTAACCTAGAAGAATGTAGTCCTTAGGTAAATAATGACAACTCTTCCAATATATTCTCGAAGTAGAGAAAGAGACAATATAAGCATATATAAATCTAGTAGACCAAATAGCAAACATACACTTTGCATATAATTAATTTTAGACACAATAGATGAATCTACAATCATAAACTAGATCTAGACATACAAACTTGATCCAAGATAGAATACAGATCTAACATAAGATTCAAAATAATTTACAACATACAAACTACATTTCCAAATAAAAAATAACAAAAATATTAATTTTTTTATCAAATGACATTTACTTTTTAATTATAAAACTAAATGCATTATCTTCCTTATTCATTTCATTTTAAATACATTAACCTACAAACCATTATTAATGCATCTACTAAACTATAAACATTTCATAGATTTGACGAAAATCGACATTAATGAAAGTTTTAGGAAAGGTGGACCTAACTTGTCACACAACATTTAAAATACAAGTCTTAAAAAATCTCTACGTATTAGAATTTTCAACGTTACAAAATCCAATATCTTGATTTTAAAATTTACAATATTACAAGATTTAAATAATCAACGGCAGCACTAAATGTGGTTATTTCTACTCACCTTTGCTTCACCACCTTCAACAAACATGCCACCTGTCATTTTTCTTCAATTATCCTTATGATTGTAAGAGCATATAGCATCAATCATGCAGTGCTCTGGAATTTGAATAAATTAGAATTAAATCCGTCATTACACAAAGCTATCCGTTAAGTTCACAATAACTTTTCCCTATTTTTGCCCTGAATACTAAAACAATGAATCGAATGCTGGCACAGATTTCGGAGCGTGGCAGGTATTCAAATTCTAAACGATACAGATTTCCTTTCATTTAGCTGTTGAAAAACTTTCTTGTAACACGAGTCATGAAATCTTATGATTTTAGAAACTGACAATTATTTTCCTGCAAACAAAAACAGTCGAATTCTATTAGCTGAATCTGGAGGCAACATTTTAGTGTTTCTCTTTAGCGTTTGATAGGTGTGTTCTTCCTTTGGTTAACTCTGCTATATATCGAAGGCGTTCTCCACCGTATTAGCAATGGGTATGTGCTTGTCTAGGAAGGAAAACTACCCACCAGCTTTTCCTAATACTGACGCCCAAAAGAAGGGTCAAAATGGTTTGGGAGTAGGTAACAAAAATTCAATTTGCAAGAAAAGTTGTTCTACTAAACTGACTCTACATCTCATGAAAATTTTGAAATATAGTGTCAAAAGAAATGCTTGTAATACAATTTGTGCTAATGATTTCAATGGTAAGAGTGAGAGGCAGATAAAATCGGCAATGGTTAAGAGTCAGCCTTCTCAAGGTATGGCAGATGAGTCAAATATGCATCGTGTCTATGTCTATTTATAAATCATTCTGCTGCAACAAATTTACCCTGGTGTTTGTGTTGTGCAGTTAAGAAATTGAATCGAGTAAAGAGGGTAGGATTTTCTGGAGATGTTGTAGAGCCATCCTCAAACAATGAGGAGTACAGGAGAAGACATGCACTGCTGTTTAACTCCAGACCACATATTTGTGAGCTGCAAGATAACTGGTCTCTTGATTAATAATTCAAAAATCTACCCTGATCATATATATTTTTCTTTAATCACAGAAAGTTTAGAATAGGATGTTCATATTTAATACTTATTATTTTAATTTGTGTAGTAATTAATTGAAAAGCCAGATTCTTGTTGATAATTTATGGAGCACTATTCTTTGTAAGAATATGTTTGATTTGAAAAAGTGTGGAAGATTTTGATAACATTCTCCATTATTCTCCCAGTGTAACTATCCTTTGAATATTTGTCTCACTAGACCTTGTATTCAATCATATCTCAATTATGCAAGTGGAGCTTGTGAACCTTGAGCACTTTAAGAGGATTGATTATGACCACTCTTGATTGTGAAATTATGAGGCATTCTAATAAAGAAGATGATCAAAACTCAAAACATGGAAGACATCATGCATATGAGCTACAGTTGGAGATAGAGCTATTCTATAGGAATCTAGGTTATGAATTTAAAAAATTTGAATAGGCCCACATATCTTGGTATTAATTTAGTAGTCTTGCCAAATTTTATTGGGCTCTTTTATGGTTTTCCTCATAAGAGTACCTTATCTCTAAATTTGGGGTGTATATTTAATATCAACATAGCTTTTCTTCCTATCATTCGCTTAATGCAATCTCTTTTTGATCAAATTAATCTATTCTTCCATTTTTGATAGCATTTTGAGCTCAATGCTAATCCTATCTTCTAGTTTATCCCATTCAAGAAGAGTTCAATATTTCCTACCATACAATTCTTTGAAAGGAACTATTTTAATTATAGAATGTTAGGAATTCTTGTAAGAAAATTTAGCTATTGGTAGGTACTCCTCCCATTTATATTGATGATCCATGCAATACATCCTCAACAATTCTTCCAGTACTTGGTTAACTATTTTGGTTTGGTCATCTTTCTCTAGAAAATAAATAAAACTTATATATATGTTTGTTCCTAACGTTGAAAAGAAAGTTTTCCAAAACCTTGAAATCACCCACACATCTCTATTTGAGATTATTTTCTCTACAACTCTGTGTAAAATAAACAATTCTTGCATAATTTTATTTGCAATTACATGTGATCCATTCGTAAGGTTTCATGGATTAATGTGAGCAATTTTTGTAGGTTTTTCCACTATGATAGAATTGCATCATATTGATTCCTTGAAAAACGTAGACCTTGGGAAGAATCCATGCTAATTACTAGTCATTTCCACTATGGTCTTTCATCAAGATAATACAATCATGCTTGGTGTTGATATTTAGCTTTCACTCATTCACATTCAAGATGCGCTGCTACAAATTTTGATTTATATTTCTTCATTATCTTACAAAAATATACTTGATTCGCATTCACTAATAAGTTTTTTCTCTCTTAGGTGACCGGTATATAGGAAACATTCTGATTCAATCAATGCAAAAAATTTCAACTATTTTTGATCTAGAACATACATTCTTCAATCAAATCTCAAAACTCCATCAAATTTAAAATGATATCCTACATATATCTTATCCCAATAATTTTTTAAGAAGTCTTACTTTACATGCTCATAGAAATGATCTACAAAAAAAATTCAACACTTGATATAAAAAATTAGAGTGAAATAAGATCATTATTGATGTATGCCTCCTATGACTTGGTGCATTTCCAACTTTGTTCTCCTTTCCTTTGATGTAATTTATCTCAAACTTGTAATCGTGTATTAGTTCCAACCAGCATCTTTGACAAGATTTAAGTTTTGACTAGGTGAAAATATATTTAAGTCTTTGATTATCTAATTTGAGCTTGAAAGGATTTCCTATAAGATAATGTCTCCACACTTGTAAGTCATTGACAATTACCATTACCTCCAAATCTTGTGAAGCATAACTCTACTCATAACGTCACAATTTCCTAGACTCATAGGCTACTACTTGACCTTCTTCCAGTTACACACCTTCACAACATTCACTTGAAATATTAGTGACTACAAAGTAACCTTTTGGGCTAGGCACTCTATGAATTGGTGCAATAGTCAACGTATCCTCAAGAACATGAAAATTATCCTCACATTTTTCTAACCACTCAAACAATTTCTCTTTTCTTTGGAGAGATGCAATGAGGTTGGCTATATTTTAAAAATTTCACACAATTTAATATTTGACCAATCCCACAAAGCTACACACTTAATGCACATTTTTAGATGCAAAACATTAAAGGATAGCCTTAATCTTTCAAGGATCCAAAAAAATTCCTTCCATGTAGATGATATGACCTAAATATTGTTCTTATATTTTAAATAAAGTATAGTTTTATAGCTTTACAAATAGTTTATGTTGCCTTAATTGTTGTAAGATTATTCTTGAATGTTGGTTATGCTAAATTTATATTACAATGGCTTTATCATTGTGGAAAAACATCAACCTACTAACGCTTGATACAAACGCTAGATTTATACAAGATCCACAAGAGGGAGTTAAGCCATATCACAAATCTACAATAGGTTGGACAGGCACCAACCTATCCAGGGGGATGAAGACACCAACCTTCCAACATCTACATTCCTAGAATAAATTATAATATCATACAAGAATAATAATACAAACTTATCAAGACAATCCCTGGAGACACTATTCATTAAATTCATGAAAGATGTCAAGTATTCTTGGGTCCAAATAGTAGAACTATGAATTCGTAATATCTATATCTTGTCCTAAACATAGTTTTATGAATGTATTCTTGTTTTATCCTTAATTGATAGTATTTCGATCTAATATTAATCATTGAGAAGGTTGTAGCATTGTGCATTTAACCAAAGAGATCATCAATGTGAGGTAAGGGATATTTATTCTTTATCAGTACTTTAAGCTAACCTAGAAGAATATATTGACAAATCTTCCAATATATTCTCAAAGTAGAGAAAGAGACAATATAAGCATAAGTAAATCTACTAGACCAAATAGAAAAGATACAATTTCCATATAATTAATTTTAGACACAATAGATGAATCTACAATCATGAACTAAATCTAGACATGCAAACTTGACCCAAGATAAAATACAAATCTAACATAAGATTCAAAATAGTTTACAACATACAAACTACATTTCTAAATAAAAAATAGCTAAAACATTATAAATTTTATCAAATGACATTTACTCTTTAATTATAAAACTAAATGCATCATCTTCCTTGTTCATTTCATTTTAAATACATTAACCTACAAACCATAATTAATGCATCTACTAAATTATAAAGATTTCATAGATTTAACGAAAAATCAACATTAATGAAAGCTTTAGGAAAGGTGGACCTATGGGAGAGGGGCCCATAGTGAAGCACCCTAACTTCACATTTCTCAATTTCCTATATGGAAATTTCAAATCACTTCCAATTTTGTACAACTTACATGGTTTTATACTTCGTTTTAGAGCAACATTATCAAATATGATGTCACATCAGCATGTTTTTTGTTGAGGTATCCAAAAGGGCTCAAGAAAAGTGAGACTCATAGTGGTGCACTAAGTCATGTTTTATTGGTGCATTGATGTGGCATCACATGATTTGCCAGTTTGTGAACTTTATGGATAAAAAATGTTTTGCAATTAGATATTAAAGTGCTCCACTATGGCGCCCAATAAGGACTAATTCTATCCCCACTATTGGACCCCACTCCACTATAGACTCCTTTCCCCTAAATGTGATTATTTCTATTCACCTTTGCATGTCACCTTCAACAAACATGCCACCTGTCATTTTTCTTCAATTATCTTCATTAAGAGCCTATAGCATCAATCATGTAGTGCTCTGGAATTCGAATAAATTAGAATTAAATCCGTCATTACACAAAGCTATCAGTTAAGTTCACAATAAATTTTCCCTATTTTTGCCCTGAATACTAAAAGAATGAATTAAATGCTAGCGGACATTTCGGGTAGTGGCGGATATTCAAGTTCAAAACGATACAGGTTTCCTTTCATTTAGCTGTTGAAGAACATTCCTGCAACACGAGTCATGAAATCTTATAATTTTAGAAAATGGACAATTATTTTCCCGCAGACAAAAACAGTCGAATTCTATTACTCAATGGAAAAAAATAGTATATAAACTTATTAGCTGAATCTGGAGGCAACATTTTAGTGTTTCTCTTTAGCGTTTGATAGGTGTGTTCTTGCTTTGGTTAATTCTGATATCGAAGGCGTTCTCCACCGTATTAGCAATGGGCATGTGCTTGTCTAGGAAGGAAAACTACCCACCAGCTTTTCCTAACACTGACGCCCAAAAGAAGGATCAAAATGGTTTGAGAGAAGGTAACAAAAATTCAATTTGCAAGAAAAGTTGTTCTACTAAACTGACTGAACATCTGGTCAAAATTTATAAATCGTTCTGTTGCAACAAAATTTACCCTGGTGTTTATGTTGTGCAGTTAAGAAATTGAATCCAGTAAAGAAGGTACGATTTTCTGGAGATGTTGTAGAGCCATCCTCAAACAATGAGGAGTACAGGAGAAGACATGCAGTTTTGTTTAACTCCAGACGACATATTTATCAGCTGCAAGAGAAGTGATCTCTTGAATAATAATTCAAAAGTCTACCCTCAAAAAGTTCAGAATAGGATGTTCATATTTAATACTTATTATTTTATTTTGTGTAGTAATTAATTGAAAAGCCAGATTCTTGTTGATAACCTATGGAGCATTAGTCCACAATCCTAACATTTGGTTAGATTCTCAATTGTTAATAAATCATGAATGGTATTTGTATTGGAGCTCCCATTCTCAACCATTTTCTTTGGATGCTTTATTGTTTTCAGCCACTATAACTGTTCACGTTCTCTTACAAATTAGGTTTTTCTAAATCATTTTTACTTAGAGTTAGGAATGTAGAGCGGATTGGAAGGTGTAAACTCAACTTCTTATGAGCCAATTTTAAAGATAGATATTAGAATCATATTAGAATCATATTAGCCAATTTTCAATGGAGAAATGAATAAAAAGATAAACATAATTTTCAAAATATGTTAAGTTCCATGAAATACAATTCAGAAAGACCTGTATGAATTGCCCTTTCATCCTTTATTATGTCGAGCATTGAGTTCAATACATGGTTATTAAAATCCACAATGTTTTTAAGACCATTACAATAATTGGAAATCACTACAGATTCATTTCATACAAATTGGACAAATTTTTTTGCAAGATTATAGTACAACTCTTGGTGATTGAAAGAAGTATATAAAGAGATTTAGTTGTACAAGCATTGCTTTGTGCTTTGATTGATGTAGAATTGGGATGTGGATTCATTGCATGACATGGTTTGAGAATCGTTATCTTATCATTTATTGTCATCGACCACATATGAACTAGAATTGTGCCCCAAGCAAAATAATAATAATAATAATAAGTGTAGATTAATTAAAGTGGCATAAACTTTTCAAATATGCAAGTTTTAGATTTTTCTAATAAACCTTGAAGTGCATGCATATCATCCTTTATAAAATATTTTAAAGGAACTTTAAGCCTTTACAAAGATTCTTTAGGTGATTGTATCCCATCCAAGAAGCTTGATAGCTATTTACAAGAAAAATTTGGAGGAAATATTATAAAAGAGGTACATGAAGCAACCAAAATAATCAACATCAAGTATTATTTAAATATTTAGTTTATTTTATTAAAATTTAAGTGTATAAGGAAATTGTTTGTTCCAATAGGAAATATTGGTCAAAGAATAAAAAATAAAAATTTGATGTTTCAAATGAATATTGGGGAAGAAGAAATCATAAAATTTTATAAGAAAAACTAAGAATTGGAAGAAAACTTAATGTAATTTGATAAAAAAATATAAAAAATTTATAAATAAAAAATAATTTTCAAAAGGATGAAATATCAAAATTGATAGAAGAAAGTAAAATGTTAGATCCATTATTTATATTCGTAAATGAAATGTGTAAACATAGAATAGACTTCATAATGTATCATATGATACAAATGATGTGTGTTGTTTGTTTGATGAATCATTTGATTTGTGTGATATAGCTAAAGGTAAAGATTGTAAGGTTGGAGATAACAATATTTTTAAATTTTTAAATATGTTTAGTTTTCATTGAAATGAAGAATTTTTGGGATGATGCTATCATATGGTTTTGTTCATAGAGCATACCCACACATTCAATTTCATTCAAGGGTAACCCTAAAGGTCTCAATGCAAGAGAAATAAATATTGTAATAGGGTTGTCCCTGGGGCTGACTACAAACTATTAAGGGGTTCACCACCACATTTAGACTTGGAGCAAATAATGAAATGAAAGATGCAATACTAAACCCTAACTCAGTGCAATGCACTATGAAATGACCTATAAAAGAAAATGAAATGAAACAAAAAACTAAAGATAGGAAGGTGTGCACCTAGGAAACTAGAGATGGTTGAATGAAGGTATGAATCACTGGAAAATATGCTTTTACTACTTAGACTCATTTTCCAAGCTAGTTAAATTATTCTAGTTTCTAGAAAATTGTGAAGTAACCAAAATCTAGCAAAAGGGTATCCAAATCTATAAAGTCCTAAAAAATCAATTGAAATTGGGACTCATTTGCGAGAAGTAGTGAATCGGTCCAGTTGGGCTTATCTACAACTTCAAAAGTTGATCCTACTCTTCTATGTTTGCTCTGTCCTTCTTGATTGGTTTCTAGATTTGAAAATTCAATTTTCAATCTATAGGTCTTCTCCAAGGTTTTCTAAGGCTTGATGACAAATTTGACAACTTTGAATTATTTACAACTTTTCTCCAAATCTTTCTCCTTAGGAAATTTGTAACCTAGACCTATAAACCACACACAAAGGAGAGGGAAAAATGTTGTGGGGTTAGTGGATAGGGGTTTTCCTTGGTGAAGCCCCATGTTGGAAATCAATTCTTCAAATGAAATCAAATAAGAATGGAGACTGATGAATGAAAAAATGACAATGTTGCAACTCACCAAACCCTAGCAATAAGGTTCTCTAAATATGCTTGAAATGACTACAATGGATGTAGACTTTGGCTCTTGCTTCAAGGAGAAAGATCTTGAATGAAAGACTTGCATTAATCACAAAATCCTACACCACAATTTTTATTATTGGTGGCCCAAATCTGCATCCCTTTGCCAAGCTATGAAAGAACTCAACAAATTTTGACTAATATGGGACTACTTTCAAGTTGTGGGTATCCTATCATGAAAGAAAACCTCCAAATTATGGGTTGGATCCCCTTTTGATGTCACCTAAATTAATGATTTCTTTAGGAAAAGGGTAAAAAGATGCATGAAAATAAAATTAATTGAAAAAATTCAAAGGGTGATACACCAAAACTAACTAAGACCTACCAAACAACCTATTCACATTCAAAACAAAGAAAAAAGCCTTGTTCACACAAATCATTTTGCATACATTCTTGCATAGGTAATTTACAAGGAGGTTTTTAGCAAAATTCTTAGAAGGAAAATGTCACAAGTAATAGCCTTTGCATTTACTAACACAACCTATATATAACCTGCAACAAAACACTTTTCTGTTAAACTGGTGCCTAACAATGAGACAAGACTACAAGGAAAAGATAAATTTCACAAATAAGTTGATCAACCACTAACAACACACAATAAAACATGTTCAATGAGAAGGTAAATGTTCAATTTCATTGATTGAAAGTACTCAACTAGTATACAATTCTATCTAAGTTACAATAGTACTCTTATTAAAAAGATAAATCCAAAGCTAAACTATCACTTTGTTGAAAAGAAAGAAATAACTCCAAATATAAAGATTGAAGTTACTTAAGTAAAAATGCACACAACTCCCTCACACAAGTCCATCTAGAAGGTTCTGGTCGGATGCAACATAAAGGGCCAAAAAGAACCTTCTAATAACACCCCAAACTATCCAAGACCATAGTCACACTAAAAATGTGACAAAAAATCCTCCAAATAGACCTTTCCCTCCAAAATCAGTCAAATACAACTTCTCACACATCTCTCATGTCTTCCATTCATCATTTGTCTTCAAAATCCTTGACCCACACTTTTAGTGCTTTTGCAAAAGCACAAGACTCTAATTTGCATTCAAAATAATAACTTGATTAAGTGATTCATAATACATCACTTAATCAAACTACTTTACATTTTAAAAAAAATGCAAAAAAAAGGCCTCACCACCTTCCTTGGATTACATTTACATTTGCATTAACTAAATACATTAAATAAAAGTGATTTATAAATCACTTAAACAATGCCTTACACTTCATAAAATGAAAACTAAATGATATATTCCAAATGCTTGTAAAAGCATTCAATCAAAAATTAAAACTCTCCTCCAAGGAATTTGATCAATTTTCGTTCACCTCTATCTCTGCATTGAAAAACAAAAGTGGCATGACTATCACTTGGTTATAATTCTCTTCTCAAAGACAAACAAGAAGACTAATAATTTGGCCGATGTGAGCATAAAGGGACTCCAAACTCTTTGGAAGGCATATTTTAAAGTCCTAGAGGCATTGCATGTTTCAAATTTTGAAGGAATTAGCATATTTTAAAGGTCAAAACACATGGTCCTTCAAATAGACATAAGGAAAAATTTCCTAAGTAATAAACTTCACTTCAAAGCCCTGATAACAATTAAATTGCTTTGCAATTTTTTAAAAATAAGGCAAAAAAGTCACCTTGGTTGGCATCATAGGGCTTCAAACCCTAAACAAAACATGGGAAAAAGGAAAAAAAGCTCATTCATTTGCATCGAGCTTCTAGAGATTTTTATTATGCTGCCATGGGGTTTCATTGAGTGAATAGAAAACATGATGTTTTGATTGGTTTTTTGGCCATTTCTCGTGTAATTTTTGTGATTTCCTCACTGGAAGAATGAGGTAACTAATTTTGAATCAAATTTGGCTTATTTTACATCCTTTGACAATCATCTTATGAGTAAAGGCAGCAGCCATAAGTATATTTCTGATCATTTTTTATTGTTTTATCTTGTCTATGTGGTTGTTCTTTCATCTTCGCCATCAATGTTGCGGCTCTCTAAAGATTAAATGGAATATTTTAGTATAAAAATTCTTTGCATAATCAAATAAAATGAGCAAAAATAGCTCAGGTAAGCTCACTTCAGCAATATACTTCCATTTCTTAGCAAATAAAGCTCAAACTTGAGCTCCCTCCATATAGTGAAATGGTAAGAGTCTAGATTTCTCCTTTGTATCTCTTTATGTGTTTGGCTTGTGAGCTCAGCCTCCATTTTATTGAAATTTTTGTGTGTGAAACTTGTATCTATTCAGACTAATACACCTTTTATTGGCATTAATGGAAGAAGTGTCTTTTATAACTTTTCATTTGAATGGAATCCAAAACCCCAAGTGGGTTCTTGTGATTTAGTGAAGAAACTTGGTTTATAGGCCACAACCATGAACAATGCATTGGAGTTCTTACATACTATTACTTTGCTTCAAAAATATCCATGATAGTTTTTTCAATATTTTTGTATTTGCAATTTTAACACAAACCCCAAATGGCTTTTTGATTTGGTGAAGAAAAATTAGATTTTCTGTTGTGGCCATGAAAATTGACTTGGGTTTTTATAAAAAATTTGTTGCTCTTTTTGAAACAAAAACTCCATGCCATTCTTTTCAATGTCTTTATATTTTGCAATTTCATAACAACCCAGAGTGGGTTCTTGTTAACGTAAACAAAAAATGAACTTTTCCAGGCCGCGGCCATGAAAGCACCTAGGTTTGTTGCATTTCATTGTTTGCTCTAAATAATTTTATGAAATCTCACTTTCAAAACTCTTAAATCTGTAATTTATGTCACGAACCTAGATGGGTTTCTGTCAATTATCAAGAAAGTGGCTTTTATCAAGCTACCAATATGAATGAACAACTAGAATTTGACACATTTTCCATTTTGAAAATAAAATTACTCTACATCTAGGTAATTTCATTTCTCATAGAAAATAGTTTCTGGGTCTAAAAAATTTAAGAAAAAACCCCTCATGGGTTTTCTCCAATTTTCTTCTTTTCCAATTCTAGCCAGTGACAAGGTAGTGGAAGGATGTAGTTTTTCTCTTTTGTATACCCCATGCACCTATCTTAGGAGCTTAGCCTCATGGTCTTCTCTGACATTTTGTATGCAAAACTTGTATCATTTTTAGAAAATGATAACTTTTGTATGAATAATAGAGGAAATGTATGTGATTTTTCTTCCTTACTAATTTTCAATCACAAGCTTCTAAAACACAAACACCTCTTCAGATTCTTTGGTATGCACTGTATTTAAATAAAAAACCTTGAAGAAAGTGTTTTGCTAAATGATTTAATGCCATTGCATGGTATAGATATACCTCATGGAAACTCATCTCTTTCCCATTTTGTAAATTCATAAGAATTATGAAGGCTCTGTTCTTTGATTTTCTGCATTCTTGTTATTACTTTGAATGATCATCATGCCTAAGTGCTATCATGGCA
Source organism: Sequoia sempervirens (assembly GCA_007258455.2). NCBI lineage: Eukaryota > Viridiplantae > Streptophyta > Pinopsida > Cupressales > Cupressaceae > Sequoia > Sequoia sempervirens. The sequence continues at coordinate 89,048,641 of VDFB02379711.1, forward strand.
AAGTGTTTGTATTTTCCAAATGCAACATTGGAATATTGGTCCTACTTATAATCCATAATATCTTCATATGCACATGCTTTTATGAGATTAGTAGGGTTGTCATGCATGTTTTCTCGACTTGTGAATAGTACCATGGAATGTTAGCACCATAGATATGTAGAGATGACCCTTGCTTTTCATTGAAACTCCAAGTTGGCAATGATTTGAGTAGGGATCTTACTGCCAATCATGGAAGTCCTATAGCATCCTTTGGCATTATACATTGAAAGAATAATGCAAGAAATGATAGATTGCATTATTGTGTTACACTCAATGCATCCTTTGATGGTTTCAAAAAAACCCTAGCCACATATATAACCTTGACACTTAACTGACTGCCCTATGTGACTATCAAACTGCACTTGAGATCCTTGTGCTTTGAAGCTCTTTGTGATTGAAGACTTTTTTTGTGCTTTCTCATCACCTATAGCTTCTATTGCTCTGGAGACTTGACCCTTAAGATTAAGGGCTAACTCTTCATTGATTTTTATTCCATTTTCCCAATATTGGAAACTAGAATTCTATTATTGGTTTATCAGTACACATATCTAGCTCTTTGTTGGGCTGCCATCTAAAATGCTCGTGTTTTCATTCTTTTACATGAATGTGCTTGAATGTAAATGGATGCCCACTCATATATTCATTTTCAACATGTTGGATTGTTCTTTAAATGAAAACATTTAGACTCATTGAAAGGAAGCATCCTACTTGACCATTTGATAGAAAAAAACATATGAAATTTGGAAGATTCCTATCTTAGACACAAAACAAAATGTATGTTCAGTACCTTAGCTCCCATAGCTTGATTCCTTTTGCTTTAATCTCCTGATGCATATCGCTGATCATTTGTTGATTTTTTTTTTAGCTCCATTTGTGCACTACCTTGCATTACTTGATTGTTAGTGTCTCTTTCCAAATTATTTTAAATGTTCAAATGTCGGTATCCTTTGTGAAGCACATTTTCTCTAAATAGCCTTTGTGATGTTCATGCTTAGGGATTCTCTATTGGAATACATTGTTGTTTGAAATGCATTATATTCATTGTGCCTAATATAATCATGGTTGTAGCTAATGTAGATGAATGCTTCATTTTGTTTATTGTAGTCTCAATATTGCATTGATATTGTGAAGTGATTTGCTTCCATTTTGTTCATTGTAGTCTGAAATACATTGTCTTTTGAACCTTGTTGTCCTGTAGCATTAAATGGTTTTTTCTTAGAGTATTATAACAGACATTCAAATATGACTTGTGGCCACCTTTAAAATGGATTGTTCCTCTTACATGCTCTATTTTATCTTACTATAGGACTTGATGTGCATCAAGAAATAACCTCCCTTTTTGAAGCTTCATGTCTTCACTATTTTTCAACACATGCAAATCTCTTAAGATTGGGATGTTATGTCACTGTAAACTATTGTAGAAGGCTATCTAATTTGAATTCAAGGCACCAAGCTTGAAGTACTATCTCTTTGACACAAGATGACTATGACTTCTCATTGTTTTTACTGCACTGATTTGAAACTTAGTGGTTGTTCTTTGCCTCATGACTATTCCAATCTTCATGATTTCCCTAACAATTGGTTGCTATCCCAAAGGTTTGTTACTTGGTCTTCACAGTCATCTAGGTCCTTTTGATATTGTGCAACAAACTAACACCATATCTTCTTGCTTCAATCTTAGTGGGTAGATATGTGTAATTCATGGTGGTGACCTAAAAGCTCACCATTCTAAGTGATGTGTGGTTTTCTAATAGGATTGAGGTGAGATGAGTTGGACAATGTCTTTCATGCAACAATGTATGATTATCTTTGTTCCTTCTTGTTTCCCCATATATGACTCATGATGGTTTTAGGCATGACTTGATATCCCCTTCTCTATTTTAATAGATGCATAATTAAATTTGATGCATCTATAAATGAACTTGATGCATCATTGAAATCATTTACTTCTTTAATAAAATGGATCTTGAATCCGCTTAAGAAGATTGAAAGAAATATCCAGCAAAGTACACCTTCCTTTTGACATGATGGCAGCATATTGATTGACTCAATGTGAAAAGATGAAATGTGAATTTCTTGACAACTACATTATGTGTTGCACCTTTTGAATCTGATAATGAAATTTGATCAACTGGTGTGATTCCATATTGATTTAATGCATCAATAACATGTTTATCATTGATTTGATCAAGTTTCTCAATTTCCTATCCCTCTTAAAACATCAAAGGGAAGCATGTTGGGCTTGACCCTTGTGGGAGCCACATTTTACACATGCTTTAATTAGTTGAATCAAAACACTAACAAAGACTTGTCCAAAATCTGCACAAGTGACAAACCAGTTGGATAAAAAAAGAATATAATAGTTGTGTTTGATTACTCCTTTCTTGTATCCATGGACACTTATGGTATGCTACTATTTTAATGCTTATAGACAACAAATTACATGTTTATGGATTTTTTCCATATATTTTGATTAGGGACCTTTCATTGCTCTAGCAACACTATTTTCAGAAGCAGGAAACTTAGGAGTAGTGAGGAGGGCATCAAACAGAAGCAAGGTAATAGGAAGGGGCGAGGTGATGTAAGACCAAGCCAATGGGATTCATCATTACATGAGGCAATTGATGATGGGTCCCTTTTCATTTTATATGTAATTTATTTTTTGTTATCTATAGGAATACAATATTTTCTTTATAAGCATTAGAATAGCTATTCCCTTGGCTTGTGAGGGACATTATACACTCATGATTATCAATAAATATTACATTTGCAATAAATGTTGGTCCTCTTTCTTATTTGTATGTAATTACAAAACTGGAATAAACGCAATCTATTTTGACAATCTCCTTTATTTACATTAATAAACTTAGAAAAACATGGTGGATCTTTTAATGTTTAAATGAAAACACAAAAGAGTAAACAATAAGTTACCTGATTTCAACTAGAAGCCAAAATTAGGTGACATTTTTTGGTGACATCTACTATATATTTTCCTACTAAACATCTCGACTAGTTTCCTAAAGCTTATCCATTAGGCACTGAGTTATCTAAATCCTGACACCACTTAAGAAAAAATTGTGTGTTGCTATAACTCACTAGACCAATGTGAGACACTTTGGAAACTTATTCAAAACACACCATAAAACAAAGAAAACTACCTAACTACGCAAAAAAAATACTCAGGGAAAACAAAATCTACTCTAATTTGTACAAGGAAGATTTAGATTATACCTCAAAACAAATTTTAAGGTGTATCCCATTTACTGGGATAGGCAGAGCTTCTCCATCCATTGTTGACAATTGAAAAGCATTGTGCTCCTTGCACTCAGTAATGACAAATGGGCCACTCAACATGCTATCAAATTTAGTGTACTTTCCAGGCCTGTTCTTTAACTCGTCCCACTTAAGGACAACATCTCCTTCTCTAAACACCTTGGGTGTTGCTCTTTTGTCAAAAAAAATATTTGTTTGGAGTTGATGCAACTCCATTGTTTTCATGGCTCTATCTCTTGTTTCATCTAGCCCCATGAGTTGTGCATATCTGACGGCCATTGGATCTTCCTCTTCAAACATTTCAAGCTAGTTTACTATGTCAAGAGCTAGAAGCTCAACAGATAAAGGAAACCTTTCCTCTTTAACATATAACAACATATAAGGGGAATTTCCAATGGACATTTTTGGAGTTATCCTATCTTCCCACAAGGTATATTTTAACTTGTTCCAAGTTCTCTAGTTATCCTTCAAAATCCTTTTGATGATTCTGATCAGGTTCTTGTTAGTTGATTCAACCAAACCATTACCTTGAGGGTAATAGTTTGAAGATGTATTCAAGTGAATACTATTCTTGACAACCCAATCACTCACTTTTAAATTAACAAATGCTAAATCATTATAAAAAATTATTGATTCAAGCACCCCAAATCTGGTTACTAAATCATCATAGAAATTTAAAACAACACTTTCATTGGCTTCTTTTAAGGCCACTACTTCAGTTCATTTTGTGAAGTAATCAGTTGTAGTAAATAGCCACCTATGGCTTGCACTTGAAGGTGGGTTAATGGAACCTATAAAATCAATGCCTCGTCTCATGAAAGGTTGTTCTAGTTGAATGGAGGGTGATCCCACAATACTGGTTTAAAATTTTTGGCCAAATTGGACACTAAACTATTTTTTTGTAACTAAATCTTCTCATTTGGACATCTAGAGTAGCTAAATCGTGAGGAATTTGAAGATGATGAGAACTAGTGATTTGTGAATTTTTTTCTATAGATTCTAAATATGTTTCTTTCAAAAAAATTGGAATCAGATTGCACTTCTTTTTCCATCTCCTTTGAAAACTAGTTTTTTTCAAAAAACACCATTTTTAAGGAGTGACGCTCACCGTATAACACATAAAGTTTTTTCCATGAAGGATAAAATTCTAATTTTTTCAAATTTGGATTTTTAACTAGGATATCTAGTGATTCTAATTGGTTTCATAGTGTTTTATTGAATATTTTTTCCTTAATCAAGTTTTGAAGTCAAACCGATTACAATTCAGAAATAGGCAGACCGTATAACACATAAAAAAATTTGTATGTATCAAAATTCAATTTATTTTCTTTTGTTGGATCAAGGAATTAAATATCTAGTGCACTCATATTTTTCAAAAAAAAAATTGTGTAATCTTCTATTTTCCACATGTGCAAAACAAAGAGCTTAATTTTCGGTGAAAAACCTACATTCACAAGAAATAAAAAATAAATATAATAATCAAATTAAATTTAATTAAAATTATAATTTTTTGGAAGCTTATAATAAGGACTACATAATTTAAAAGAAAAATTAAATGAATTCATTTGATCCCCCAAAAATTAAATAAAAAGTGGTTTTTTATCAGCATTTTGATAGGTGCAAAGGAGAGTCTATTATAGGTATGGTTTAAAACTAGCAGGGTTTTATCCAAGGGGGCTTGGTCTAAGGTGGTTTGATCAAACCCTCTTCAATTGGAATCCTTTAAATGAAGCTTTTCAAGGCTTAAATCATTATATTTTCTAAAATTATGTGATTTCAGCAAAAATTAGGATCTCCCAGAAAGTGTAAACCACTATTGTGGAAGCATCGTGGGCTGCAATGGTAAAGCTAGAAGCCTCTCTTTTCCTACAAAAAATGGCACATTTTACACACTTTCTAGCCCAAGCATGGTAATATTTAAACAATCTTGTCCAATAATAGCTAGCTCTCATTATTTTCCATGTAGTTGTTCTTAGGGAAAAATGACCCACAACAGTTCCATCATGGAACTCATGAAGCAATTTGTCTACTTGATGTTGATCAATACATCTTAAAAGGACACCATTAAGATATTTTCTAAAAATAATGTTACCAACCAGCACATAAGGAATGGATTTCAATATGAAATACCTTTGTTTCGCTTTATCCAAACCTAGTGGGCACTCACCAATTTGCAAAAAATGAGTCATATCTTGCATCCAACCTGCACTTGTTGTTGGTGCATCAGTTGTAAGTTCATTATCAGCAACTATAACTACCTCTTTTTCTACTTTTTCTTCATTTCCATCTCCTGTAGCTAGCTATTCACACAGCCCCTTACCCTTGCAAGCTTTGTTACCTTAATGTCAATGTCATACTCCATAACTTTTGTAATCCACCCAACCCTCTTTTCATTTAGGCCCTTGCTTAACAAAAACTCTTTCACACTAGGGTGAGAAACCATTAAATGCACTTTTCTATTATAAATTAGGGGTTTAAACCTTTTCAGACATCTGATGGCCACAAGCACATGTTTCTTGAAAAAAGTATATCTTTGTTCATACTCTTCTCAACGTTGACTAAAAAAAGAAATAGGCTATTCTAATCCAGCATCATTATGTTGTATCGACATTGCATAAATGATATCAATGCTACCAAAGGCATATAAAATGAAATATTTTGAAAATTTTGGGTTTACCAGAGTAGGAGTTGTTGTTAAGGCCTCCTTTATAACTTCAAAATTGTGCATGGCCTCTTTGGTCTAGCTGAAACTTGTATTCTTTTACAACATGGAAATTAGTGGTTTCTAAAGATTAGAAATATTAGGAATAAACCTCCTAAAGAAATTAATTCAGCCAAGAAAAATTTGCAGCCCTTTTTTACGGTTGGGTAAAGGAAAATTCAAAATGGCACTTACTCTTTTTGGATCAATGGTGATCCATTGTTTTGACACTATATGTCCTAAAATATTGCCTTCGTGGACAAAAAAGATTCATTTTTTGGGGTTGAGGGATATACCAAACTCCCTACACCTCTCAAATAATTGCTTCAGAAGTGCAAGATACTCATCAGCCTTCTTGGAAAACATTGTTACATCATCAAGGTAAATGAGCACAAGTCTATGAATCAGACCTTGAAATGCCATGTCCATTTCCCTCTAAAAAGTGGCACTAGCATTGGATAGGCCAAATGGCATCCTTTGATAAGCCATGGTGCCCCATTATGTGGTGAAGGAAATCTTATACTGGTCTTCCTCTTTGACTAAGACTTGGTTATAGCCTAAATAACCATCAAGTAATGAGAATCTTTTTGAACTAGCTACTGGGTAATCCCACAAAGCTGGTTTACAATTTCTGGAAGATTCTGATTTTTGTTGAAATCACATATTTTTAGAAAATATAATGATTTAAGCCTTTAAAATTTCATTTAAATCATTCCAATTGAAGAAGGTTTGATCAAACTACCTTAGATCAAACCCCCTTGAATAAAACCCTAGTATTTTTAAACCATACCTATAATGAGTCTCTTTTACGCCTATCAAAATGCTGATAAAAAACCACTTTTGATTTAACTTTTGGGGGATCAAATGAATTCATTTAAAAAAAAAAATTTATAAGTATGTATTCCTTATTATAAGCTTCAAAAAAGTATAATTTTAAATAAATTTAATTTTACTATTATATTTATTTTTTATTTCTTGTGAATGTAAGTTTTTCACCGAAAATAAAGCCCTTTGTTAAATTGCACATGTGGAAAAATAGCCTATTATCAAAAAAATTAAAAATATGAGTACACCATATTTAAAGTCCTTGATCCAACAAAAAAAAAATTGAATTTTGATACATTAAAAAAAAGTTACGCATTATACGGTCACACTATGTCTGAATTGTAATCGGTTTGACTTTGAAACTTGATTAAAGAAAATATTCAATAAAAAAACTATCTAACCAAGTGGAAGAACTATATATCAGGGTTACAAATCTAAATTTGAAAGAATTATAATTTTATCCTTCATGGAAAAAACGTTATGCATTATACAGTGAGCGTCACTTTTTAAAAAAGTCATTTTCTAAAAAAAACTAGTTTACGAGGGAGATGGAAAAAGAAGTGCAATTTGATTCCAAAAATTTTGAAAAAAATATATTTAGAATCTATAGACAAAATTTCAAGAAACTCTAGTTTGAATCATCTTCAAATTCCTCACGGTTTAGCCACTATAGGTGCCCAAAAGTGAAGATTTAGTTTAAAAAAATTATTTCAGTGTCCAGTTTGGCCAAAAATTGTAAACCACTATTGTGGGATCACCCGACTATTTGTAGAATCTACTCCATTGAGTGAAGTGGATAATGATCCTTTAATGAGGCTATATTGAGGTCCCTAAAATAACACAAATCCTAATCTCACCATTTTTATTTCTAACTGGGACAAGGTTAGAGACCATGAGGTATGTTTGATTGGAAAAATGATGTCTCCCTCAACTAGCTTGGTCAATTCTTTGACCATAAGAGGCTCCAGTTTGGGGTTTAAAGGCCTTTATTTCTTCTTAACAAGTTTTATAGTTGGTTCAAGTTCTATGGTATGTTGGGAAATTTGGGGATCAAAACCCTTTACATCAGAATATTCCCATGCAAATACATCTTGAAACTCTTGAGAAAGGGTAATGAAAGCTTTCCTATCTACATGTGAGCATATTTTACCAAGTTTAAGGAGCTTGCCTTTGAAAATTTCAAGCTCTTCATAATGTTCTTATTTTACCTGCGTGTTGGTATTACTCTTTTTCAGCTAATCATCAATGCTAAAAATGGATTCCAAGGTGACCAGGCCCTTGGGTAGCTTGTTAGTCCTCAACTAGATGATCTGATAATCATATTGTTGTTTCATCTTGTCTTGGTTCACTGCTGCAAATTCATCTTCTTGCAGCATAAATCTCAAGACCTATTCATCACTCTCAAAAAAATTTCAATGAATGTTATTATCTGGAATAGAAGGTCTAATGACTCTTAACATATGGCTACAACTTCTCTTTCCTAATCTCACCTAGAATATCAACCTGAGCCCCTATTGCAGCTAATGTATTTGCATGTTCATTTTGATCCCTAGGAACAAAAACCAAATTGAAAGCATAAAACTCCTTTATCATGTCCCTCACTCTGTGTTTGTAGTATTTTAAGACATTATTTTTAGTAACATGCAAACCCCTTACCTGATTTACAATCAGCTCACTTTCACCATGAACTTGCAAGCAACCAATCGCTCTTTTCCTTTCCCATTCCAAGCCTTGAATTAAACCTTCATACTCAATAGTGTTGTTAGTACAAGAGAAAGCAAATGTAAAAGAAGAGTATTATTTGTCACCTTTTGGGGATGCAAGCATTGCACCCCCACTAGCTCTGTTTTTCCTTCTAGAACTGTCAAAGAACATTTTCCATACTTCACCTTGTTGTTCTAACTATTGTTCCACCTTCTTTTCGAGGTTTGGGATCATTGAACCATGTTCATGTAGCACATAAACACCCAAACCAATCTCCACAATGTTATCATTTGGGCTATCGATGATATTTTTTTCTGCCCACTCATTTAAGAGCATGTCTAGTATATTTTATGCTTACAGTTCTTGAGGAGCAACAAGATCATTATCATCAAAAATATCACAATTAGCATTAACAACACTTGGAATATATGTTTCTGTGGTTGCTAAATCTGCATAAACTTCAACTTTGGTGAACATTAGTAACAATGTCAAATTGAATACAACAAATCAAGCATCCCTACGAGATAATACATCATGCTTCCAAATGCAAACAAATGAAACTAAAGAATATAAAAATAAATAAAGTATATTTATCTCATAGTGGATTAGTGCTTCTTTGATGTGGAAAGAAGCCCTTTCCCAATCCTTTGCTAAGCTCCATGATGAATATGATATGAAATGCTATGAAGATATGATGAACAAGATGCAAGATGATGTGTGTATAACAAAGATACTAAGATTGTGGAGTGGACAAAATTAGCTCCCCATTGAAGAGAGTAACTTTGCATGAGGATTGTGGATGATTTGTTGAAGAGTGAAGCTTCCATTTATAGATTCTCAAGTTGAAAGAGTGCTCAAAAGGGACCAATGTGGGATAATTTTTTAGCCAATGAGATGGAGCCACTTGTCACCTTGTGAATGGTTGAGGAATGTGCAAGTTTTGGTCAATGTGCCAATAAATGATATTGGTTGGCCTTTTTCAAATTCAAATTTGGCTTGTTGGAGGGAGAAAAAGTGACATAAATGCCAAGTGGGGGAAATGTAAGAGGGAAGATATTACCATGTTGGAAGGGACAAGTCAACTTGTTTTCAAATTCAAACTTGAGGAATATTCTCAAAAGATGCTTTTTTTGAGGGAAAATGATGATTTTAATAAATGAATTAGATTAGATTAATCAGGATTAGATTAGTTAAGATGATGTTAGATTCTTTTGTCCCATTTGACTTAAATACTTTGATTTATTTAAATCAAAAGGGATGGAATATGAATTTGGGATTTAATTAAATAAAGTTTGGTTTATTTAATTAAAAGGGGGATGCAAGACTTAAATTAAACAAAGTTGATTTAGTTCATTTAAATGAATAACCTTAGGAGACTGAATTTAATGAATTTGAATTACCTGATGAATGGATGAATGTGAATATGATTTATTTGATGATTGAATAAATATGAATTAATTAAGAGCACGATGCTAATTTCGCATGTCTCCATTTTTCCCCTCTTTGAAGCAATGTACTTGTTGCGTTGGTTCAAAGAATAAACTTGCCGTGATCAAAATTCAAAAAATTTCTATTTTTTCGGATGCCCCAGTGGAAAGAAGTATATTGGTACATTTCCCCCTCAAGAGATCGAGCGAAAATATTCAATTTGAGGGTTGATCTCACGATAAAGAGGTTCAAAGTGCATGGTTATGATGATGATGCAAATGAGATGGTTTTAAGATGCTTAGAATAACCAATCTATATTATCCTAAACAACTTAAATGATGATGAAATGCATGTGAGGTGGATGATGCGATAATGCCTATATGATTATGCAATATATGTATGATTTTATCTGATGCTTAGACTAACAGATCTATATTATGATGATGAACATGCATGTGAGATGATGTGCAAAATGTTGATGGTTTGTGGATACAGGATGAATGCACTGGTGATGATGATTAAATATTCATGACGTGATGTTAGTGTGGAGAAGAAGAAATGAGATGATGACAAGAGGATCCAACAAGACAAATTTATGAGCGATGATGATGAGAAATGGATGATTTTCTTATCAAGAATTGGGATTTTAAAAGGGTCACTTACCTTATGTTTGATAAAATGCCTAAGCACGATGCATCAAGGTGTAAAGGGATGGTGTTGCACTTAGTGTGATGGACTTTGACTTGAGAACATAAAGGAGTATTCTTGTTCACACCTAACATACAAAACCCTTGCTAGGATGCACTTTAGAAGTTTTGAACACCTCAGACCAAAACACGGAAAGGTATAACCTATCAATTCCATAGTCAAAAAGTTGCCCAAAACACCCTCCATACATATCTATCAAAGCAAGTATTCGCCAATGTTATATTACAAGAACATCCAAGAAGCACAACAGACAATAGATAATGAGCATTGCCCCATTCCTATCTCTCTAAATCCATTTGTTTGGACATCATTGAGAGGTTATTGGAATGAGTGCAAAGAGATAAGTCAAAAAAGACCAAGATAAAGTAAATGAACAAGCTGGTGTTCTTCAATGCCACTAACCAAAAGGAAATATGTTTTTAAGGATAAGAACTGAAACTATTTCCAAAAGATAATTCCCATCATAGGAAGGATGCATCCTAGGACATGTTAGTGGATGGTGGCACGTCATTTCGTTTATCCAAAGTGATCTTTCTGATAAATAATGACCTTTTTATGAAGGATACATCCTAGGTCATGATGTTATTAGATGATTGAAATGGGACTGATTGGATGATAGATTATCGACACAGAGAGTTGACCAACTTGTTCACATACTGACTTAGACCTGAGACTTGACATTTTGAGTTTTACATTTTACCTGCTAGACTTGTTTCTAATTGTTTCACCAAAGGTTGAGGATGATGATCATTTATTATGCGTGATGTTATTGTGGGTGAAAGCGAGATGAGACAGATGGATTTTTTCAAATATTTGGATGTTTTTGGAGTTTTGCAATGATTTGAGGCTGTTTTTGGTATTTTTCAAGATATTCAAATGTTCTAATTTTTTTATTTTTGAATTTTTTGGTATTTTCTGAGATTTTGACCAAGAGACTAACCTAAGGACCTATCCTAGGGGCCTCAGGGACTGATCAACAGATGAGCCTTGCCTACGTTATACACACAAAGACCATGTAGTTCGACTGATGACTTGACCAATTTATAGATGAAGATATACATGATGAAATGTCAGTTTATTATGATAGAATCCTAAAGGACTAACCTAAGTGTCTCGGGGTATGATCCAAGATCAAACTTGCCTATGTTCAAGGCTTAGAGACTCGTAGTTTGATAAGACAGTTTTTTTTTAACTTTTTGACTAACTTTTTGACCTATTTTTGGGATTTTGATATGTTTTGAATGTTTTTGGATTTTGGTGATTTTTTCGATGTTTTTGGATTTTTTGGATTTCTGATGTTTTTGGATTTTTAATATGATTTTGATGATTTGGATATAGATATGTGTGATGATATCAGTGCTCTATTTGGGATTTTGTTGAAGACCAAGCTAAGGTTGACTGATAGAATCAATGGATTGATGATGATAACATTGTTGATGATGCACAACAATACAAGGATAGTGTTAAGCAACATGAGGATTAGGATGGATATCCCAAGATGATGAGGGATTGATGATGATAACATTGTTGAGGATACCCAACAATGCAAGGATAATGTTAAGCAACACAAGGATATCCTGAGATGATGATTTTTTGATTGGATTTGATCGATCAGGATTGATGAAGCTTGATTTGGAACAAAATTTATTTAAATGATTTGATGTGACCTTAGATGTGTAAATTAGATGTGATTGATAGTGATTGTTTGGATTGATGTTCGATGAAAGATAAATCCTGATGGGGAACATCTTCTTGTCAAAATATGCCATGGGCTAGTGATTTGGATCTTGGATCACAAATGCTTTGACCAATTTGGATTTCATGTTTGCCAATGTTTGGATCGCCACATAAGTTGGAGGGAATAGATCAAGATTTATTCATGAAGCAAGATGTAAATATTTTCCACCTATGTCTAGCAATGTATGGAATGTTATGGATAGATGCCTGTATATATGTATGGATGGATGGATATGGTAAGTTGGTAAGCACACAAAGGATGCCAAGGATTATCTTGTGATAAGATACAATGTTCAGATAAAGAATGCTCATTTGGATAATGTTTCATGGCTCAAATAATGTTGGATAAGATAGGATCAATGAAAATGACCCATGTCAATATGTTTATCATAAGCAAGCATAAAGTGTGCACCAAAAATTTTACCAAGATCAAGATAACTTAGAAGATGGATGCAGATGGATGAAAATGGATTAGATAAATGGTTCATGGATGAATGGATTTATTATGGATAAGATGGATGGAATTTTGAATTTAGTATGGATAGGAGTGAGATGCTTCCATCTGAACTAGCCAACATAGATGCTTGATTCTACACATGACACATGTTTTCTAGGATTTTATCATGGTACCTATCCAAAGTGCCACTCATGCGGTTTTCACTAGAGGACGATTTTTTTCTTCACTATTTTCAATCATTTTTCTGATTTTTTTGGATTTTCATATTTTTTTGATTTTTTTTTGGTTTTTTCTGAAAGATTCATGTTGACCCACCTGGTGGTGTTGATTTAGACACTTCTATCATAATGTGCCATCGATATCCTGCCTGAAGAAGTTGTTCTTCTAAGATATGTGAACTTGAATGCAACTTTTGGATTCTTGACCTACTTTGTTGATACCATAGTTGACTTTGTCTTGGTGTACACATTGTGATAGAGTGCTTTTTGAATCCTTATGATGAAGGGTCATTGCCAATACATGGTCAATGTGAGAATTGGATATCATGCGTGGAGGTGTGAATGGAGTGTGTTTAGGGATAGGAGATGGATTGGTTGACAGTTTGGAACCTTTGACTCTCCAAACTTGGGAAGATGAGCAATGATGAGTGGATACAGAGGTGTGCATGGAATTAGGACCAACTACTTGATACACTTTGTACATCGCTTGAAAATCCTACTTTTGCTTCTTTGGACATCTTTGATGGATACTTTTCTCTTTTTTATTTTTCCCCATAGTTTCTTTGAATAATCGAGTTTGATAGGGATAATATTTCTTTTTAGTTTTTGGTATCCATTTGTATTTGATTTGTTTGATATGCTTCTTATCTTCTTTTGCTTTGATAACATTCTTTGTGATTTGATTCAAATATTCATTTTGGTGTTGGTTCCCATTCATGGATGGGATGATGGGTGGATGAAGAGTCATGACATGGTTGGTTGTAGTATTGGGATCAGTTTCATTATAAGGATTCTTCATGCTCCCTATGTTGACATTTTCACTAGATAAAGTTGCCCCTAGTAGTGTGGTAGTGGCACCTTTGTCCCTTGATTCTGCTTGTTTTGAGAGCTCTTGTTTAGAATTCATTCTCTGATAAATGACCACTGTAGATGATGTTATTTCAATTGGATGCTCTGCTGACTCTAGAATATCTTGTTCTATCTGACCTATTTCCTTGAGTGGATACTGTTGGATATCTTAATACATGATGTCTTCAATCTAAATTTGGGATATGTCTGATCCTGATGTTGACAACTCAATAACCTACTCTTTTTTTGTAATAATGTCAAGAGTAAAAGAATCCTATTTTGAAGGAAGATCATCTATGTGTCCATCCATAGAAAGCATCTCATGGGTAGATGGAGGAGTATGTTCATCTTGCATAGATAGGAGAGTGTCCATTAGATCATTGTAGTATCTTGGAGATAAAAATTCTTGATCTTGAATGATTTCAGAGTTAATTTTGACATGCTTTGGATCAATTTCTTGACATGGGTTAGTTTCAAAGGATGGATTGCTTATAAAAGGTTCTTGGATGTCATCATTAGGCATGGGAATTGGCTCAATATCCTCTTCATTTTTTAGTGGACTTGGATCAAATGTTGAGTTGAAGATTCCTTCAATATCTGCAACCATGAGATCGAAGGATGTCAATATGTCTCGAAAATGACCATTGCTAGATTTTGGTGAAATATGTTGATCATTCTTTGGAATGAATTCTTGAGATGTGTCATCTAACTCATTAGGTGATGTAGAGACATTTTCAGCATGGTCATTGATCAAATCCTAATAATTGTCCCCAATAGTTATCATTTTTCATGTTTTTACTTGTGTTTGTTGGGCAGCTTGAGCAGCTTGCACGGCTTGGGAGGCTTGGCTAGCCTGAGCAGCTTGCTGAGCAGCTTGGTACTATTAGAGTACTTTTTGGCAGGCTTGGTAAGCTTTTAGCACATTATTGTATTGGCTTGCTGCATTTGGTTTAGGTGGTAGTGGTGGTGGATTTAGAATTGTGTTGGATACAGTGACAAGTGGTTGAGATATACTTGGAGAGATCATGGTTCTGAGGGGTTGATATGTGTTGGGTGTGAGAGTGGTGGTTGGAATGATTGAAGTGATAGTGATGGTTGGAATGACCGAGGTGATAGGTCCTTGGGAGACTATGTTTTGATTAGTTCGGATTGACATTGTTGTTTGATTGGATACCATCTATTGTTGCAATATCAATGGTATATTTGGAGGATTTGATGGGATAATTTGATTGGTGCTTGATGGATTGCCTTGGATCGATTGAGTTTGGACAATGTTATCATTTGGGATGATCTTTAGATTTGTCATGATAGGTTGAAATTGAACATTGTTGATGTTGGGAATCATCTTGCCTTGATTTAGGTAAAATTGATTTTGCATGGTGTTACCTTGACTTGGATTAATACACAGATTCATTAACATCTTGTTCGGACTTTGAACAATATTTGTGTGATTTGCAAACATATCGATCCCAAAGTTTACCAAGTTTGGACTCAAAATATTCATCTTTGGTAAAGTTGTACTTGGTACATTCTCATTTGACATGTGTGGATTTGGTGGGATAATTTTGTTCATTTGAAGACTCGTGCCTTGATTGTTTGGTTGATATATTTATAAGTTTGGACTTGGATTTAAATCTATCATTGGGAAAGGTGTTCCAAAATTTTGACTGGGCATACTCACATTTGTTGTACCATCGAGGTTTGTAGGAGATAATGATCCCATGTACGGATTGTATAAATGTGAGTGTTGAAAATCAATTGGCGTCATAAGGCTTTGATAGTTTGGTTGGTTTAGGCCACTCATGATGTATGGATCAACTTTATATTCCATGTTTTTCTTGTGTTGAGGTCTAGTTTGGACTGTAAAATAAGGATCAATTTTCAAGAATGTGGGAGATGAACCTCCAATTCTTTGGATTGATCTAAACTCTAGGTACAAAAAAGAAAGTCTAAGATTTTAAGGATCAAAAGGATGGTGATGAGATATAAAACATGGGTGATTGATGAATCATTGGAACTCTTAGGAAACCTTGAAGAGGATACTAAACTTTAGGACTTGGATTGATGTTTGATCTGATTTGAGATTGGTTTGATTTGATTTGGATAGTGAACTCATAAAATCTAAGAGGTTGGATGTTGTCCTAGAGTAAATTTTTCCACAAGATGCTAATTTGACTAAATGTGTAAAGAAGGATTCATCTAGACACACCTAACCATACAAGATGATTTTGATAATGAAGTCCTAAATCCCAAGATGATAGATGTTATCAAGGGATGAATTTGTTCACAAGGACTAATAATTTGACTAAATATGTGGAAAAGGATTCATCTACACACATCTAATCAAATGAAATTATGTTTATTTGATTTGAATGATTTTCCCAAAGTTTAGCATGAGGGATTTTTTCAAGCTTTCCAAGAATTGTTTGTGAGGTGATTTCAATTTTGATGTTTGGGGGATGGATGAAAGTTTTGATTTTGATCCTAAGTGACTTAGAGAGACTTTGTAACTTTCTAGATCAAGATATTGAAGAACATGCTTTTCTCTAAGAATAGTTCAAACCAAAAGACCAATGTTTGCTCAAAAGATGATAAAAAAGATAAACAAGCACATATGTGGGGTTCAATTTGTTATCTTTGCTTTAATGACTTCTTTTTACCAAAAACACATGCTTGGTTATGTTTCAAACTGAATGTCCAATGTCACAACTTATTTTCATCCCACAAAGTGCTATGTGGAAGTTCCAAGAAATTAGGACAAGGTTTTCCTAATGTTGACCTTTGTAAGAGAAAATTAAGATGTGAACCCAATTACCTAGAAACCTCTAGAGATGTAATCCCTAGGGTAAGCAATAACTCTTGGGTTTTTTCAAAGGTATTTTCTCTATCTAAGGGGTTTGAAATTTTGATTTTCACATTAAATGACTATTTCCCAATGTTTTTGAATCAAGCAAGTGTTTTGACTCACAAGCAATATAACATCCTAGCTCAATTGGTGTGTTTTTCTTAGTGGGCTTTCCTCATGCCCTTCATACTAGAAGAGATTATTTTACATGCAACCAAGGAGAGAGTATAAAGGTATGTTAAGAATCAAGTATTAACCTCTATACTTTAACCAAGATCGGACATGGAAAGTAACTTCTTGGAATCTAAGTTCCAATGCACCACTTTGATAAACTCTTTGGATGGACTGGTTGGCTAATACAAACAAGGTTCTTAATGATGAGACATCAGGGACATGGCACCTTGCGGGTATCCAGCAAGCCACTAAAGGCTTTAATCAATCCTACTACAGGCTTTATACTTTTTACAATAGTACCTCATTCTGAAAGACACTGTATGGCTAAGGCCTACATACCATGAGGACTTGACAGTTTAGTCTTATCCATTTATATACCAGCCCAAATGAAAAACCAGTTGGATTCACCTTTTAGTTCTCCTTTTGGATGTGTCTCTTAAGCAGGCCCCTCTAAAGGTAAACAACAATGAGCAAGCACATTCGTATTTCGATCGACCTTCATTTAGAAACAAAGGGAGAACACACATGATATACCTAACTCGCACTTGCAAGCTTTGTTCAATTTTAGTTCCCAAAATGAAGTGTGGAGGCAATCTTTTATGCAACTTAATGTCATCAAAAATATTTTATATTCTCAAGGTCATTGTGAAGCATGAGAGAAGTGCATATGCCCTTTTAAATAAGATTACTTTGTATAAGAGATTACGAAACACGAAAAAAATATGTTCATTTTAAGCCTCAAAGCAATGATTTTGATTCGTTTTAAAGAACCAAAAGAAATGTGAAAACTTTCCTTGTTCAATTATTATCATTGAAAACCAACTTTAGTAAGTTTTTCCTAAAGTTCATTTTAAGTTCCTTGTTAAAAAAATGAAAGCTTTGAAGAGTTGTTCTTTTTAGAATCCAAGAAGTAAGTTGGTTCAAAAGATAAAACTAAAGCGTATAATGAAAGTTTTAAGCATTCAAAAACACTTTTTGATTTCGAGTTTTAAGGCTTCAATCCTCTTTGCCTCCAAGATTTGTTCAAGATCACCTCTTATCTTTGAATGTTGCAAATCCCTTGTGTGAACGAAATCCCTCCTCGCTTTTTCTTCCTTTACCCCTATCAAGAAAGAAAATCACACAAGAATCAAGTTATTAAAATTGTTTTAATGATTAATTTCAAACAACAAAACAATTTTAAAATAGAGATGATTTGAAACTAAGAAATGGAGCATTAATACAAATCCCACTTCCCACAATCCTTTCCCATCTAGCTTCTATACTCGAATAATCTTCAACTTCTAATTTCACTAGCAATGGGCCATAAAGAATAATTTGTAAAACTCAATGCCCTCTTCCTTTTAAATTAATAAAAAACCAATCCAAAAGTGAGTGATGTATTTAAGAGGGAAAATCAATCACATTTTAGTTCAAATATCCATCAGAAATAAATAAAAGGAAGGAAACTTGGGCTGTAAATAACGAATGAATCTCCATGGTACTATTTTTTGCTAATTGAGTGTAATAAATCTCTTAGTATCACTTTCAAGTAGATAGTCCAAAGAAAGTAGGAAGCATTAATCATTCAAAAAATCCCAAGTCTTACTCCAAATAAATGACCTCAAAAGTATTCTAAAGTCCATGCACAAACCTCCACAAAATCAACAAGCATTAATAGTTGGTGTTCTTTCTCTGCAAATAATTTACTACCAATTTTTCTTCATATACGCATACGAAGAAAAGACTATGAGTGAAGGGTAATATAAGGAAACAATTTTATATGGACTTGGATTGATCCAAAGGATCATTTAACTATCCTCATTTTGAAATCAGAAATGTAAGAAGAAATGTAAAGTTTCTTTTTACTGTATCCAAAATCTCATCTTATCCGCAGGCTATTCACTAATTTTGTGTAGTGTGCAATGCTTTATCTTTTAAAACCTTGATAGAATGAGTGGTACACAATGCTTTAGCTTTTAGCTTCTCTAAAATATTATGAGAATGAGGTGCACCTTCATTTCATTGAGGGAGTGCATCGATATCTGAATTATAAGCTTTGTCAATTTTGGTTTAACCTCTTGACTCGGGGCTCAAGGTAGGCTACAGAGGCGGCATGTGAGAGCAAGCAAGGAGGGGTGACGAGGTACGAACTGTTACATCACCATTAATGTTTCAAATGCTTAAAACTGAAACGTCACCATTAATGTGAGAAATTTTGGAAACAACGGTAACATCAACCTCACCTAGAGCAATGATAAATGTAAAGGGTGTAGGTTCCTAGTTTTGGTTCTTGTGTAGTGGCATGGAAGTCGGCTCACAAGTAAATTTTGAGAAGAAAACATCATAGAGAAATAGATAGATCATTGACATAAAGAGTGTTAGAAACCAAGATCAGATTTGCAAACCGAAAAGACCTTCCATAAAAGAGAAAAACAAAAAAAGAAGAGAGGTTGCAAAAGAATGTGCAACATAATATTATTCGAGAATTCAATAATTACAAGATATTGATTTTATTTATAAAAGAAAAGATGCATAGCCCTAATCTTATCTTGAGCAACAAGATAGCTCAACAAGATAAGGATGACAACTAATTAACCTAGGAATTAAATAATTACCTAAGTAAACTTATGTAAAGTGTAATTAAATATTAATTACACCAACACCCCCCCATAAGTGCAACTTAGGGAGAAGGCATTATTATGCAAATATGAGTCTCAAAGAACAAGGTCTGATCAGTACTCATTTATTGAAATGCAATGATGAGGTAGAGAAGGAAAACCCAGTGGGACAAAACCCCCTACAATGAGATGACTGCTACAAAGAAGCACTGGAAGAACACTGTGGAGTAACACTGGAACCGCAATCCGACAAGGAAAGATACTTTTGTCAACAACTGAAACCAAAACCGGAATCATAATAATGTGATAGTAGACCCGATGCCACAAAACACTGGAAAACTCACAAACTAGAACAACCTTGAAATCTGTGAAGCAACAGTAGATGAAATTATGACAGAATCTAGAAGTCGTGTATCTTGATGCTGATGCCAAACTGTGACTGAAACTCTTCCATGGGAAGGAGTACCAAAAAAGACTCTCGAACAATAACCATAAAAACATATCCCTCAAACTAAGAAGAATTTGAACCAATGAGGATCAAGAAACATAATCTCTCAACTGAAGTGTGAACCGATGAATCTGATATGTGTCAAGCTATAGCAAAAATGTAGCCAAAAGAAACTAGGAGATGAGATAACCCATATGAGTTTCCATCAAATCAAGATCATGAATATGGAGATCAAAGTGAAAAATACACTCTAATTAGATTTATTATGCAAGAACCCCCCTGAATGGAACTTTATCTCAGTTCATTTATTACAATAACCGGGTGGATGCATGGAAATGGGTAGCAAATTTGTGGCCACTTTCAAAAAAAAAATTTGAAAAGCTATAAAGTGAACGCGTTATAGCTTTGTGTGTCGAGCCTGAGGCTTGGCCACAACTATCCCATAACGCAAGTGTGTTATAATGCACTCACATTATTACATGTTAAAAGAAA